>CAMRHE010000254.1:600000-1200000 GCA_947044405.1 Leptodactylus fallax
TATTTTGGCTTACTCATGTACATTTTGGAAACCTGCATTTTTTTTTTAAGTCTCTGTGTCAGCAGTGGGGTCCTACTGGGTCTCCTGCCAAAGCATTTTATTTCATTCAAATGTCGACGGATAGTTTGCGCTAACATTGATGCACCCTGAGCCTTCAGGACAACTTGAATTTCTTTGGAACTTGATTGACTGCTTATCCACCATCTGGACTATCCTGCGTTGCAAACTTTTATCATTAGCTAGAGTGGCATGGGTTGTAAACCTCTTTATTATGTTGTGCACCGTGGACAAAAGAACATCAAAGATCTCTGGAGATGGACTTGTAACCTTGAGATTGTTGATATTTTTCCACAAATTTTGGTTCTCAAGTCCTCAGTTCTCTTCTCCTCTTTCTGTTCTCCATGCTTAATGTGATGCAAAGATTGAGTCAACTTCTCTCCTTTTTATCTGGTTTCAGTTGTGATTTTTATATTGCCCACACCTGTTTCTTGCCACAGGTGAATTTAAACGAGCATCACAAGCTTGAAACAAAGTTATTTGCCCACAATTTTGAAAAGGTGCCAACAAATTTGGCCAGCCCATTTTTGGAGCTTTATGTGAAATGATGTCCAATTAGCCTTTTTTTTCCTCTGTCTTTTTTGTGTTGTTCCAATACACACAATGTGTATAACAAAATGTGTAATTGCAATCATTTTCTAGAAGAAATACTTCATTTTCTGGAAAAAAATTCAGGGGTTCCAACATTTCCAGCCATGACTGTACCAATACTATCACTACTATCACTATATGGTGACCGTATAGTGGTAGATACCGGCTCTACACAGGTCTATGTAAATACAGTACATGAACGATGTTGTGACTTACAGGTGATGTCTCTGACTGTAATCGTTCACATTTCCCATCTCTTCCATCTGGACCGCCATGACCACTTCTTCTTGCTGTGATTTGTCTATGAAAAGTTTGCAGCGCAAACATCTTTGGCTCTTCACTTTTCCAGGCACCTGAACCACATTGTCCTCACCTACACAAAGTCCCCATTCTGCTAATATAACCCTACCAGAATAAATAATAGTCAAGTGCATCTTTAAATTAATAATACCCCTGTGTACCCCCTTAAATAGTGTCCTTTATTAATAATGCCTCATGTATTTCCTAATTAAATGGAGTCTATCACTACCCCAGCTACTTTAAACCGCTCCCATAGTGCTGTAGATGCTGTTAGAAGAATAAAAAACATACTGTTCTTATGTTTCTGAGCCCCAGGGATGCAGAGAAAAAGCACTTTTATTCTTTATTAAAATGAGGATCTGGGGCACAGGGGGAGTTTTCTTCTGTTACTGAGCACTGCTACATCATCTCTAAACATGCCCATCCTGCATTCAGCTCACCCCCCTGGGCAGTCTGATTTGATCCTTCCAGTGTCAGTTGATCCTCAACATGTCAAGAAGAGAAAAAAAAAAATCAATATAACCGTGTGCTGTCCGTGCAGAATACAGTGGAGAACACTCCAAGAAAAACATGTGTGAAATAGCCTATAATCACACAATGTCTGCCACAAAAAAACTGATGCAATGGTCTGTTTTTCACAGCCAATTTGCATCATTGTGGCACTTGTTTTTCAGTGATCCAAAAAACTTGCGTCTATGAGTAATCCATGAAAAAACAGATCACACCAGGACATGCTTTAATCTCTTTTGGATCAGACACACAGCTCATTAAAAATAAAGTGACTAGATCCATTGCCATCAATGGGGCCATGTGCATTAAACAACTTTGTGTGACTATAGCCCAAGTCCTAAAATTGCAGCACTAAACTGAGTAGCATGCAATCTTGTGCAATGCAGCTGTCACTTGATCTCAGGTGTCACCCAGTGGTATGTGAATGGCCTGTCTGGGAATTGATATAGAGACTGTTACCAGTACCTGTTCCAAGTGACACTCCACCCAAAGCTAAAGATTTCCATGTGTTCCATTATAGTATTCTTGCTTCTTCTATCTCTATGCATCAAACTGTTGCCTAGGAACAATGTGAATCATAAGTCATAAGCTTTTCTACTTAGGGAAAGCAAGTTCTGAATGATGAGGCTGTACGGTCTGTACCACACAAGTTTTCTAAAGTAGGGCAGTAAGTCCTATTGCTGGCATGGCTAACCTCTTTACCACACTAGTTCACCAGGAATAGTGACATTAAACCATTACTGCCCTAGATCACAATAGATGCGGGCATTAATCCCTTATTGCCCTAGACAATGAAGGCTGCCAACAATAAAACCTTTCCTGCACTAAAACACAAAGAATGCTAACATTAATCCCTTACTGTCCTAAACCACCACAATAGGTGATATTAACCTCTACTCTAGCTCCTTTCTTATGATAGCATCACACAAGTCCATCGGTTTGGTCCAGTATTACATCTCTGCATGGGGATGAGCTAAAATCCCACATAAAACCTAAAGATTACTATATTTTGAGATAAGAACATGTATCTTTTTCTGTGTTTTCACAACCCTTTTAACATCCACTTTCTTTCCTACATTAGTTATTTCTGTTGCTATAGACCTCTATAGTGTTGCATATACTTTGTTTTAAGTATCTGGTTTTCACAAATAAGGCCCCCAAGACCATGTTCACACTAAATGTTTGACCTTTTCACTAGATTTGTATACATGAAGCTAAAATTTCATGTTTTTGTGCTAATAACAGTTTAGTACAGAAAGACTGATACCTAATTGCTTAAGATATAAAAATATTCACCTTAAGATAACAATGCAGCCTTAAATCATGCTGACAACTTCCATAGCCTGACAGTCAGGTCCAAAAATGCTGGTAACATGTACAGATGTGCTACAAGTACACCATCACAATAAAAGTGGCAACACCAGATATCCACACCCAGAGAAGATCTGGTTTTGAAACATATTAGCCTTAATGTTTACAAAAAACACAGATCTAAAATATAATGTATTGTATATACTGCATTTAACTTTATTATTGCTTTTTTCCCCTAAACACATTGTTAATATCGGTAACCCTGCATACTCCATCTATAGTTCTCACAAATACAGGTCTCTGTAGAATATCGCAGTCTTGTCTACATTTGCTTTTAGAGGTGACATGGAACTTGCACTTCTTTTAATTTAACTTTATTTAGATGTAAAATGATCCTCAGAAATGATTTTATGTGAACCGAGTAGCCATGCAATATTGTAGGGCATGTTACTGTAATTATAAAATGTGTATCATTGTGATTACTGAATGACAAACCACCATAGCTTTATTCAAGCAAGAACATAAATCCAGTATTGCATGTGTTGCCCCATTCTCCATTGCCTCTGGTACCAACTGTGACTTGGAAAGATTTCTGATTGTAATTCCAGTAATACTCTCCAAAATACTTTCAGGAAGAATACGGCACAAAGTCATCTCAACTCTTCTCCTGCCTGTTGCGATTGAGAACAGCTTTAGGGGTAAATTCCAACTTTTCTTTTAAACTGGTGACTTGAGTAAGATCACGTCCAGCTCCTTCCTGTAAGGTCCTTTCCTCTCTCTTTTCCAAAATGCTCAGCTCTTCTGTAGGTTGTTGTGGAGTTCCACGAATAAACCACTCCAATTGGTACCCTACTGTACCAACCACAAGTGCCACTGGAAAAGTGACATATGGGGCATATGTCCTTAGCGCAGCCCATAATACAGGCCACATGGTTTCTCAGGTACTTGAAATGCTACAAAGACTCAGGCAAGTGAAGACCTATAGATATCAGAAACATATATCAATGAATTGCTGGGACAGACAGTAAACCTAACATTATGTTAATGAAAACATACCAAAAATATAAAGATGGGGCCGAATGGTGATGGATACACTCATACACATTTTCTGGGCTGTACTGTTTTGGTGTAATGTCCAAAATTTGACATCAATGTTTCTACATCACTCTGTTCCTCTACACCCACTCCACTACTTACTGAATGTTTCCCCTTAAGGCTATATGTAGACAAGCCTGGCTATTTCAGAATTTGCTCATCTCTACGAAGACCTTGATTGCTGGGAAATGGAAGCAGGTTTCCCCTCCTGACATGCACATTTTACTCACTAGAATAAGAGACGTCTGTACGATGCAACATCTTACAACGCCTGCTCAAATCCTAGAACAGTTCCATTTGGTCTGGGACTCTTTGGAAGAACATTGGTTGCCCCATGCATCTTAGACAGAACTATGCATATACTTGGCCGGACTAGTTAATTAGTTTATAAGACCTTTCCTACCTTGTTTTCCCACTCCTTCCTTTATCCCTATGTGCTGTCTTTTGCTTAGGTTAAACTGTATATATTAGTTATTCATATTTTTGATGATGTTTATGCTGTTTTCTCCTTTTTTCATTCGAGTCAAGCGATTTCCATGATAAATGGAGTGACAGAACTTTAAGACTGCTGTCCCATATGGCAAGTTCTTTTCCAAGCTATTTCTCATTGATTGCTCTGCGGTTCTTTCTTGTATTTATATTTCATGAGCAGAATGTATTTCTTATTCTTATCTTTATATACCTTGCTTGTATAACTTAAACATTTTTAATAAAAATACAGTTACTAAAAATATAATAGCCTTTTAGTGTACATTAAAAAGTGAAAACAAGTAGAGACAAAATAGCTTTTTGGTCCAATACGTAAAAATTCTGAAAACATATTATTAAAAGGGAGTCTGTCACCAGGAATGAGTAAATGGTGACAGACTCCCTTTAAATTCTCTCTGAAGCAATGTTGACATAGAGGCCTTGTAAAATATTTTTTTTTTTTTTAAAGTTAAACATAGTACCTAACACCAAAAAAGTAAAACTCATGTATCCCCACCAGATTTAATTCTGACACTGCCTGGATCCTCAATAGTCTTTGCTACTTGGTGTCTCTCCGCTACACAGAAATGCCTGGAGATGCAATTGCTGGCTTAGACAAAACATTGCTGCAGCCAGTTGAACAGCTACGTGAAAGTCACCATGCATCACTCCTGTGTGTCATGAGACATCTAGAAGTAAAGACCAGCGGCGACATTTTTATATAAGTCTAATAGCATTGCAGTATCTGTGGAGTAAACATCTCTGCATAGTTTCTCACCGTCAATTAAAATGAAGATAAACTAGATAGACCAAACTGGATTAAGCCCCCATTCTCAAAGGACTTCATAGTAACTATATGGTCTGCCTCTATAGTACATATTGGCACAGTAACAGCCTAAACACAAGGGGGCAGATTAATCATACATTTTACTTCTGTTTCTAGCGTATAATGTATAATACAATCTCAGGTTTTGGTGTATGGCTGTGAGGAGTCAGGAGTCAGCAGTGTTGCTGACTTTAAATAGGGGGCAGAAAAGAGTTAAAGTTAGATGCAATACTTTGCTTACATAATCACAAACTGCTCTCCTCTTTTGTGTGAGCCCTCCCTCTTCAGAATGCAAAATCCAGACTCATTTTCCTGTAATCTGTCTCAGCATTTCTGTTGCAAAAGATAGAGTTCCTCTAACTTGTCCACTGCCTTTTGTCATGGGGAGGGGAGACATCTAGTGGCCAGCACTTTGGAGAAATCAGAGCACAAAAGCATATCAAGTGATTTGCACTTTTGATGCTCATGACAACAGCTATCATAAGAGCACAAGTTAGTTGAAAAAACAGTGACCATTTAACCTCTTAAGGATACAGCCCCTTTTTTCAAAACCAACATGTGTCCCTTTATATGGCAATAACTTTGAGACTCTTAAACCTACCCAAGAGATTTTGAGATTGTTTTTTCGTGACACATTGTATTTCATGTTAGACAAGGTTCACATCTGCACCGCAGATTCCGCCGATAATTGACAGAGAGAAAAGTTCTCCGTGCAGGACTTTTCTCTCTGCCGGTTTCAGTATAAAAGTTGTGAAAACTGCTGGTGTAACTGCTGTTTTAGAGGATGTGCTCTCTGTCGTTCAGGTACCCGAAGTGAGAACCTAGCCTTACTGGTAAACATTGATAGTCATACCACCCAAATACGTTAATAAATATCTACTATATCTCTGCTTTTAATTGGCATCTGCGTTTTAATCGTCTTTCAATTTTAAGCCACTCTAGACTTTGACTCATAAAAACCACAGGAAACTCTGCAACAAAAAAAGGTTTAATTACTGCCATATGGGGCTTTAGCCTTACAAGAAAATTTATTAAATCCTTTTGTTAGGGACCACTTCAGTTCTGAAGTGGATTTTAAAGGCCTATATATTAGAAACCCCCCTAAATCACCCCATTTAAAACAGCATTTGGGAAAACACACAGCAGGGCTCAGAGGGGAAGGAGCACTGCACTTTTTATCTTTTGGAGTATAGACGTTGAGGCATTGCATTTTGGATGCCATGTTGTTTTTGAAGAGCCACAGAGGTGCCAGTAAATTGGAATTCCCCAAATAGTGACACCACTTTGTTGGTGCAATTTTAGGGTCTCTGCAAATGTAACATGGCGTCCAAAATGTCATATGTGGTATAAACTGCTGTTTAGGCACATTCAGGGACATAGAAACGAAGGAGCACTATTTGGTTTTTAGATATCATGGCATTTTTACAGAGCCCCTGAATTTCCAGTAAAGTGGAATCCTCAGACACGTGACCCCATTTTGTAAACTACACCATTCAAAGGATTTATCAAGCGGTGTAGCAAAAACATTTTTAACTCTTGAGTGTTGCATTGAATTTAGTTTCTGGAAAAGATTGCACATCTGCAATTGCAATTTTTCCAGAGATACACCATTTCACTGCCTGATATTTTGCTTACAGCTTGTGTCAGCAGAGACACACTCTCCAAGAACCATTAAGCGGCTATCCTGTTCACAACAGCTTTTGGAGTGTTCATCTCTAACACAAGCTGGGCACAACATTGTGCGCACTGAAATAACATATTTCTGGAAAAAAATTGCCATTTTCACTTTTCACCATCAACTGCAAATTAATTTCTGTAAAATAAATTAAAGCAACACTTGAGGGTCAAAAATGTTCACTGTACTCCTGAATTCCTTTCCAAAATGCAGTCACGTGTGAAGGGATTCCACTTTACTGGCATCTCAGGGGTTCTGCAAAAGTGGTATGTCATCCAAAAACCAAACCGTCCAAATCTGTGCTCCAAAAACAAAATAGCGCTCCTTCCCTTCTATGCCCAGCTGTGTGCCCAAACAACAGTTTATACACACATACAGTGCTGGTCAAAAGTATTGGCACCCCTGCAATTCTGTCAGATAATACTCAATTTCTTCCAGAAAATGATTGCAATCACAAATGCTTTGGTAATAATATCTTCATTTATTTTGCTTGCAATGAAAAAACACAAAAGAGAATGAAAAAAAAAAGTCTAATCACTGATCATTTTACACAAAACTCCAAAAATTGGCCCGGACAAAAGTATTGGCACCCTCAGCCTAATACTTGGTAGCACAACCTTTAGACAAAATAACTGCGAACAACCGCTTCCGGTAACCATCAATGAGTTTCTTACAATGCTCTGCTGGAATTTTAGACCATTCTTCTTTGGCAAATTTCTCCAGGTCCCTGAGATTTGAAGGGTGCCTTCTCCAAACTGCCATTTTGAGATCTCTCCACAGGTGTTCTATGGGATTCAAGTCTGGACTCATTGCTGGCCACTTTAGAAGTCTCCAGTGCTTTCTCTCAAACCATTTTCTAGTGCTTTTTGAAGTGTGTTTTGGGTCATTGTCCTGCTGGAAGACCCACGACCTCTGAGGGAGACCCAGCTTTCTCACACTGGACCCTACATTATGCTGCAAAATTTGTTGGTAGTCTTCAGACTTCATAATGCCATGCACACGGTCAAGCAGTCCAGTGCCAGAGGCAGCAATGCAACCCCAAAACATCAGGGAACCTCCGCCATGTTTGACTGTAGGGACCGTGTTCTTTTCTTTGAAGGCCTCTTTTTTTTTTTTCCTGTAAACTCTATGTTGATGCCTTTTCCCAAAAAGCTCTACTTTTGTCTCATCTGACCAGAGAACATTCTTCCAAAAAGTTTTTGGCTTTCTCAGGTAAGTTTTGGCAAACTCCAGCCTGGCTTTTTTATGTCTCTGGGTCAGAAGTGGGGTCTTCCTGGGTATCCTACCATAGAGTCCCTTTTCATTCAGACGCCGACGGATAGTACGGGCTGACACTGTTGTACCCTCGGACTGCAGGGCAGCTAGAACTTGTTTGGATGTTAGTCGAGGTTCTTTAGCCACCATCCGCACAATCTTTCGTTGAAATCTCTCGGCAATTTTTCTTTTCCGTCCACATCTAAGGAGGTTAGCCACAGTGCCATGGGCTTTAAACTTCTTGATGACACTGCGCACGGTAGACACAGGAACATTCAGGTCTTTGGAGATGGACTTGTAGCCTTGAGATTGCTCATGCTTCCTCACAATTTTGCTGCTCAAGTCCTCAGACAGTTCTTTGGTCTTCTTTCTTTTCTCCATGCTCAATGTGGTACACACAAGGACACAGGTTGAGTCAACTTTAATCCATTTCAACTGGCTGCAAGTGTGATTTAGTTATTGCCACCACCTGTTATGTGCCACAGGTAAGTAACAGGTGCTGTTAATTACACAAATTAGAGAAGCATCACATGATTTTTCAAAGGGTGCCAATACTTTTGTCCACCCCTTTTTTATGTTTGGTGTGGAATTATATCCAATTTGGCTTTTTGACAAGTCTTTTTGTGGTTTTCCATTGAAGACAAATTAAATGAAGATATTATTACCAAAGCATTTGTGATTGCAATCATTTTCTGGAAGAAATTGAGTATTATCTGACAGAATTGCAGGGGTGCCAATACTGTATGACATTAAGTATGTTATTCTACGTACAACAGTGTCATACATGTGAGCATAAACTGCTGTTTGGGCACACAGCAGGGCGCAAATGTGAGGTAGAGCTGTGTGGTTTTTAGAATGCAGGGTTTTTTGGTATTTGGATGCCATATCATGTTTGCAGAGTTTCTAAGGTACAAGAAAAGTGGAATACCCTATGCTGAAAACTGCAGACCTCACAGAATTTCTCAAGGGGTGTAGTGAGCATTAGTTTCCCAGATGTGAATGCACAGCAAATGATGAAAAGTGAATAGCTTTGTGGAGTACATCAGGTACACCAAATTCTCTATTATTTTCCCAGTAGCGTCTATGATTGGAGGGGTCACTTCTGGTTTCTTTTCCCCTGTAAGCTCTAAATTTGGGGTGTACCCTGATATATGCTTGCACAGGTTATACATTCCCTTCCTGCTGCAGCCAGGTTGTTTTATGTATGCAGCAATACCAAAAATGTATTTTCTTTTTAATTAAATTTTTTTTTTTTTTTTTTAAACAAAATTCATAGGAAAGGGGAATTTTGGGAGTTTTATTTAATTTTTGTAGACACTTATTTATTTTTTAACACTTTTTTGATGTTCCACTAGGGGACTTGAACCAGCGATCTTCTGATCGCTTGTTCAGTAGTATACACTGCAATACAAGGGTATTGCAGTTTATAAAGGAAGCCAGCCAATGCATACATATAGGCTGATTTCCTCTTCTCTGGGTAGGATCAACCAGGTATGTGGCACGTGCAGGACCCAGGGTCACTGATCAGACCCCAGGCTGCCCAAAATACATATCGATATCGGTAACCCCTGAGCACATACCAGGAGGTGCTGGAGAAGCTAACACCCACTCTGGAAGTTGCCTGCTCTGTGTATGAGCGGGCACAAGGCTTCTAATCTGGCAGTTTGCAATTAGACCTTGGAGCTAAAGAGGTCCTGTCACCAGGTCTCAAAAGTCCAATGACATAACTCATCTAATAGGATGCCCCCCTGAGCATCTGAATGTTTGATTTATCTAAATCTGTTCAGTCCTTCCAAATATATAATCCCAGTTTGTGTTTATGCAAATAAGGGTCTATTAGACAAGTGGGTGTTAACACTGTTGAATCTCTTGTGTACCGTATGTCATGCAGAGTTAGCACCCGCTTGACTAATAGATCCTAATTTGCATAAACATTAATTGGGCTTATATTTTTGGGTTTTGTTTAACCAAATCCATTCAGCCATTCCAAAATGTTCAGTGTGACAGCTACTATCAGATGAGTTTGTCAATTGGGTTATTGAAACTTCTGACACCATAACTACCAGTGTTACATGAGGCAAGCAGGGATTCTGGGAGGATGTGATCGGAGTCTTCCTGAATGTTAAGATTACAAATAATACTGATTTAGTGGCTGAAGCTTGTAATTTCACATTACACGTTACCTGTTATTCCTTAGGATAACATAAAAAGGCTCCAAATTATGATGTTTTGTACCATTAAACAGTGCCATTTTAATCGAGATATTCTTCCCTAGAGGTAATGTGTTGCAGGCAGACTACTTCCATAATCTGACATCCGCAAAATTTGTTTCTGTTGGAAACGGCAGCACATGGAAGTACAGTAGGGTCTCACTGACTACTTCCCCATGGCGGTTCTGTAATTGCAACTGAGATATTTGGTTTTCCCTACTGTTTGCAATGCAGTATGCCCAATTTGCACTTGCAGAGTGTCTGAGCTAGAATGCACATGCATGTACACGCCCGCAGCTGTGCAGGCAGTGGGTCCAAAGGTGGATCACAGAAAAAAACAATAGTTTTATGATTGCGCCAGGTAAGTATAAGGGCACTAGTACTGGTACTGTTATGTGTTTAAGTTGTGGGTCATGGCAGATAGGTTAAAGTGCAGTGCAGAAGTAAGCTCTTGCGAGCAGGGTCTTCAGTCCGATTGTGTGAATTGACTATTTCTCTGTAATGTATCTTTTTTGTCTGTACTTGAACCCTACAAATTGTACAGTGCTATGGAATATTTTGGTGCTATATAAATAAAATGTATTATTATTCCGACGATATGTGTCCAAATGTTGGACAGCCTCCAGCAGTGATTGGTGCTCTAGATACCACAAATCACTACCAAGTATCAGGGGGCGTACCATGGTACCACCCAGGTTGACATGGGCGGTCTAAAATAACAGTAACCATATTGCTCACATTACTCCCATTTGGATTTGCGAGTAGAGTGGTTACTGTAACTAGGCGTGTTTTACCTGCGGTAAAGCTGTGACTGTGCTACAAGGTCAGTACCTCCCAGTCTTTATTTATTTATTTATTTTTTAAGTCTCCCTTTCCTGGCTGCTGCTTAGTTTGAAAAGCAGTTTTTATGCCTATTTTGTGCCTTTTCCCCTTTTTAACCATTATTTTCCTTCCTGGCCTCTGACACTGATATAGCCAGCGAGGGAGAAGAGAAAGATGTCCCACTCCTCTATTTTTCCTCTTCCCTCTCCTCTTAATCATCCACTGATGAGGGACCCCCAGGGAGACACCCCAGAACAAAGTTAAGACAACTGCAGTGGCCAGATTTGGACCCTATCTGCTGAAAATTATGAGCCTCAGATTCCTGATTTGGTGGCCAGGTCCAGAGTCTGGTTTCAGACCAAAGGCATCACACAAATTGACTTTTTCAAAGTCTTTATCTCTGAGGATTTCATAAATTTCATGGTGGTCCAGACAAATTTATATGTCCAGCAATTTATAGAACAACATGCCACCTCTTCATATGCTAGTCCCCTGATGTGGACCCCCGTAAATTCAGCAGAGATGATGATATTCTGGGTTCTTGTGTTGCATATGGGCATAGTGTGGAAACCAAAAAAATTAGGCAGTATTGAAGTGCAGACATTTTATTTAACACTCCAATCTATCGAATGGCCATGACAGGAACACGCTTTGAAGCAATCCTGAAGTTTCTGCATTATAATGATAATGCACAGTGCACGCCCTGAGATGCCCACAACTTTGACCACTCAAAATCAAGGTAGTCATTAAACACTTCAGCGCCAAATTTCTGTGTCATACATCCAAGATCAGAACATTTCTTTAGAGGAGTCCCTGATCATCTCAAGAAATGATCAGGCTTAAATTCCACCAATACCTGCCCAGCAAGAGGGCACAGTACGGCATTAAAATGTATAAACTACAAGAGTAACTCAGGGCACATCCACAAGTTTAGCGTTTATAAGAGAAAGGGAACCAGAATTGACGCCCCAGAATAACCCCCAACCCTAGAAGTTGTATAAGGACAAGAGGAATGTCTTTGTACTGACCACAATTCCTGGTAATGGTAGCACCCCTGTCCCTGTACATGGTACCAGTACCCTTACCCCCAAACCAGATTGCATCCTGGCATACAATAAGTACATGGGAGAGGTTGATCTATCTGATCAAGTCCTGAAGCCATATAGTGCCATGAGAAAGACAAGAGTGTGGTACAAAAAGCTTACATATGGCACTGTATAATGCTTATGTGTTATCATGATGTATAGGCAGGACAGAAATTTCAGGAGGCAGTTATCAAGACTGATATTTGGTAGATTAGGAAGGGCCCGGCCCCAGTACTTCTGGAACTGAAGGTGCCCGTATTGTACCAGGGTAACACTTGGCCTGTGCATGAAGGACTGTTTCCGACTGTACCACACATCCACGGATTTTTAATTTTTTATTTTCCATGGTATATCACCTACTTATACCGTGATGTACTGTGCAACAATTTACCTTTCAACCTCTGTTGTTCATCAATTTCTAGAAAATAAATTAATGTAATACCTGTGGGGTTCAAATGCGTGCTATACCCCTTGATAAATGTTTTCAAAGCGTGGTAACTAACCTTTCGGACAACTCCTGATTTTGTGGCATTATTTGTGTCATTAATAATAAAGTATATTACAAAACTTAACACATTTTGTCTCCTTTCTGTAAAATCCTGCATTTTTTCACTCTTTCCCTGGCTTCTGTATTGAGAGCTTTTTCTACCTCTCACTGAATGTTACTGTGTATGGGAGTATGGGGTTGTGTAATATGTAGAGAAAATGAGGGCGGGGGAGGGTCACTTCAAACCGTTATAACTTGGACATTATAAAACGTACCAAACTTGCCTTTGGTGTCATATGAAAGTCAAGATTCTCTTCTTTCATATGACACAAAGGTTACAGCTATCTAAATTATTTCCAGAGATATCACTGATTGAAGACACAGTCGGGATTGGGATTTTTATATAACATATATTATGTAGCTGCATATAAATATCCTAATACTGACTGTGTTTTCAACCAGTGATATCTCTGGAAATAATTTAGATGGCTGTAACCTTTGTGTCATATGAAAGAAGAGAGTCGCCTCTTTCATATGACACCAAAAGCAAGTTTGTTTATAATGTCCAACATATAACTGTTTGAAGTGACCCTCGCCTACCCTCATTTTCTGTATATCTTACACAGCCCCGTACTCCTGTGCACAGTAACATTCAGTGAGAGGCAGAAACAACTCTCAATACAGAAAAGAAGGAAAGAGTGAAAAAAATTCAGGATTTCACAGAAAGGAACCAAAATGTGTTAATAAGGAATATTACAAAATGTATTAATGACACAAATACTGCAAGAAATCAAAAGTCGTCCGAAAGTTTAGTTACGCTTTAAGAGGTGTAATTTCCAAATTGAGGTCTTTTGTTGGGGGTTTCTACTGTTCTGGCACTTCAGGTGCTCAGCAAATGCAACATGGTAAATAAAAATTATTACAGCAAAATCTACCCTTCAAATATTTTTCTGTCCCACTGTATGACCATGCAGCAATTTACATCCACATGTGGGGCATTTCTTTAGTTAGGAGAAATGGCTTAACTACTTATGGATGTTTTTTCTCCTTTAACCCCTTGTAAAAATGAGAAATTTGGGGCTAAAGTTACGTTTTATTAGAAAAAAAAAGTAATTTTTTCACATCCCAATGTTAATAAATTCTGTGAAACTCCTGTAGTGTCAAAGAGCTTACTATACCCCTTAATAAATTCTTTGAGGAGTCTAGTTTGCAAAATGGGGTCATGGGGTGGGGGGTTCCACTGTTCTGGCACTTCAGGGGCTCTGCAAATCCAACATGGTATCTGAAACAAATTCCAGCAAAATCTGCCCTCTAAAATCCCAATAGCGCTCCTTCTGTTCTGTACCCTACTGTGTTCCCATACATCAGTTTACATCCACATTTGGGATAATTTAATGCTTGAGAGAAATTAAATAACAGATTGTGGAATACAAATTCTCCTTTGGTGCCATTTTGCCGGCAGCACACGGGCACCGCCATTTTGCCGGTGATCGCCACCCCACCCAAGTCCCATTATTCAAGGGACTAATTCAGTTATGAATGGGTTTTGAAAGGCCCCTGTATTACAAACCTCTATAAATCATTTTCAAAACTGTACCCCTTAAATAAGCCAAAACAGCATATACGAAGTATCTTAGCCATATAAGCATTTAATGGGAATTAAGAGAAAATGGAAGTAAAATTTACATGTTTCATTTTCTATTACTAATATGTTCATTTAGCCCTAGAATTTACACATTCACAAGGAGTTAAAGGAAAAAATGCATAACACAATTTGTTATGTAAATTCTCCCAACTACCATAGTACCCCACATGTGAATTTAAACTGTTATATGGGCACACAGCAAGCTGCAGAAAGGATGGAGGGCCAATGAACTTTTGGAGGGCAATTTTTGCTGTGAACAGTTTCAGGCACCATGTCGCATTTGCAGAGCTCTTGAGGTGATAAAACAGTGGAAACCCCCAGAAAGTGACCCCATTTTGGAACCTAGAGCCCTCAAGTAATTTATCGAGGGGTATATTGAGTAATTTGACCCTACAGGTTTTTCACTGAATTTATTACCATTGGTACTTGAAAATGAAAAATTACCTTTTTACCAATAAAATGTCGCTTTAGCCCAAAATTTTTCTCCTGAACACGACAATACTCCATATGCAGTGGTACACTAATGTACAAGCACATGGCAGGGCTTAAAACGGAAAGAGCGCTATTTGGCTTTTGGAGGACAGATTTTTCTGGACTAGTTTTCAGATACCATGTCCCATTTGCAGAGCCCCTAAGGTGTCAAAACACTGGAAATCCCCCAAAACTAGACCCCTCAATTAATTTATCAAGGGGTATAGACAGTACTTTGACCTTACAGGTCTTTCACAGAATTGGGCCATAAAAATGGAAAACATTCTTATCTATAAAATGTTGCTTTAACCCAAAAGGTTTCATTTTTATAAGGGGTTAAGCAATTTCTTCCAACTATGGAAATGTCCCACATGCGGATATAAATTTCTGTATTGGCACACAGCATAGAAGGAGCACCACTGAGCTTTTCAGAGGGCACATTTTGCTGGAACTGGTCTTAGGCGTCAGTGGAAAGGCAAAACAAATGACCTCATTTTTTAAACTAAACCCCTTAAGGAATTTATCGAGGGATATTGTCAGCATTTTGCTGTTCAGCTTTTAGAGGGCAAATAGTTTTTGGGTACCATGTTTCAGTTGCAGAGTTTCTGAAGTACCAGTACAACAGAAAACCCCAAAACAAGGAATTTATCAAGGGTTATAACTGAGCATTTTGATCCCACAGCTGATTCATAGATTTTCTTATTAGGCAGTGAAGATGAAAAATTATTATTTATTTATTTATTTTTTTAAACAAGGGGTTATTAAAGAAGAAAATGTATCCCACAGTTTGATATGCAATTTCTCCTGACTACTAAAATACCCAGGGGGAGGAAAACTGCTGTTTTGGCACACAGCAGGGCACAGAAGGCAGGGAAGTGCCATTAGGCTTTTGGAGGGCAGAATCATTTTCAGGTACCATGACACATTTGTCCCTAAGGTGCTAATGCAGTGTCGAGTACCAAGAAGTAAACTAATTTGGAAACTGCACCCCTCGGAGGGTATAGTGATCATTTTGACCCCAAAGATGCTTTCCAAAAGGAAATATGCAGCAGCTGTTACAAAATGAAAATTGACATTTTTCCAGATCCTAGGCCATTTCAGTGTCCAATATGTCATGCCTATACCACAGCACTGTGAAAAGTCAGCTCTCCAGTTATTATGCTCTGTTTCCTGATTTTGGAAACGCCCTACATGCGGACCTAATCTTTTGCCTACAAATATACAATACAGCTCAGAAATGAAGAAGCACCGTGTGCATTTGAGGCCTAATTTGGTTATTTACACTACAGTGGCAAAAAAATTGCAGGGGTTCTTAGGAAAAACAAAAAAAATGGACCCCTATTTCAGAAACTACTCCCCTCAAGGAATGTATCAAGGGACATAGTGAGCATTTTCTCCCCTTGAGTACTGCATTATTTTAATTTCCAGAAATAAATGCACAGTGAAAAGTTAAAATTTTCCAGCAATACACCATTTCAGTGCCCGATAAGTTGCGCTCAGCTTGTGACAGCAGAGACACACACTCCAAAAACTGTTAAGCGGGTTATCCTTGGTACAACAGCTTCTAGAATATTCGTCTCTGACACAATCTGGGCACAATATATTGTGCACGGAAATGACGTATCCCTGGAAAAAATTTTATTTTCACTCTGCACAGCTGATGGTACATTCATTTATGGAAAATAAATTAATGCCACACTTGGGGGGTAAAAATGCGCAGTGTACCCCGGGATAAATTCCTTCACGGGTGTAGATTCTAAAATGGGGTCACGTATCAGGGGATTCCGCTTTGTTGGCATTTCAGGAATTCTGTAAAAGTGGCGTTCAAAAACCAAACCATCTCCAAAACCCAAATAGTGCTGCTTCTCTTCTGCACCTTGCTGTGTGACCAAACAGCAGATTGTACCCACATAAGTTAAGTAGATAAGTGGTATAACCTGGGTACAACAATGTCATATGTGTGGGAATAAACTGCTGTTTGGGATCACAGCAGGGCATACAAGAGAAGAAGGCTGTTTGGCTTTCAGAGCACAGATTTAGATGGTTTGGTTTTTGGATGCCATGTCATGTTTGTAGAGTTCCTGAGGAGCTAGTAAATTGGAATCCACCAGAAAATGACCTCATTTTGAAAACTGCACCCCTCAAAGAATTTATCAAGGAGTGTAGTTTGCATTAGTTTCCCAGAAGTGAATATGTAAACTGTGAGAAGTACATTGGGAACACCAAATCCCAAGCCATTTTCCCACTAGCTCCTATGACATGGGCGTGGGTGTCATTCTGGGGGGGGGGGGGAATCAGTGCTGGTGTATTTTCCCTCGTAAACGCTAAATCTGGGATGTACCCTGATATACGCTTGCACAGCTTATACATTTTCTTCTTGACACAGCCAGTTCTGTCCTAATGATTTGGCGATTTTTTGAGTTTTTGTCTTCACATTGTACAAGCTATATTTTTTTTTTTTTATTTTCTGGTGATGTGGTCATATGAGGGCTTGATTTTTGCAGGATGAAATCTACTTTTTAATGCTACCATTTTGGTATGCCTATAACTTAGTGACTAAATTTTATTAACTCTTTCTGGGTGGGATTTAAAAAGAACACATCAAATCTGGCATTGCTTTTTAACATTTAAATTTTTTGCCGTGCAGCATACAGCATAAGTAACATGTTACCTTTGTTCTACGGGTCAGCGTGATTACGTAGATACCTAATTTATGTTGTTTTTTTAATATGGGTTACTAATTGTGCAGAATAAATTTCCATTCAGGGAAAAAAAAATCTATTATTTTTGCATTGCCATCTTCTGAAAGGAATATCATTTTTCTGTTGACAGAGCTGGCTTATTTTTTGCGGGACAATCTGTACTTTTTATTGGTACCATTTTGGTTTTCATCTGACCTTTTGATCACTTTTTATTGAACATTTTGTAAGGCAAGATGGCGAATAATCATTTCCTGGGGTTTTCTACTTTTTTTAGTTTTAGTTTTATTGTTCAGGTTTTTAGATACTGTAATACCAAATATGTAATTTTTTAAAATATTTATTACATAATAAAACATTTTATATGGAAAAATTGGATTTTTGAGGCTTTATTCATTTATTAATTTTTTTACCATATTTAATCTTTTTTTTTGTCCCAATAGGGGACCTGGTTAAATAAATATAAACCGCAATACACATGTATTGCAGTGTATAGGAGGCTGTGAGCTTGTGCAGACATAGGTCAGAGGCATAATACATGGCAAAACCCCAAATCATGTTTGACAGCGGCATTGTAGGGGTTAACACCCATGATTGGAGCTCAGCTCCGACCGCAGGTGATAAGAGCGAAGTGTAAAATCCTGAATGCCTCCTCCCTTTCCAAACGGAAGATTTTTTTCCGTACACTTTGCCTTCTTCCACTCTCCAGCATCTGTAATCTTCTGCGGCAGCGAGTCATCGTCCCTGCTTCAGAGCGTTTCCGGAGTTTTTATTCCAACCGGTTTACCGTTCCCAAGACAGACAGCTCGCTTCACTCCATTCTGGACCTGAAGGGGCTCAACATGTGCGTCCGTAGGTTCTGCATGGAGTCCTTGCGGACGGTGGTGGCATTTCTGTCCTCCATCGATTTCCACGATGCTTACCTCCACATTCCCATTGTGGCTGTGCCATCAGCTTTTTCTTTGTTTTGCGGTGGGTTTACATAATTTCCAGTTTGTAGTTCTCCCCTTTGGAGTATTTACCAAGGTAATGGCGTCTCTCATGGCTATCGTCCAGAGGAGTTGCTGTGATTTCATACTTAGACGACCTCTTGGTGAAAGCTCCCTACAAGACAGACAACCTGACTAGTTTGCGGGTCACGTTGGACCTCCTTTGCCGGTTTGGCTGGCTCATCAATGAGGAAAAGTCCAGTCTTGTGCCTTTGCAGCGTATGGAATTTCTGGGCATGATCCTCAACACACACTAGGGTAAGATTCTTCTCCCATAGTCAAGATCCTGGCCCTTCGGTCCAGTGTGTCCTGCTTTTGGAGGAACTCTTCGCGCTCTCTTTGGTTCTGCATGCATGTCCTGGGCACGATGGTCTCAACCTTCAAGGCATTCCTTTTGCTCAGTTCCACTTATGTCCTCTGCAATTGTGGCCCGCTGGGACAAGTCTTCATCGAGCCTGATTCTCCTGCCTCTCTGGGTTTATCTAGAGTTTCTTTGGTGGCTCTCTTCCTCAGGGAACTTTCTGGGAAAGTCCTTTCTTCCCCTCAGTTGGCAGGTGATTTCCACCAACACCAGTCATTCCAGCTGGGGAGCGGTCTTTGGTACTTTGACCATTCAGGGCCTGTGGTCCAAAGCAGAGACCTCCCTCCAGATCAATCAACTGGAACTGAGGGCCATCTTTCTCACCCTCTCTCACTGGACCTCTCTTCTTCAAGGGCATCTGGTCAGAGTCCAGACCAACAACTCCACCGTGGTCGCCACCAGGGGGGCACAAGGCGTGCAGCCTTGCAAGAAGCCTCCCGTTTTCTTCTTTGGGTGGAGCGTCGCGTTCCAGCTCTGTCGGCGGTTCACATTCCAGGCATGGACAATTGGGTGGCAGACTACCTGAGCCGAGAAAAGCTTGACCAGAGAGAGTGGTCGCTTCATCTGAAGATCTT
The DNA here is from genome assembly GCA_947044405.1 of Leptodactylus fallax. Taxonomy (NCBI): domain Eukaryota; kingdom Metazoa; phylum Chordata; class Amphibia; order Anura; family Leptodactylidae; genus Leptodactylus; species Leptodactylus fallax. The sequence goes on from CAMRHE010000254.1 coordinate 619,432, forward strand.
CCTCCAGCTGTGCTCCCAGTGGGACACACCTGACTACACTACGTGGCTGGGTCCCTGGACCCACGAGTCATCACAGCCGACGATCTCGTGATTCTCTGGTTGGGCTTTCACCTTCTGTACATGTTCCCGAGGGGGTTCCAAACATCCTGGTGGCCCGGATTAGCCCCGCCAGGCCTGGTACGCGGACCTCAAGTTCCTACTGGCAGATGCTCCTAGGCCTCTTCCTCTGCAAATTGACCTTCAGTCTCAAGGACCTCTATTCCACCCCACCTTACCTCAGTTGTGTTTAACTGCGTGGCTGTTGAAGTCAAGGTTCTGAAGCATTGTGGTTTTTTTGGAGTCTATTATCCAGACCATGCTCACGGCCTGGAAACTCCAGTCAGCTAAGATCTACCATCGCACATGGACGACCTACATCCGCTTGTGTGAGAGTAATGATTTTCATCCACTCCTTTTCTCTTCCCAGGATCCTGGCTTTTCTCCAGTCCAGTTTGGACCAAGGTCTTGGTCTTTTTTCCCTTAAGGGACAGGTCTCTGCCCTTTCTATTCTTTTTCAGAGGACCCTGGCCTTCCGGCCTCAGGTGAACACCTTCCTACAGGGAGTGGCACATTGTGCTCTTCCCTACCGTCCTCCCGTAAAACCTTAATCTAGTCCTTAATCGCCGTGATATCTCTCTGTCTTCTGTCCTGGAAGGTTGCCTTCCTGGTTGCCATTACCTCTATCCGAAGGGGCTCTGAACTGTCTGCCCTGTCCCGGAAGCCTCCTTTTCTTGTTTTCCACAAGGTTGTCCTTCATCTGCCTCCTTCCTTTTTGCCTAAGGTGGTTTATTCCTTCCACATTAAGGACATTGTCTTACCGTCTTTCTGCTCAGAACCCAAGCACCCACGTGAGCGTTCTCTTCACTGACTGGATGTTGTCCAGGTAATCTGGGTCTGTCTCTCACTGACCCCTTCCGTCTTTCAGAAGCATTGTTGCCCCTCCTTGAGGGCCCTCACAGGGGCCTGACTGCGTTCAAGGCTTCCATCTCCTGTTTCGGATTCGGTCTGCCACCAAGGAGGCCTATCAGCTCAAGGGTAGACCACTGCCTCTCCGTGTGACGGCTCACTCCATGAGAGCTGTCGGTGCTTCCTAGGCTGTTCGGCATCAGGCTTCTGCCACCCAGGTCTGCAAAGCTGCCACCTGGGTCTGTATCCACACTTCCATCAAGTTTTACCAGATCCATTCTGTGGCCTCTGCTGATGCCAGTTTGGGTCATAAGAATCTGCAAGCAGCTGTGCACTAGGTTGCTTGCATGGCCATATAATTCCCACTCGCTGGGGCTGCTTTTGGACTTCCCATGGTGCTGTGTCCCCCAGTGAAATAAGCAAGAAAAATGGATTTTTGTACTCACCATAAAATCCTTTTCTCGTTATATTCACTGGGGGACTCCGATCCCCCCTTATTTTTCTTGTTGTTCCTTCGCAGGCTGTTTTGGTTTGTTTTTCGGGTTCAGGACATGTTGGTGGTGTTGGTTCCGTGTTCTTTTTGTGTCTCTCTCTCCTACTGCTGCAATACAAACTGACCCCCACACATATAAAATGCTCCCAACAGCCCCCCTTGAGCCGCTTCATGTGAACCCCATGAAATTCTTCAGACACCAGAGTATAATAAGGGGAAGCACAGGTGAGGTGAGTAAAACAAACACTTATGCTCACCTTGCATCACCTCTCCCGGGAATCCTTGCTCTGGCTCTCTCCAGCATCGTCTTCTGTCCTCTTCTCCCTGTGACTGAGGACACCATTGGGGCCTATGACTGGGCCTCAGCGATCACATGGGGTGCGCTGACGTCACTACACCCAATCATAGGCCTCATCAGTGAGTTCTGAGGCGCGTGACCTCAGAGCCCCGAAGAGGATGCTGGAAACTATAGTAAGCCCAGGAGAGGTAAGTGTTTTTTTAAATCACCTACCCTAGGCAGGCTACTATTGGTAAGGAGTCCGGCAGCATGATCATACATCACATAACGTGACTATACATACCCTCAAGGCCCTAGAGCAACTAATTAAATAATAAAAAAAACGCTATTGAGCTCTATTATGATAGATTTTTACATCCACTTAGCACATCCAATTACCGGATGGAATCAATGTTAACCGGTTGATGACCACCGGCCGTAAATTTACGGCCTGCGGACGTGGTCTCTGAAGTCCGGCCAATAGTAAATTTACGGCCTGCACTTCAGAGACCCTAACACCCTGCTCCATAACCCCCAGTCGGAACTGAGTTCCGAGCGGAGGTTTTAACCCCTTGGATGCCGCGGTCAAACATGACCGCGGCATCCAAGGGGTTCCGCCATGTTACCGCCCCCACTGGCAACCCCCCGCGGCGAGATCGGGGGTTGCCGATGTCTATTTTCTGTAGCCCGGGGTCTGGCCAGTGACCCCAGGCTACCTGAAGCCCCCACTACCTGGCTGAGCCTGCCGGGATGTGGAGAAGTCAGCCGATGCGTCTACATCGGCTGACATTCTTGTATAGACTGCAATACAAGAGTATGCTCATGTATTGCAGTCTATAATACTGAGCCAGGATCAGAGCATCGCTGGCTCTGGTGTCCTTATAGGACAGGTAAAAAATTTAAAAAAAAGTTAAAAAAAAAATAAAGTGTGTAAAAAAAAAAAAAATTAATAAAAGTTATAAAGCCCCCAAAAATCCCTTTTCCTATATAAAATGAATTATAAAAAAAAAAAAAAAAAATTAATAAAAACAACACATATTTGGTATCGCCGCGTCCGTAACAACCTGTACAATAAAACTGAAACAATATTTAACATACACGGTGAACGTCGAAAAAAAAAACCCGGAAAAAAAACGCTGGAAGTAATGATTTTTGACCATCTCGCTTACAAAAAAAAATGCTATAAAAAGTGATCAGAAACTCATATGTACCTCAAAACAATACCAATAAAAAGCCCATGTCCTCCCGCAAAAAATAAGCCCTAAACCAAGTCTGTCAACCGAAAAATAAAAATGTTACGCATCTCAGAAGATGGTGATGCAAAAACAATTGATTTATGTCCACAAATGGGTTTTTGTTCTGCAGAATTAGTAACGCATAAAAAAAACAATATAAATGAGGTATCGCCATAATTGTACCGACCTGCAGAATAAAGGTAAGATGTTACTTATGCTGTACGCCACACGGCAAAAAAATTAAAAGGTAAAAACCAATTCCAGAATTGATTTTTTTTTTTTAATCCACCCAGAAAGAGTTAATATAATTTATTCAATAAGTTATAGACACCCAAAAAAATGGTGTCATTAAAAAATGCATATTATACCGCAAAAAAAATCAGCCCTCATATGGCTACATCATCCGAAAAATAAAGAATACAGCTTGTACAATGTGAAGACAAAAACCCCAAAAATCACCAAATCATTAGAACACAACTGGCTGCGGCAGGAAGGGAATGTATAAGCGGTGCGAGCCTATATCAGGGTACAATCCAGATTTAGAGCTTACGAGGGATAATAAACCAGAAGTGACCCCCAGAGTGACCCCCCTCAAACATAGGAGCTACTGGGGATATAGTAGGGAATTTCGTGTTCCCCATGTACTCCGCACAGCTTACCTATTCACTCTTCACCATGCGCTGTGCATTCATGTCTGGGATACTAATGCTTATTACACCCCTTGATAAATTCTTTGAGGGGTGCAGTTTTCAAAATGGGGTCACTGCCTAGGAGATTCCACTTTTCTGGTACATTGGAGGCTCTGCAAACATGACATGGCGTCCAGATACCAAACATCTGAATCTGCACTCCAAAAGCCACATAGCGCTCCTTCCCTTCTGCGCCCTGCTATGTGCCCAAACTGCAGATTATACCCACATGTATGACACTGGTGTACCCGGGATAACGTACATAATGTCATATGTGGGTATAAACTGCAGTTTGGGCACAAAAAGGAAGGAACGCTATTTGGATTTTGGAGCACAGATTTAGACAGTTTAGCTTTTAGACGCCATGACACTTTCGCAGAGCTCCTGAAATGCCAGTAAAGAGGAAACCCCTGACACGTGACCCTATTTTGGAAACTGCACCCCTGAAGGAATTTATCCATGGATGCAGTGAACATTTTTTACCTCCAAGTGTTGCTATAATTTATTTTCCAGAAATGAATACGCAGATGATTGTGAAAGGTGAAAATGACAATTTTTCCAGGAATATTTCATTTCAATGCATAATACGTTGTGCCCGGCTTGTATCAGAGATGAACGCTCTAAAAGATGTTGTGCCCGGGATACCCGCTTAACAGTTTTTAGAGTGTTTGTGCCTGCTGACATAAGCTGGGCACAAAATATTGGGCACTGAAGTGGCGTATCTCTGGAAAAATTGCAATTTTCCCTTTTCATTATCAGCTGCGCATTCATTTATTGAAATTAAATGAATGCAACACTTAAGGGTTAAGAATACTCGCTACCCCACTTGATAAATCCCTTCAGGGGTGTAGTTCCCAAAATGGGGTCACAAGTCTGCGGATTCCACATTACTGGCAATTCAGGGGCTCTGCAAAAGTGGCATGGTGTCCAAAAACCAAACTGTGCTTCAAAAACCAAAATAGTGCTCCTTCCCTTCTGTGCCCGGCTGTGCCCAAGCAGCAGTTTATACCAAGTACGTTATCCTGGGTACACCAGTGTCATACATGTGGGCGTAAACTGCAGTTTGGGTACACAGCAGGGGGCAGATGTGCGCTATGTGGCTTTTGGAGCATAGATTTAGATTGTTGGATTTTGGACACCATGTAAAATTGGCAAAGACCCTAAAATTGCCCCTACAAAATGGGGTCACTTCTTGGGGAATTCCAATTTACTGGCACCTCTGCAAAAACAACATGGTGTCCAGAAAGTCCCTCTAGATCTGTACTTCAAAAGCTAAAAAGTGCAGTGCTTCTTCCCTTCTGAGCCCTGCTGTATGCCCAAGCAGCAGGTTACACCCACATATATATATTCCCCCCCCCCCCCACCGGGATAGCCCACATAATAATTTTTAGGAGTGCATGTCTCTGATGCCACAAAGTGGGTACAACGTATTGGGCACCAAAATGGCATATTTATTTAAAATTGTCAATTTTCACTTTGTACATTAATTTTTGGGAAGCATTTTTAGGCTCAAAATGATAATACCCCTTGATACATTCCTTGAGGGGTGTAGTTTCTAAAATGGTGTCACTTTTGAGGGGTTTACATTGTATTGGTACTTTAGGGGCTCTGCAAATGTGACATGGCACTCAAAAACTATTCCAGCCACATCTGCCCTCCAAAAGCCAAATAGCGCTCTTTCCATTCTGAGCCCCGCCATGTACCCATACAGCAGATTACAACCACATATGAGGCATTTCTGTATTCAGAAGAAATTGTGTAACAAACTGTGGGGTTTTTTCTTCTTTATCCCCTTGTAAAAATTAAAAATATGTCGCTAAATGGACGGTTTATTGGAAAAAAAAAGTAATTTTTAATTTTTACATTCCAATGTTAATAGAATCTGTGAAACAACTGTAGGGTCAAAATGCTCACAATATCCCTTGAGAAATTCCTTGAGGGGTGTAGTTTCCAAAATGGGGTCACTTTTTGGGGATTTCTATTGTACTGGTATTTTAGGGGCTCTGCAAATGCAACATGGCACCCGAAAACTATTCCAGCAAAATATGCCCTCCAAAAGCTAAATAGCGCTCTTTCTATTCTGAGCCCCACCATGTACCCAAACAGCAGATTTCAACCACATGGGGAGTATTCCTGTATTCAGGAGAAATTGTGTAACAAACTTTGGGGTGCTTTTTCTCCTTTATTCTCTTGTGAAAATGAAAAATTTGGGGCTAAATTGATGGTTTATTGTAAAGAAAGTAATTTTTCATTTTCATGTCCCAATGTTAATAAAATCTGTGAAACGGCTGTGGGGTCAAAATGCTCACTATACACCTTGATATGTTCTGTGAGGGGTGTAGTTTCCACAATGGGGTCACTTTTGGGGGTTTCCCTTATATTGGTACTCTAGGGGCTCTGCAAATGGGACATGGCACCTGAAAACTATTCCAGCAAAATCTGCCCTTCAAAAGCCAAATAGCGCTCTTTCCATTCCGAGCCCCGCCATGTACCCATGCAGCAAATTACGATCGCATATGGGGTATTGCCGTGTTCAGGAGCAATTGTGTAACAAACTGTGGGCAGCTTTTTCTCCTTTAACCCCTTGTGAAAATCAAAACTTTGGGGATAAAGTGATGTTTTAGTAATTTTTCATTTACACATCCCAATGTTAATAAAATCTGTGAAACGGCTGTGGGGTCAAAATGCTCAGTATACCCCTTGATAAATTCAGTCAGTGGTGTAGTTTCCAAAATGGGGTCACTTTTAGGGGGTTTCCATTGTTTTGGTACTCTAGGGGCTCTGCAAATGAGACATGGCACCTATAAACTATTCCAGCAAAATCTGCTTTTCAAACGTCCAGTGTCGCTCTTTCTTTTCCGTGCACTGCTGTGTGCCCAAAAATCATTTTACACCCACATGTGGGGTATTTCTGTGCTCGGGAGAAATTGCACAACAAACTGTGAGATGCATTTTCTCCTTTAACCCTTTGCGAATGTGTTAATTTTAGGGATAAATGAATGTATTATTGGATAAAAATGAAATGTCTAAATTTCACCTCCATATTGTTTTAATTCTTGTGAAATGCTTAAAGGGTTAACAAACTTTCCAACTGCTGTTTTGAATTATTTGAGGGGTACAGTTTTGAAAATGGGGTGATTTATGGGGGTTTCTAATATATAGGCCTTTATAATCCCCTTATTTATTTATATAGCACCAACATATTCCGCAGCACTGTACAATATGATTAAATAATTACAAAAATGTGAGGGGTGTACTCATTTTTGTGAGATACTGTGTGTGTATATATAGTATATAAGAATCTGCATGTGTATCTGTATACAGGTGCATCTCAATAAATTTGAATATTTTTGAAACGTTCATTCATTTCAGTAATTCAATCCATAATCAGCGTCTTCCATGATTGCTTGTCCTACTGAACCAGACTGAGGGACCATTTAAAGGCTTAGAAAAACTTGGCAGGTGAGACTCTGAACTTACAATACTGAACTTTTTTACAATATTCTAATTTTCTTAGATTTGCGTTTTCATTACCTGTAATCCATAATCAACATTTACAGAAATAAAAGACTTGAAATAGAACACTCTGTGTGTAAAGAATCTAGAAAATATAGGAGGTCACTTTTTAATTTAATTACTGAAAGAAATAAAAGTTTCAAAGATATTCTAATTTATTGAGATGCATCTGTATATTGACTGACAATGTCTATAAAGCACAATCTGGTTCCATGATAGTACACTTTCCAGTAAGGCTGTGTTTATACAGTGCAGCTGTTTCTCAAAAAAAAAAACAATTTTTTTTTTTTTTTAAATTCATGTGGTTTTTGAAACCCACACATCCTTTTCAAAGAATGCCGTTTTCCCTTCATGATGCTAATGATAAAGCATTCACATATTTTGCTTGTTTCCTTCACTCTCCATATGCATCTACCATGATGCCAGTGACCATAAAACCCTCTGACCTCTCACGGAAGAATACCTGTCCGATGTAGACAGGGAAGAGACTAGAATTGTTAAAAATAAATAAAAATAAAAAATGTGCTTGTCTACCTTGCTGCTGCCTCTAATCACAGCTGTGAACAATATGCTGGCTTGTCAGGTGATCAGGACCAGCCCCCACCTTGTCTTGGCTGGTCTGGCAGCCAATATAGTTTAGACAACTACTACTTTCATCAGTGATGACATCACGCTCACAGTGGGTGTGGCTAGCACCTGAAGTCAAGTGCACAATGAACGCCACATAATCAGGACCAGTAAGGAAATGAGTGCAATAGAGATTGTGTTGGTCACACGTTTCCGCAAAAGGGTAGAAAAATTTTTATCTAGTCTCAATTAGAAAAATTCATTTCACCACGTTTTGTCTGGGAAAAAAAAAAAGGTCTCAGAAAGCCCCTTTAAAAAGATGGACACCTACCATACCCCATTATAGTTAAGGTTCCGTGTGTAACCGCTGTTTTAGAGGTAAGCCTTGGCGTTGTTCGGGTCTCCTGACGGATCCAAACAATGGACAGACAATTCTAGTGTGAACCTAGCGTAAAATACAAAGCCAAAATTGCTGGTTTTTTTGTTCATTATAAAAGATATATGAAAAAGCAATAAAAAAAAGTCATATGAAAATCAATGAAATTGTCAATGCATTCCATAGAAACAGGCCCTCACACAGGTCTGCTGGCACAAAAACAAAAAAGTTATGGCTCTCAAAACAAATTATTTTCTAAAATGTTTTTACTGCGCAAAATTTGTAAAAATAATAATTTGCCAGCAAAATATTTGAATGGAGTAAAGTTCACATGCCACTGATCCCATAGGGTGAGTGTCCTAAAATAGAACCCAAAAAACTGAAGAGGATTTGTTCACAATTCCAACAGATTACGTGAATTACTTGGATATAACATTTCTGAGATCTAAGGTGAAGCCCTCTAGAAGCCGCCATGACAAACAGTAACGCTACAAGGACACATGCCAACCAGCTACAGCAGTAACCATCCCGGAAATGGTCACTGCTCCTTCACCACAACGCTGTAACACATGCTTAAGGTCAACTACCGCTCCATGAAACCTAGAAGACACCAGGCTGTGCAGGGTACATGAAGAAACCAAGCATTACAATAGCGGCTGAGCAGTTACTCCCAACGAACTTACAGTCACAGCACTTACCTAGGTGACAAGTCCTAGCAGGCTAAAGGACCTTCGATGATGTCATCACCATGTGATCAGTCACGTGAATAGGTGAAGCCTGACTGTGTGCACTGTCCCAGTACAGATTGTTAATGGGTAGCAGGAAGTGCTGGACCTTATACAGCATGATAGATATGGACGTGCTGGACAAAAACTCTGTATATGTTTTACCAAGAACAGTTAGAAATGTGTGGCATGTACGTGAGGTAAACATACAGAAAGAAAGATTGTGTTGTAAAGGTGTGCGTGTAGCAGAGCTGTGTGTCACGTAAGTCACAAGTGGAAGAGTGAAGAAATCAGGCGATACCTTTTAGAGGCTGAGAATATTTGATGGGGAGCTTTCGAGAGTACAAGCTCTAAGACCATGTCTGAAGAAGAGAGCTAGCACTCTCGAAAGCTCCCCATCAAATATTCTCAGCCTTTAAAAGGTATCGCCTGATTTCTTCACTCTTCCACTACTTTCTATGGCTAACACGGTACCACATTGTACGTAAGTCACAAGTAATAGATAGCGACGTTAGTAGCCCTGGCCAGAGCTTTATTCAATTGTTCCCCATTCAACTTGTTTTTTAATTGTACACAGTGACACCTAGTGGTAAATAGTAGTATAATGTTGTACCGTGTTAGCCATTGAAAGTAGTGGAAGAGTGAAGAAATCAGGCGATACCTTTTAGAGGCTAACTGAGTATATTTATGAGTAAGCTTTCAGGAGTACTAGCTAGCTCCCTTCATCAGACATGGTGTGATACAAGAACTGAAAATTCACAGATTTTTATACACATGGTTTTCAAAGCATTTTAAAGTCCTTAAAAAAAATGCAATCTAAGTAGAGAAGTTATTTACAACAGGTCAAAAAAACAGTCTGGAAACTTGTGGTGCGTGACGGAGGGATCAGCAATTCTTGCTGTTATCTGTTTGCTATCAGGAGGTGATTTGTGTCCCTCACAGTTCATACATAGTGTGATTTGAAGCTGGCATGAATATTGAGTTCAGTTCATGGTTCATACATAGTGTGACATGAAGCTGGCATGAATATTAAGTCCAAATTGCAGAGTTTTAAATTTTTGCATAAATTTGTACTCTGATTCTTTCCTTTTCTCCTGCGTCTTAAAATGTCCCATTAAAACCACAACCCGCAAATCTTCAATAGAGTGGTTTTCTCCAGAGAAATGTGCGGCCACTGGGAGATCGGTTCTGCTGTTATTAATATTGGATCTCTGTGAGTTCATTCGTTGACTGAGTCTCTGCCCTGTTTCCCCCACATAGAGGCCTGTGGTGGAACATTGCATACACATTATGAGGTACACCACATTGGAAGACCTGCAGGAGAATGTCCCCCTAATTCTGTGCACCTTTTGTGACTGTGGGATAGGTACACTGTCAGTGGTGTGGATGTGCTTGCAGGTCATAGACCTTTTATGTAGGCAAGGTGAGGTGCCATTTTCAGTTGGGGCCTTCAGGGCACTCCCGGACGATAATACGCCTCAGGTTTGGTGGTTGTCGAAAGGAAAGGAGAGGGGGGACTGGAAATATGTCCTTGAGTCTGTTGTCCCTATGTAGCACAGGTTGGAGCTCCTTGGCAATCCTTCGTAGGATCTCCAGCTGTGGGTTGTAGGTGACTGCTAGGGGCACTCGGGCATCTTTCTGGGTCTCTCTATATGTGAGCAGACTGTCTCTGTTAATGGCCGCCGCTTTGTTCAATTGGTTGTCTGTTACTTTTGGTTTGTATCCCAATCTGAGAAATTTCATCCTCAGATCCAGGAGGTGCTTGTCCAGGTCTGTTTTGTCGGAGCAAATACGATTGTATCGTATAGCCTGGCTGTAGATTATAGATTGTCTTGTGTGCTTGGGGTGGAAGCTGTCGTTTCTCAGGTAGGCCCTTCTGTCTGTGGGTTTGTGGTATATTGATGTGAGTAGCCGGTGGTCTTTAATGTATAGTGTGGTATCCAGAAAGTGAATTTCACTCCCTGAATAGCTAAGTTTAAGGTTGATGGTCGGGTGAAAGTCATTGAAGTCATTATGAAATTGAAGTAGGGCCTCCTCACCTGCAGTCCAGATGACAAGGATATCATCGATATAACGAAGGTAAATCATAGGTTTGGTGGCGCATGTTGATAAATATGTTCCTTCCATTTCTGCCATAAAGAGATTTGCATATTGGGGTGCACATCTGGTCCCCATTGAAGTTCCCATTCGCTGTAGATATAGATCCTCTCCAAAGGTAAAATGGTTGTGGCTAAGGATGAATTGTATGAGCTGCATTACTGGTTCTGTTGGGAGGTTTTGCTTTGCCAGGTGTACCCGACATGCTGCAACTCCATCCTTGTGGGGAATGTTGGTATACAGGGATTCCACATCCATGGTGGCCAAAATGGTACCCTCAGGTAGAGGGCCCAGGGCATTCAGTTTGTTAAGAAGGTCAGTTGTGTCCTGAATATAGCTTTGAGTATCCCTGACAAGGGGTTTTAGGAGATTTTCCACCCAACCTGAGATGTTTTCTGTCAGTGTCCCAATGCCAGAAATGATAGGCCTCCCAGGGTTGCCATCTTTGTGTATCTTTGGGAGCATATAGAAGCAGCCCGGCCTGGGATCTTGTGGGATAAGTCCTTTTACCTGATTCTGGATCTGGACTGGAAACTTCTTGATCATACTCTTTAGTTCTTTCATATAGGCCTCTGTGGGATCACTTCCAAGTTTGGAGTAATGGATGGGATTTGACAGTTGCCTGTTTGCTTCCTGGATATAGTATGAGGTGTTCATTATGACTATTGCGCCCCCTTTGTCAGCCGGTTTTATTATTATATCCTGATTTTCTTTCAGTGAAGTAATAGCCTTCTGTTCTTGCAGGGTTAGGTTATGCGCCTGTTTCTTTTGTTTCTCCAGGATTTCTGATTTTACTTTGCTTTTGAAACAGTCAATATATTTATCCAGTGCTGCATTAGCTCCAGGGCATGGGGTCCAGGTAGATTTTTTGGTAGGATTCCTTATGGGCTGTTCCATCTCAGAGTTGCTGCTGTATGGAAGGTCTTTGTCATAAAAATATTCCCTTAATCTCATTTTTCTGAAAAACTCCTCCATATCATTGCAGAGTTGGATATGGTCAGTGTGTGCTGAGGGGCAGAAGGAGAGACCTTTGGAGAGAACTGACATTTCGTGTTTGTTTGGCTCATAAGAGGAAAGATTCACCTACAACCCACAGCTGGAGATCCTACGAAGGATTGCCAAGGAGCTCCAACCTGTGCTACATAGGGACAACAGACTCAAGGACATATTTCCAGTCCCCCCTCTCCTTTCCTTTCGACAACCACCAAACCTGAGGCGTATTATCGTCCGGAGTGCCCTGAAGGCCCCAACTGAAAATGGCACCTCACCTTGCCTACATAAAAGGTGCATGACCTGCAAGCACATCCACACCACTGACAGTGTACCTATCCCACAGTCACAACAGGTGCACAGAATTAGGGGGACATTCTCCTGCAGGTCTTCCAATGTGGTGTACCTCATAATGTGTGTGCAATGTCCCACCACAGGCCTCTATGTGGGGGAAACAGGGCAGAGACTCAGTCAGCGCATGAACTCACACAGATCCAATATTAATAACAGCAGAACCGATCTCCCAGTGGCCGCACATTTCTCCGGAGAAAACCACTCTATTGAAGATTTGCGGGTTGTGGTTTTAATGGGCCATTTTAAGACGCAGGAGAAAAGGAAAGAATCAGAGTACAAATTTATGCAAAAATTTCAAACTCTGCAATTTGGACTTAATATTCATGCCAGCTTCATGTCACACTATGTATGAACCATGAACTGAACTCAATATTCATGCCAGCTTCAAATCACACTATGTATGAACTGTGTGGGACACAAATCACCTCCTGATAGCAAACAGATAACAGCAAGAATTACTGATCCCTCCGTCACACACCACAAGTTTCCAGACTGTTTTTTTGACCTGTTGTAAATAACTTCTCTACTTAGATTGCATTTTTTTTAAGGACTCTAAAATGCTTTGAAAACCATGTGTATAAAAATCTGTGAATTTTCAGTTCTTGTATCACACCATGTCTGATGAAGGGAGCTAGCTAGTACTCCTGAAAGCTTACTTATAAATATACTCAGTTAGCCTCTAAAAGGTATCGCTTGATTTCTTCACTCTTCCACACCTAGTGGTAAAGACAGATAAGGTGGGGCTAGGCGTAGACAATTTACCCCAATACGAAACAATTGCTCTCCACGGGAATGCAATCAGTAGCTGGCAAATCTCAGAAATCGCTGCAGTACCTGAGAGTAGTGTATATTTAGCTGGAGCAGTGCCTGAGATAAATTGCTGTGATCTCACTGGCCAGAAGAATGCTGGAAAACCTTTAAAATCGCTGCAGTCAACATAGTCTCTCAGGATTTTTGGGTGATTTCAGTTACTTTTTTCCTCTATGTACTAACATTACAATAGTTTGTATATTGCTTGCAAATTTAGCAGCAATATATATACATACACACAATCATTGACAAAAAAAACCCACTCAGAAATGTCAAATTGCTGTAAAACTTGTCATACAGTTAAGTCTCAGGCAGATATGTAAATGATTGTGGTCTGATTGGACATTGCTTCTTGCCACAGGAAGGTATTAACACCTTCCCCCATAACTTTTTTATTTTACCGCTCTCAGAGTCATATGAGGTCTTAATGTTTGCGGGACAAATTTTTCTTCATGATGCTACCATTTATTATTCTGTGCAATGTACTGGGAAGCTGGAAAAAAAAATCAGAATGGGGTGGATTTTAAGAAAAACTCCATTTGTGCGATTTTCTTACGGGCTTCGTTTTTACAGTGTTCACTGTGCAACCAAAATGACACGTCACCTGTATTCTATGTTTCGGTACGATTCCGGGGATACCAAATTTATATAGTTTTATTTACATTTTAACCCCTTAACAAAAATCCAAAACTGCAAAAAAAAATTTTTACCAAATAGTCGACATATTCTGACACCCATAACTTTTTTTATACTTCCGTGTACGGGGTTGCATAGGGCATCTTCTTTTTGCAGGACCAGGTGTACTTTTTAGTTATACCATTTTGGGGAATCGCTATTGGTTTGATCACTTTTTATTCAAATTTTTATCAGAGGCAAAAGAATGAAAAAACGTCGGTTTGGCACTTTTGATTTTTTTTTCCCGCTACGGCGTTTACCGTACGGGAAAAATATTTTTATACATTTGTAAAACGGGCGTTTTCGGACACAAGGATACCTAATGTGTATGTGTTTCACAGTATTTAAGTACTTTTATATGTGTTCTAGGGAAAGGGGGGTGATTTGAACTTTTAATATATGTATATATTTTTTTTATTTGCATTTATTAGTCCCCCTAGGGGTCTTGAACCCCAGGGGGTCTGATCACTAATGCAATGCATTGCAAAAAATGGTTCTTGTATTGCAGGCTACAGAGAGTAGCCTGCAATAGAAAGTAATGAAAGACAGACCTGGGAGCCTTCAGAAGGCTCCCAGCTGTCATAGTAACAGGACGCCAGCCCTGGAACTTGCTCCGGGTTCCGGCGATTCTCGGCAAAATGGCGGCGCCCACGCGCCTCTGGTAAAATGGTGCCTCGGTCAGCTTTGACCAAGGCGCCAGAGGGGTTAATACCCGCGATCAGTGCGGGCACCGATCTCCTGTATAAAACAAAAGAGACCCGCTGGGGTCCCGAGCGGCCGCCATATTTAAACACCCGACATCCCCACTACCTTTTAAAAACACTCTCAGATGCTACTTTTGGGTACAATACCCCTTGGTGAGAGATTGATGACTCTCAGAAATGCCTCTACAACATATTTGAAGACATTTTGCACATCATCGAACATCAGTGAATCGCCTGCCTGGGTGAACCACCAGGCGGCACCTTCATTACATACTCCTGTCTCTGCCTGGAGAATTTCCAGGAGCTTAGATAACGAAATGTAATGTCTCGATGCCTGTTATGTGTCCTGCCATTCACAATCAGTTACCATCACTTTCGTTTGCAGTGGAGTCATGGAACAGAAACCTGAACTGCTACAGATTCGAACTGTATTGTCTTTAGCAACTAATACAGGTTCTGTATGGGATCCATAGGCCTTATTGTGAGTGCTTTAGTCCTGCCCATGCAGTAGGTTGTCACACTGCCCCAACTGTTTATGTAGTGATCTGTGGAGCCATCATATACAACAGTCAGCCACACCTAGTAGTGATACGAGGAAAACTAATAGCTCAGTGATATGTGCAGGACATCCTGCATCCACATGTTGCCTCTCATAGAAGAGCTTCCAACTAGCATTTTTCATTGTTGCTCACCCCCACATGGCAAGGGCTTCCCAGGAATGTCTCCACTAGATTGCAACACTTCCTTGGCCTGCCCAGTCGCCAATCACGCATTTATGGAGCCAGGTGGGCAAACTACAGGCCCAGATGCAATATCTTTGGACAAATGTGCCATGGAAGCTGTATGATTCCACTGCCAACTGTATCTCATCTTGTATCTAGGCTAGAGGCAGCCCAGTAGGGTACTAGAGCTTCCTTTCAATTGTACAGTTTTCCCCAATAAACTTATCCTCTCTCATATTGTAATCGTGTGTGTATGTTTGTGTGGCTTCTGCCCGAAAAGGGTGGAAAACTGCTTGCAGCACTTTTCTCTCCGCATTTTTCATGCGGAGTGGGGAACGGAATCCCCGAACGTAATGCAAGCGCAGATGTGAACCCAGCCTATAATGTTTTTCAAATAACTTTTCATTGGTTTTTGCCATCTTCTGTAAGAAGATATCATACTGCAGCAGTTTAACCAATTGCAGAAGTTCGGGTTAACTCTGCTACCCCTGTATACAGGTATATATTATATTTATATAGAACTGTACTATAGATATACACACACCTCAAGTATTCATCATGTGCTTTGTCTTCATTGCTGGTTACTTACAACCAGGTTAAATGTTGAAGATAATGTAGATGCAACAAAAATTTGCTTTGCAGCACATCTTTGGGATATCCTTCCCCAAGGTACAATTACAAGAGAGAGGATAATAGGCAGTGAAATAATCATTAATCAGTTAACGCTGCCTGCCTACAAAAGGCTGAACATCTCATATGACAATAATATTTTATACAGCAATGAAAAAAAACAGTTATTTGGGTTGGGATGTTGTGCTGCCTTTGGATTCCAGTAAATGAAATATTTTAAAAGCAAATTTTTGTTCTCCTAGTCATTCTATGGTAGCACATCATTGGGATTTTTAAAGTAATTCAACATTAGGGTGGGACATGGACTTCTTTAATTCACTTCATACTGCTAAAGATGCCATTATGTCCAATTTAGTGCTTTACAAACGTGGATGGTGAAGCCCAAGTCGCTGCTTTACACAGCAACTGAGTAGCACTCTCAGAGGGTATCTGATGGACTAGGGTAGCTTTACTATCCCTTTAACACCATGAAATTGAATGAACAAAGATTCAGAGTCTCTAAGCATCTAGGTAGTTGAAAATGGCTCTTTTCACATCTACAGAATGCAACGTCTCTTG
This sequence comes from Leptodactylus fallax, assembly GCA_947044405.1. Taxonomy (NCBI): domain Eukaryota; kingdom Metazoa; phylum Chordata; class Amphibia; order Anura; family Leptodactylidae; genus Leptodactylus; species Leptodactylus fallax. The sequence continues at coordinate 635,795 of CAMRHE010000254.1, forward strand.
TTCATCTTCTGGGTTTGGGAGAAAGGCTGGCAGACATATTTCCTGATTGACATTAGAGGAAGATTACAACTTAAGGGGGCATTCATACAGTCCCTGACAGAAGTTCTGTCGCTTATCCATGTTGTGGAATCAAAAGCTTATAACCTGACTTTAAATTCATCCATTGGTTTTAGAAATGACTCATATGAAAGCTGAAACCCTCCCAAATGATTTTTTGGTTAAGAAAATAAATTGGCTTCACTGCTGAAATATTCATCATTTAATGAACACAGAAAGGTCAGATTTTGGCAAGACAAAAGTTTTGTCGCCTTGTCATATAATGCACCCAAGCCTAGTTTAAAGCCCCACCTGTGCTCACTAATTGATTGGTTAATTAGTGGGTGTGTATAAAAAGAACTCCAGCACCCCAGACCTTCACTTGAACTGCAACTTCACCTCTGACAACATGCCAAAAATCAACCCTACGACCAAAGCCTTGATTATCAAGAGGCTGAAGACCAGATCCACTGCAGAGGTGACTGGCACCTTTAATGTGTCTCTGCGTCAAGTACAAAGAATTAAAAAAAGATTTCAACAGACTGGAGATGTTTTTGACAAGCCCAGGTCTCGCAGACTCCGCAAGACAACTGCTCAGGAGGAACGTTTGTTGGTTAGAAAATCAAAAGCCAGCTCCTCTTCCACTGCAGCAGAGCTCCAACAGGCCTGGCCACCTCAAGACCCTGTGTCAACTAGAACAGTTTGTAGGATTCTGTCTCGAAATGGCCTCCATGGTCGAATCAGTGCCCAGAAGCCAGCACTAAACAAAAGGCAATTAAAAAAACGTGTGGCATTTGCCAAAGCCCACAGCCTGCTAAACGGATGGAAGCTGGAAAAGTGGCAGAAGGTGGATTTCTCAGATGAATCTTCAGTTGAATTACACCACAGCCGCCGCAAATACTGCACGAGATGTACTGGAGCCCGTATGGATCCAAGATACACCCAGAAAACAGTTAAGTTTGGTGGTGGAAAGATCATGGTCTGGAGTTACATTCAGTATGGGGGTGTGCAAAACATTTCCAAGGTGGAAGGCAATATCAATAGCCTAAAATGTCAAGAAGTATTAGCTTCCTCTTACATTCCCAATCATAAAAGGGGTCAAATTTTGCAGCAGGATGGTGCTCCATCTCATACATCCATCTCTACATTAAAGTTCCTCAAGGCAAAGAAGATCAAGGTGCTCCAGGACTGGCCAGCCCTGTCACCAGACATGAACATCATTGAGCATGTTTGGGGTAGGATGAAAGAGGAAGCTTGGCAGAAAAAACCAAAGAATCTTGATGAGCTCTGGGAGGCATGTAAGACTGCATTCTTTGCTATTACTGATGACTTCATCAATACATTGTATGAATCATTGTTGAAACGCATGTATGCAATCCTTCAAGCCCATGGAAGTCACACAAAATATTAAATATGGCTCTAATAGCACCACAACTTCATTCACCAATGTTATGAAACATATCTTTGTTTTTGAACAGAATTATTGGTTTGATTTTCACATTACTTTATGTGTGCGACAAAACTTTTGCCTTGCCAAAATCTGACCTTTCTGTGTTCATTAAATGATGAATATTTCAGCAGTGAAGCCAATTTATTTTCTTAACCAAAAAATCATTTGGGAGGGTTTCAGCTTTCATATGAGTCATTTCTAAAACCAATGGATGAATTTAAAGTCAGGTTATAAGCTTTTGATTCCACAACATGGATAAGCGACAGAACTTCTGTCAGGGACTGTACTACCGCTAGTGACCGTCAGTATTGTCCATTGCTATTGTCAGTTACAAGACTTTAGCAACGGACACTAGCTGGACTATTAGAAATTCTTTAAAATTTCCATTCATTTCAATGAGATTTTATCTTGTGTCTGTTAGTGACAGTTAGTGTCCGCTATATACCCAATCCGTCACATGTCCATTTTTTTTTCGTGGACAAAAAAATCCTACATGCAGGAATTTTGTGTCTGTTAAAAAATGGTTTAATGAGGGATGTCAAGCGTCCGTTATTTCTTAACATTAAAGTCTATGGGTAACGGGTGGGTGTCCGTTATACTGTCCATTTTTTTTCTGTGCATGCTCAGAAAGCAGAAACAAAAAAATAACCTAAAAAAATGGACAGTAAAAAAAAAAAACAGACACTAACGGGCACTAACTGATGCTACGGTGTCCGTTTTTTAACTGATCCATTTAATGGATCAGTTAAAAAATGGAAACATTAACATCAGTTAGTGTCTGTTATGATAGGTGTGCGTTTTTTTTAACGGACACTCATAACGGATATCCAACAGTAGTGTGAACCCTGCCTAGGTGTAAAACCTGGTAAAGTCTATGGAATCGCACAATCATCTAAGACATGTAATATTGTTCTTTTGATGACAAGGCTTGCTATTCTCCTAGACATCTGACAGATGTAATTGCCACTAAAAAGAGAGTTTTCTTAGAAATATAGTTAAGGTTGGCTCATGACTTAGGCTTAAACGGTAGACCAGATAATGACTGCAACATTAGAGGTAAGTCCCAGGAGGGGACTGGATTATGGTAAATTTGAAGAATTGTCTGACGAGAGAGTGGCTGGAAAAGGTATACTTTATTAATGGCAGTAAAATGCACCTTAAGTGTATTATATTTTAGCCCTTTATCATGGCTCTCCTGCAGGAACTGTAGGATCAATGAGAGTCAGTTTGTGGCATGGGTCTCCAAACCATAAGATGTAAATTCTGCACTTGTGGATGGAAGAGTTCTCCCTGAGACAGCAGATCTTGTTGGGGTGGAACTCTCCAAAATCTGCTCCTCGAAGTGGCCCACGCTAGAGAGACCCACACTCTGCCTGGCCAAAACGTTACCAGTATCATGGCTATCGCCTCTGTTTATTCGTCCAAACTCGTTTTTTTGAGTACTTTAAGTATTAGAGGAAAAAGAGGAAACGCATGGCCACCAGTTGACCTGTGATGTGTGACAGTGAGCAAAAATTCTGCAGTTTCACATTCTCATGTGTTGCCATAACATCTATGTTGGGTTAACCCATCCTGTCCATCTTGTGACCTGTTGAAAAATTAAATTCATAAATAGTGCAAAATTAATGGAGCGAGGGATATGGAAGACTAATCCTTTACTTGAATGTACATACGTCAAATGGCAAAACTATATCACTATAGTATGGCGCCGCTGGAGTGGCTGCCTGTCACAGTAGCTCTTATTTTTCTTTCTTTGTCTCATTTTTTACCTCTCTACTTAAGGACTTTGCACTATGAAGAAACACACACAAAGACTTGGACCCTTGTGATACTTTTTTTTTGTTTTTATCTGTCTTTTTGTTCTGCTTGAAAATGGGATCTTTTGTGTATGAAGACAATTCCTTTGTCTATACAAGAGAGGAACTTTTGAAGCTTAGAGACACAGCAGGATTGCATACCATCTGCCCACACATCCCCCGTGAGCTTTGGAGAAAGAAAAAGCGGGGGAGGGGCTGCAGAGCTGGTACTCTTCAGAGGATTAAAAAGAGGCGTTACCGACCAGCTGTTCCCTCCATCATCATGGGCAATGTGAGATCTCTTGCAAACAAGATGGATGAACTAACAGCGCTCACCAGGCATCATCAGGAGTTTCGGGCGTGCAGCATGATGCTACTTACAGAGACTTGGCTCACTGAAGTTACTCCTGACCCTCTGGTCTCCTTGGATGGTTTTAAGCTCCTTCGGGCAGACAGGACAAGGGAGAGCGGTAAGAGGAAAGGAGGGGGGCTGGCAATGTTTGTGAATAATAGATGGTGCAATCCTAGGCACATTGTGATTAAGGAGCAAACTTGCTGTGAGGACATTGAACTATTAGCTGTGAGCATGAGACCTTTCTACCTACCAAGGGAACTATCGCATGTCATCGTGATAGCTGCATATGTCCCCCCTCTGCGAAAGCTGACACTGCCTGCGAGGTCCTACAAGCCACGCTGAGCCTTTTACAGTTAAAACATCCCCAGGCCCTCTTTCTTCTGTCGGGTGATTTCAACCATGCCTCTCCATCATCCACACTGCCCAGTTTCACACAGTATGTAACCTGCCACACAAGAGACAACAAAACACTGGACTTGTTCTTTGCCAACGCGAGGGAGGCATATAACTCATCAGCCCTACCGCCCCTGGGGAGATCGGATCACAACCTAGTACATCTCCGACCTGTGTACAAGCCACTTGTACGTAGAGAACCAGCTGTCACCCGAACAGTGAGGATATGGTCCGAGGAGAGTGATGAGGCTCTGAGGGATTGTTTTGACCGCAACCGCATGGGAAGTTCTGCAGGATTCTTATGGAGAAGATATAGAAGGACTCACACACTGCATAACGGACTACATTAATTTTTGTGTGGACAACACAGTACCCACAAAAGTGGTGAGGTGTTTCTCCAATAACAAACCATGGATTAACTCTGATATAAAAACACTACTTAAGGAGAAAAAGATGGCATTCAGGACAAGAGATAAGGAGGGGTTGAGGGAAGTACAAAAGGAGCTGAGGCATCAAATCAGGCAGGGAAAAGCCAGTTATAAAGAAAAAATGGAAAAGCAAATGGAAATAAAAGACATAAGGGGGGTCTGGGAGGGGCTTAAGTCAATTTCGGGTCATAAATAGTCTATCTGCCAGATTGAGGCAGATGTTAATTGGCTTAATGAACTAAACCTATTCTTCAACAGATTTGATCACACACCAGCTCCTCCCACCCCAGTATGTCCTTCAGCTCCCCCCACCACAATGACTTCTCCCCATTCACCCCATGTGGCTACTTCCCAACAGACCAGTAAATCCAGAAATCTGTCTTTATCTGGCCACAGTCTGACCTTCACACAGGCCCAGGTGAGGAAGGAGATGAAAAAGATCAAGGCGAGGAAAGCCGCAGGGCCAGATGACATCAGTGCAAGGCTAATTAAGACTTGCGGGGACCAGCTATGTGGTATAATTACATATATGTATAATATGAGCCTGAGGCAGGAAATAGTCCCTGAATTATGGAAATCTTCTTGTGTGGTACCAGTTCCAAAGAAACCCCACCCTATGGACCTCAATGACTACAGACCTGTAGCACTGACATCCCACCTGATGAAGATCTTGGAGAGATTGGTTCTCACACATCTCCGCCCTCTAGTGAGCCCCGCTATGGACCCCCTCCAGTTTGCTTATCGGCCGGGCATTGGGGTAGATGATGCCATCATCCATCTTCTGCACAGGGCTCTGTCTCACCTGGAGAAACCAGGGAACACAGTGAGAATAATGTTCTTTGACTTCTCCAGTGCTTTTAACACCATACAGCCCAGGCTATTGAGGGACAAGCTGGGCCTTGCTGAAGTGGACCACCACCTCTCCAACTGGATCCTAGACTACCTCACAAATCGACCTCAATACGTGAGAGCCCAAGACTGTGTGTCAGGTACCGTGATCTGTAACACGGGGGCACCTCAGGGTACGGTTCTCGCCCCTTTCCTCTTCACACTGTACACTGCAGATTTTAGGTGCAACTCATCCAGCTGCTACCTACAGAAGTATTCTGACGACTCTGCAATAGTGGGTCTCATCACAGATGATGATGATAGGGAGTACAGAGAACTGAACCAGGATTTTGTGGACTGGTGCCACCGGAACCACCTGAAGATTAACGCGGGGAAGCCCAAGGAGATGGTGGTGGACTTCCGTAAAGGCAGAAGCCCTCCTAAACCAGTGGACATCCTGGGGACGGGCATCGAGATTGTGAACACCTATAAGTACCTGGGTTTGCTCCTTAATAATAAGCTGGACTGGGCAGATCATATGGAGGCCCTGTACAGGAAGGGCCACAGCAGGCTCTACCTGCTTAGGAAGCTGAGAGCCTTTGGAATCCGGGGGGCACTTCTTAGAACTTTCTTCAACTCGGTAGTGGCATCAGCCATCTTCTTTGGAGTGGCCTGCTGGGGGAGCAGTATATCAACCAGGGACAGAAATAAACTTGACAAGCTGATTAGAAGGGCCAGCTCTGTCCTGGGGAGCCCACTGGACCCAGTGCAGGTGGTGGGTGACAAAAGGATACTGTCCGTGGTGAGCTCCATGCAGAAGAAGAAGTCCCATCCCATGCATGAGACTGTGATCGCGCTGAGCAGTACTGTCAGTGACCGACTGCTCCACCCTAGGTGTGAGAAGGAGCGCTATCGGAAGTCTTTCCTCCCCACCGCGGTTAGGCTGTACAACCAACACATCTCTCTGCCTGTTAAATCCCCCCCCCTCCCCCCCCCTCTGCTACGTCCTATCTGTCTGTCTGCTATTATTGTAATGCCTCTCACCTTGGAACATTCCTGTACATGTTGTATTTGTATCTGCTTATCTTTGCTGCTGTAACACACTGAATTTCCCCATTGTGGGACTATTAAAGGACTATTATTATTATTATTATTATTATTAAACCACCACCTCAGTAACAAAATAAGGGCTCAATAATCAATATGATATGAAGCCCCAATCTCCATAGAAAAGTGTAATAAATACCTTTAGACATGGCCGAAAAAAATGTACCCACAGGACACCCTGGGCGCTACTTGTGCATTGGTGGAATATTAAATTTTATGAATTATTGATATTGGTTTATTTGGTATTATATGGAGTTCCCATATTTAAGTAGGTTTTTTGTTGAGTTTTGTGGGGTCTCTTTTGTGATCTAGGTTCTTTATAGGTTGATATCCAGTGTGATGGATGGAGGGTATTTTGACTGAGCCAATCTGTTCTCTGAGGGATCCCCGGATATATACTGCTGTGACGTTCAAAAGTTTGGCCTCTGCCCAAGACACGATGTGACAGTTTTGTCTCTTTGGCCAAGGAAGGGCTCCTGGTACCACCCTGTTTATATAAAATAATGCTGCAAGTTGTTTGTCTGTACTAGCACATTATGGGTCTGAAGAACATGGTAGAAATGCACTAGAGCTAGCCTGATTGCCCTTAAAGGGGTTGTCCAGGATAACCACTTTTTAAATATGAGGCTGGGGAAGGTGAAAAAAAAATATATACTCATTTGTCCCTGATTCTACAGTGTCTCCCAGCGTGGTCTGGTCCTGCTGCTCTAGTGTTTTCTTCCGTCTGAAGTTCCCGGCATACATGACCGCTGAGGCTAATTAGCGGCCTAAGGAAAGGAACATGGTACGTCACAGGTAGTGACATCCAGTGCCCTTTCAGCTTCCCCGGCCTCCTATTAAAAAAAAAAAAAAGTGGTTATCCTAGACAATACCTTTAATGTTCTGAGATTAGAAGGAAGTTGGCTGTCCTAAGGAGACCTTGTTTGTTGGAGCCAGGAACTCTTGACATGAGCACCCCCAACTCCCAGAGGAGGCATCCTTCGTGAGGACCAACTGGAGATGGGTGACCAGAGACTTCCCAGTTGACAGTCTGACATTTTACACTATCTTAAGTCCCTCATGGTATCTGTGGAGAGAGTTAAAAAATAAAAATAATAGTATAATATCAATCGAGATGAGGAATTCTGTCCCAGGCTGTTAAGATGTTCTCCTGAACAGTGTGAATATGAGCTTTTGCCCAAGGGACTTAGTCTATGGCTAGCAGGCTCCATACTCTCATGGTGGTGTGGTGCAAATGGAGACTTTTTTGGATAAGATAAGATGTAATATTGAACGAGACAACTTCTTTCTGCATGCTGTAGACAGTCTCTGAAATCTGACTGAAGACCTCTCCCGGTTGATCAGGAACACATAATCCTTCAGAGTCTCTAATGTTAGCTGAAGATGCTGGTGAAGAGGTTGGTTGTTCTAGGCTATTACTAACCAATCGTCCGGATATGGTACCACTGTAACTCCCTGAAGATGAAGGGTTGCTGTTAGTACCACTGCAATCTTGGTGAACATTCTTGGCACCACTGTAATTCCAAATGGAACATTTTTGAACATAAATAATCTTGAGCCTTGTCTGTATTGTGAGCCTGAGAAGCTTTCAGTGAGCTGAAAGGATAGGCACATGGAAATATGTGTCCAATCTATGAAGGTCATAAATATAATTTTCTGAAGGACTGCTGGGACGCACCTGATAGTTTCTATTTTGATTTTATTGTTTAAGGCTGCGGCCCCATGTTGCAGAAACACAGATTTTTTTTGTTGCAGATTTTTTTGTGTTTTTTGAGCCAAAGCCAGGAGTGGATTGAACAAAAGGTAGAAGTATAAGAGCTTCCTATATAGTTCCCATTCGTCTTGTAGCCACTCTTGGCTTTGGCTAAAAAAAGAAACGCAACAAAATCTGCAACAAAAAAAAGATGCGTTTCTGCAATGTGGGGCTGCACCCTAAAAGGGATTTGTTTAGAAATGTGAGATCTATTACAAGTCTCCATTGTATGTTGGGATTTGGTACTAGAAAAATTCCAGAGTACTAGATCTAAGAGTTCAAGATCTAAGAGTATAGGATTTTCCCTGTTGAGCAGTCCATCTGAAGAAAACGCTGAACTCTAGAGAGTAACGTCTTTGGATAGTAGAGAATACCCAAGAATCTAAGGAGGTTTGTAGCCAAAGATGGGCAAAATGCCTGAGTCTTCCTGCTACTGGGAGTTCTTGAGGCCTGGCATAATAAGTTTTAGTAGTAGTCTTTTTAGCAGAGCTGTTATTGCTAGGGCGATCTCTAAATTTTCTTTTCTAGTTTTGAAATCTGGTTTTACTTGAAATTTCTGGGAAACTTCGCCTCAGAGTGAAAAGACTGATAAACAGGCCTCTTTTTTGGTTGAGGAAATGTCCTTTCTCTAAATTTTTCCAGAATATTTTTTAGTTGAGGCCCAAACAGATTTAAGATTACAGAAAACCAGAATTACACGAGCCCATGACAGCACCCCTGCAAGTAGGACCACCCATCTGTGACAGGAAACCTGAAGAGATAAAATGTTCGCACCCCCGTCACACCTCATTGATTGGCAAGATGAAAACCCAAAGTAGTGGAAAAGGAGAAATAAAAAAAAAAAAAAAAGTTAGGAAAAATGCTGGTGTTCTATCATGCACTTCAAGAAGAAAAATTACCGGCAAATGTAATTTTGGGTTTATCATTGCCCATGACAGTTTAGTCCTGCTGAAGTATTAAGAAAGGAAGTTAGGAAGTGAGAACGGCTGGAGCACTTGTCTGACAAAGGCCAAGTCAGAATGAGAATTCAAATTAAGGTAAAAATGCCTGGGAAAGAAAAAGAAAAAAAAAAAAAGTATGCGGGAGCTCCAGGTGGCTGCTTGACAGATCTGAGCAAGAGAGGCATCTGTTCTCTCTGCCCAGGAGGAATGGACTCCAAACTATTCAGGGCTGAGACAAGGATAGGGAAGTATAAGCCAAAGCAATGCATTGCCTAATCCACCTAGCAATGCAAGAAATAGAAGCTCTCATGCAATTTCAGGGTCACAGGAAAGGTAAAAGCACGTCCTCTTTTCTCTCCATTCCAAGGAGACCTCCATTTATCTAAGGCGGCATCTCCTAACGTCTAAACCAGGGGTCAGCAACCTTCAGCACTCTAGCTGCTGTGAAACTACAACTTCCAATATGCTCCATTCACTTCCATAGGAGTTCCAAGAACAGCAGAGCAAATATGCATGCTGGCAGTTGTAGTTTTAGAACAGCTGGAGTGCCGAAGGTTGCCTACCCCTGGTCTAAACAATGGAATTTCTCTTCTCCCAGATTTTTGGGGTCTGCAACAGACAAAAGGGAGGAAGACTACCTGCTCCCTGTGAAACTTGGAAACAAACTTGGTTTGAAAAGAGGGTTGGGTCTGTTGGGGTAATCTTATGCTCTGAAATAGCCTGGATTTCATATATTCTCATAGCAGAGGTTATAGCTAGAATAAAAGTCATCTTTAGAGTTAGGATCCTAACCCTTTCATGCCTCTGCCAATTTTTGTTTTTGCATTTCTGTTCTTCCCTCTCCCCATTTCCAAGCCATAATTTTTTCAGTTCACAGACTCATATGATGGCTTATTGTTTTCGAAACAAATTGTACTTTGTATTAGCACCATTCAATAGCCTGTACAATGGACAGGGAAGCTGTGGGTCAGTATGATCACGGCGATACCAAATTTATATAGTATTTCTAATGTTTTGATACCTTTAAAAAAAACATTTAAAACTTTGCAAGTGTTGGGGGAGGGGAAAATAAATAAATAAATAAATAAAAAAATCGCCATTTTGATTATTTTCCCTGCTATACCGTTCACCGTATGGGATAAATATTTTAATAGTGTTTATTATTGTTTATTTTTATATGTGATCTAGGGAAAGGGCGGTGATTTGAACTTATATTTTTCGTGTTTTTATTTTTTTTATACTTTAAAAAAAAATTTTTTTTTACTTTTATTTTCAGATCCCCTAGGGACCTTGAACCCTAAGGGTCTGCTCGTTCATACTATTCACAGCAATACTAATATATTGCAGTGAATAGTAAATCCATTCACTTCTATTACACGCTGCCTATGGCTCCTGGCTGTCATGGCAACAGATTACCACCCTCAGATGACAATCCGGAGGGTGCGGCTATCAGTCAAAGATGGCGGCTGCACACTTTAGATACCACGGTCACATTTAACCACGGCATCTAAAGTGTTAACAGCTGCAATCGGTGTCGGCACCAATCGCAGCTGTTATCGGCGGGTGATGGCTGGATTATACAGCTAGCATCCGCTGTGTATGGATAGAGCTCATCTCCTGAGCTCTCTCGATACACCCCCTTCCCGAATAATGATATAAATTAACATGATTATGCATGAAGGGGTTACCAGATTCTTTTATGGCTCAAACGGACTTTGGCTATAAACCTTCTGATTTTGGCCATTACCCAATGGAGGAACTAAGAACCTAGAGGTTGGATTAATGTGCCTAGCTGCTACAAGGAATCTTTTGGCTAGAGATGGGCGAATCTCTCAAGATTTGTTTCAGGTCTATAAGGCAAACACAGCCAAAAATATGTCAGTGAAATTGACAAGTATGTTTATGAGAAAAACAGATGGTAAGCAATGGATACAATCTCAGAGTTTAACCATACACTGTATTGCCAATCGCTTGTACACTTTTAACATTTAAAATGTTTCATGGTTTTATACTGTAGAAAAAAAAAATGCTAATTTTGACAACTTGTAAGTGCTACAGACTGCTTGTTGTTTGGGAGACAATTTTGTGGCTGTCTGCCAAGTTGAAAAGTGATCATGAAGTGGCTTTTCGAAAAAAAAAATTATGCCTTTATGGTAGCAGAATGTCGCATAAACATTGCGTTGTTGGAAGAAGCAATTGTGGGGTTGTTTACTTTATTTTATTGTTATTATACCAACAGAGTGGCAGTGGAAAGTGGCACTGACAACTACACAAATTGAAGTGATAAAGAATTGACTTTAAAAAAACAAAACAAAAAACACAAAAATGCAGATAGATTCATAGGTTCAGATCAGTCCAACCTGTGGGCATAAATGAAAGCTCCCTTTTATGCTTCCTCATATTGGCCGCTAGAGCATGTATATTCCCTGAAATGGAAACAGACTGCCACTCCCACAACATCTCTCTGGATCTTGAAGGTGATGCGCATGGAAAACTTGACCTTTGCGCTGTAGGACTCTTACAAAAAAATTACACAAAATATGGTTCTATTGGATGGACGTCCAACCAAATACCATAGCTTGGTGCAGCCTAAATCAGACCTGCTCCACTACCCCGGCACTAGCACGCCCCACTGTTACCCCTTCAGTTATATGGGCCCTACCACCCCACTCCTGTGTCTTCTCCCCCCCTCTTTTTCTCCCTCTTCTGTGCCCTGGTCTCCCCCTTTGTTTTTGTCCCACAGCATTTGGGAATTGTATAAAATCTACCCTTATTCCTTTGTATTGTTAAAACTTTCACAAAACGTTAAAAAAAAAAAAAAAAAAAAAAAACACATTTTAATCACACTATTTTTCAGACATTATAAGGCTTACAAGTCAAACAGCAATGTTCAAGAACATTTCCAAAACCCATTTTTCAAGGGACTAATTCTGTTCTGACAGAGTTTTTTGGTCCTCATTTAAGGTCAGATTTTTATGGAATAGTTTTCAAGTACCATGTCTCATTTGCAGAGCCCCTGAGGTGCCAAAACAGTGGCAACACTCCAAATAATGACCCCATTTTTATCAAGGGGTATAGTGATTACTTTGCCCTTGCAGGACTTTCATAGAATTGGGACATTAATTGGTTTATCTATAAAATTTTGCTTTAACCCAAAATGTTTTTTTTTGTAAAGGTGGTTAAATGAGAAAATGCACCCCACAATTTAAGCAATTTCTCTTGACTATGGAAATGCCCCCAATTTCTGTATTGTCAGAGCAGGAAAGGAGCACCATTGAGCTTTTCAGAGGGCAGATTTTGCTGGAATTGCAAATGCTATATGGTGCCTGAAATCAGAGTCCCTAATTTTTGAAACTAGACCCTTCAAGGAGTGTTATAGTCAGCATTTCAAACCCACAGCTGTTTCACTGAATTTACTACGAATGGGATGTGAAAGTGAAAAATTACCTTTTTTTTTCCATTGAAAATATTGCTTTAGCCTCAAATTTCTCATTTTCACAAGGGGGTAAAGGAGAAAAATCCCACAATTTCTTCTGATTAAGGAAATACTCCACATGTAGATGAAAACTGCAGTTTGGGCACACAGCAGGAAGCACCATTAGGCTTTTGGCGGCCAGAATCATTTTCAGGTGCCATGATACATTTTCCCCTACCAAGAAGGGACTTCATTTTGGAACCTGTACCCCTCAAAGGTTATATTGTCATTTTGACCCCAAAGGTGCTTTCCACAAAGAAATACGCATCAGATGGTGCAAACTGAAAAATTTATATTTTCCAACAAATGAAATTTTAGTGCCCAATGTCATGCCCAGCTCATGGCACTGTATCCAGTTATGCTCAGTTTCCTGACTTTTGGAAACTCTCTACATGCAGACCTATTCTTTTGTCTAGAAATACAGCAGACCTCAAATGAAGCACCATGTGCATTTGACACCTAATTTGGTTATTTACACTGCATTGGAAAGCAACTGCAGAGGGTGTAAGGCCACCCCATTTTAGAATTTATCAAGGAGCACAGCAAGCATTTTTACCCCTCGAGTATTGCACTGTTTTAAGTTTACAGGAATAAATGCGCAGTGAAAAGTTTAAATTGCAATTTTTCCAGACATACAACACTTCAGTGCACAAACATATGGCACACTAAAATGACATTTCTGGAAAAATTGCCATTTTCACTTTGCGCAGCTGATTGTGCATTCATTTTATTCAAAATACTTGGGGGGTAAAAATGCTCACTGTACCCCTGGATATCCAATTCCTAGTTTCCAAAATGGGGGCAACATGTCGGGGGGGAATTCCACTTTACTGCCATTTCAGGAACTCTGCAAAAGTGACATTGCGTCCAAAAACCAAAACCATCTAAACCTGTGCTCCAAAACCCAAATAGCATGTTGCAGAAAGGAAGCAGCACTGTGTGCCCACACAGCAGTTTAGACCTACATGATAATTAAGTGTGGTATCCTGGGTACAGCAATGTCATAAGTAGGCAAACTGCTGTTTGGGCACATGAGAGAAGCGTTATTTGGCTTTCAGATTCCCAGAAGTGAATATGTAAGCTGTGCAACGTACATTTGGTATACCCAATTTTTTTTTTTTTTTTTTTATGCGCTACTAATTTTGCAGAATAAAATTCCATTTAGGAAAAAAAAAGTTGTTTTTGCATCGTCATCTGAGAGGCGTAACATTTTTTATTTTTCTGTTGAAGAAGCTCGTTGAGGACTTATTTTTTCAGGACAACCTGTGCTTTTTATTGGTACCAAACTGGGGTACATTATATAGTAAAATCATGGCAACTAAGGGGTTAACACCCACAACTGGAGATCAGCTCCAACTACAGGTGTTCGAGAACAGTGTCAGCCGTATGTAACAGCTGACACCTGCTTGGCATGGTGTGCGCACAGTTTCAGTGTGCACCAGGATTCCGCTGTAATAGTACAGCTGAATGCAGGAAACCCTTCCCGCCTCACTGTACTATTTAAGGTGCATGTCGGGAAGGGCTTAACCACTTCCCGACATCCACCGTAATAATACAGTGGATGCCGAGTGTTTAAAGCTGCTTTATACTGCAGAGACCTGACATTAATGCCTGCGATCAGTGCCCGCATTGATCGGACATTAACCCCTCTGGCGCCTCGGTCATAGCTGACCGAGGCGCCATTTTACAGGCGGCATGCAGGCACTGCCATTTTGCCAGGGATCACCAGCACCCGGAGCAAGCTACAGGGCCGGCATCCCGTTGCTATGACAGCTGAGAGCCTTCTGAAGGCTCCCAGGCCTGTCTTTCACTAATTTGTATTGCAGGATACTCTATGTAGCTTAGAAAAATGTTTTTTTTTGCACAGTTTTGGATTTTTGTTAAGGGGTTAAAATTTTAATAAAACCATAGAAATTTGGCATCCCCGGAATCGTACCAAAACATAGAATACAGGTGACATGTCATTTTGGCTCCAGAGTGAACGCCGTAAAAACGAAGCCCGTAAGAAAGTCGCACAAATGCACTTTTTCTTCAAATCTACCCCATTCTGAATTTTTTTCCAGCTTTCCAGTACATTGTACAGAATAATAAATGATAGCATCATGAAGAAAAATTTGTCCCGCAAACATTAAGACCTCATATGACTCAGAGCGGAAAAATAAAGTTATGGGTTTGGAAAGGGGGGGGGGGAGAGGAAGGGGAGTCAAAAACGAAAATTTAAAAATTTCTCTGGCGGGAAGGGGTTAACCCTTTCCCGACATCCGCCATAATAGTATTATACAGTAGACACCCGGCGCTAATGCCCGCAATCAGTGCCCACAACGATCGCAGGCATTAACCCTTCTGGAGCCTCAGTCAAAGCCGCCATTTTACCGGTGGCGCGGGCGCCGCCATTTTGCCGGAGTTCTCCGGCACCTGGAGCAAGTTCTGGGTCCGGCGTCCCGTTGCTATGACAGCTGGGAGCCTTCTGAAGGCTCCCAGGACTGTCTTTCATTAACTTCTATTGCGGGCTAGTCTATGTAGCCTGCAATAGAAGCGCTGTTTTTTTTGTAATGCATTGCATTAGTGATCAGACGCCCTGGGGTTCAAGACCCCTAGAGGCTCTAATAAATGCAAAAATACAAAAAAAATATAAAAAAATAAAAATTAAAAGTTAAAATCACCCCCCTTTCCCTAGAACACATATAAAAGCAGTTAAATACTGTGAAACACATACACATTAGGTATCCCTGTGTCCGAAAACGCCCGTTCCACAAATCTATAAAAATATTTTTCCCGTATGGCAAACTGTAGCGGGAAAAAAAAAATCAAAAGTGCCAAACCGACGTTTTTTCACTGTTTTGCCTCTGATAAAAATTTGAATAAAAAGTGATCAAAGCAATAGACATTCCCCAAAATGGTATAACTAAAAAGTACACCTGGTCCCACAAAAAAAAGACACCCTATGCATCCCTGTACACGGAAGTATAAAAAAGTTACGGGTGTCAGAATATGGCGACTTTAAAAAAAAAAAAAAATAAAAAAATAAATATATATATATATATATATATTTTTTTTTTTTTTTTTGCACAGATTTGGATTTTAAGGGGTTAAAATGTAAATAAAACTATATAAATTTGGTATCCCCGGAATCGTACCGAAACATAGAATACAGATGACATGTCATTTTGGCTGTAGAGCGACCGCCATAAAAACGAAGCCCGTAAGAAAGTCACACAAATGCACTTTTTCTTCAAATCCACCCCATTCTAAATTTTTTTCCAGCTTTCCAGTACACTGCACAGAATAATAAATGGTAGCATCATGAAAAAAAAATTTGTCCCTCAAACATTAAGAACTCATATGGCTCTGAGAACAGAAAAATAAAAAAGTTATTGGGTTTGGAAGAAGGTGGGGGGTAGGGAAGAGTCAAAAATGAAAATCGAAAAAGGTCACTGGCGGGAAGGGGTTAAAGGGAGTCTCAGCAGTAAATTCTCTACAGAACCAATCACAATACCTTGTAGAAGTGATTGTATAGTTTCCAAATATATCTATTATTCAGCTTTGGAGCATGTAAATCAATGTTTTATTCATATGCAAACGAGGAGACGTGCCTTGGGGACATGGGCCAGAGGCATAATTGAATAATTGTAGAATCTCCTGTACAAGGTACTGGAATTAATGTTATGACCAATTTACTGCTGACAGATTCTCTTTAATATGTGGCTTTCCCAAGTTCCCACTTTGACTCCCCAAAGTTTACAACTTTGTTTTGATCAGGGAAATTTACCATTTTGGTGAGCAGAGGACCATTGAAAAGTGCAACAATGGAAGAAAAAAAAAGCAAACATTTGATAGAGAACATACATTTAATCACTGACATAAATCCATTCATATGATATTTGGTTGTGATCCCAATTTTCAAAAAAAAAAAAAATAAAAAATCCTGTTCACCACCACAGGAGCCAAAACAACTGCCTATAAAGTTGGCCATACACAAAATATTTATCTACAGACTCTGGTAGATCAAAGTCTCTCAAATATTTGCTGTCTGTGGGGGTCACACACACAACAGCTGATGCTACAAAAATAAGCTGGACCCACCAATTATCTGCAGATAAATATTTCATGTGTATGGCCACAATAACAGTTAAAGCACATAATCAGTTCAAAGAATAAAAAACAAAATAAGGCTCCATGGGAAAAAAAAATACACTCAATTAAAACCTAGAATATTTTCTCCTCTTATCAAAACAAGTGTTGTATACTTTATACATTTCCACATCATTAAAAATGTCCGTATAATATGGATCAACAACGCATTTAGAATATGAAGTCTGTAATTTCATAAGCAGACCAGCATTGGAGAGAAACCAAAGATATCAGTTCTTGAGAAGTTCATTTCATTTAGTAAGGTTTTTATCAATTCTGTTTGTCAACTTTTAAAGCCTGCAGTCTTTCAAGTAAGGGAGGGTGAGAATAATGCCACATTGAAAACATCCAGTCTGAAACTGGAAATCCTAAATTATCCTTATTTAGTTTAATTAGAGCAGAGTATAAGTCTTTTGCTTTTCCAAGATTCCTGGCGAATGCATCAGCCTGAAATTCAAATCTCCTGCTAAGAACAGTAAGACAGAACGACAGGACCTGGGCAAGGAAACAAAAAACCATCAATTCAATTAAGAAACATCAGTTTCACAAGGTAGACAAAGGGTGTATTCACACAGGCAGGTAAAACTGTAGTTGCACGTACTAAAACCTGTTCGGCTTTGCTGCATACCACCCGTCTATATAGACAGCAAGGTGCAAATATAGGCCTAGAAAATAACCTATCACTCAGGTTAGGCCCGCTTCACATCTGCGTTCGGCCATTCCGTTCGCAATCAGTATTTGAAGTCATTACAAACTGAGGGTGGGTTCACACCTGCACTTCAGTCCGTTGCCAATCCAAGAGAAAATCTCGGTGAACGGGATTGGCATCGGATACAGACAGGTTAGCGACGCATTGGTTAAAAAACGATTCATTTAAATGGGTTTTTAAAGCAATGCGAGGGTGTCCGATTGTACCCTCTGCGCTGCGAAGCCGATTTTTTTCCTCGGACACAAAGTCCTGCATGTCCGACTTTGTTTCCGACGAAAAAATAGGATTCGCAGCGCAGAGGGTGCAATCGGACACCCGCACATTGCTTTAAAAACCCATTCAAATGAATGGGTTTTTAACCAATGCGTCGCTAACCTGTCTGTATACGATGCCAATCCCGTTCGCCAAGATTTTCTCTCAGATTGGCAACAGACGGACTGAAGCGCAGGTGTGAACCCACCCTGATTACACAAACTGATTACAATCAGTTTGTGTCAGTTTTTGACCAACCCGTTTTTTTTCCCCACCCGTTTTTTCCCCTTCTTCATTCTGAGCAGAGGGAAAAACAGATTGCAAAATGGACACAAACTGATTGCTATCAGTTTGTTAGGGTGGGTTCACACCTGCGCTTGGTGTCTGTCCGTCGCCAATCCAGTGAAAATCTCGGCGAACTGGATTGGCGTCGGATACAGACCGGTCAGCAGCGCATTGGTTAAAAACCCATTCATTTGAATGGGTTTTTAAAGCAGTGCGTGTGGAGTGCGCTTACACCGTCTGCGCTGCGAATCCTTTTTTTTTCGTCGGACACGAAGTCCTGCGTGTCCGACTTTGTTTCCGACGAAAAAAAAAAGGATTCGCAGCGCAGAGGGTGTAAGCGCACACCCGCGCACTGCTTTAAAAACCCATTCAAATGAATGGGTTTTTAACCAATGCGCCGCTGACCGGTCTGTATCCGACGCCAATCCAGTTCGCCGAGATTTTCACTGGATTGGCGACGGACGGACAGCAAGCGCAGGTGTGAACGAAGCATAATCAGTATGTAACCCGTTTTCCATAGACTTCAATGTTAAAAAAAAAAAAAAAAAAAAGGATTGGTTGCTGTCCATCTGAAATCTTTATTTTCAGTACAGAGAGAAAGTACTGCAAGTTCTACTTTTCGCTCCGTACAAAAAAGTGGAAACCAGACAGAAAGGTTGTCATCCGGACCGCACGAAATCAGTTTTTGAAGATTTCAAATACTGATTGCGAACGGAATGGCCGAACGCAGATGTGAACCGGGCCTTACATGCGTGTCAGTTTTCCCCATCCATTAGAGCTCATGTGCACATTTTTTTCAGTATTGTGTTAGATATGCAGGTCCAAGTTTTATTTGTGAAAAATCTATGGGGCAACACACATCATTAGAGAGAAAGACAATAGGTTATGCTGTAAATGGAAAAAAAATAAATACCTGGATCAGTAAAACACTGTGTATTGGCCCTAAGAATTGAATGAGTCAATGTTTTAAATAAGAAAAAAAAAAATAAATGAAGCTCATATCATGTGCCAATTAGGTAGCATGTGCAACTGCTACCTATGCAACCCCTGTAGCTACAACCCTAAATACAAAAGTCAACTTTCTTGGTTGCCAACATCTGAATCAGCAAATTCTGCACACTTAAGCCCTGCTCAGGAACTACCCTAGGCAAAGTGGACAGAAAAAATATCTTCTGTTTGGATGGAAGGATACTAGGTTAAAACTGACTAGCACACTGTCTGTGGAGAGGGTATAGTTTAGAGGCGGGGCCAACATCTGATACTCCTAGGGTCAGTGTGCTAATCAGTTTAAACTAGTATCCTTCCATTTTTTTGTTCTGTCCACTTTGCCTAGGGTAATTCCTGAAATAAGCGACAGAGGGAGATTACCACTTTTGTACCCCTTTGAGGTCTGTTCCACATAAATTACCCTGGAAAAAATTGGTACTGCTAGAATGTATGATCTTAGTCTCAATTTAAAAAAAAAAAAAAAATTCATTTCCGAATTTCACGTTAAGGGGATTTAATAAACAAATAAATTGCACTTAAAGGCAGCATTATTGCTTTGCTTTGGCTCCATTGTATAGAATCATTTATTTCACATTATGTAAATGTACAATCTTGGGCACAGAGGGCAGCCCATCCCCCTTTCCTTCTTTGAGTGACAGGGCCAGGGGGCCATGCTGAAATATTATATGACCCTGTGTGCTCACATTCGCATTGGTGCATTAGAGCAGAGTGGGGAGTACCAGTTTGGACCAACTGAGTCCCTTGATGCTCCAGATTGCTTATTGTCCAATAAATGAATATGGCCAATGGAGGCATGAATTTTCATGGGGCAGAAGAAAATACATTCAGGGAGGCCTAACCTGTATAGTTGTGTTACTGACTTAATATGCTTCACCCTAGTGAAGCATATTAGAATTTTTACCTCATTGTATGGTGAGAAGATAAACTGAAATATAATCATCAGACCAATTAGGGTGGGTTGTGTAGAATAAAATCCAAAAGCCGCAAAGAGCTCTTTACGTCCAATAAGAGCAGCAAACAAGAAGAAACAGAGAAAGGAGTTCACCTGTGGGAAATAAAAACAAAAAACACATTTACGATTTAATTCAAGTAAATAAACCATAAGGGCCATATGTACCCTTGATTCTGTTAATATCTACATTAACCCCTTGCCAACATCTGCCATACTATTACAGCGGATGTTGGCCCTTTAAATATGGCATCCACCATAATCACGAGGTCTGCACTGTTTCCTATAGTGGAGACCCAGTGGTAACACCAGAGTCAGTTCTGATTGCAGGCATTAACCCTTTCAAAGAGACCCAAATTCCATTAAAGGGGTATTCCCATCTCAAGGATCCTATCTATACTGCTAGCTTATGTATATTGAAGACTTTTCCTAAATATATTGCTTTAGGAATGCTGCTTTGTTTTCCTGCTACGTGAAATTATATGTCCCATTGTTTACACAGTGTTTCCATAGCACTGGACCTGTGTGATAAGACCGGACAAGTGACAGTCACTGCTCTTACTGTTATCTACAGCTCTGCCTTTCAGCTAATTGCAGTTTGCTGATAAAGCCCTGTGTCTCTATGTAAACACACAGATAGCACTGAGTCAAGCATGAACAGATAACACTAGAAGCATGAGTATATTATTTGATCTGCATTTATATTAGATTTCTGGTAATCATAATAAGTATTGTGATACTTCATAGTATCCTGTTCAGCAAGCTGGGAGGGGTGGGATACAGGAAGTGAGAAGAAGAGACAGCAGGCAAAGCTGCTGAAACAGGGAGATGGGAAAACCCCTTTAAAAGTACTCCTCCAGTAGCATGCCCCTCCTGTCCTTTTACATTTAAGGACCGCAACATCTCCCACACACAGAGATGGCAAAAGTTGTCCGGTCTTTGACAGTTCACTCGCCATACTATTTGAAGTCTATGGATCAGTGTTGCAGTAAGAAAAGCTGCCCCTACACTTCGTACAAAAAGTGAGCAGGGTGGTTCCCAGCATATAAATAGTACCAGGAGCTGCACTACCTCAAGGGGCAGATCTATGGGAGTCTCGGCTCTCTGATCCTCGCAGATGTAATATTGAAGGCCTATCAATATTAATATCTGAATAACCCCTTTAACTAGTTCCCACCCTTTGATGTACTATCACATCACTGGCAGGAAGCTGTCGCCCACCAACCAAACGAAACAGTACATCATGTAGATGGCAGCAGCTCAGGAGCAGTGCTAGACACACAGCCGACATCCTCCTGAAACTGCAGCGATAATTGAAAACAGCATTTGCAGCTGTTTAATGTCCTTAGATGGCACTATAAATAATGAAGGTGTCTCATTGACACCCGTGATGTGATTGTGGAGCGCTGATGTGTTGCCCTGGTGGTTGTGGTAGAACCAACAAAACAGAGCATACTTATAAGTGAGATGCTCAACCCAATTATCATCTGAAAAGTAAATACATTTTATTGACATGAATACATTTAAAGCCAATTAAACAAAATACATATGAGTACCCTGGGGGACATAATAAGTCAAATAAATATATGGTCTATTATGATAGACAATCTTCTTGTAAAGAAGGTATAAAAAACAAAAACGCAAATAGGTATATCAGGTACAGCGTGATAGCACTTTACTAATAAGTGAGTCTATCAATGAGTACCACTGTCAGCAATAACCCAAGGAGTCAGGGTACAAAGAAGTTCCCACACGTATCGCCTATAAAATATATTTATAAAATTATTATATATGCACTTTGTATCATAATGACAATTGTGTATATATGGTGTATATAAGATTATGTGCGCATGTAATACATTTTTCCAAAAATTTTTATGGCAGAGTGCACATACAATTTCACGGATCCCTCATAGACAAGAAAGTCTATTGAGGGATCCGTGAACTTGGTGTGTGAAATAACATTCTGTATTTTATTGAATCGTTCACATGGACTGTAAACTACAGTTGTAGAAATAGATCCTTTAAAGTCTATGTGGCTGTGTGCTGACAGTTAAAACAGCTAGCACATGGCTAATAAACCCGGTTGTGTGAATGAGCACTAAAAAAGCGAAGAGCCTTAAACAAGGCCGCAACTTTACCTCCTTATACAGAAAAGAGCAGCTCTGAATACACACCTGGCTAATGACAATGTTCTTTACAGTGTGACCCAGCTTCCAGTGGCCCAGCTCATGCCCTAAAACAGCAAGGACTTCTTGGTTGTTGCAACCTTGCTTCTTATTTGCATTCTGGATTTATAAAAAAAAAAGCCAAAAGAACAGTTCATCAATTTGCACTGAAGGGAAGAAAAAGGTATGCATTACTTAAATCATTAAAGTGACACTTTAGTAATTGTTCTTTCATTAACACTCCCTTCCCATATATAAATATATACGGTATATTTCCGCTAGTAATACCTCTCTGTTCTCTGCAAAAGTAATATGAAATTGCATAAGTTGTTCCACATAGGCTTTCATTGGAGGATAAGTTCCCATTCAAGTTACTGAGGATTATACACTTTCACACAGTGATAATGACAATGTCAGTGCAGCCTTCCTTACTATATACAGTAGGGGAAAAAAAAGTATTTAGTCAGCCACTAATTGTGCAAGTTCTCCCACTTAAAAAGATTAGGCCGGCCTGTAATTGTCATCATAGGTAGACCTCAACTATGAGAGACAAAATGAGAAAACAAATCCAGAAAATCACATTGTCTGATTTTTTTAAGAATTTATTTGCAAATTATGGTGGAAAATAAGTATTTGGTCACCTACAAACAAGCAAGATTTCTGGCTCTCACAGACCTGTAACTTCTTCTTTAAGAGGCTCCTCTGTCCTCCACTCATTACCTGTAGTAATGGCACCTGTTTGACATTGTTATCAGTATAAAAGACACCTGTTCACAACCTCAAACAGTCACTCCAAACTCCACTATGGTGAAGACCAAAGAAACAAAATTGTAGACCTGCACCAGGCTGGGAAGATAATCTGCAATAGGCAAGCAGCTTGGTGTGAAGAAATCAACTGTGTGAGCAATAATTAGAAAATGGAAGACATACAAGACCACTGATAATCTCCCTTGATCAGGGGCTCCACGTAAGATCTTACCCTGTGGGGTCAAAATGATCACAAGAACGGTGAGAAAAAAAATCCCAGAACCACACAGGGGGTACGTAGTGAATGACCTGAAGAAAATTGGGAATAACGTAACAAAGGCTACTGTCAGTAACACACTACGCCGCCAGGGACTCAGATCCTGCAGTGCCAGATGTGTCCCCCTGCTTAAGCTAG
This sequence comes from Leptodactylus fallax, assembly GCA_947044405.1. Taxonomy (NCBI): domain Eukaryota; kingdom Metazoa; phylum Chordata; class Amphibia; order Anura; family Leptodactylidae; genus Leptodactylus; species Leptodactylus fallax. The sequence goes on from CAMRHE010000254.1 coordinate 659,021, forward strand.
TACATATCCAGGCCCGTCTGAAGTTTGCTAGAGAGCATTTGGATGTTCCAGAAGAGTATTGGGAGAATGTCATATGGTCAGATGAAACCAAAGTAGAACTGTTTGGTAGAAACACAACTCGTCGTGTTTGGAGGAGAGTGAATGCTGAGTTGCATCCAAAGAACACCATACCTACTGTAAAGCATGGGGGTGGCAACATCATGTTTTGAAGCTGTTTCTCTGCAAAGGGACCAGGACGACTGATCCGTGTACATGAAAGAATGAATGGGGCCATGTATCGGGAGATTTTGAGTGCAAACCTCCTTCCATCAGCAAAGGCACTGAAGATGAAACGTGGCTGGGTCTTTCAGCATGACAATGATCCCAAGCACACTGCCAAGGCAACGAAGAAGTGGCTTCGTAAGAAGCCTTTCAAGGTCCTGGAGTGGCCTAGCCAGTCTCCAGATCTCAACCCCATAGAAAACCTTTGGAGGGAGTTGAAAGTCCGTGTTGCCCAGCGACAGCCCCAAAACATCACTGCTCTAGAGGAGATCTGCATGGAGGAATGGGCCAACATACCAGCAACAGTGTGTTCCAACCTTGTGAAGACTTACAGAAAACGTTTGACCTCTGTCATTGCCAACAAAGGATATATAACAAAGTATTTAGATGAACTTTTGTTATTGACCAAATACTTATTTTCCACCAAAATTTGCAAATAAATTCTTTAAAATTCAGACAATGTGATTTTCTGGATTTGTTTTCTCATTTTGTCTCTCATAGTTGAGGTCTACCTATGATGTCAATTACAGGCCTCCCTCATCTTTTTAAGTGGGAGAACTTGCACAATTGGTGGCTGACTAAATACTTTTTTTCCCCATTGTACTTATGGGCGTAGATGGATTTAATTTATGTTTTTGAGAATCTAGAAAATTAATTTCACTGACCCCAGCAAGCAGAGATTAAACCCATGTTTATGGAACATTTTTGGCATATACTATTGGCATGCTAAAAATGCCCCATGTGGCATTACCCTTTTAAGGTCAATGCAATGCAACAATGACAATCTGGATCCACTATAAATAGACGGAGGCCATGAGGCTAGGAAGAGTAGAGTCTAGCATCTGTGGATACAACTATTACACTAATTTATGCTTCTTGCAAGGCTTAATAGGGTAACTGGAATGTGCCACAATTTACCCTCTGTTGAAAATTAAGTACACACTATGCTCCTCACGTTCTTCCCTTCAACTTACTTTGGCTTTAGGTTTAAGGTCCACATGCTCATTTTCTGGGGTTTCCTCAGTGTTGGCTTTGTTTAGGGGAGAATAGTCCTCCAACAGGGTGTCAAACAAAACAATACGTTTGTTTTTAAAAAAACCATAAAAGTATGCATTGCTGTGAGAGGAGCGTTTGGAACCTAGGTAAAACATCAAGAAATTAGAACAGATCCATTACCAGGAAAAAAAAAAAAAAAAAAAAGCAGCTTTGCGTATCAGCAGCCATAACCTTTAATTCTTTTTAATAATTATATTTCATTAACTTATTAACTCTTTCTGGGAGGGATTGGGGGAAAAAAAAAAAAAAAAAAATCCACACAATTCCTCCACTCTCATTTTAAGCTAGGGCTGGGCAATTAGGAAATCAAAATCGTGATTAATTGGGCATTTTACCTCGATTATGATTAATGGCAATTATTTATGTCCCACTCTCTTTAAGGTATGACTGTGTTGGGTGAACCTCGCAAGATTCATCTTGCAAGGTTTGCCTGGAGGTTTCATTTGGACATAACACAGCCGAACCAAAACTGCTATTATACTCCAGGGGACCCCAGAGTATAACAAATTGGAGGCCTAGGGGAGGTAAGGAAACAAAAACCAATGTTACTCACCTCTCCTGGGGTCCAGCACAACTCCCTGCTGACTTCAGTGTTTCTGACTGACATTAGGACCTGGTGAGGCCTGCGATTGGGCCTCAGCATCACGTGGTGTCCTGACGTATAGACGCAAGCGTCGCTGCGTGACCCACGTGACCGCTGTGGCCCAATTACAGGCTTCAACTGTTGCAGACACTAGCACCAAGGAGCCACGCTGAAACCCTGGAGAGGAGAGTAACACTTTTTTTTTTTAATATGTTACGTTTGCTCACCTCCCTGGGGCCTCTGATACTCTGTGGTCAGTTTCAGTCTGACGTGTTCAGTCCAAAAGACACTGCAAATATTACAACAGACGTGAACAAAATCGGTTTTGAAAAGTTTCCAATTAATCATCCAGCCCCATTTTACGTTACAAGGTTTGCACCATTCACTGTGCGGCTTAAATAACCCAGAGAATACGTTTATTAGGTAAATATAATTACTTTGATACCAAATTTGTATTTTTTTTTTTTTTTTTTTCAATTTTAAAGTTTTACTAATTTTGCACAATAAAATACTTTTCTCTACTAGTTTTTTTTTTCACATCACCATTTTCCAAGATTAATATCTTTGCTTTTCAGTTAATAGAATTGTGGCAGAGCTTTATTTTTGTGGAAAGACCAGACGTTTTTATTGATGCTATTATGGGGAACATAAAAAAAAAAGAAATGTTCTAAACAGTGTTAACACGTTGTTAACCATGCAGGTGTAGCTGTATTGCTTGGATCATTACAAACGTGGCAATACTAAGCGACCACAGAAGCTAAATCATTGACTGCAGCATCTAAAGGGTTAATACTCCTGTAAGCAGCCTCTGTCTTACTGGAGGGTTGGAGAGAAAAACACTGTTCCAATGCCGAATTGGCATGGCAATTAAGACAAAAAAGGCAATATAGTGATGGGAAAATCTATAGTAAAAGCATTTTTCATTGGAGTCCCATTTTTGAAGCTTTTTAAAAAGGCATGCTACACCAAGCTATTCATTTTATATCAATATTAACCTTGTATGGTGCTTTGTTGCTTACATGTACAGTACGCTCTGAGCTTTAACCCCTTAAGTCACTTTGATTTTCAGTTTTGCCCTTTTCCTCTCCACTTTCTAAGTTTTTATTTGTTTGTTTAGTCACATAAGAGCTTATTTTTGCAGGACAAATTGTACTTGATACAGTTTAATTTTATGTACCGTACTGGGATGTTACTATATTTTAATAGCTCAGGTATTTTGGGAGCCCATGCTCCTTTATTCATGCTGTGGCTGATACTATACAGCAGTACCGCCAGAGCATTGCAACAGGGTTAGGCAGATTTTTCTCTTTTTTTTTTTTCTTTTAATTTGCATGTAGTTTTCTAATTGAATGGTCAATAAGGGGGCATGGGGCAATATGTGAGGGCTATTTGAGGTAACACTATATTGTTTTGGCCATTTCAGGGAAATGTGTTTGTAGCATGTGAAACAGCTGTTGCCTTTTCAGAGGTGTTAGCTGTACAGTTTTTAAAGGGAAATAATAGGACATTCTTAAACTGGTGAGTGCAGTCTGTTTACACCTCTTTTATGCTAAACAGCCTTGGCGAGTGCTCATTTAGGTTTGAAACATTTTGGTCATTATAGGGTTAAATATACAAGGTATGCCAAAGAACCTTACCTTCAACTACATAAACTTTGGTCAGTGGAAAGTCAATACTTTTTGCCATTGTTTCAATAGCTTCCTTTAATTCTCCATCAGGAAGTGGAGTAAACTTATCAAATAATGGAGCAATATAATCTGCATATATTGTTACAAGTACCTACAAATAAGGAAAGGAGATACATTTTGTAAACTCCACTGTCACAATAATGCATCCAGTAAAAACAAGAAGCAAGTGGTCTTACCAGGGACACTACCAAAGTGAAGAGCCATGCATAAATGAAGAAGTAATCTCCGCCAATCTTGATGATGTACAACAAAAGAGAGGTGACTGGAAGGAGAATGCACTGAGTTACGAAGAACTTCTTTACAGCATCTTTAAAAAAAAATCCAAGTGTCTGTAAACATAAAGAGCAGTTTAGGAAAAAAAAACGTGAACAAAAAACCACACACACTTACATTTTTCACTGTGTTTTGCCTCTTCCCATATAGGTTTACACAGCATTTTCACAGGTAAAGTTAACATGCTTAAATTATTCAAGACCCACGGGGAGGGAGTTTGGGTGAATGAAGTTAAATGCATTTTACAGTACCCGCAAAGTGAATACGATTGTGATGTTCCCACCCCCCTCCACTGCATTTTCGCAACCTCAGGAAGAAACCCTGGGACGTCCCAGGTAGTGATGTCACACGCCCTTCACTGAGGCTGCTGATTGGCCTCAGCGGTCATGTGTGGCGGGGATTTCCGCCAGAAGATAACAATGAACCAGACCGCGCTGCAAGGCACCGGAGAATGTATGTACTACATACAGTTGTGGTGTTTTTTTTTTTTTAGTGCAGTTTTTGAAATTACAGTTGGAACCACATCAAAACTGCATACATTTTTTTCTATGGCAGTTTTGATGCAATTGTAACTGCATCACAACTGCACCATGTGAATTCATCCCAAAAGCTACACCATTACTTTTCACCCAGCACATACAGGAAAAAAAAAAAAAAAGAGAGAAGGGTTCACCTTTTACCATCACCAAGCTCACTTGGTGGCCCAACCTACTATCATGCTCCCCAGTGACCCCACTGTAGTTTTAATATATAAAAACAAAACCACCACTTAACCATCCTCAGTCCCTGGAACTCTGTGATCCTCCTCCTCCTCTGCAGATTGATGCATCAGGTCTTCAGCAGACATCACTAGCTAATGCCTGAGTGATAGAGCAGGAAGCTAAAGATTCCCTGCTGCTTTCTTCTATTCAACTACATTGGCAACCTGAGGCTGCTCATTTAGTTAAAAAGGAGGCATGCAACCATTTCCCCACCGGAATGCCACAGTGGGAAGGAGGTCTCTATGGCACCCCTGTTGGGAAATCACTGATCTAAAGGCTGGAAAACCCCTTGTAATAGGTAATCTAAAAAGTCACATGAAAGAAAAAAAAAAATTCTTACCTGCTGGTTAAAGCCATGTTTCTCTTCAATCACAAAAGTATTATATAAGCTCCATGGGAGACCGGTCAGAGAGCTGAAAAGGGTAGCGAGTAGCAGGAAAACCAATGACTGAACTATCTAAAAAAAAGAGATGTGAAGATTAAACCTTCAGTATGTGCATTTCAGTTTATAGCTAATATTACTCATTTGAATTGACAATTTTAGCACTGGATTAGTTTTTAAGTGGAAAAAAAAAAGAGACAAAAACCACACAACAGGGAATAACCTGTGCAACTGGACTGGCTACTATAACAAACTGTGGCACTTACATTATCAAATATGTGGACTACAAAACGTTTTACATTTCTGAAGCTTATCCACTCCAGCCTGCAAAAAGGAAATGCTTACCTCATATTCAGGACCAAAGCCTGCACGATCCAGGATGTTCTCAGATACACTCCAAAGGAAAGGAATACCACCAAGTACAAGGATGAGCTGTGCACAAATGACAATTGTTAAAAAAAAACTAAAAAAAAAAAAAAAACTTTGTTCAAACCCGCATTTCAGGGACTGTATACACTTATCTGATACTGGTCAAAGTCTGCCTGTCGACTTTTTACTTTAATAGTGGCTTCTTTCTGAAGAACCTAGCATATTACTTATCAGCCTTATGTTGAGTCTCAGTGGTTGAGGGGATGACTGACTGTAATAGGCCATGTTTTTTTTTCCACAAAATCATAGTGTCTTAATGATGTGATATGACAGGGTTAATGTCTTACTGATCAGCTTGTATGTATTTCTTGTTGCACATCTATAGGATAATTTCTGTTACTCAGCACTCTGTAGTTCTGTATACTACTTTGTATTTCTGTACTGATCAGTAGATAAGCATTTCTTCAAAATCCTGTACCATAAATGGTCAAGTTAAAAGCTGACCACTCAGCCCCTCCCCCTCAGGCATTATAAAAACTACAAGGGCTATTGTTTTGTAGTCTCAGTACGGATCATAAAATAGATGCCATCTACCTCTGGAAGTCATCAAACGGTGGGTGTATATCTGTGCATGATATACAAAGGGGCTCTCCCATCCAGTGAACTATTGCATCATATGTAACCACAGCTAAGTATTATCTCTCCATTTTTTTTAAACAATTATTTTATTATATTCTGGTGTGATTTAAAGAAAACCTGTTTGCCTGCAACGACAACTACCTTTAGGTAAAGGTAGATCATATAACAGCAAAGTGACTTGTACTACAGGTTTTAAATCCACTGTGCATCAGTTATTGTTGGGGGGGGGGGGGTGTTATTTCAACAGTCAGATCTCAGAAGCTGAAAGCCCGGGGGTTTGGACTGCAGAGTACTTGCAGAAAACAAAAACCACCAGACAGACAGAGAGATTCACCAAAACCCAGCCCTACAGATGGGTTAGGGTCATCTGAATCAATCAGTAGGGCAGTACAGTACCAGCAAAGCGAACAAGATTTTGCTTAATCTCATACACAGCCCGCAGGCGTGGGGTTGGGGTTAGTGTAGAAAAGCTGCATTTTCAAAACGGAAAAAAAATACAGCATGTTCATTTTAGCTGCAGATCTCAAGCAATTTTACCTATATATTTAATAGTGGAATAAAAAAAAAAAAAAACACAATGAAAATTACTGCAGATAAAAACAGCTTTTTCAGCAGTATTTTTAAAGCTGCATTTCACAACATGGGGCCTAAGGCTAAAACCCCACATTTTTAAGCTTCCTTTATATTTTCAATTCGTTTTCAAGCCACTCCTGACCGACAAACAAAAAACAAAAATCTGCAATAAAAAAATGCATTTCCACAACATGGGACCTTACCAAAAAAAAAAAAAAAAAAAATTTTTTTTTTTGCTGCAGGAAGATGCTGCTAAACATCCCTGTGAACATTCAGCAATGCTTTTTTATTGTGGCCTTAGGGTAGGCACTTTGTTATAGTAGAAATCAAGAAGTAGCACCACAGTAAAGATGGCCTTCTATTAATAAATTAAGAAAGTGTGCAGTACAAATGGATAAGATTAGAAGGAAAAGGCTTCACAAAAAGTACTTTGAATTCAAGTTTCTGGTCTATGAGATGCCCATTGAGGTCTTTGGGAGAATTTGTACACATGGAGCAGAGGTCATGGTGCTAAGAAGGGTAGCAGATAAGCTGTGTCCATTATCTACTGTAAATAGTGATAGCCATGTACACACCAAAAAAAAAAAAAAAAAAAAAAAACACTGACTGATAGACATGTCTGTACAACTGACAAAAATGTTTTGCCTTTGGGATTGTGTGCGTCATTGTACCGAGAGAAGCAGGATGATCATTTCAATAAATTGCCCATCATCTAAGATGTTCTGACTTAGCTGTTAGGAGCAGTGGTTACATGAGGGTGCAAATACTGAGTAGGCTCCAATCAGCCAAGACAGATCACCAATAGAGTGGATCATTAGATACACCAACAAGCAAAAGCAGCTCCCTTAGTTTCCTTGTCACCTGTGTCTGGTTGGTGAACACATTCATTACACACCCGTCTGTAGACCCTTCCCAGGCACTTATCAGAAAGAAATTTTGGGTCACGCCATCCATTACGTGTCCTTCCATAGACAGACAGCCACCATAGCCTTTATTTGCAGTGGTGGTGTGAGTGAGAAACCTGGACTGCTATGGACTGGAACCATATTAGTCTTTATTGAAGAATCACAGTTCCATTTGGGATGAGCTGATAGTCGAGTTTGGAGGCCTTGTGGTCATAACTTCAATCTTTCCTGCCTTTGCTGTGGAGCAACACACTGCCCCACTCCTAATATGATGATCTGGCATATGATAGTGTCCCTCATATCACTACTAGGGATGACAGACTAAGGCCGGTTACAGACGACCGTGCGTATTTTGCAGTCCTTTTTTGCAGACAGAGTGCCTTCAGCATCAGTGCCACATGTCCGCAAAAAACGGACAGTGTGCAATCAGTGTGTGATCCTAGTTTGCAGATCCACACAAAAACAAAAACACAGGAGACATTAATGATGTCCCTAGCTTGCCCGCAAAAAAAGGATGGCACACTGACGACACACGGAGTACATCCGGAGAACAGTCCGTTCCGCAAATAATGAACAGAATAGGACCTGTTCTATATTTTGCGGCACACATACTGATCAGTGGAAATCACGGTTGTGTGCATGTGCCCATAGGAATGAATGGGTCAGTGTGCTATCAAGGAAAAACACAGATAGTACACTGATCTCGCCCATGGTCATCTGCAAGAAGCTTAACAGCTCAGCGATATGTGCAGGACACCCTGTGGCCATGTGTCGCCTTTCATGGCAGGGCTCTTAACTCGCATTTTTCAATAGGATAATGCTGAGCCCCCAGGAAAGTGTCTGCCAGATTGCAACACTTTCTTGGCCTGCTTGGTTGCAAGATTTATCACCAAATATTTATGGGACTATCCAGGACACTAGCTTCAGCAACCTACGAGTGTGCAGCATCTACAGGCTCAACTGCAATACCTGTAGGCAAATAAGCTGCAGGATACCATACAGAACCTGTATATCTTCATGCCCAATCATTTTTTATCCCTAGAAGTGGGCCAACAGGGTACTAGAGTTTCCTTTCAATTGTTTTCCCCAGTAGACTTTCACCCTAATATTGCAAAAGCTTACATATATTCATACATAAAGTTTTTGTTCTATTCCAACTTTTATATTAAAAAAAAAAATTAATTATGATTGATCTTGTAAATTATATCCATCTTTGTAATCCTGCCTGTGCAGGATACCTGCTGAAAAGAAATCTTCTACATAATAGGAATTGTCAGTCTATTATGAGGTTTAAAGTGAAACAGGGAATGTGTCATTCCCTTGAACACCCCAAGTCACGGTAAAATTGCCATAAATTAAAAATTTTGAATTTATGGCTCAAATATATATTTCTGGCACATAGCTCTGGTGCCTTATGTACATTTTAACCCTATAGCAATCTAACACATTGCAGCTTTAAACCAGTAACATTTTATCCCCCTCTGCTCTCCCACAACAACTTTTACATTTTATTTCAATGTATCTTGAATTTTGTGGATACATAGACTTTTTGATCAGTTTTTATTACTTTTTGAGATGTAAGATGAACAGATATAATCAATTCTTCCATCTGAATTTTAAGGTTTATGATGTACTAAATAAATAAAATGCATTTTTTATTTTAGGGGCTGTTACGTATGTGGCGATACAGTGAGTGTTTGATTGATCATAGCATTTAAGAGGTTAACACCAGCGATCAGAGCGCAGATGTTACAGGCAGGTAGATAGGTCACCCACTTATGACAAAACCATAATAGTACTCCAGTTAGCCCTTTCCATGATCTACTATTATGCCATTGTGCAGGAAGTGGTTAAATGCCTTAACCAGTGATATCTCAGAATCTAGGTGGGCTACAGGCATGAACTTGGTCAGGTTTTAAAGCTGCAGCTCCGGAGTTACCAATTCATTATCCATCACCCTGTATATATAGGCTGAAACGTCCAACTCATGGCCTAAGCCCTTCCACAACTCACCAATCAATTGAATTTAGAAGAGCAATTCTCTCATACACTGCATGTAGTATATGAAAAACTGAAAAGATTTTAAGCCAAACTTACTGTTCCTTCTGCCTCAGAGTATAATCCAGACCAAAAACTGAATGTACTTTTATCAAGTTGATACAATCGAGACTTCTCAAATGTTTCTGGATCCATAATATTACCAAGTTCAGCTGGTACATGCCTTGTAACTTGATACATTTTACGCTGAAATGGGCAGGGGAGAAAAAAGAAGAAAAAAAAAAAAAAAGTGAAAAAAATGAAAGCCAAACAACAAGTGTTGCTGCAATAAGACCTTTCACTATCTCCACCAATTCAAGTACTTAGCATCTTAAAAGGTGTAAATCCACTGATTCCAGCAGTTTAGAATTTTTTCTCTAGCCCCCACCATTCCCAAGCAACAAGTGCAGTTAGTTTTTGGTGCCTGATGTGCTATTTAAGCTATGTAATATCAGAAGGGCAGTGTCGGGGGGGGGGGAGGGATTCTGAGCTCCAATCAGAGACAGCCAGAGTCAGAGCTCAGAATCACACCCCTTCTCTGCTCCTGCCTGACACGCCCTTCTGACAGTACAGAGCCTAAATAGCTTAAGAAGCACCAAAAACAACAGCACTTCTTGCTTGGGAACGTTGGTGGCAAGAGAAAAAATTCCAACTGTGCCAGAATCAGTAGAGCAGCAGTTAATAAATGATGCAAACAGCTAAAACTTGTTGGAGGTGGTGAAAGGTTCTCTTGAAATGTAATAGTTATACAAAGCATCCAAATATTAAATTTGGCTTCTTAAGATCTAATAAAACTCAAGTTTACCAAGACCAAACAGTTTTGGCACATATTTTATTGACAACAACCAACTAATACACATCTACAAGATATGGTCTATACATGAAAAGGTTTGTGATGATTCCACTTAAATATGGCTATAACTCAAAGCTGTATGTTGCTCTCTGGGTATCGTATCTCCTTCTTACTTGAGTTTATTCATAATGTGCGCAGCCCTAATCCTAGTTGTATGTTATCAGTAGAGGCAACAATATAACAATAGGGCTTTGTATCCATCCCAGAATGGCTTCATTGAATTCATACACAGCCCTGAGTGCTCAAATAAACATGCATTGTTCAGCCTGGGCTGTTAGATCAGACATGGTTGATAACATTGTATCATTTCACTTAATCCTATCTCCTTATAAAAGATCTGGACTTGAGTGCATTAATCAATCAGACTTGCCGTCGCCGCTGACCTCATTCTGGGTGGTGTACTCAAGGGTATAAAAGATGAGGTAAGAGGTCAGTGGGAGGAGATTGGGCTGAGTCTACAAGGAGAATACTTTGATGAGACTACAGAGAGACTATTGGAATATACTGTGAGGAGCATGCAGGCTGGAATACTGTGTTGATGCCACATGCTAGAAGCCTCCACTGGTTATTCACACATACCAGAGCATGTGTGAGTGTTGGACTACAGAACCACATCAAGGAGATGTGTGGTAAAGTAATCATTTCAACTTTATTCCCTTTTATTTTATTGCACTGTATCTTGTAACTAGTAACTGTTAATGCTTGCATATATCTACATATCTGTTCTGAACTGCATGTGTTAGATGTTAATACCGACCCATTTAGGGGTTAATAAATATATAAACTTTAGAAAGCTTGTCTTGTATTTATCTTGTGAACCCAGCACTCACTGGCGGTGAGTGTGGTTTTTATGAAAGAAGTCTCAGGTGTGGGCCAAAGCGGTGTTGGCGCACTGAGGATCTTTCACAAGGTTAAAGGACCATTAAACTCAGAATCCAAACAAATAGAAAAGAAAAAAAAAAAAGAATTGCCTACAGGAAACCTCACATCAGCTCCTGATTATTTTTTGCTCACCTTTTCTCTTATATCATAATTACAAAGCATTATAAAATAAATTAGAACAGCAATATATTCTTCTTTATGTCAGTAGCCTTGCTTTCCCTCCCAGATGTTAGTGCATGTGAGCCAGAAAGTTGAGGAGGAGAGGGTTATGTTTAGGCTGCACACTTTGGCTATACAGTAAGTTTGGCCATTTTTTTTGGAAGGAATCCAAAAGTATGACAGTATCGATTTCATGCGGTCAACTATTTCATACTAACAGTAGTACCAAGTACAGCCAGCAGTAGCATACACACAGTGACAAAAATATAACCCATTACAGCTCCACAGGGAAAGCCACACAACTGTTTCGATAATTCCCCTCATTCCTATAGCTTTGGAAAGCTGAGTAACAACGAATGTACATGTATTATGAATATGAGACCTCACTACTGCCCTGATACTATATGTAGTAAGTAGTACGTCATAACATACTAGATTTGCTTTTCAGGGTCCTGTGAAAGCAGGGCTGTGGAGTCGGAGTCGGTGCCTATTTTGGTGGAGTCAGAGTCGGTATAAAATGGACTGACTCCGACTCCCAAAATATATAATAAATTGGTACAGTTAGTAGTACAATGCAGTATGTGCTGAATATACTTTCATAAGAATTTGGGAAAATGATAAAATGTTGAAAATGATGAAATGTCCTGTAAAGGTCTGTTCTATTCCTCATATAATGATGGGACTGAGTTCTGAGTGAACCTATAAGGTTTAGCAGTGCCAGGGCTGTGGAGTCGGAGTCTATTTTGGTGGAGTCGGAGTTGGAGTCGGAGTCAGGGGAAATTGAGGAGTCGGAGTCAGGGCTTTGGCGTACCGACTCCACAGCCCTGTGTGAAAGCAGAGTAGCATACCATGTAAATGCTGTATAATAAATGAGGTCATGTAATATAGATCTCCTTCATCCACAGCTTGCCAGATTTTCTTTTCAGACTTTTGGGAAAGCTGGGTAACATAGCAGGTAATGCAGCAATAAGGACTGCCGAATACTAAACATACCTAAATAAATCCCCTTGTTTGCTCCCAAATCATGCCAAAACTACTTGACTTATATTGCAGGGTTCTGGGAAAGGAGAGTAGCATAGCATGTGGAGCTACGATAAGGAATATTGAATACTACATTTTTCAAAATAATCCCACTCCTTGCCACATAATTGTACCAATTGTGTTAGATCTGCTTTCAGGGTCCTAGGAAGGCTGCGTAGCATACCATGTAATGTTGTATTAGGGACTGCTGAGTACTACATATCCAAGTAAATCCTTCTCCTTGCTCCATAGTTGTTCCTTAAACTGACAGATGTATCTTTATGGGTTCCAAGAAAGCTGGGAAACATACCAGTCGGTGTCGTAACACAGACTGCTGTAACTAAATCTACCTATATAAAGCGCTTACTAATTTATGATACAGCTAGCTAGTTTTGCCTTTCAGGAACTTGGAAAAGGTTAGCAGTTTGCACAAAGTAGATGAAAACTACTACACGTAATCCTACCCTATCCCTGGCGTAATTCATGCTCTGAGGCTGTCCATTATATTTAGTAGCACTCCATTACCACAATAAGATCTGCCCTACTCAACTTCCTGTGATGTCACGCCTGTGCTTGGAGCCGATCTCCAGCCAGTAATAGCACTGTAGAGGCCAGAAGCACTGTCTAAAAGATTTTTGCCAGACAGCTCAGCAGTTAATCCTACAAATGAACTATATCAAAAATATTTTTGTTTTCATGTTTTAGTGTCCCTTAAACAACTATGTTACAACAAGATAAAATGCAGTGGGGCAGAATTTACAAATGCCAGGTTGTTTTCACCTTGGGGTAACAAATTTACTATAACTCATGTCAGAAAACTAGCATGTGTTACAGGAAACATCTGTGTCAGTCTCTGTACCACCATGGCTCTCCATGTTGGAAGAGGGGAGGTCAGGCAAAGCCTTTCAGTATACACTTATAAACCGGGTACCCGCCCTGTTACAAACCACGTCAGGGCCGGCACCAAATTTGTGTGGGCACTTGAGTAACAGAGCCTCAGTGGATCTCTTTACAGCCCAAGTCATGTGGTGGGAGAGTGTGCCTCTACAAGTTGCCACAATCCTTGATATTGTGTGGTTTTTGCTGCAGCACACCTGCTGTAATTGCTGTAGTTCTGCATCTTTAAACCCTTAGCATTGCAGAGACTGAAAATCATGGGCGAGGCCCAGAGCAATAATTGACATATTGTAGGTTGCAATATGTGGATGAGATATTTAGAGATCTCGTCTACAATGCTGCTTCTGAGGATGGTGGCCCTGAACATATAATTAGCCTTATGCCCCACTTTATTATGTGGTGGAATCATGTACAACCACCGCCCCACATGCTATGAGACATTTAAAGTCAGTCTCACAGGAATGACTGTGGAAACAGGCTTCCAGTTCACACATTAGATGAAGTGTGAATTTGCAAGCCTGTGTACTGGTCGTGGGGCATGGCCAGGGACGGAACATCAAAAGGTGTTGGGGTTTAAGAGAAAATAGATTCATCCATACAGCCAGACCTATACCGTCAAGGACAAACTGCAGGACAAAAGAATGACCTTACAGTGCTTTATTCTTTAAATGGAGTGTCACAGAAAGAACTGGTCTTGATCTATTTAATAGGGATCTTTCTGTGACTCTCCTGACTCTGGGTACCCTTTTCACCTCCTGTGATTTTCCATTCTTTAAATGCGTTCTCTTAGAAATGTTTAAATTCTTCACCTTAAAAGCAATTGATGCCAATGATACAAGGATGCGCATCTGTATTGTTCCATACTTTTATATATGAAAAAAAAAATAAAAAATTATTTAGGCTAGGTCTACATCTACCTCAGAGACTTCTCTCTCAGCCGGTTTCAGTATAACAATGGCGAAAACGTGTATGGCGTAAATAACTACCAGTGTGTGAACACATTCATCTAAAGCCTGAAGGAAAACCTCAAATCCCCAGGTTCCTTATTACCGAGACTCACATGGCTCCCTCTCCACTTCCTGATGCTGCAGCAGGAGAATGACCCTGTTTGCAAGATTCCTGTAATGAAACGTGGCCCGATCATGATCAGAATAAAGCCACAGAAGCATTAAACCAAGGAAGAGCTAAACCTTGCCAGAAGGCCTCTCACTGTCATGACTAGGGCCTTAAAGTGTGACAAAGCAGCCAGCTGCCACAGAAAATACACTCACCTGTCTTCTGGCCAAATAAGCCTCCCAAACGTAAACGACCCATGAAAACAGCAGCACCGAGTAGAAGATATATCCCTCCACAGACATCTCAGACAGCATCATGTTGGCAGCAACCAGAAAATGGGCAGGCACCAGTCTGCAAATGAAACTGAATGTGTAGAGTCCTTATTGGTCAGAGATGTCTCCTTGGCCACAGAACTCAGACTTCTCAGAATTTAATGAGCATCTACAAAAAAAAAAAATAAATTATGACACAATAGAAATTATATATCCAAAAGAAACCACAAAATTCAATATACAACCCCAAAATAAGAGAACTAAACTTTATCAATACATAAGTCAGCTGACAAAAACTAATAAAACCTACCATCAAATGGAGGGAGGTTGTGAACATTGTGCGCACAATATCATATATAAATGATAAAATAATACTGCATAATATGCAAGTGTCAAACAAGCTATAAACCAAATATCATAATATCACCAAATAGTCTAATAAATGTAAAGCGCTATACCCAAGTTACTATAGAAATATATACTGCCAAGTAGGGCAAATATAATATATCACAATGAATATCAGGCATGTGCTAAACACAGCACTATACAACAATATACAGATCCATAGCTTATGTCACTTCCAAATACCACTGTAACCTCCACCTCACAGCCCAAATCAGGTCTCACCCCCTTGTTTCCTCTGGGGGTGCTGAGGCGGAAGAGGAAAGAACAAATATTTCTGCCCAGACATTCAGCTCTGAGTACTCACAGGCGCCATTAAGCTGCCAAACATTGAAGAGAATGCAGCAAGGAAAAGGGGCAGAGCCGACAGCACATCACATGGTTTCCTGCTCCCGTGCTCATACTCTGTAAGGGCAGGGAATAGAAACTCCATCTTAACTGATGGCAGAAATACAACATAGCACTGGAACTACTGATATCTAGTGGCTAAAAAAAGAATTGCTGAAATGGAAAGGACAAGTGGTAGTGATAAAACCCTGAAACGTGCAAATATTTTATACACGTTTAAATAGTGAATCAAGGATTTTTGTATATATATATATATATATATATATATATATATATCACATTAATTGTGGGAAAAATATTTTAACCAAAAATGGCAATAAATTCATATATGGAATACATAAATATATGAAGACATAATCTACTAATGAATACATACATATAAACACATTGATCTGATGAATATATAATATTAATTGATCTATGAATATATAGTCAGTTTGCAAAAAATATGTATAGATAACGACAAATCAATTAAGGACTATAAAGCAAATTAAAAGACATTAATTGTGAATATTAATAATATCTGTTCCATATATAAATTATAATACAATATGCGTTAAAATAGGTACAGCTAAGGCTAGGTTCATATCTGTGCTAGTTGCCCGTTCGGGGATTTCAGTCCCCATTCTGCTTGAAACTAGGTGCAAAACAGCTGTGAAAAACATCAATTTTTCATGACCGTCTTGCACCCCAGGGGCTCCCATTCCATTATTCACTTTTGTGTGAATATACCTTAAAGTTGAGGCCACATATTGTGGAAATGTTGCATTTTTATGTTGCAGATTTTGCTGTAGCTTTTTGAGCCAAAGCCAGGAGTGGATTTAGCAGAAGGGACAGGTACATGTCCTTCCTTTATATTTCCCCTTCTTTTTGAAGCTACTCTTGACTTTGACTTCAACAAAAAACTCAACTTTTCTGTAACGTGTGACCTAAGCTTAAAGCAAGAATATGAGTGTTGAATATATGTTTGCTAAACTGAAAACATGTAAAAAAAGATATGACCATACACAAATTCTTGTGAATTATAAGTACACAGAGATAACTGGTCTAAAATCCATCATCAGATCCCATATGTTGCTAAGGCCAACTCCACATCCCTATAGTACACACCACTGCTGATTCCAACCCTATAAAGAAAAAGACAAGAAAGAACTAAACTAGTATTAATATGTCATTGTGTTCATCCTCCACGTATATTAAAACTACACCAATGTAAGGTACTGCAAATGCACACCTTAAATAGTTAACTGTTTTCTCCTTGGTCTGCAACAGTTGTATAAGTAGGCAAGGGATTCAGCCGCTGTTCACACTACACATCCTGTTTGACAGAGGCACAGCCTCATTTATTTATGTATTCCATGTATGGATTTATTGGTATAAGATTTCATGTAAAAAATATATTTTTCTATGAATTGATATGATAAAAAAATTGTTACACTATTTGTGTATGTGTAATTGTCACACATTTTTCTCACTACCACCTGCACTTCACATTTCCGTTTTCTTTCTGGCATTGCAATGTTTGGTTTTAGCCACTAGATGTCAGTAGCACTATAAGTATAAGGTTCCACGTAGCAAAACGCTGCAAAAACATAGTGTTCTCTTTTCTGCTCCATTTTTCATTGAGTTTTTATCTGCTTTTTTTTACTTCCCCTATTAAATCTATAGGGAAAGTGTGACAAAATGACCATGCTGCATTTTGTAAAAATCCTGCAGATAGCAACCTAAAATCACTGTATAGGGTTCATATACTGTATGTAGACCTATAAAGGGGGCAGTTACTGTATGGTAGGCACTAAAGGGGGCACTTACTGCATGGGGGCCAATATAGGGGCAGTTTACACTGCGTTCCAAATTATTATGCAAATTATAAATTGCAAAAAACTGAAAATGGTCACTTGTTGAATTTGCAGCATTAAGAAGTCACATTTACTGAAATCAAAATTTTTCAATCAAAAACATCTTAAAGGCTAAGGTCCCATGTAGTGAGCCACAACCAAAAAGTGGAAATGCGTTGCGGTTTTTCCAGCAGCGCTTTTCACAGAAAGTCCACAGAGTTTTCCTCTGCAGACTTTCTGTCCCCATTATACCTATACGGAAACCACCAGCATTTCTGTAGGTATAATTGACATGCTGTGATTCACAAAAACGCCAGTGTTTTTGAACTCGCAGCATTTTCCCTGCAGATTTTTTTCTGCAATGTGTGGATGGGATAAACCAGAATCCCATCCATTTTGCAGGTACTGTAAAAACGCCACGGAAATGCAGCTTTTTTATGTTGCAGATTTTGCTGCAGTTTTTTGAGCCAAACCCAAGAGTGGCTACAAAAGGAATGCCAAATATACAAGAAGTACTTATACTTCTACCTTATGCACCATCTACTCCTAGCTTTGGCTCAAAAAACTGCAGCAAAATGTGCAACAAAAAAAGATTCCGCAACATGGGACCTCAGCCTCACAGGTCAAGTTACTTATTAACATAGGACCCCTTCTTTGACATCACCTTCGCTATTCTTGCATCCATTGAACTTATGAGTCTTGGATAGTTTCTGCTTGAATTTATTTGCAGGATGTCAGAATAGGGTCCCAGAGCAGTTGTGTTGATGTGAACTGCCTCCCACCCTCATAGATCATTTGCTTGAGGATACTCCAAAGGTTCACAATAGGTTGAGGTCAGGGGAGGATGGTGGCCACACCATGAGTTTCTCTCCTTTTATGTCCATAGCAGCCAATGAGGTATACTTTGCTGCATGAGATGGTGCATTGTCATGCATGAAGATGATTTTGCTAAGGAAGGCTGGGGCCCAACGTGGCATAAACGCTGCGATTCGCCCATAGCGGCCCCGCAAAAAGAGATGCCCTATGCATTCCCATACACGGAGATATAAAAAGGTACAGGTGTCAAAACATGGCAACATTTATAAAAAAAAAAAAAAAAAACATTTTTTTTGCACCCCACCCCGATTTTTTTTCTAGCTTCCTGTACATTGTACAGAATAATAAATGGCAGCATCATGAAGAACAATTTGTCCTGCAAACATTAAGCCCTCATATGGCTCTGAGAACGGAACAATAATAAAAA
The DNA here is from genome assembly GCA_947044405.1 of Leptodactylus fallax. Lineage (NCBI taxonomy): Eukaryota > Metazoa > Chordata > Amphibia > Anura > Leptodactylidae > Leptodactylus > Leptodactylus fallax. Next base: position 677,518 of record CAMRHE010000254.1, read on the forward strand.
AAAAAAAAGTTATGGGGTTTGGAAGGTGGAGAGTCAAAAACAAAAATCAAAAAATGTCACCAGGTTAAAGTGGTTGTCCAGGATAAAATTTTATTTTTTTAAGTCAGGCTGGGAAAGATGAAAAAAATGTAAACAAAAAAACCCCCCCAAAAAACATAAAAAGTCACCTGACCCAGGTGCTCCAGTGTCCTCCCAGCGCGTGTGGTCCTGCTGCTCGACTGTCTTTTACAGAAGTTCTTGCTGACTTTGATGTCCCAGGTCCCTTCCGTTGTGACTGCTGATTGTCCTCAGCGTTCAGGTGCGTTGGGGACTTCAGCTGGAAGAAAACAACGGAGCTGAGCGTACCACATTGGGAGGCATCGGAGCACCAGGGACAGGGGAGTATGTTTATATTTTTGTTTTGTATTTTTTTTTTTTTCACCTCCCCCAGCCTAAATTAAAAGATAAAATTTTAGCCTGGACAACTCCTTTAATTTTACATGAAATATCTAATGTTTTTATACCTTGTCCAAGGCATTGCAATATACCGTGTATGGGGGGGCGGTATACCATGTGTGGGGCAAGGAAATCGTGCGTTATATTGTCTGGGGGCCATTAAAAGGGCTTTATACCATGTGGGAGCCAGTAAAGGGCTGATCAGCAAGCAAAGCTCTGCTTTGGCTTTCAACTGCAGGGAGATCGAGGGCCGTTAAATGAAGAGTAATCTGAGGCAGAAGTCTGCCTTGATTCCTTTTCACTTTCCACCATCCGAATAGGCCCTTACTCTTCCCTGACCCTCAAAGAAATATAACCCCCAGCAGCCCCAGATCCTCAGGACCAGCTGAGAGTTGTTGTTTTATTCTTGACAACTACTGTGCCATCATGCTGCAGTGATAGTGCCTGCTCTAATGGTGGTGACTAAAATCCCAGCCAGTTAACCCCTCAGATGCTGCAGTCAATATATACTGCAACACCTCTGTGTAATATAGAAAATATAAGGGCTGATTTATCAAGAACAATGTTTTCCACCTGCTAGAGTTTGCACCTAATTCTTATAGTGCTGTAGATATATTAGAGCTGTAATATGATTTGGTCACTATGACAGTTTCTTTCAAACAGTTTCATAAATCTGTGTTGATCCATTCCTTTGTCATCCCTTCTTAAAATGCCTGAATAAATTTATAACTGGATTGTGTGTTCTTCTTTAAGGAAGAAGCCAACTTTTAATTTGTTAGTGGAACTTTTTGGCACTCCATTTTTGACAGATTGTAGTATTATCAAAGAAAAAGAAAACAACTCTTGATGGTTGTGGCATTGGTGAGGGATTGTTGTGTGACTGTTTATATCACAAACATACAGAGTTTTCTGTGATATGTTCAGCATGAAACCAGTCCTTTGTCGAAATACAACATAATTATTATACCTGTTTGAAGAAGAAAGACCAAATAGGGAAATACAAATGCGTATTTGCAATTGCCTTAGCAAAGAATCACTTTCAATTGGCAAGTATAACACAAATAAAATGGTAATATTTTATTAAGTGAAAAGTCATGTTGAAATCAGAGAAATACAATGAAAAAATATTGGTACATATCAAAAATAAAGACTACAAAAAGCACAGAATTTTTTTTTAAAGATTTCAAAATATAATGTGCCAACTGTACTGCTGGATTCACACATGCAGTTTTTTGTAGTCTAAATTGGAGTGGATACAAACGAAAACAGAATACATCCTTCATTTATAGATTTCAGCCAACTCATAGTTTTGGCCTTAAAAAGATCACCAAAATATGCATGCCTAAGTCCGGGGCCCCATGTGGCGTAAATGCAGGTGATTTGCCTGCGGCGGAAACGCCGCAGAAAAAAAAATTGTAGAGTTTTACTGTCAGAGCAATGTGGATGGGATTCTAGTGAATCCTATGCCCACTTTGCGGTAAAAACTGCGCTGCAGAAACCAGCGCGGTTTTGGAAATCACAGCATGTCAATTATACCTACGGAAACGCCAGCGGTTTCCCCATAGGTATAATGGAAGCAGAAAGTCCACAGAGGAACCCTCTGCAAACTTTCTGTCTAAAGCGCTGCGGGAAGAACCCCGATGCATTACCGTCGCAATTTTTCCCGCAGCGCTTTTTTGCTGCGGGACGCCACGTGGTGCCTTAGCCTAAATGTGGTTTTACATGCAGGGGCAGATTTATCAGGACTGGTGTTTTTAAAGCTAGAAAAAATTGGCATTAATGATAAATCTAGCAGGGCAAATGGCACTGCCCAGAGCACATTCCCTTTTCAGAAAGTGAAAAAGGTGTAAATTTGCCACTTGCATTTGCAAGCAGTGTTTAAAAAGTCAGCGAGGTTTGCTATTTTTTTAAGCCACTTTTCTGATACCCTACAGGTTTATAAAAACACCACAGTTCTTTTTATCTGAATTGTTGCAGTCTTTTGAGCCAAAACCAGAAATAAATACCAAGACAGACATCAAAAACTGCAGTGGTGTTTTTCTAAAAATGGTGTGTGAGAAAGTGTCCTAAGACTCATGACATTGGTAAAATGCATTGTAAACATAAGAGTCAAAGTATTGAAAGAAATGTTTTTCTGTAAGGAAATGTACATTATACAGTAGTTTGCTTATTACTAATATTGCTATTTCATGTAAACATTATGTAATGTGCAGTTACTGGAAACTTTCCGAATAATCATCTAGTGCCCAATGCTAGATGTCGTCATCTATTTTTCCCTGAAATTTTATGAAAACAATTAGCATAATAATAGCAAAAACAGTACACAAAGAACCAAAAACAAGATATGCAATTCCCAGGAATGGATTCTTTCCTCCCATCCAGGATACAGTGCTGAAAACTATTTTTTTCCTTCCTTGAAAACTTATAACTGGGTAATCTGTTGAGCAGCAGTTAAGGTTGATAAGCAATAAAAACCCTTCATAAAGAAGTTGTAGGTCATCAGCATTATATTGGTAGGGGGGTCTGACTCATAGTACCCCCACTGATCACTTGACAAGTACAAAGTTGAGCCTGTAATGGAATAAATGGACAGCATAAGAACATTATTGCTTTTAAGAAGAATGGGTAAAATCCAGTGCTTTTTCAGCAGTAACCTTTTCTCAATTAAATGAAATTAAACTATTGTAGTTCATAGATAGAGCTAAAGAGCCAAAGTCCCCTAAGGGTCTTGTTTTACATATGCAACGTTTCTAACCATGAAACTTCGTTGATCAAAAATACAGGATATCATTCATATACCATAAACTTCCATGTACATATATTCATAGTTTGCCCCCACACAGATTTGTTGTTAGCACTTCCCTTCTTTACACAGGGAGATGTACTGGTGACCAATGAGTATTTTTATGCCCACATAAATAATGCAATCACTAGACAAAAAACCATTCGCTAATTCATTGGGTGCTTGTGAGCGTGGTTACATGTGGCAATTATTGGGGGAATGAACATTCCTTTGAACATTTGTTTGCCCAGACTTAGGGCCCAGTAAAAGGCCTTAAAGTGGTTTTGTCCAGATTACAATTTATCACTTAAGAGACAAATGTCTGATTGCTTCTGCTGCTGCTCCAATCTTCTCCAAAGGGAAGTTAACACCTTGAAGACACAAGCTAAAAAACACATAGGACACAGCCTCATTTTTCATTAAATAGTGTGAACCCACCCCAAGTGGTAAATTTTGGTCAATCTGTTTTGCGTTTATTAATGAAACAATAAGAAATGAAATTTCAATGAAAATTTGGAAAAATTCACAATTTTCCAAATTTTAAGTTTATCTGCTTTTCAGACAGATCATATATTCAGTTATATCACCTAAATAAGTTCATACATTTAATGAATAATATGTCTGCTTTATGTTGGCATCATCCTAATCTAGGATATTAGAAGTCAAGTGGCAGTGTTCTTAATTTTCAAAAAAAACTTTCCAAAACCACTTTTTTTTTTTTTTTTTTTGGACCAATTCAATTTTCAAGGGGCTTTGAAAGGCAATTGTATTCGAAAACAAATGTTAAAAACTACACTCCTAAAATAATTCAAAAACAGCATTTAGAAAGTTTGTTAATCGTTAAAGTGTTTTGCAGGAAATAAAACAAAATGAAGGTGAAATATTAGAAAGTTTAAAATGTCTTAAATTCACAAGGAGTTAAAGGAGAAAATACATTCCACTATTGGTTATGCAATTTCTCCTGAGCATGGAAATAAATCATGTGTGGATATAAACTTCTGTTTAGGCACACAGCAGGATGCAGAAGGGAAAGAGCGCCTTTGGGTTTTTGGAGGGCAGATTTTACTGGAATCATTTTCAAGTGCCAGGTCTCATTTGCAGGGCCCCTACATTACCAGTACAATAGAAACCCCCAAAAAGTGACCCCTTTTTGGATACTAGATCGTCTTTCACCCCATTGTGGTGTTTGAACATTTAGGGCTAAAAAGGAGAAAAAAGGACCTCACTATTTGTCACACAATTTCTCCTAAATATGGCAATACCATATGTGGTTATACACTGCTGTATGGGAATGGCTCAGAAGATAAAGGTGACAGATTTTGTGGGTTTTCAGGTGCCATGTTACATTTGCAGAGCCCCTGAGGTAACAGGACACTCAAAATTCCAAACAAATGAGCCCATTTCGGATATTATACCCATCATTGAAATAATCAATGGGTGTAGGGATCATTTTGAGCCCACAAAAGTTTTCCAGAATTTGAAAATGATCTTGAACCTTAGCCTGGTCATAGCCATATGGGACATAGGAGAGGCATATAAAATATCTGTGTTCCAATAGTCCCATATTCTTGGCTTTTTCACCAAGGCTAATGGCTAAGATAAGGCTCCAGAACTTCATATCTAAATCGATCCACTGGGCTCCATTTTTAGGGGCTGGAATATGAGTCGCCGGGGTTACTGACTTTGAATTAACCCAATCATCCATAAACAAAGTTTAAAAATGTAAATATATTAATAAAAAATCATAATAATAGATTGTGAATGCCTGATCCAATTTATATGACCAATTTATATGTTTGGCATATATGTACGTCAATTAGGAATAAAACTTTTTCTGCAATATTACAGTAACAGCAACTACTTGGTATAGACAATGTGCTAATTAGAAATAAAACTTTTGGTGCAGCAATGAAGACAATGGAAGTGCTGATGATGTAGAAAATGGGGATGATCCAGAGGATGATGGGGTACTGATTAGGACAAAGACGAGCAGCACGGTGGCTCAGTGGTTAGCACTGTTGCCTTGCAGCTCTGTCCCAAGTATGAATCTGAGCAAGGACATTTGTAAGGAGTTTGTATGTTCTCCCAGTGTGGGCATGGGTTTCCTCCCACACACCAAATATATGCTAATAGGAAACTTAGATTGTGAGCTCTATATGAGACAGTGACTGACAAGGTCTATAAAATGCTGCAGAATATGTTGGTAAGTAAGAGATAGAAATAAATATTGTGGGTCTTGATGAGGCAATGATGCTGCAGATGAGGACAATGGGGGGTGCTGATGAGGATGATGGGGGTTGTGAGGGGTATTTTGTTATAAATGCTGGACACACCGAGTGGCTAAACAACAGTGATTTGCCATTCCAATGGCAGGATTGGCTCGAGCTCAGTTCTCCAACAGCCTCTGTGCTGAAATGAGGCACTTGGAGCACAATCGGTACCAATCCCACCTCCTATTTTCACTTTCACTAGGACTGTTCAGTCTGAAAAGTCTGACCATTCCTAGGGATTATAGGGCCAGGACTGATGAGTTTTGTCCCGTACCAGTTATCTGTCACCGTGTCACTTAACACGTTGACAAATCAAAGTCATGTCATAATAGTAAGTCACAGTGTATTAAGTCAGCAAATTCCGTGCTTTAACCCCTTTGGCATTTGATATGTGTGTATATACTGGCAACATAGGATAAATAAAGGACCAAATGTTCCTACCAACTCTTAGCAAGTTCTAAAGTTCTCCTTGTCAACACAATAACTATCTGCTAAAAGAAAGTACATTACCAAAAAAAAAAAAAAAATAATAATAATAATAATAATAATAATAATAATAATTCAGTAAACCCCTGCCTTCACAATAGCAAAAATTAAAACAGTTAAGTTTTAAGTACAGAACTTGGCAATCTCTGTCAGTGCCACAATGTTGAATGGAGTGGTAGTGAGCCCACGTGACCACTGCTCCATTCAGACGGGTTACAAGAGACACAAAGTTTTTAAACATTACCAACTTTTTGAATATAGCAAACAACTATAGCCATCTTGATAGGTATTTGTTGTACACTTTCCAACAAGTTGACTATGAACTCATAGTAGCATACTGGTAAAGTTCTTATAGAGGGTTAGCTGTAACTTTTGCATGTTTTAAACCACAATTTTAAGATGTTCAGTTCCCATTTACTTAGCATTTTATTTTCTCTCCACTCTAAATACTTGTGATTGCCAGTCTCTGCCTAACCCGCACATTCTGTCATCTCAGGTATCAGAGTGGACAATGAAAGTTCAAGGATTTTTTTTTTTTTTTTAAATAAGAAAAGGATACTGTACACAATTCTAAGCTGATATTCTCCAGGAGGTAGACCGTCTGTGAAATTTCCACTGTCAATTCTCCGATACAGTTTCCGAAATGTAGGCAATGCTGCACTTCTCATCCATACAATGAAGTCTTCATTTATGAATCCTGTATTATACAGGTCACTTGACAGGTTGTATGCATCAGTTAGCCAGTTGTTAGGTTTGACTGTTCCTGATTGTATGACAGGAAAGCACTGAATTATAGGCAGAATAGATAATGGATTTGAATATTATATAATATAAATATAAATATATATTAAAAAGGAGTTTCCAGCCCTAAATGGATTTTTCATACTGAATAGGTCATCAGTATGTGACCTATTGTGGAAAATGTGGACCCCACACAGATCAGCCGTTCCAACAGCCTCCAGGTGCCAGAAATGTTGTAGTGGATGGGAAGTGTGTGTGGACTGCTCCTATTCAATAGGAGCAGCACTGCAGCCCTGTCCACTACATAGCAGTGGTTCCAGGGAATTGCTGTGTTGCTCCTACTATTTAAATAGGAGCAGCCTTCATGTACTCCCTGTTCACTACAACAGCTTCCAGCACCTCATGGTTGCCAAAACCAGATGATCTGAATGGGTCCCGGTGTTGAACCACCACACACCACATACTGATGACCTATTCTGTGGGTAGTTCATCAGTATGAAATATCCATTTGAGGCTGAAAAATCCTTTAAGGTCTAAAATCAAATTTCATTTTACCTATTCATACATGCCCTTCCAAAATTTGCATAAGCAACTGGAAGATTAGATAATAGAATGGCATTTTAAATGTTGTAGAACCTACTGTTTTGGTAAAGCAAAGTGATCCCTTTGCCTTTTCTTGTTAAAAGCAGATTGACTGAACTGGGGAGAAGTTGCGCACTGACCCGGTTTTGCTGCTGGTAGAGCAGGAAGTCACAGGCTTCCTGCTCTACCATTCCCCGACTTGTAGGCCACAGGACATATTGAGCCTATGGCCTACAAGCTAAATACCTATACTTGCCTGTCTGCATTCAGATGCCTCCCACTGCTGAAGTCACAATAGTGTGCCTGGAGCAGGGAGACAGAACGGGACTGGGGATCAGACAGGAAAGTAATGACCCAATACTGTTATAGAGGGGGATCAGTGAAGGGGCCCATAGTATGGCCCATACAGTGGCCTCTTCACTATCCCCCCCATAAAGTAACCCCTTCCCATACAGTGGCCCCTTCACTGTTCCTCATTCTATATGGGGACCAGTGATGGGGCCATTATATTGTGTGGAGGCAGTGATGGGAGCTAATTTTTGAGCCAAGCCTGGCCTATTTACTGCAGTCGAGATCTCAGATTCACCCTTCACATGAGAGCAGACAAGTTAATTGTTTAGTCCAAGGTGAATAAATGCCAAAATCTCAGTGAATTGATTTTAGTCTGCAAATATGAAAGGCAGAGAGATTTTGGTTAAAAACTTGCTTAGTTGTATTTGTGTTCTGTGTAAAAGAATGAAAAGTATGCCATTTGCAATAAAAATTTCAGAAAATAGTTAATTTGCATTTAATGTTAATGGTTAAAATAATGTCAGGCTGAATGGTCGGTCCCCACACATTTTCACCTCACCAAATGTCACCTTGCAAAAAGTTTGAACACTCCTGCCTTAAGAAAATGTTCCACATTCACTATTGTGCATACCCCACCTTCTAGAGTAAAAAAAAAAAAAAAAACACACACACCACTTTTCAACACACACATATAATGGGGACAAGCCTTCACTACCTGATACTTCTACTAAGACTTAAAGTAGAAGTAACACCTGAAATATACAACACTCTTTTGCACACAAACATTTCCAATATGCACAAAATATATTAAAACATGCATGTTTTAACAAATTCAGCACATCCCATGCCAGTAAAGCACACATTGGGGCAGATTTGTTAATACTGTCTAAAAGTTAGTCAGTACAAACTTAGACTAGACAATCTTAAACAGTGCCAGATTTATCAAAGCGTCTAATGCAGTTTCATAAATCTGTCGCATGCTTAGTTGGTTTAGATTGCAGTAGCTTAATGCCCCTTTTTAATGGAGTCACAGCCCCTTTGCTGTACAAGTCACGTATCTAAAAATATCTGAAACCCTTGACAAATGTGGTGCACAGCAGGTTCGACAATTTTTAGTTATGGCACATTTTGCTTCATAAATCTCCCCCATGTACTGTACTCTAGGCTTTATAAATCTGTCCCAATATTTAAAATTTGTTCTTGTGCACTGCATTTCCAAAGTAATATGCAGTCACAATGTACTTTATATTGAGAAAAGTGGAGACATACAAGCTAAAGAAAAGCGGTTGATGTAAGACATGCTTAGTGGTTACCTTTAAAGATCATATCTAAACTCAGATTGCCATTAGTTGGGTTCCTAAATTTAATGTTGTAATCTGTCCACCAGGATATTCCTTTTCCACTTAATGGAACTTCAACATATGTGCCATTCTTATTGTAAAACAGTGCAATATTATCTGAAGGAAAGGAGCAAGTATGTTACTTTTGGTCTGAAATCTGTATTGCTTTTCAACAATTACCAAAACAAAGCACACTATAAAATATTGCCAGGGATATTTGCCATACATATTCCCATACTTCAAGAAATCAAACATGGTGGATACATTTACTTGATATGATATTGAAGGAATATAAGCTAAGTGTTAAAAAGTACATAAAAAAAATAAAAATATATATATATATATATATATATATATATATATAATAATATATATAATAATAATAATAATAATAATAATAATAATAATAATAAATAAATACAGCTGTGTACACTATATTATGCCTGGTGTAGGTTCTGAAGAATTGTGCATGACCAAGGGTTTCTGTCCTTGATGGTCTTGAAATCTTTGTGTTACATACCACCCCTCAGGTCCTAAATAAGCATAATACAGATTCAGTTTTTCCCCAAAACTTTCCTTTAGTATCTAGGAGAGAAAAAATGTGACATGCTCTAAAAATCTGGGTTATTGCATGTACTAGTAACATGTCAAGTACCAAAAAAACTATACTCTATTTCTATGCTGTAGGTGTACATTTTAATGTGTAGGTGTACTATTCAAACTGTACCATTCAAAGCACTATTTCAAACTGTACCACCAAAATAGCATAACCCTTACCATTAAACATGCTGTTTGCAACAGCACCACATGGAGCAATTGGCTTTTGTTCAGAATTCACTCTATATGGAGAACACTCATTGGAAGGATTCTACAATGAAACAAGAAAAAGTTCAGCTCAAATAACAAGAATTTCCTTAAAAAGGTGTTTTCACATGGTGCAGTCACATTGCCACAATTGTGTGGAAAAAAAAAAAGCAAGGGACTCTCGGAACGCGGGATCACCCACAATGCCAAGCGTGCAGCTAATCAGCAGCCAGCCGGACCTGTGATGTCACAGCCCTATAAAAACCCTCGGCCATTTTAGGTACAGTCATTTCACATCGTACTTCGTGCAAGGGAGACATCAGCAGGCACTAGGGAAAGACTTAGGAAACATAGAAGTTCAGGGAAAGAACCTTAGAACTGTAGGGAAAGGATAGGGAGGAATTGAGAGAAAAATTTGGGGTGATTGCAGGCTCATTTACAGCAAGAATTTGAATACACATTGCAGCACTCACTGCCGTTATACTGCTGCTCATTACTCATACCTGTGTCTCAGTGGCGTAACTAGGAATGGCTGGGCCCCAAGGCGAACATTTGACATGGGCCCCCCCCCCGAACCGCCGCCCCCGACCCCTCCCCCCGGACCGCCCCCTCCAACCCCCCCCCCCCCCCCAAAAAAAAACAAAAAACGCATTCCTGCGCACACTATCATGTCCCATAGGGGCCCCTGCACACAGTATCATGTCCCATAGGGGCCCCTGCACACAGTATCATGTCCCATAGGGGCCCCTGCACACAGTATCATGTCCCATAGGGGCCCCTGCACACAGTATCATGTCCCATAGGGGCCCCTGCACACAGTATCATGTCCCATAGGGGCCCCTGCACACAGTATCATGTCCCATAGGGGCCCCTGCACACAGTATCATGTCCCATAGGGGCCCCTGCACACAGTATCATGTCCCATAGGGGCCCCTGCACACAGTATCATGTCCCATAGGGGCCCCTGCACACAGTATCATGTCCCATAGGGGCCCCTGCACACACTATCATGTCCCATAGGGGCCCCTGCACACACTATCATGTCCCATAGGGGCCCCTGCACACACTATCATGTCCCATAGGGGCCCCTGCACACACTATCATGTCCCATAGGGGCCCTGCACACAGTATTATTCCCCATAGTGGCCCCTGCACACAGTAGTATTCCCCATAGTGGCCCCTGCACACACTATTATATGTCCCATTGTGGACCACCCATGAACAATTATTATACTCTGGGGTCTTTTCAGACCCCAGAGTATAATAATCGGAGACCTAGGGGAGGATAGAAACATAAAAAAACAACGTTGCTTACCTGTTCCTCGCTCCGGTGCATGCCCGTGCGCTACTCCGGCCTTCTTCTTGTGCGGACCAGGCCGGCGTCACGTGATGCGGGACCGGCGTCGCGACGCAAAATGACGTCGGCTGACGTCTGGGACGTCAGCAAACAGGCCCGAGGCGCAGGAGCGGTAAGTGTATATTGTTTTTTATGTTCCCTCACCAACTCTGGGCCTCCGATTATTATACTCCGGGGTCTGAAAAGACCCCGAAGTATAATGATAGCAGGTGTTCGGCCCGCGGCCTCACATACCGATCCCCGCTCCTGCTCACAGCCGTCTCCGCAGAATCGGAAGCGCAGGAGGCCGTGAGCGGGACCTCGGGGAACGGTACAGGGGAAGAACTGCTCCATTTCCTCAATCAAGAAATCAAATCCTGGTTTTCTCCAAGAGAACTTAAAATCGGAACAATGGTGACCGACAACAGGAAGAATATGGTGTTGGCGCTGCGTCAAGGAGGAACTGGGTCACTATTTGTCCTCCTCATGCTGCTTCCACTGGGTCACTGTATGTCCTCCTCATGCCGCTGCCACTGGGTCACTGTATGGCTTCCTTATGCCATTTCCACTGGGTCACTCTGCGTCCTCCTCATGCTGCTGCCACTGGGTCACTGTATGCCCTCCTGATACTGCTGCCACTGGGTCAACGTATGGCCTCCTGATACTGCTGCTACTGGGTCACTGTATGCCCCCATGCTGCTGCCCTTGGTTCACTGTATGGCCTCCTCATGCTGCTGCCACCTCCACATTATGTCGCCTTGCCACTCTGTAGACATCTATGTGGAATTGGCAGACGATGGTGTAAAAGGAGTGCACTCTTTTACGCTACAGTAGGATGGGATGTTGGGCCTCTGCATGGTTCTTTCTACCTGGCACTAACATGGACCTGTAAGTCTGAGTTCACAGTTGAGTTAGTTGGTCAGTTTTTTTCCCCGTAACTGGCCATATAAGTGAAGTGTGCAGTGGTTTTAAGAGCGACGCCTGTCATGTGCATGTCATACTGACTCAGAGTATCGTTTCACTACCACAGTAGGCTCCCTATGCGTGTTACTGCAAGGCCCAGTGTTCTACGCCACTATACAGGCTCTCTGAATCCAGGAAATAAGTGTTTTTTTTAGTGATATTTGGTGCTAATTAATTTGGATCGAAGTGAATTATTTGGAAATTTGAATTGAACTTTTGAGAAATTCGCTCATCTCTATTACCTACTGCTTGCAAGTACAGTATAACATTTGGCTAAAAAGTCAATATGAGCTAAATGCATGTCTGCAAATGACAGTTTGTACTCATAATGGGTTTTAAAGTCTTGACCTACCTTTAGACTATTAAGGTCTCCACTTAACTGATTTTCATCCTTTGATATCATATACCGATAGTGGTTCTGATAGAAGTTCGATAATTCATAGTACATAAACACAGGTGCCTAAAATAAGATAAATATATATAAATACATAAGTATATACATGTACAAGTATCAAACCAAACTAACATATGAACGATCACATAGCCATTTAAAAGTTTTCTCTTACATGTTAGAGACATATTGGAAGATCCCTTGATGGAAAATAGCTGAAGTGAGCCTGGATACCCACTGAATTTTTAAAACTACAGAACAAAAGGCTGCTTGCCCCAACAACTTGTAGAATGAGGGACATGCATATGCACAAGTATTGATGACCTATAATGCAATTGCAAAGTCTTCAGTCCATTTCATTTTTTCGCATTTTGTTATGTTGAGGCCTTGTACTAAAATTTAAAAAAATAATCAATCAAGTTTCCCCCATCAATCTGCACTCAATATGCATCTATGAGAGTTTTCTATACCTTGATTGGAGTCCAACTGTCTTAAATTCACCAAAATTTCTGAATTTGTACCCAGTACTAGACAGCTTTATATACACATGAGGCCAAATTTCTACAGGGGACATCAGATGGAAACATTAAGGCCAGAGCTCCACGTTGTGAAGATGAAGAGTTTTGCCTTAGATGGATTCACCGTGGCAAAATACGCTGCGTTTTGCAGTACCTGCAAAGTGGATGGGATTCTGGCTAATCCCATCCACACATTGCAGAAAAAAAGAAAAAAAAAACCCTGCAGCTGAAAAGTTGCATTTTTGAAAATTGCAGCATGTCAATTATATCTGTGGAAACGCTGGTGTTTTCGGGAATAGGTATAATAGGGGCAAAAAGTCTGCAGAGGAAATCTCTGCAAAAATGCAATGAAAAACACAGCAGAAAAAACGTGATGCATTTCTGCCATTTTTTTTTTTTTGCTGCATCTCGCTACGTGTGGCCTTAGTCTAAAGGGGTATTCAAATCTCATGGTTCCTATCTATACTGTTAGCTTACGTAAAGTCAAGAATTTTCCTAAATACATTGCTTCAGAAATGCTGCTTCGCTTGCCTGCTATGTGAAATTATTCCTCCCATTATTTACACATCGTTGTCAAGACACTTGGCCTATATATATATAATACTGGTCAGAAGATGAATCACTGCTGTCTGGGGGAGGGGGACTGAGTTCTCTCCCTGCTCTGCAGTCAGCACAATCAGTTCAGATAACTGCAGTTTGCTGACAAAGGCTCAGACAGTGTTTTCTGTTCTATAAACACAAAGAAAACATTGAATTTACTGCAAGTCTGTTGTCTGTCCTATAAGCATATAATTTTTTTTTCTCTCCAAGCCTGTTTAATGTAATATATATTTACATTGCATATTATTTGATCTACATTTACATGAGATATTTAGTAATGATAATTAATAATCTCTCATGGTAAAAGGTAATGTCTATATTTATTGAGGTACTTCATAGTGCCCTGTCCATCCAAACAGTCAAAGTTCGCCCAGCAGCTTGCTGAAAAATACAGGAAGTGAGAAGCAGGAACAGCAGGTAAACTGAGAAAGGGAGATGGGAAAACCTTTTCATAACACCACAGTGAAAACATTCTACAATTCTCGTCTAAACATCAAGATAATCAGTTTATAGGGATGCAACAGTTTGTAACTTACCTGAAAAAATTCTGTTATATTAAAAGTAATATTACAATTGCAGGATATTTTGCCACTCATAGCACAGTCATAACAGTGTTCATCAGGTAGGGCTCCTGTATAATCTTGCTAAAGATAGACAAAATGTTTATTAAGAACTTATGCAATGTTGTGTGAAAGGTCATAATGGTGCCAAGAAAAACAAAAAACAAAATTAAGGCATTTGAGGCTTAAAGAGTGATTAATATACAGTGGGGAAAAAAAAAGATTTCTTCAGCCACCAATTGTTCAAGTTCTCCCACTTAAAAAGATGAGAGAGGCCTGTAATTGACATCATAGGTAGACCTCAACTATGAGAGAAAAAATGAGAAAACAAATCCAGAAAATCACATTGTCTGATTTTTAAAGAATTTATTTGCAAATTATGGTGGAAAATAAGTATTTGGTCGATAACAAAAGTTCATCTCAATATTTTGTTATATATCCTTTGTTGGCAATGACAGAGGTCAAACGTTTTCTGTAAGTCTTCACAAGGTTGGCACACTCTGTTGCTGGTATGTTGGTCCATTCCTCCATGCAGATCTCCTCTAGAGCAGTGATGTTTTGGGGCTGTCGCTGGGCAACACGGACTTTCAACTCCCTCCAAAGGTTTTCTATGGGGTTGAGATCTGGAGACTGGCTAGGCCACTCCAGGACCTTGAAATGCTTGTTACAAAGCCACTCCTTCGTTGCCCTGGCGGTGTGCTTGGGATTATTGTCATGGAAAGACCCAGCCACGTTTCATCTTCAATGCCTTTGCTGATGGAAGGAGGTTTGCACTCAAAATCTCACGATACATGGCCCCATTCATTCTTTCATGTACACGGACCAGTCGTCCTGGTCCCTTTGCAAAGAAACAGCCCCAAAGCATGATGTTGCCACCCCCATGTTTCACAGTAGGTATGGTCTTCTTTGGATACAATTCAGCATTCACTCTCCTCCAAACACGACGAGTTGTGTTTCTACCAAACAGTTCTACTTTGGTTTCATCTGACCATATGACATTCTCCCGATACTCTTCTGGAACATCCAAATGCTCTCTACCAAACTTCAGATGTACTGACTTAAGCAGGGGGACACGTCTGGCACTGCAGGATCTTAGTCCCTGGCAGCGTAGTGTCTTACTGATGGTAGCCTTTGTTACGTTAGCCCCAGCTTTCTGCAGGTCATTCACTAGGTCCCCCCGTGTGGTTCTGGGATTTTTACTCACCATTCTTGTGATCATTTTGACCCCATGGGGTGAGACCTTGCGTGGAGCCCTTGATCGAGGGAGATTATCAGTGGTCTTGTATGTGTTCCATTTTCTAATTATTACTCCCACAGTTGATTTCTTCACACCAAGTTGCTTGCCTATTGCAGATTCAGTCTTCCCAGCCTGGTACAGGTCTACAATTTTGTTTCTGGTGTCCTTCCAAAGCTCTTTGGTCTTCACCATAGTGGAGTTTGGAGTGTGACTGTTTGAGGTTGTGGACAGGTGTCTTTTATACTAATAACAATGTCAAACAGGTGCCATTACTACAGGTAATGAGTGGAGGACAGAGGAGCCTCTTAAAGAAGAAGTTACAGGTCTGTCAGAGCCAGAAATCTTGCTTGTTTGTAGATGACCAAATACTTATTTTCCACCATAATTAGCAAATAAATTCTTTTAAAATCAGACAATGTGATTTTCTGGATTTGTTTTCTCATTCTGTCTTTCATAGTTGAGGTCTACCTATGATGTCAATTACAGGCCTCATCTTTTTAAGTGGGGAACTTGCACAATTGGTGGCTGACTAATTTTTTCCCCCACTGTATTTCCTTGTTATGCTGTATTTGCAGGTGTTGCTTTTGGAGCATTTATGTTTGCATGATTTTAACAGTGGGACCGATTTACTAATACAATCTAAGTTCTAGACAGTGCAAACAGACAAGACAGTCTTAAATCGCACCAATTTTATCAAAGGGTTAATGCGATTTGATAATTCTATCTTTAGACTATCTAGTCCAAGTTTATACAGTACCACCTATAAATTGGCTTAGTTTGAGCGAAATTTTTCACCAAAATTTAGGCCCATTTTGTTGTGTCTTAAACCATGGCTCTGCTAAGCCACACCCACTTGTCTAGCATGTCAGAAAAATTTGTATCTCAAATTAGATGCACCAAAACACACTGGAACATACATTTACTATTGTGTTTTTGACAAAATTATGTTGTAAGAGTTTTTTTCCCACAACTTTGCCATAATCACTGCTAAAAGGGACACAAAACCGCTATATGTGTATATGCCCAATGACTTTTTCTAATTTCTAAACACTGTTGGTACATAAGCACTTTACATAACTCCACCAAATTATTTTATATGAAACCATCAATCTATCAATACCATCCATTTCCTTTAGGTGCTTGAATTTCTTCCACATATGGATAGGCAGTTGGTCCTGTCATATAAACCCTGGGTAAGCAATCATTTTCCATTTGCTCTTATTGTATTCCAGAATGTGTTTTGATGTCCACATAAGTAATGTAACACTAGTTATATTTTATCCTCTATATTGATAGTCATTGTACCATCCAGACGACACCTGTCAATTTTCTTTATTAGAGTCTATAGACACCATAGAAGGGACTCCTCTATTTGTCAGAGTAGAGAACAATAAAGAGTCTCCCTCTTTGGCATACTCCACTTGATATATTACAACATTTGGTTCTTACAGTTATCTGGCCAGCAGGGATCAGGGTTTTTTTTTTTGTTTTTTTTTTTTACTTTTGAGAGATACATTTTTAGAAGAATTAATGCAATGTCAAGAAATATAACATTTTGAAACTACATAGTCAGGAATGGCTTGTATCTCTGCAGGATATATACATAGTTAGATTATGACTGCTATGAGCACTACACAATGGCTGCCATTAGCAGCCCAAGCAGAGTATTAAATTAAATCACATAAGTAGAACTCAGGGACTTCTATTTTATTTATTTTTTTGTTAAATGTTCTTTAAGTAACAGGCTCTTATTTAAATTGTTGGAAATCAATAACTTAGGGAATACTTACTTCAGATTCTTTTATGCTGTTTGATGAATAAAATAATCCAATACCAATTCCTATAAAGGATAACCCTATGAAGAAGAAAAATGGCAAAATTATACTGGCCGAGAGAAGAGGCTGCCAGGCCGGAAGTCTCTGCTGAGTGAATGCTGTGTTATCAGGTCTCTGAGACGGGAGAGGTTCATGTTTATTTGCAAAGCTCCTAGACGGCGGCTTCATTATTCAGATTTCTGGAAAAATTAACAATAGTACAGTAATATAGCATGTCAAAAACATTATTAAAGAATTTTTGTAGCAGTGCTAACATTTTTTTTCTACATTCTCTGACTTGTTAGAAAAGGTCTATGATATGAGTTATTGTGAAGGTGATGCACTTATCGAATGGCTGTTTGTGAGGTATCCATTTGCTTCTGATCCTAAATTATGTCACTAGGCCAGTAATAAGACAACTGACACAGTGGAGCTGATTTATCAAGTTAAGCGTTTTTCAATGCCGGTCTTGATTATTCCGGCCCAAAAAATTTTTGCATCCTTTGGGGTTCATGCACCAAAACAAATCTACGGCAGCTCCTTACTGGTGTACATTTATGGCATTATTAACATCAGAAAACTGGCCTATTCGATAATAAATTTGATGAAGCCAATAATGTCCAATAGTGGGCCCTCCACACAGTATAATGTCCCACAAGCCACTATTGTACTCTGGGGTCTATTGCAGAACATTACATGGTGTTGGATCTGTCATGAATAGTAATATATCATAATCAAAAAGTGCTGTTTCGACTGTTGCATTGTCTAGTACCTCCTCTGCTGTAATGTCTGAAATTTAGATATGACAATTGGTCTTTCATTACTTTTAGGGGATTTAAAGAATGGAGATACTGTTCTGCCTGAGGTTATAGAGGTTTATGTAAAAAGTTTGGGAAAATCTCTAGCATCTTTCTCGAGTTGTTTTGTGTAACTACTATCTCCTCTTTAATTTTTGTTAGTTGTTGGTATGGGTGGGAGGCCTTGGCAGATTCTTTAATATTCACAAAGATTTGTTTCCATGTCTAAAAAGCATGGCTTCATAAAGCATTCTATGAAAACGTTCCTTATGGTGTAGTGCGGTTCTAGAACTCTTCTATGTTGCCTGGGAGGGGCTCATTTGGTGATGCAGATATGCTTGTCTAAGGGTTATACTGCATGTATTATAGCATTCCTTGGCTTGGTTCTTAAGTTGTATTACATGTGCAGTTAATTTCCCTTGCAACACTTTGGCTGTTTCCCAGTAAATAGAGTTTTTTTTTTTCTCCACATGCTTGCTAATGTAATAGCCATACTTGAGCTACCAGCCCTTTAAAAGTTGCTTAAATGCTTCACTGGCCAGAAAGGTAGTGAAGCGCCACATGTCATACTCCTAGCATAAGATTGTGCCAAAGATACAGTGCCCGGTCAGATAACTGTACCCTATGTAGTAGGATCATTCCCACCATGACAGAATCTATGCGGGACCTGGACCAGTGTAATCTCTACTTTCCAGGTATTTGTGCTGCCAGACATCTGTAAAATCATACTCCATCATTAAGATCTGTAAGGGGGTTTCTGGCAGGTTAGGTCTTTTTGTGCCTTCTGGGAACCTCTTTAAGGCTGAGGACCCACGTTGCGGAAACGCAGCTTTTTTTTGTTGCAGATTTTGCTGAGTTTTTTGAGCCAACGCCAAGAATGGCTACAAAAGGAATGGGAAATATATAGGAAGTTCTTATACTTCTATCTTCTGCTCAATCCACTCCTGGCTCAAAACACCGCAGCAAAATCTGCAACATAAAAAGCTGCGTTTCCGCAACGTGGGGCCAGAGTCTTTTACTGTACTAGGGTTGCTAGAGGAACTAAAGTCATGTCCCACCAGTTTTAATGTGACTGGGTCTGATAGGATTTAATTTTGCAAATCACAGAAGTATAGTTTGTCTCTATTAAGGGTGATTGCATTATAGATGCTCATTACTTCTTCTGCAGTATCTAGTATAGCATGGTGTAATCTGCCCCTGGAGTCGGCTGAATGAGTCTTAATTGTAATTGGTGCCCACTTGTTAGTGAGCAGCAACACTTCTCCTTTTCTGTTAGCAGGAGATCCTGCTAACTCCCCGACTCAGGGTTTTTTCATCCAGAAGAAATTATCGGTGCTTAGGTGTGTTTCCGGCAATAATGTCAGATTTTCCCCTAGCCTTTTGAGATGCTAGGGGCAAACCTCTCACAATCCATGTCTCAATTTTCATATTCTATCTACATCGCATGATACAGATCTGCTCTTTGATCCCAAATTTCCCAAACGCATTTGCACACAAAGTTAGATGTTTCTGTTGAACAAAATCATGTAACAGGTAGAAAGAACCATCTGGTAATAGATATACAGTCATGGTAGAAATTTTTCTACTCAGTACCCCAGTGGGAATAGCCAAGTCTCTTCTGGACTTCTTATAACCAGCATGTGGGGTCTGGGGATTCCTGCCATAAGCTACCATGGTCAAATGTCATCATTAAAGGAGTATTCCTACAAACAGAACCATATTTAAATTTGCAGACAATGAAAAGTTAAACATTTTTACACATACAAATAATTAAAGATTTTGAAGAGTTTTAAAGATTTTCTCCAGTAATCTTAGTGGTGACAGTCTGTTGTCTTGATTGGTTGCCAATGGATACGACCATGAATACTTTCTATGGTCTAAAACCCAGCTATGATTTCCTTATTGTGGCTGAATTATCTTCTTTGATAATGCAAAAACAATAAGTAAACCATGGCTGAGTTTCCGAAAAGTACCAGACCACTGAAAATGCCTGCATTCATGTCCATGAGCTTTTCTGTGATCACAGGAAAGGCGGAGGTAGCCCTCTTTCACAGTCTTACAGTGTAGGCTGATGGGGAAGATGAGAGGAAACTGTCTAGGCTTATATGGGGTGTGGGGTGGGGGGGGGGGGGGGGGGTTGTGGAGTCAAGGCAGCATAGGATTGTAAAGATATGTACTTTCATCCATTTGTTCTATGAAGTTAGAAAAGTAGGAAGTCCAGGTCCATCAAGGTCTCTTCAGTTAGGTTTGCCTCAGTTCATGGAGTGTTGCGTTTTTGGCATCCTCTTGTCTTTCAGCTGAGTTAGTTCAATAATGGCAAGAGCACGAGATACAGCACCCAAGCATTTCATCGGTGAGGCAGCAGTAGAGGCCAGCATGGCTTTCTCTGCAAGTTGAGGTTCTGTAAAAAGGGTGTGAAGTTTCATCCAGGAATGACACAAAGGATTGCAGGATGCTGCAGTTGAAATCGTAATTTTGCAGTGACTGAGCGCCTCACAGACTTTACTAAATAACCTTCTCTTTCTGGTGAGTTTGGCAATATAATGAGCGAAGAGGAGCAGGTTTGCTTCTTCTATTTAAAGGAGCCATCAGTATTCTGTATGCTGTATAATTGCTTCCTTCTTGGAGTAGGTATTTCACAATGACCTGTCTCAGCTAGTTGGAGTTACTGTCATTTCTATATTGGGGTGTTCGAGCAGTGTGTGGCCTCTCTGGGCCCAAGCAATACACTCTCTCCAGACCCAATAAGATCAGGAGTTGCACAATGTAGACATGGTAGAAAGTGCACACTGGTATGGATTTGGATAATCCCATTAACCTGAGGTTTTTGCACTCAATCGACTTTCAGGGTCCTCTATTTTTAGTGGCCATCTTGGAATTTTCCCATCAGCAAGTCTCTGATATGTGCCTGCAATGGCACCACATCATCCTCACCATCTTTCATCCAATCTAGAATGAGAGGCTGCAACATCTGCCTTTATGGCCTGCAACGTATCAGAGATGATGACAGCTACTTTTTCTTGAATGCCGGTTATTATTTTTGGAGCCACTTTCTCGCTAGCTTTCTCTAGTTTAGTGGTATGTAGTGAGTGTGTCTGAATATTACAACTCCTTTTCTGGCTTTCTGTTGCACCTCATGGCAAAATAAGCTGTTAGGAGGCATGTGGCAAGTGGCATGTCAAGTTTGTCTCAGGTATTCAGACAGCAACCCATGATCTCTATATGCGAGTTGTTGTTAGTATAAGCAGGAATTTAGATATAAAGCTATGGTAAAGCCTGGAGCTCCCTTCTCCCACGTTCTACATGTAAGAGCAAGAATCGGAAGTATGTCCAGCCAAATTCATGTGTTTCCACTGACAGTGAAAAACGGATGCAAAAACCCACCCCAGTGCGAAAATCCGTATCCGAGCTATACCTTGCAGTAAGGGAAGGTGGGGATCCTGCAGAGCGACCCATATTAGGAAAATTCACTGCAAGCTAATAATGTCACACAACCTATCTTTGAGGGGTGGAGAGGGATATGCAAACACGTTATCAATGAGAATTGGCAAGAATCACATCTCTGTTTGATGCACGCAACCATATATGCTTTCACTCTTCCATACACCAGAGACTGACCTGACAGACTTACAGCTTGCCAAAAATGCAGAGAACCCAGGGTTGACTTGTATCTCTGCATATGGGGATACCCTAGTGTGAAACATTAAAATCTAAAGTATATGACTGGCCGTACAGACAACTATTATGCATACAAATCTGAGGTGTATGGCTGGCTTAACCAATGTTTCGAAACACAATCAAAGATTTAAAGGGGTTTTTCATAAATAAAAGTTTGGAGACTGCTGCAAGGTACATTTTCTATATTTATTTGGAAAAATCCTTGCCTTTTGAAAGACTTGACATAGTGTCCTATGGTATCTCAGTGGTCTGCGCATACATATCATGCCACACAATTCATATATACTTTGAATCCCCTATACTCCTTGTGATGATTCTGCCTAAATATGGCCATAACTCAGCTGTATTTTGGTCTCTGGGTATAGGATCTCCCTTCTTGCTTGCTTGCATACTGTGTGCAGCTATAAGCCTAGGTGCATATTGGCAGTAGCGGCCAGGCTGGAACAATAGGGCTCCATTGTATTCCTATACAGCCCTGGCTGATCAAACAATAGTGCATTGTTCAAGCCTGGGCTGTTGATCAGGTATGACTGATAACAGTGTATCAATTCACTTTGTCTCAGCTCTATACAAAAGATCTGGATTTGATTGAATTAACTCATCAGACGTACTGTCGCCGGTGACCTCATTCTGGGAGGTGGCATAAAGGGTATAAAAGATGAGGTAAGAGGTCTGTGGGAGGAGATTACACTATGGAGATCATGCTATGAAGACTGTGCTGGGATTATGCTACAGAGTTGTTACAGACAGACCATGAGGAGATTTTTGTGATTAACTATTGGACTAATGCTGAGAGACTGTGAAGAGCATGCAGGCGGGATTATTGTACTGTGATGCCACATGCTAGGAGTTAATGCCACATGCCAAGAAGCCTCCACTGGTGACTCACACATGCCATGTGTGAGTGTTGGACTATAGAACCACATCAAGGACATGTGTGGTAAAGTAATCATTTCACCTTTAATCCCTTTTATTTTATTTGTACTGTATCTTGCAACTAGTAACTGTTAATGCTTGTATATATCTGCATATCTGTTCTGATCTGTATATGTTAGATTTTAATACCGACCCATTTAGGGGTTAATAAATATATAAAATTTAGAAGGCTTGTCTTGTATTTATCTGGTGAACCCGACACTCACTGGAGGTGAGTGTGGTTTTTATATGAAAGAAGACTCAGGGTGTGGCCAAAGCGGTTTGGCGCACGGAGGATCTTTCACACTCCTCCATGCCACCCATGCACCAAGAGTATATAGTCAAAACCTGGAAGTACCAGTCTTGCGCAAGCACAGATGACATCACAGATATAGAGCAGAGCAGGGACAAGAACTGAACAACAGCTCATGTGTGACCACTTAAAGGGGTTGTCATAAATATATGATCAAAAAGGGGCTCCCTGGATTGATCATCTGTATGGAGTTGCTTCCAGCGCCTGTCTAGTTCACAATATAGGGCTGGAAGCAGAAAGCTCTGTCCATTGTTTAGTCAAAATCTATACATTCACTTACTGTTATCAAGAAAGGTGTCTGAAGCAGCTCTGCACAGTTGATCTGTCCAGGGACCAGGTATCAGCCCCCTATCAATCATATAGCTCATAAAAAAAAAAAAAAAAAAAAAAAAGTATATATATATATTTTTTTATTTTTTATTTTTATTTATTTATTTATTATATATAAGCCCGGACAACACTTAATTCTGTTGCTGCAAATCTACACCAGCTTATAGTAAGGAGATTCTTAATACATTGGAGGCGTCTCAATATAAGACTGGTGTCTAAAAACACCTCAATGTTTTTTCTGCTGGATGTCCCTACAAAAAAAAAATATATATATATATATAATATGCATGGTTGACTGCGATTTTCTATACACTTACAAATGAGGCGTACCAATATATACCAGCCCAATGGGTGTATAAAGGTTGATATATAAGTTTCATGGGCACATTACGAGTTTTGCTGACATTGTCTTACACTACCTCTACCGTCTATCTGATGTCTGGCTGCCCCTCAACCATCTCCCCCACTCCCCCTCCATTGCACCAAGTTTAATGAATTATTTCTACAATAACAGCACACAGATGTATAAGATGCTCAAAGTCTTAAATGTAAAAAAAAACAAAACAAAAAAAAAAACATTGGAAAAACCCTTGGACAGTGTGCCTGACCTAGCGTTTTCTTGCATAAGAAACCCATGTCACTATTGTATAGGTTTCAAGCACAAGTCCATAGTGGATTTTCCTGTTTGCAAAAACAGATACATATTCTGGAAATATGTCATCTGCAATCATAGATTCGTAAAAAGACTTTGTCTACACATGGGTTAGTCTATGCCGTAAATACAGCCAGAAATGGGACCTGCTGCATATTTTGCTGATAGTTTCTATGACCTGGACACTGATCAGTAAAAACGACGGATGTTTGTATATGGGGCCATGAAAATGAATGGTTCTGTATACTATTTGAAACGGTGAATAATATGTTGAAAACAACTACGGTTGTGTGCATGGGGACTAAGCAGAGTCCAGCTAGTGCTCGGTTTTCAAGGACTAGCTACTGAGGCTAGTCCTTGCCTCAAGCTAACCAGCCCTCCGAGCAGCAAGCATCTCTTCTCCTGATGGCGGTATGAGCATCACAATCCCTCCCAGCACAGGCTCTTAAACAGTATGCCCTTTTTCACCATGGCAGGGGCGTAAATATCGGGGTAGCAGTGGTAGCGGCTGCCACAGGGCCTGAAACATTATGGGGCCGGAGCCCTGTGGCAGCCGCTACCGCCAACCCCACAAACACTGCTATCATTATACTCGGGGGTCTTTTGAGACCCCTGAGTATAACGATCGGGGGCCCAGGGGAGGTGAGGGAACATAAAAAACACTATAACTTACCTCTCCTACACTCCGCAGGCTTCAGGCCGGTTTGGTGACGTTCCAGACGTCAGCTGACGTCATTATGCGTCGCGACGCCGGCCTCACTCACGCGAGATCTGTTCCAACATTGAAGATGGCCAAGGTAAGAGGGAGAGGTAAGAAGCATTGTTTTTTATGTTTGTATCCTCCCCTGGGTCTCCGATCATTATACTCTGGGGTTTGGAAAGACCCCAGAGTATAATAATCGTTCATGCGTGGTCCACTATGGGGCATAATACCGTGTGCGTGGTCCACTATGGGGCATAATACCGTGTGCGTGGTCCACTATGGGGCATAATACCGTGTGCGTGGTCCACTATGGGGCATAATACCGTGGGCAGGGGCCACTATGGGGCATAATACGTTGGGCAGGGGCCACTATGGGGCATAATACCGTGGGCAGGGGCCACTATGGGGCATAATACCGTGGGCAGGGGCCACTATGGGGCATAATACCGTGGGCAGGGGCCACTATGGGGCATAATACCGTTCGCAGGGGCCACTATGGCGCATAATAGTGTGTGCAGGAATGCGGTTTATGCAGGGGGGGTCAAATGTTCGCCTTGGGGCCCAGCCATTCCTAGTTACGCCACTGCACCATGGGTAACCTGGGCAACACCTGAAGTAAGTGGGTTGCACTGCAGAACACCACCACACAATTTCTCCCATGATGCAACTCTTAATATAAACTCCGTTTCACTGGAGCCTTCACGTAATCCAGCTTCCAGAAACCTACCAGAACATGAGCATGCAATGGCCTGCACCACCCAAAGTGGCACATCTCATAGTGCAAAACATATATCAACACAGTACAATAAGCCAACATGATATACATACTGCTGTTCACTGCATAATTAAGTTGTTTATTGTAAAATGTTGAAAAAAAAGTTGCAAAAAAAGATGTGTTTTTTGTGCAAATTCTGCTGTATTTTTTGACCAAAAGCCAGGAGTGTATTTAGCAGAAGGTAGAAGTATTAGTGCTTCCTTTTTATTTTACATTCAATTTTATGCCACTCTTAGCTTTGACTCAAAAAACTGCAGCAAAATTAGTGAAAATCCCCTCAGCTTTTCTGCAACATATGACCTTAGGGTATATACAAATGGTGCAGTTAAAACTGTGCATGCAGTTTTGGTACAGTTTCTAAATTTTACAGGTGATAAACATTTATTTAGTAGGTTTAACACAGACATATGGAGGGCTGTATAAACGTGTAGCTGGCCCTGCCCACATATAGTGTCATTTGCACAATTATTAATTTTAATGGTAATAACACAAAGGAATGAAGCGCTGCAGAAATGCACTGCAAAAACACAGGATACGAAATGTATCTGTGGACATTCATCACTGTGTATGATGAATTTATCACAAACTAAGCCGGAAAAGCTAAGCTCAAAGAAGGATTTACTGGACATTATACACTAAGCATGTACGCCAAAATAATAGTGGAGCCTAAATTTTAAAAAAAATAAACAAATCAAAGACAAAATATGACGTCAAAATTTCAGTCATGATGAATATGCCCATTAAATTTTTGTTGCTTTTTGGTGCAGATTCTGCAGGTTTTTTTTTTTTTTTTTGGTTTTTTTTTTTAGAAGAAGGGAAAAGTATAAATCCTTCCTTTATATTTCCTATGCCTTTTGAATTCACTCCTTGCTTTCGCTGAAAAAAGGCAACAAAAACTCAACATGTGTCTTAGGCCGGGGCCCCACATGGTGTAAACGCAGCATTTTACAGTCACAGCAAAGTGGATGGGATTCTAGTGAATACCATCCCCACTTTGCAGAAAGATACGAGCTGCAGATACGCTGCGATTTCCAAACCTGTAGCGGTTTTGGAAATCGCAGCATGTCAATTATACCAGAAAGTCCTCAGAGGAAACCTCTGCAGACTTTCTGTGAAAAGCGCCATGGGAAAAACTGTGATGCGTTGCTGCTGTAGTTTTTACCACAGTGCTTTTTTGCTGTGGGCCGCTATGTGGAGCCTTAGCCTTAGACACTGCTCTAGAGAAGCTGTATGAAAATTTCAGGCTTGATAAAGACTCATCTGTATTTTACAGTCCAGACCTGAACAGATTACAGAATTTATTCACAAATCTTCCAAAGACATATAAAGCATACAATATATATATATACACATATAATCATACATCTAAACTGTAAAGTTAAATTTTTTATAAAACAGTTTCTTTTTTTATTTTGATTTAGAAATATATAAGATACACTTACCAGCGAGACACAAACACAGCAGCCAAAGGTTCACACTCTTCTCAAGCCACTCCTTGAGAAGAGATCTAGATAAACCAGTTATCCCACTACCAATATTGTTTTACCTTTGCTCATACAATTCTGACACTTTTCTGTCAGGACTTGAGTATGTTCACCTGACTCCACCCAACATCACATGAAATGGCTATGACTGTGATTATGACAAGTTGAACTCCACACATCCTTGGAATACTGACTATTTGATGCACATGGATCAGCTGTTATGTGACCAAAAGATCAGCAATTCAGGAACAGGGTAGATAAAGCATGGCCTTAGGCTAGGGCTACATGGTGATTTTGGCTGGGACTTTTGTCACACAACCAAAGATCGCTGGGTTGCTCTGTGACTTGGGATTGTAATGCGACTCCATTTACTAACATTAGTGAAGGAGTTGCAAGGCAACTTGATGATCTTGGGCAACTTGGGAGTCAAAATTACTGTGTAGCTTTAGTCTAATTCACATGAGTGGGTAAAATGGCTGTGTAACAGAAGTTTCCGTATCAGCCATAAAACAGTTGTTTTTAAAACACATTGGCCCAGATTTACTATCTTGGTTATGACTAGACAGTGGCGTAACTACATGGTATCATGGCTCATCTAGTTTGGGCTAAAAAAAATTTCGAATTGCTAAACATGTGGGTGTAGACTCTCCAGATACGCCAGTTTTATCATCTAGTAACAGTCACTGTGACTTTCAGACTACCTGTCTAAGTTTATAGTGTTCTACTACAGTTTTAATGCACTATCCCACTGGCGTAAGGCATGTTTGAATTATTAGAAAACTCTAACCTCTCAACAATTCTGCTGCGTCTTGCATGATCCCTTGCACAAAAACTTAAACTTATGCCAGGGACTGATGTAGAAGTCATGTAAAACTTATGTTAGTTTTTTGTCTTTAGTTATAGTAAATCATCAAGCCAAGGCATCCCTGCCAAAGTCAGACTCGATCTCTGCCTGCCCCACCCACTTTTTAAAAAAGTGTCCAGCAGGTCAGAAAATGGAGAAAGTACTGGTGCATTTTTGGCAAAAATGGCCTTGCACCAGAAATGTGCCACTTTTGTGCCACAAAACAGGTAGAGGCGTAGCAAGGGGTTCAGCACAGGGGGACGAACATGTCCAAGTGGGCCCCCAACTTGGACATGTTCGTATACCAATACTATGAGTATACGGTGAGCGTATAGTGGTATATAGCGGTTCTACACAGGGCTCTGCAGACGATTTAGGTGAATACAGGGCAGTAACATTTAGTGACTTACCGGTGACTTCTCTGACTAATCTTTCACATTCCCCGTCTCTTTTATCTGGACGGCCATGACCACTTCTTCCAGTCTCTGTAAAGTTTTCAACACAGACATCTTTGGCTCCTCACTTTTCCAGGCACCTGACCCATATTGTTCTCACTTACACAAAGCCCCCATCCTGCTGCTACCCCTAATTATAAAATATATAATACACCCCCCCATAATGAATAATACCCCCAAGTGCATCTTTAAATTAATAACTTCCCTGTGCACCCCTTTAAATAGTTCCCCTTATTAATAATGCCCCAGGTGTTTCCTAATTAAAAAGAAAAAAATATGATATAAACAGGCGCCATAGCCCCTTCTTACAGCTGATCAGTGGGGAATCACTTATCTCTTATTGATGATTTATTCTGAGGATAGATCATCAATAAAAATGAGCTGGAAAACGGCTTAAGGCCGAGGCCCCACGTGGTGTCCCGCAGCAAAAAACAGCTGTGGGAAAAACCGCGGTGGCGACGCATCGCGGTTCTTCCTGCAGCACTTTGCACAGAATGTTTGCAGAGGTTTCCTCTGTGGACTTTCTGCTTCAATTATATCTATAGGGAAGCCGCTGTCATTTCCATAGGTATAATTGACATACTGCGATTTCCAAAACTGTGACTGTTTTGGTAATCGCAGCATATCCGCTGTGTGTCTTTTACTGCAAAGTGGGGATGGGATGAGGCCCCATGTGGCGAAAACCCACAGAAAAAAAACATGGCATTCTAGCAAATCCCACCCACACATTGTGGAAAAATACGTGCAACAGACGCACTGCGATTTCCAAAACCGTTGCGGTTTTGGAAATCGCAGCATGTCAATTATACCTTTGGAAACACTGGCGGTTTCCATATAGGTGTATTGAAAACAGAAAGTCCACAGAGGAAACCTCTGTGGACCTTCTTTGAAAAGCGCTGCGGGAAAAACCACAATGTTACCACCATGGTTTTCCTGCAGCGCTTTTTTTGCTGCAGTCCGCTACATGGGGCCTTAGTCTTAATAAAGCCCAAGTGCCACTTTCATTAAATTAATTGACCCTCATATTATGCCCCTGATTCCCTCTGGCATAAATACCGCACCTCTAATGACCCCTTATATCAGAGGCGTAGCTAGGGGTTCAGCACAGGGGGGGCGAACATGTCCAAGTGGGCCCCCAACTTGGACATGTTCATATACCGATACTATGAGTATACGGTGAGCGTATAGTGGTATATAGCGGCTCTACACAGGGTGAATACAGTGCAGTAACATTTAGTGACTTACTTGTGACGTCTCTGACTAATCATTCACATTCCCCGTCTCTTTTATCTGGACAGCCATGACCACTTCTTCCAGTCTCTGTAAAGTTTGCAACACAGACATCTTTGGCTCCTCACTTTTCCAGGCACCTGACCCACATTGTCCTCACCTGCACAAAGCCCCCATCCTGCTGCTACCCCCAATTATAAAATATATAATATAACCCCCCATAATGAATAACACCCCTAAGTGCATCTTTAAATTAATAACTTCCCTGTGCACCCCCTTTAAATAGTGGGCCTTATTAATAATGTCCCAGGTATTTCCCAATTGAAAAGGGAAAAAAAAAAACAAGGGAAAAAAAATTATTGGGGTTCCAATACCCGGGACCCCCAGGATCAGCTGTTTGAATGAACTGTGGTACCTGTGTAAGCACCGTGACCCCTTCTCTGTGTCATTCTTTTCATAGCGGCCATGTAATGTAACTACAGCCTCATCCTATACACATCTATGTGACAAGGCTGGAATGACATCACATGGACACTATAAACAGACAGCGTGTGATATAAACAGGCGCCATAGCCCCTTCATACAGCTGATCAGCGGGGAATCACTTATCTCTTATTGATAATTTATTCTGAGGATAGACCATCAATAAAAATGAGCTGGAAAACTCCTTAAGGCTAAGGCCCCAGGTAGCATCCCGCAGCAAAAAACAGCTGTGGGAAAAACCGCGGCGGCGACGCATCACGGTTTTTCCTGCAGCACTTTGCACAGAAAGTTCACAGAGGTTTCCTCTGCAGACTTTCTGCTTCAATTATATCTATAGGGTAACCGCCGGCGTTTCAGTAGGTATAATTGACATGCTGCGATTTCCAAAACTGCGACTGTTTTGGAAATCGCAGCGTTTCCGCTGCGGATATTTTACTTCAAAGTGGGGATGGGATGTGGCGAAAACTCACAGAAAAAAAACGTGGCATTCTAGCAAATCCCATCCACACATTAAGGAAAAATATGTGCAGCAGACGCACTGCGATTTCCAAAACCGTTGCGGTTTTGGAAATCGCAGCATGTCAATTATACCTATGGAAACACCAGCGGTTTCCATATAGCTGTATTGAAAACAGAAAGTCCACAGGGGAAACCTCTGTGGACCTTCTGTGAAAAGCACTGCGGGAAAAACCACAATGTTACTGCCGCGGTTTTTCCTGCAGCCCGCTACGTGGGGCCTTAGTCTTAATAAAGCCCAAGTGCCGCTTTCATTAAATTAATTGCTCCCTCATATTATGCCCCTGATTCCCCCCTGACATAAATACTGCACCTCTAATGACCCCGTATATCAATGACCACCCCCTTATGTTCAGAATGCCTCCTAATATAAATGATGCCCCCTAATGGCTCCTTATATAAATAACCTCCCCCTTGTATTAATAATACCCCCTAATAACCCTTATATAAAGGATCCCCCAATAACCCTTATATAAAGGACCCCCCCATCGTCATAATGCCCCCTAATGAATTCTCCCTTTATAGTTATATTTCCCCCTCCTATTCACCCCTTATACTATTAATATACCCACACAAAAAAAAGTCATACTCACCTGCGATGCTGATGAACGGAGCCGCCGGCGCTTCCTCCCTCTCCACGCGCATGACGTCTGTGTCTGAGCGTGGGCAGCGCGATGTTATGACGTCATCGCGCCGACCGTGCTGAGAAGCAGACATTGGTCTGTGGTCTCGGCGTCTTGTAAACCGCAGGCCTGTATTGGCTTGCGGTTTACAAGACGGTTAAGCACCAGGACGCATTGTAACTAGATCGGTGTCTGCAGACACCTATCTAGTTAGAAATAAAGGCTGTATTAATGGCGGCCCCGGGGTGGGCCACCAAAAATTCAGTGGGCCCGGGGCAGCCGCCCCCTCTGCCCCCCCTGCTAGCTACGCCTCTGTCTTATATCAATGACCACCCCCTTATGTTCATAATGTATCCTAATATAAATGATGCCCCCTACTGTAATGGCCCTTATATAAATAACCTCCCCCCTTATATTCATAATACCCCATAATAACTCTTATATAAATCCCCCATCGTCATAATGCCCCCTAATGAATCCTCCCTTTATAGTTATAATTCCCCCTCCTATCCACCCCTTATACTATTAATATGCCCACAACTGCGCTAAAAAAAAAATTTAAAAAAATTAATACTCACCTGCGATGCTGATGAATGGAGCCGCCACCGCTTCCTCCCTGTCCACGCACAGGATGTCTGTGTCTGAGCGCAGGTGGCGCAATGTTGTGACGTCATCGCGCCACCTGTGTGAGAAGCAGACATCTGTCTGTGGTCTCGGGGACTTGTAAACCGCAAGCCTCATGTAGCTTGCAGTTTACAAAACTGTGAAGTTGCAGGATACGTTTTAAATAGATCGGTGTCTGCAGACACCGATCTAGTTAGAAATGAAGAATGTATTAATGGCGGCCCCAGGGTGGGCCCCAAAAAGTCAGTGGGCCCGGGGCAGCCTCCCCCTCTGCCCCCCCCCCCCCGCTAGCTACGCCTCTGAAAACAGGCATTGCCTTTTTAGCAAATCCCCCCCCCCCACCACTGATATCAGTGTGGTTATTCGTTTCTTTGATGGTCCCTTGTATTGAATTGTTGTCCGTTTTTTACAGATCCCTCAATAGACTGAACTCTGTAGGGGAAACAGTCAAGATAAAGGTGGGTTCACACTTGCGCCTGAGTCCGTCCGCCACGAATCCGACTGAAAATCTCGGAAAACTGTATAGGGACTGGATAGGGAAAGGTTTGTGACGCATTGCTTAAAAACCCATTCATTTGAATGGGTTTTTAAAGAAATGCGCGGGTGTACTGCTTACACCCTCTGTGCCGTGAAGCCATTTTTTTCCGCTGGAAACAAAGTTGGACATGCAGGACTTTGTTTCCAGGGAAAAAAAAATGGCTTTGCAGCACAGAGGGTGTAAGCGCACACCCGCACATTGCTTTAAAAACCCATTCAAATGAATGGGTTTTTAAGCAATGCGTCGCAAACCCTTCCCTATCCAGTCCCTATACAGTTTTCCGAGATTTTCAGTCGGATTCACGGTGGACGGACTCTGGCGCAACTGTGAACCACCCTAAAACGGACAACTTTGTCCATTTTTCACAGCCATTTCTCTCCACAGTCATTGGGTAGAAATAGGAAGAACACTTCCGCTATATGCTTTTATTGCACATACCTATACTCTATATATGTTTGTTTGCAGAATTTACTCAGTAACTGGAAATACTGGATATCTTAATAAATCCAATTTTATTGTATCTTCTCCAGTGTAACACATTTACGCACAAAAATAGAGAGCATATGACAGAAGACATATACCCATATTTAAAATGCTGAAATGGCACCAAAAATGCCTCTTGTGAGTGCCTTTTTACTTTCAAAAGAAATAGATCCTACTCAACAATTTGCTTTACTTAGTCCATAATAGGAAAGAGATTGGTAGGAAGATAGCAGATGATGCCGGTGGCTGCTGCAGCACTCCCGGATGAGCGATGTGCAAGGGACACACGGGTGTCTTGTTCCACTCACTCACGTGCTCAGCAGCCAATCGAAGTGGATGGGCAGGGTTGTAGCTAGGGCTGCTCATTCCCTAGTTAAAAATCATGGCACTGCATTATGTTGAAGTTCACTGTAAGTACTCCGCTATGGTATACTTGTGGAGAGTGATATGTGACATTAGCAGAAGGTTAAAGTGGTTATGCTTTCTTGACTCAGGGGGATTCCAAACCTATTGCACAACTATTCCAATCATTGAGTCAGTGGAACCAGACCAATCATTTCCGGGATATCATCTCTTACATGTAACCTGTCACATTATGTAGATGTATTTCTTCAAAAACATTTTAACAACCCACCCTCATACTGGAGGGACTCTGCAGCACTCTATCCTACACAATGTTAAATGGGAAACTGAATATCTATGGATAAACCTAGACGTATCAGCTCTATAATATTCCACATGAGAAAGGTATTTGGGCCACTCATAATTATCTAGATAAGGATAAGACATTATGAGATCTACAAAAGAAATTAGGATTATAGGATTCATTCTCACGCATAACATCTTCACATTTGATAAAAAAAAATATGTGCAAACAGATACACAGAACCGTGATGGGTACTAGATTAGCGCCCAGCTTTGCTAATTTACACATGAGGCTCTTTGAGGAAGAAAAATGTATAATTCAGAAACTTGATCCCCCCCACTCACGTTCAAACTCTGTTTGGGAAGTTTGTGTGGGTAGGGGCACGGAGCAGACTTCGGTTTCGGACGCTGACACGCCGTAAATGCCATGGAGGCACCGGCCTACCAGACCTTAGATTGTACTACCACGCAGCTGTGCTGTTGCGCCTTTTCGATTGACGCTATCGTGGAACGGATAAGCAGTGGGTCTCTATAGAGGCCGAACTGCTTTCAACTCACCTTCCCTCTCTGCCCTGGTTCCCGTCCCACTTCAGCTCCAGTGCTGTTAGGCATTCTGTGCTGTCATCCCATTTCCTAAGGACCTGGGATGCGGTGTGTGTGGGCGGTCACATTGCCAGGGTCCCGGGCCCCCTCAGCCCTCTCTTCAACAATCCCATGTTCCCCCCGGGTTGTTCTGCAGATAAATTCCTTTGCTGGCTAGGTAGGGATGACATTCGCTTGCACCAAGTTGCAGGTAGTACACCTCTCCCCTCCCTGACACAATTGCGCGCCTCCTACCCCGATCTCCGGTTATCTTGGTTCGAATATGGTCAGCTCACTTCCTTCCTTCCTCCGTAAGTTCTCCTTACTTCCCATGCTCTTATCCCCCTTGACTGACTTGGAGTCTGCTCTTTAACGCGCTGAGACCACCCCACGTGTCCTCTCTGTTCTCTATGGCATTCTCCTCAAGGATGCTACACCTGGGCTCCCCTTCCTATACCAGCCCCTGGGAATCTGACCTTGGTACTTGTCTTTCACCTGCCGATTGGGATACGTCCTTCCTGTATTCGCATAAGCTCCTGCTGCCTTGCAGTGCGCAGTAAAAGAACTACAAAATACTGACCCGCTGATACCGCTGTCCTGACCTCCTGCACAGGATCTATCCTGGTGTATCCGACCAGTGTTGGCGCTGTGGTTCCGAAAGAGGTACGCTGTATCACATCTGGTGGGAATGTGCTGTCCTCAGACCCTTCTGGGATGCTGTTTTCTCATTGTATACTAAAGTGAGTGGCAAATCTGTCACACCCTCATCTCGTCTAGCCCTTCTCTCCATTATACCAGGGAACGTCTCTTCTGTTAAGAGAGACCTCCTGCGACATTTTCTCACTGCCGCCATTCAGTCATTCCCAGGCATTGGCGCAGTACTGCTGTGCCCACCCTGGTTGAGTTCCTACAGGAGCTTCTCCTTATTAAGAGAATGGAGGCCCTGGTGGCTGAGGACTCGCCTGACCCTTCTAAATTTGAGTCCCTCTGGCGGCCGTGGGTGATGTTCCAGGAGAATTCAGAGTTCTCTTCTTTCTTTTCCTGAACTGGGAGCGCCTTGCTCCCCTTTCCGTAAGGGGTCTGGCCGTCCCCTTCTGTACCATCCCTCTCTCCCACTTCCCTTTCCCTCTCTCCTCAGTGTGCCCTGTACCATCCCGGTCTTGTATGTGGTTTTATGTGTTTCTGTTCAACCATGTCTTCCCCAAGTTCCCCTTTCTCTCCAGCATTTGTCTTTTGTCTTCTAGTGCGCAAGTGGCACTGTGGTGGCCCTCCACAGCCGGACTTTTTCTTTTGTCCTATAGTGTTCCCTGCCATCACTCCCCAGTGATGCATTTCCCCATGTTGTTATTGTGCCACCCGTTACTGGTTTCTCTGTTGCGGGTGTCAGCAGCCCTCTACCCTGGCTGTTCCTCAGCGACTTCTCCACGATTGGGTGGCCTGCGTGCCTCCTACTGCCTTATTTGATGCCTTTGTATTGGTTTTGTTTCCTTTTGTTATTATTTGCAAAAACCTCAATAAAAAATGATTAAACATAATCCACAGTACTATCAACATATATGGTGTCTTATTACACGTAGTAAAGGGTGTCCTGTCATCCATGGGTCAGGGTAAGGATGGACATCATCTGTAATCCTGTTATAGGAATGATGATATTTTGTATTCCCTATTTAATCCCAGTGGTTCAATAGTCTGTAGTTTATGGATCCAGAATGCCTCTCTGCATTGATCTGGATCCTGTTTCCACCTCTCCTTGGAGGCTGTATTTGTTCCATAACTTGTAACCTGAGCTGGGTTATCGTGTGATTGTGTCGTATGAAATGTGAGGGAATAGGTAGTAGCAGATTGTGGCAACGGATGCTGGATTTGTGTTGTTTAATGCAGTCTCGCACATGCTGGGTGGTCTCCCCAACGTATGCAAGACCTCATGGACATTTGATGAGGTATACGACAAAGTTGAATTCACATGTGAAATAGTCCCTAATTTTATGTACCTGTCCAGTCTGTGGGTGATATACATGGTCTTCTTTAAGTATGTTTGAACATTGTAGACAGGATAAGCAGGGGAATGTGCTGTGTTTGGCGGTGTAGAGGAAGCGTTGTGTAGGGAAGTTCCAGCGATACTTTGATGACTATAGCACCAACCGGGAGTACAAGTGGCAGGAGGGGTACTACTCTGCCAGAAGTAACATCCATGGCAGACCCTCTTCACCAAATTCACGATCTTATTCTTGTGAAAAGAATACCACAGCTTCCTGCCGAGGCCAAAGACGCAGCAGAGGCAAACTTGCAAAGAGGCCGACAAGGAAATCCGACTGGAAATATGTCAGTTTCAACACATTCCCAGGTATGTACTCAACAGGACACTTCGCTGGTTGTGAACATATGATCCAACTAGGGACTATTTCACATGTGAATCCAACTTTGTCGTATACACACGTGGACAAAATTGTTGGTACCTCTCGTTTAATAAAAGAAAAACCCACAATGGTCACTGAAACTTGAATCTGACAAAAATAATTTGCCAAACTACATGTTGACAAGCCACAAAGCTTCTGGGAGAATGTCCTATGGACAGATGAGACAAAAATCTAAATTTTTGGCAAGGCACATCAGCTCTATGTTCACAGGCGGAAAAATGAAGCATATCTTGAAAAGAACACTGTCCCTATTGTGAAACATGGAGGAGGCTCTGTTACATTCTAGGGCTGCTTTGCTGCATCTGGCACAGGGTGTCTTGAATCTGTGCAGGGTACAATGAAATCTCAAGACTATCAAGCGATTCTAGGGAGAAATGTGCTGCCCAGTGTCAGACAGCTTGGTCTCAGTCGCAGGTCATGGGTCTTGCAACAGGATAATGACCCAAAACACACAGCTAAAAACACCCAAGGATGGCTAAGAGGAAAACATTGGACTATTGTGAAGTGGCCTTCTATGAGCCCTGACCTAAATCCTATTGAGCATCTTTGGAAGGAGCTGAAACATGCTGTCTGGAAAAGGCACCCTTCAAACCCAAGACAACTGGAGCAGTTTGCTCATGAGGAGTGGGCCAAAATACCTGTTGAGAGGTGCAGAAGTCTCATTGACAGTTACAGGAATCGTTTGATTGCAGTGATTGCCTCAAAAGGTTGGGCAACAAAATATTAAGTTAAGGGTATCATCATTTCTGCCCAGGCCTGTTTCATGAGTTTTATTTTTTTTTTTTTAATTCTGTTGAAGCATGATTGAAAAGCAATGTCTGACTTTCATTTGTTCATTTTCATAGAATTTTTATATATTATTACTTTTGTCAGATTTCTGTGACTATTGTGGGTTTTTCTTTCATTAAACGAGGGGTACCAACAATTTTGTCCACGTGTGTACCTCTTCAAATGCCCATGTGGTCTTGCATACGTTGGGGAGACCACCCAGCATGTGCAAGGCCACATTAAACAACACAAATCCAACATCCGTTGCCACAATCTTCTACTACCTATCCCCTCACATTTCATACGACACAATCACACGATAGCCCAACTCAGTTTCCAAGTTCTGGAACAAATACAGCCTCCAAGGAGAAGTGGAAACAGGATCCAGATGCTCAAACGCAGAGAGGCATTCTGGATCCATAAACTACAAACTATGGAACCACTGGGATTAAATAGGGAATACGAAATATTATCATTCTTATAACAGGATTACAGATGAAGGAATATTCTGCAATCCAGGGGCGTAAATACCGGGGTAGCAGTGGTAGCGGCTGCCACAGAGCCCGGGACATTAAGGGGCCCGGAGCCCTGTGGCAGCCACTACCACGAACCCCACAAGCAATGCTATCATTATATTCTGGGATATTTTCAGACCCCTAAGTATAACGATCAGGGGCCCAGGGGAGGTGAGCGAACATAAAAAACAAAGTTACTTACCTCTCCTACTCTCTGACAGGCTTTGGGCCTGTTTGGTGACATCCCAGACGTCAGCCGACGTTATTATGCGTTGCAACGCCGGCCTGGATCACGCAAGATCTGGTCCAACATTGAAGATGGCCGAAGTAGCGCACAGGAGTTTATTGGAGCCAGGGAGAGGTAAGTAGCATTGTTTTTTATGTTTGTATCCTCCCCTGGGTCTCCGATCATTATACTTTGGGGTCTGAAAAGACCCCAGAGTATAATAATCGTTCATGGGTCGTCCACAATGGGGCATAATACTCTGTGCAGGAGCCAATATGCTGCATAATACTGTGTGCAGAGACCACTATGCTGCATAATAATGTGTGCAGGGGCCACTATGAGGCATAATACTGTGTGCAGGGGCCACTATGCTGCATAATACTGTGTGCAGTGGCCACTATGGGGCATGATACTGTGTGCAGGGGCCACTATGGGACATAATACTGTGTGCAGGGGTCACTATGCTGCATAATACTGTGTGCAGGGACCATTATGCTGAATAATAATGTGTGCAGGGGCCACTATGAGGTATAATACTGTGTGCAGGGACCACTATGCTGCATAATACTGTGTGCAGTGGTCACTATGGGGCATGATACTGTGTGCAGGGGCCACTATGGGGCATAATACTGTGTGCAGGGGCCACTATGGGGCATAATACTGTGTGCAGGGAACACTATGACGCATAATAGTGTGCGCAGGAATTAGGTTTGTGTGTGGGGGGGTTGGAGGGGGCGGTCTGGGGGATTGGGGGGTGGCAGTTCGGGGGTAGGGGTGCTGTGTCAAATGTTCGCCTTGGGGCCAAGCCATTCCTAGTTACGCCACTGCTGACGTCCATCCTTACCTTGACCCATGGACGACAGGACACTCTTTACATGTAATAAGACACCATATTTGTTGATAGTACTGTGGATTATGTAATGTACTAATGCCTTAATTCTGAAGTTTACTGTACATTGTAAGATATTGTAAAATACTTTGCTATTGTGTGCTATTTGCATTCACTTATTGTATACACTATGTTTTACAGGGTCTTTCGAAGGACACTAACCAGGCCGAAACGTTAATGTGCAGTTAAAGTTTTCTATGTGTGATGAATAAATACTAACACTTTTTTGCAACAAATCTTAGGAGTGTAAATCCTTATTTTACCTATAAGACGGATTGGGACCCTACTTCCACTCTTTGAAACAGAGTGCATTTCACACCTTATGTATACCGGATTCTCCCATTGTGGACCTGCACCCAACATAGAGATGTCACAATTCACATTCTCCTATAATCAAGAGGAATCCGCCAACATCTTGGCACAGGTCACCATTTCAGGAGACTTCTTGACTACAGCCCCCACAGAGGCAGCAACAGGAATCTCGAGAGATTCACGCCGCCTGGTGAATTTAGAGCTGCACTGTGCTACATTGGTAGAATATGTATGGGTTCAATGCATCCCAAGAGGCTTGAGGATGAAAACAGTTCCAACAATATTCAGGGACGACAAAGATTATACTTTACAATTTCAGCAAATTTTAAACAAGCTCGTACGACCTGATGGTTCTTAGTATCTCCTTCTTACAAAAAAAAAATATAGCTGCACTTAGGTTACAGATTGAAGCTTCTGAACAACAGCTTAAAGCCACATGTTCAGCAGCTGAGTTTGCTATCCTGAAAGAAAACATCACCACTACCCTACAGGACTATAGAAGGGAGGTCGAGATACAGAAGAATAAGAAGTTCCAGCGAGACTTTGATGACTACAAGTGGCGGGAGGTGTATTACTCTGCCAGAAGTAATATCCACGGCACACCCCCTTCACCAAATTCATCAGGCTCTAGCACGGCAAGTAACCGATCTTATTCTCGTGACAGGAATACCTTCCTACCAAGGCCAAAGATGCAGCAGAGGCTTGCAAAGAGGCCGACAAGGAAATCCGACTGGGAATACGTCTATTTCAACACGTTCCTAGGTATATACTCAACAGGACCAGAGGCGTAGCTAGGGGTTCAGCACAGGGGGGGCGAACATGTACAAGTGGGCCCCCAACTTGGACATGTTCGTATACCGATACTATCTGCAGACGATTTAGGTGAATACAGGGCATTAACATTTAGTGACTTACAGGTGACGTCTCTGACTAATTGTTCACATTCCCCATCTCTTTCATCTGGACGGCCATGACCACTTCTTCCAGTCTCTTCCAGACATCTTTAGCTCCTCACTTTTCCAGGCACCCAACCCACATTGTCCTCACCTACACAAAGCCCCCATCCTGCTGCTATCCCAATTATAAAATATATGATATAACCCCCCATAATGAATAATACTTCCAAGTGCATCTTCAAACTAATAACGTCCCTGTGTTCCCCCTGTAAATAGTGTCCCTTATTAATAATGCCCCAGGTGTTTCCTAATTAAAAAGGAAAAAAAAAAAAAACAAGGAAAAAAAAAATTATTAGGGTTCCAATACCCGAGACACCCAGGAACAGCTGTTTGAATGAATCGTGGTACCTGTGTAAGTGCCGTGACTCCTTCTCTGTTTACATAGTTTCATTCATCTCATAGCAGCCATGTAATGTAACTACAGCCTCATCCTATACACATCTATGTGACAAGGCTGTAATTACATCACACGGTCACTATATACAGACAGTGTGAAAAACACTTCAGGAAAAACCACAATGTTACCGCCGCGGTTTTTCCTGCAGTGCTTTTTTTGCTGCAGCCTGGTATATAGGGCCTTAGTTTTAATAAAGCCCAAGTGCCACCTTAATTAAATTAATTGCTCATTCATATTATGCCCCTGATTCCCCCTGACATAAATACTGCACCTCTAATGACCCCTTATATCAATGAACACCCCCTTATGTTCATAATGCCTCCTCATATAAATGAGGCCCCTAATGGCCCCTTATATAAATAACCTCCCCCTTGTATTCATAATGCCCCCCAATAACCCTTATATAAATGACCCCCCATCGCCATAATGCCCCTTAATGAATCCTCCCTTTATAGTTAGTTATATTTCCCCCTCCTAACCACCCCTTATACTATTACATACCTCCCAACTTTCAAAGGACTGAAAGAAGATCAAAATATGCTGCTGCAAATTTAGCTCCACCCACTTCAACATTGACTCCGCCCATTATCATCTATTTTTCCATGTGCCTCCACACAGTATAATGCTCCTACAGTAACCCTAACATTATATGCCCCCACATTATAATGTTCTCCTCCAATGTTTAAACTGGCGGAAACTAGAGGGGGACATTAAACTGGGGAAACTGTAGGGTGACATTAAACTATGGGTCAGTTGGATGGTGACATTAAACAGTGCGGGTAGTTGGAGGGCGACATTAAACTATAGGGCAGCTGGAGGGTGACATTAAACTATGGGGCAACTGGAGGGTGACATTAAACATTGGGGATAGTTGGAGGGGGACATTAAACTTAGGGTAACTAGAGGCAGACATGTCCCCCTCCAGCGACCCCCCCCCACAGTTAAATGTCCTCCTCCCGTTGCTCCCAGTTTAATTTCACCCTCCATCTGCCCCCAGTTTAATGTCCCCCTTTATCTTCCACCATCTTAATGTCCCCCTTCATCTGTCACTGGCTTAATGCCCCCTTCATCAACTCCCAGTTTAATGTCCCCCTTTATCTGCCACCAATTTAATTTCCCCCCTTCATCTGTCACCAGCTTAATGCCACCTTCATCTGCCCCAGTTTAATTGCCCCCTCCATCTAACACCAGCTTAATGTCACTCTTTATCCGCCAGCAGTTTAATTGCCCCCTTCATCTGCCTTCAGTTTAACTGGTCCCTACATCTGCCCCCAGTTCCCCCCTCTTCCTCACACATACTTTCTCTCTGTCTCTTCGATCACTCTCTGTTCCCAGCTTTCTGTGTAACATCATACTCCCCCGCAGTATCCAGAATAGCTCCACCCACAAAAGAGTTTGATCACATGGTCATGACGTTATCGAAGGTCCTTTACCCACTAGGATTTAGCATCTACCCTTTAGCCTTTACCCTACTCTAATAAAGTTTGTTAACAGCAAAACACTTAAGGGGCATAGCGGGACAAACAGTCCCGGGACTGCGGGACAGCTGTGTAAAATCGGGACTCCCCCACTGGGAGCTATGCTATTAATATACCCACAAAAAAAAAGTCATACTCACCTACCTGCGATCCTGATGAATGTAACCGCTGCTTCCTCCCTGTCCACGCACAGGACGTCTGTGTCTGAGCGCAGGTGGCGTGATGTTGCGACGTCATCACGCCGCCCGCGCTGAGAAGCAGAACATCCATCGGTGGTCTCAGTGTGAACTGCATGCCTGTATTGGCTTGCGGTTTACTATACGGTTAAGTTGCAGGAATCCTTTTAACTAGATCGGTGTCTGCAGACACTGAACAGGACACTTCTCTGGTTGTGAACATATCATCCAAATCCATAAGTCCTTCTCAACTTAATGTACTACAGAGAGGACTCTCATTTTGTCCATCATACAAATATGATCTATTTCAACTGGATTTAGATCTACACAGGTTCTACAGAACGGTCGGGGAGTAGCATCTTAACCCTAAAAGGGGCAGAAACAACTGGGGATGCTGCAGCAGCATCAGTAAGGGTCTGCACCTGTTTAGCAAGCTCAGCTATCGGCCTGCCAAACCTTCCAACTTGGCTGCAAGGCCCTGAATAGGATCCATGCTGATCCTGGGGGAAGCAATGGCAGAAGGTTATGGGCCGGTTATTCTGTTAGGGTCTTGCCAGACATAGCAATACCCTCACAACACTGCAGGGGTCAGGGAGGAAGGACAGAGACAAGTGAGCCCTAATCTCACCCCAGCCATTGTCTCTTCCTATTGCCTCAGTTTACCCTAAACGGTAAAAGGACAACTCGAAGACGAGCCCTATACTGAGTAAAGTGACACACAGAACAAGACAAACAACAGAGTAGAATGGTAAACAAGCCAGGGGAAGCAAACAACCAGAGAAGCAAAAGAGGTACCAAATTGAAATCCAAGAAAGTAGTCACAAGGCAAGCCAAAGGTAAGAGATAATAGCAAGGTAAAAATCAAAGGTACAAAGAAAGCAGGCAAAGTCAGTGCAATAACCATCAACTTGCTGTGAAAGTGACATCCCGTATATAGAAAGTCTGGGCCCAGCCCCAGACCTGATAGGTACACAGGCTGTCAATCACACAGGCAAGGTAAAGATTAACTCTATGCGGTCCAGAGAGAAACAATGCTCAGAACACGGGTGTGGCTGGGAATCATTAACACAACAAGGAAACTAGGACCATGTTCAGACTAAGCATCCAGAATCCTAAGTAAAGAATCAAACTGAGGACGCCTCCTATACCGCAGCAAACTAAACCCCCGCACTCTAATTCTACAAGAAGAACTTTCATCAGATCACAAGGATGGAGACCTTCATACCCTACCACCTCTCCTACTCCTTCCATCAACCCATCATCATCACAGCCACCCACCAACAAGGTGGCATCTGATCAACTCATTGTCAAAGAACCATTACACACTATCCCCCATACCATATGTCCAGTTACACCACTACCCATCCTCAATAGCAAAGCTACTCATCACCCATCCCAATCCAATGTCCCCGCAGTCAACCAGGTTTCATCCTCATACCTTCCTTTTCCGGCTGGACATATTCCGTATAATGCTTTTAAAGCCACCGAATTGGAATCTCAATTATCACTCCTACAGACGCCCACCGTCCATATCAATCTATCCCAACTATCTACCTATGATGACCCTCCCCCACTAACACTAAGCTTACAATCCAATACAGATCAGTCTGCCACTGGACCCCAAACTGATAACCATTCCATCATTTTAGCTGAGCCGCCAATAGCTCTTCCATCCACATCCTCTTTCAACTTTTCCATAGACTCTTTTTTAGCTCTTCCTTCCCAACTCACCATGCACCCCATCTCACAACTACTCCCAATCCACAAATCTACAACAACCATACTGCCTCCAATTACCAGTTCCACCACCATCACATTACTTTGCCACCAACAGACGCATCTCCACAAAAACAAAAAGAAAAACAGACAAAGAGGATGTCGAGGGGGAGCTAACAAATCAAAATCCCAAAAGAAAAAAATCTGCCACCCAAGAATTGACCAAACTCACACCTAACCATAATAAAACATTTAATCTTTCCAGTTAAATACTCGACTCTGACGAAACCAGCCTCCTAAGTAAAGGCCTTGCCTTTTGTCCAACATCTACCCCCAATGGTTTCCAACTCTTTTTTGGACCTGAACAAATTTACTAGACAACTAACTATAACTAGACACTTCTCTATCTCCAAAACCTCTGAAATACAACCCTCTACACCCACCATGGCTAACAACTCCTTACCACCCATACCAGTTGAAGTACACCCCCTCTAAAACTTCAACCCCACTTTCCATAGAGGCCCAGCCATAGAAACCTTTTTTTCACTCGTCAATGACAAATTCCGTGAACTTGAAATATCTAAAAAAAAACCCTGATAACCTCTCCAAATCTGAATATAAAGCACTAAAAAACCTCAAAGACAATTCAAGCATAGTTATACGTCCCGCTGATAAGGGAGGCGGTATAGTCATACAAAACCGAGACGATTACATCCTAGAAGCCAATCGTCTTTTAAATGATCATGATTTTTATGAACTTCTTCCTAGTAACCCACTAACATCCTACAACCTTGAATACAGGGGCCTTATCAACAAAGCCATCTCCAACAACCTCCTCAATAAAAATGAGAAAAGATTCCTTCATACCATAGAACCCCCCCTTCCATTTTTCTATCATCTCCCTAAAGTACATAAGTCCCTAACTCACCCACCAGGTCATCCTATAATATCCGGTATAGGTTCTCTAACTAGTAATCTCTCCCATTTTATCGATCTACACTTACAAGGAATAGTTCTCCAACTCCCCTCTTATGTTAAGGATTCCACTCAACTGATAAACCATCTCAAAAATATAAATGCCACCCAACAGTCAAAAGACAGTTGGGCGCTACTAACAGCCGATGTATCAGCCCTCTACTCAAATATTCCACATTCAAATGGTTTAA
This sequence comes from Leptodactylus fallax, assembly GCA_947044405.1. Taxonomy (NCBI): domain Eukaryota; kingdom Metazoa; phylum Chordata; class Amphibia; order Anura; family Leptodactylidae; genus Leptodactylus; species Leptodactylus fallax. The sequence goes on from CAMRHE010000254.1 coordinate 722,354, forward strand.
GAGCCATTAATCACTTTCTGTCCCAAAACCCGTCAATGTCAGTACCACAATGAACCTTCATTCTTGACAGCATTCAGTTTATTCTTGAACACAACATTTTTTGTTTCCAAAATAATGTATATCGACAAATTAAAGGTTGTGCTATGAGCACGCGATTCGCACCATCTTACGCAAATCTATACATGGGTTTTTTTGAGAACTTATACATCCTACTCCCAGACAATACACATATAATCTTTTAAAAAAGATACATTGATGATCTGTTTTTTATTTGGGATGGTGATGAAGAATCAGCCTCAGACTTTATTACCTCCCTCAACAACAATGATTTAGGGTTATTTTTCACACATCACTATTCCAATGATAAAATTGAATTTCTGGATTTACTCATTTCAAAAATCTCTGATGGCTCGTTTTCAACTGAAACTTACTTTAAATCAGTTGATGATAATAGCTATCTTGACTATAAAAGTGCCCACTATCTACCATGGCTCAATGACATCCCATACAGTCAATTTAAACGAATTCGGAAAAACTGTGATAATGACGAGACCTTTAGGAAACAATCTACTATACTAAAACGCAGATTTAATGAAAAGCACTATCTTAAATCTATCATTCACAATGCCATACAAAAAGTTTCTAAATTGTCCCAAGAATCCTGCCTTAGAGAAAAGCCAAAACCCTCTCAGAGAGAACCAGATAACCAAAATAAAAATACCCTAGGTAAATCTAACTTCATTACAACGTACAATTCTAGCCATAAAAAAATACGGTCTATTCTTTCCCAACATTGGAAAGTTCTTCTTAGTGATCCACATCTACAGAAATGTCTCCCGAACAAACCCACTCTAACCTTTCATAGAGCTACCACCTTACGTAACCTTCTGGCTCCAAGTAGATTCCGTCCCAGCACCACTCAGAAAAATCTAACAACCACATTGCCTGTAATCAAAGGTGCGTACACATGTGGGCATTCAAGATGTTCTTGTTGCCTTAACATTAAACACAGAACTACGTCTTTTATATCTAATACCACAGAGGAAGAATTCCCCATTAAATCCTTCCTAAACTGCAATTCTGATTATGTCATTTATCTATTGGAATGTCCATGTAATTTACAATATGTTGGATGCACAATTCAACCTCTACACAAAAGAATGAATAGTCACCGCTCAAACGTTAGTAAAGGTTTTGAAAAACATAACCTATCATTACATTTTTCCATAGAACACCACCAAGATTTTAATTGCATTTCAATCCTTCCGATAGATCATATCCCTTCATCTGACCCCAACCGTTGTCTTAAACTTAAACAGCGTGAATCTTTTTGGATATATAAACTGAGAACCTTGGTCCCTTTTGGCCTCAATGATACAGTTGAATCATCCTTCTAACTTTTTCACCCTGGGCCTCTACCCTCTTGTTCCGTATCGCACCTTCTTCTTTTCATCTTCTCATTCTCCCCCTTTTTTTTTTTCTTTATCCTCATTTCTATCACAGACCCCACCTGCCCTCCCTCTGACACCATCCATACTTCCTATATATTCCCCTCTGTTAGTTTGCCCTTAGATTTCAAGCTCACACATCTCCACACTCTGGTAAGATACTGCATCATTATTTACTTCCATTTATACAAATGTTTTCCATATCCATGCTATTGTGCCCATCTACCCCACATCACATACACCACATCCAACTGAATTCTCTATTTTAATCCATTTGTTCATCACCTACAAATTTACCCTATATCCTTAGTTATCAGACCATTACCCACAACTAGACCATACATCATTAGCCACTTGTTTATAATCCATAATCTTATCATATATCTTAACCTACTAGACTACCACCCATAATTAGATCACATATCATTATACCCACACACACACATACATATGTGCTCCCCAGCGTCCCTTCTTCCAATTGCTAGCCCTCATAGTTGTATCCTCCAATTTGTAGCCACACACCACTATGCATTGATTTTATATACATATGAAGTATTCATATTACTCTGTCTGCATACTACAAATCAAACATTTTATCTTTTTTATATATTATGTATCACCAGGGTCGGACTGGCCCACGGGGGAACCAGTGAATCCACCGGTGGGCCCTGAGCCCCGACTAATAGTCCTCATGTCATGGGGGCCCGATCGGGATCCTGACCATCCCGATCGGGCCCCTGACCAGTGGCGTAACGATCGCGGTCGCATGGGGTGCAACCGTGACCGGGCTCGGCGGGGTATGGGACCCGTGGCCAGCTGGAGATGGCCGGGGCCCCGGACCACTATGATAGTGGTCGGGGGAAAGCCTGGTTCCCTGACCGCTATACATACTGTTATTGGAAAGGGGCCCTGGCATATTGCAGGACCCTTTCCAATAGATGGCAGCCTGGGGGAGGTGACTGAAAACAATAAATACATATTCTCACCTCTCCTGGGCACAGTGTCCTCTCTGGCGTTCCTCCGTCATGTGACTGAGGACTGTGATTAGGCCCCAGCGGTCACATGGTGCGTGGCCGCGTAATGACGTCAGTGCGCCCCCACGTGACCGCTGAGGCCCAATCACAAGCCTCGGCAGCGACGTTGGAAAAGGTCCTGAAGACGCTGAAGACGGCAGGATGGAGCGAGGATGCCAAGGAAAGGTAAGTCAAGGTGAGTATGAGTGTTTGTTATTTTTAATCACTTCCCTGGGCCTCCGATTATACTCTGGGGTCTGAGGAGACCCCAAAGTATAATAATAGCACTGAAGCGGAGGGGAGCTATTGGGCGCATATAATACTGTGTGGGGGCCACTGTGGGGAGTATATAATACTGTGTGGGGGCCCCTGTGGAGCTTATAATACTGGGTGGGGGCCACTGTGGGGAGTATATAATACTGTGTGGGGGCCACTGTGGAGCTTATAATACTGGGTGGGGGCCACTGTGGAGCTTATAATACTGGGTGGGGGCCACTGTGGAGTTTATACTCCATACAGTGGCTCCTTCATTTTTTTTTAATTACGCTGGGGCAGGTGAAAAAAAACCAAACCAAAAAAAAAACCAAAAAACTTTCTTTCCTGTCCCCAGTGTCTCCCAGCGCGGTTCGATCCTGCAGTTCTGTTGTTTTCTTCCAGCTGAAGTTCCCCCTGCACATGACTACCTGTGACATCACGTGACCCCTGAGGCCAATCAGCGGCCTAAGGGAAGGGACCTGGGACGTCACAGCCAGTGAGGACTTCCGGCAAAAAGAAGACAGCGGAGCTGCAGCACCAGACCATGCTGGGAGGACACCGGAGCACTGGAGACAGGTGAGTATGTTTAGTATGTTTTTTTTTTTTTTTGGGGGGGTAGGGGGGATTCACCTCCCCCGGACTAATTATAAAAAAGAAAAAAATTATACTGGACAACCTCTTTAAAGTGTGGCGCATTAGGGATCCCTGGGGGGGTATATTAAAGGGGTTGTCCAGGCATAATTTGTTATGGTTTATCCTCAGGATAGGCCATAGATACCTGATCTGTACGGAGCTGACCCCGGACCGATCAGCTGTACGGAGCCACTTCTGATGCCTGTCCTGTACACAATACAGGGCCAGAAGCAGAAAGCTCTGTCCACTGTGTATTAGCCGGGCACCTTCACTGTATCTCAGCACTTATTGAAGTCAGTAGGAGCTGAGCTGCTGTGAAGGCGCTGGGCAGTGGATGGAGCTTTCTGCTTCCGGCCCTGTGTTGTGTACAGAACGGGCGCTGGAAGTGGCACCGAACAGCTGATGGGGCCGTGTGTCAGCCCCCTACCGATCAGGTATTTATGGCCTATCCTGAGCATAGGCCATAAAAAAGATTAACCCTGGACAACCCCTTTAATATGCATCACACAGTTTAATGTCCCTCCCCCCACAGGATGTTAGTCTCCATCACTGCTCCCACACAATATAATGACCCCATCACTGTTCCCCATACAGTATGGGGGACCAGTGAAGAGGCCACTATGTGGGGGGGACCAGTGAAGTGACCATAGAAAAATTTGGCCCAGACAACCCCTTAAAAGAGGTTTCCATAAACTGGAGCAACCACTGTGTCGGCTGCCAGGGAGGTGTAAAAATAAGAAAATTTAAAAAAAAAAAGCATACTCACCTATCCCTAGCACCCTGTTGTCCCCTGCCTGTGTCTGTTTGGTCTCATGGCGGCGCCTCATTTCTGGAAATCCTGTACCTAATTGGTCTTAGCGATCACATGAGGTGCAGGACTCCCAGTAAGGAGTCGCTGGCACGAGACTGAATGGACCCTGGCAGTGGACAATGGAGCGCCGGGGACAAAGTAGTATGCTTTTTAATTAACTTATTTTTTACTTTACACCTCCCGCCAGCTACATGGGTTGCTCCAATTCCTGGACAACCTCTTTAAAGGATTTATCCATCTTTCTAATATTGATGGCCTGTCCTTAGGATAGGCCATCAATATTACATCTGCAATGATACAACAGCCAGGACCTCTGCAGATCAGCTTTTCCAGGACAGTGCGGCTACAGGTAAAGGTAACAATTCTAGGAGCCACGCTGTTCACTTGCCATACAAGGTGTAGCAGTAGGTTTAGGTAGTGCAGTGGTGCACATGGTATAATGGGTGAGCAGCATGGCTCCCGACATGTTATTACCTTTAGCCGCCCTGTCTCAGTACCGCTGATCTGCAGGGGTCCTGATGGTGGGCCCCTAGAAACAATTCCACTGGTGGGCCCTAGACATCCCAGTCCAACACTGTGTATCACTAATGCTATTACAAATGCCACTACTATTGCTACTGTGGAAATCAATTTTATCTGGCATGTCTTTCCATTTATTGTATCCCTTGTTATGCATATTGTATTTTTTAATGTTTCCTTTATTACCAACGCTACATATCTAATATTGTTATTCACCATCATCCTTTGCCCATTTGTTATTACTTTTTATTTGATTCTTCGTCTCTATTCTTATTTTGTAGTACTATTGTCACTATTTTTAACATTACTACTACTACTTGCCATGACATGCTTATACCCCTTTTTTATGTATTTATATGTATGTATTTATGTATTTATATATTTATATGTATGTTTTCTGTCACTTGTTACTTAGTTGGCCTGATGAAGACACTACTTTAGTGTAGAAACGCGTAACCCATTTTTTAAGTGTAATAAAAGCTTTGGATCTAACTATCGTTTATGAGCGATCCTCCTTCACACATTTTTTGAACGTGTTTACCGGATATAGCAGCGCTCATGTAGTCCCCCTCCTTTTTCTTTTTTCTATCTATATAATACTGAGTAAATTGTCACACAGAACAAGACAAACAACAGAGAAGGATGGTAAACAAGCCAGGGGTCACAACCAGAGAAGCAAAAGTGGTACCAAATCGAAATCCAAGAGAGTAGTCACAAGGCAAGCCAAAGGTCAGAGATAATAGCAAGGTAAAAATCAAAGGTACAAAGAAAGCAGGCAAAGTCAGTGCAATAACTGGCAACTTGCTGTGAAAGTGACATCCCATATATAGAAAGTCTGGGCCCAACCCCAGACCTGATAGGAACACAGGCTGTCAATCACACAGGCAAGGTAAAGATTAACTCTATGCGGTCCAGAGAGAAACAATGCTCAGAACACGGGTGTAGCTGGGAATAATTTACACAACAAGGAAACTAGGACCGTGTTCAGACTAAGCATCCAGAATCCTAAGCAAAAAATCAAACTGAGGACGCCTCCTATGCCGCAGCGTGCGAGCAGAGGGTGGCGCAGAGACCCAAACAGGCAGAGACATAACAGAAATGCACCTAAAATTTAGAGATAGGGGCTACCCACAGAAAATCTTAACTAAGACACTCTTACAAACTACACAACAGACCACCCAAACAAAAAAATCAAATAAGAAACGAATACCATTCATGCACACATTCCACCCTTTCACTTATAAAGTACATCCCATCCTATGCAAACACTGGAACATTTTACACGGAGCATTCCTAGAAGTACAAGAATTCCAGGAAAGCTTTCTTCCATGCCATCTCCGTGACCAGCTTGTGAAAGCCGATACTGGCTCTTCCCTAAGACTCCCTAAACAACGCTTCCTCAACACCGCCAAACACAGCACATTCCCCTGCTTATCCTGCCTACAATGTTCAAACATACTTAAAAGAGACCATGTATACCACCCACAGACTGGACGGGTACATAAAATTAGGGACTATTTCACATGTGAATCCAACTTTGTCGTATACCTCATCAAATACCCATTCAGTCTCACATACATTGGGGAGCATTAAATAACACAAATCCAACATCCGTTGCCACAATCAGCTACTACCTACCCCTCACATTTCATACGACGCAATCACACGATAGCCCAACTCAGGTTCCAAGTTCTTGAACAAATACAGCCTCCAAGGAGAGGCGGAAACAGGATCTAGATGCTCAAATGTATCATTCAGTAGTAACACCACAGGGGAAAAATGTAACATTAAATCATTTGTAATGTGTGGATCCACATACATAATTTGTCTAATAGATTGTCCATGTGGGTTGCAATACATGGATGCACTACACAACAATTAAAAATGCATATCAATGGCTACAGACATAAATTAAATTCTTTTTCTCTGTATGGTCTCAATGAATCCCAGAAAAGCAATTTCTAAAACCACACAATGTGGAAAAAATTCTTATGTTAGCATCATTGCTTGCCACCTCTATCAGAAAAATGACACTACAATACATTACTCCTTATAATAAAATTCTTTTTCCTTTGAAATTGTAATATCAATTGAATACGTAGAATAATATATCAATCAATCATTTTTCTTAATATGTATTTATTTATTCTGTATATATTTATTTATTAATTTATTAATCTAAGTGTGAGGAGGCCAAACAGTCACCCAGTGGCAGAGTACGGAGGTGGCAGCAGCATGGGTAGGCCACAGAGTGTCAAGGTGATATAATGTGTAGGTAGCAACAGCCTTAGTAGGCCATACAGTGACCCAGTGGCAGAGTGAGGAGGTGGCAGCAGCATGAGGAGGACATACAATGACCCAGTGGCAGAGGTGGAGGTAGCAACAGCCTTAGGAGGTCATACAATGACCCGGTAAGAGAGTGTGGAGGTGTCAGCAGCCTTAGTAGGCGATACAGTGACCCTGTGTCAGAGTGACCCAGTGGAAGCAGCATGAGGAGGACATACAGAGACCTAGTGACATTGTGGAGGTGTCGGCAGACTTAGTGGGCCATACAGTGACCCGGTAAGAGAGTGTGTAGGTGTCAGCATCCTTAGTAGGCCATACAGTGACCCAGTGGCAGAGTGAGGAGGTGGCAGCAGTGTGAGAAGGCCATACAGTCACCCAGTGGCAGAGGCGGAGGTGGCAGCAGCGTTAGTAGGCCACAGAGTGTCAAGGTAATATATTGTGTAGGTAGAAACAGCCTTAGGAAGCCATACAGTGACCCAGTGACAGAGTGAGGAGGTGGCAGCAGTGTGAGGAGGCCATACAGTCACCCAGTGGCAGAGTGAGGAGGTGGCAGCAGCGTGAGGAGGACATACAATGACCCAGTGGCAGAGGTGGAGGTAGCAACAGCCTTAGGAGGTCATATCATGACCCGGTAAGAGAGTGTGGAGGTGTCAGCAACCTTAGTAGGCCATACAGTGACCTAGTGGCAGAGTGAGGAGGTGGCAGCAGTGTGAGAAGGCCATACAGTCACCCAGTGGCAGAGGCGGAGGTGGCAGCAGCGTTAGTAGGCCACAGAGTGTCAAGGTAATATATTGTGTAGGTAGAAACAGCCTTAGGAAGCCATACAGTGACCCAGTGACAGAGTGAGGAGGTGGCAGCAGCGTGAGGAGGCCATACAGTCACCCAGTGGCAGAGTGAGGAGGTGGCAGCAGCGTGAGGAGGACATACAATGACCCAGTGGCAGAGGTGGAGGTAGCAACAGCCTTAGGAGGTCATATAATGACCCGGTAAGAGAGTGTGGAGGTGTCAGCAGCCTTAGTAGGCCATACAGTGACCCAGTGGCAGAGTGAGGAGGTGGCAGCAGTGTGAGAAGGCCATACAGTCATCCAGTGGCAGAGGCGGAGGTGGCAGCAGCGTTAGTAGGCCACAGAGTGTCAAGGTAATATATTGTGTAGGTAGAAACAGCCTTAGGAAGCCATACAGTGACCCAGTGACAGAGTGAGGAGGTGGCAGCAGCGTGAGGAGGACATACAATGACCCAGTGGCAGAGGTGGAGGTAGCAACAGCCTTAGGAGGTCATACAATGACCCGGTAAGAGAGTGTGGAGGTGTCAGCAGCCTTAGTAGGCGATACAGTGACCCTGTGTCAGAGTGACCCAGTGGAAGCAGCATGAGGAGGACATACAGAGACCTAGTGACATTGTGGAGGTGTTGGCAGCCTTAGTGGGCCATACAGTGACACGGTAAGAGAGTGTGTAGGTGACCCAGTGACAGAGTGAGGAGGTGGCAGCAGTGTGAGGAGGCCATACAGTCACCCAGTGGCAGAGTGCGGAGATAGCAGCAAGTGGCAAGGTGATGTAATGTGTAGGTAGCAACAGCCTTAGGAGACCATACAGTGAACCAGTGGCAGAGTGTGGTGAGGCAGCATGGATCACTTAATCTGCTGCATCAGGCATTGGTGGGTGGAAGTCCTGGCTGATCCATGCCTGATTCATCTTCACAAAGGTCAGTCTCTCCAAATTTTGGGTGAACAAGCGAGTTCTCCTTGGGGTAACTAGGGCCCCCGCCGCACTAAACACCTGCTCTGATGCCACACTACTGGCCGGGAAGGACAGCTTTTCAAGGGCAAACTCGGCCAGTTGCGGCCACAAATCCAGTTTGGCTGCCCAGTAGTCCAGCGGATCTTCGATGATGAGTGACAGGGTGTACTCTAAGTATGCCACCACCTGCTGGTTCAACTTCTGCTCTGTGTCTAGCTGCTGATGAGCAGCTTCTTCATTATGCGGCTGAAGAAAGCTGCTCATCAGCGACTCTAGGCTCAGGCTGCTGCTGATGGAGCCCATATTGCTCCTGCCACCCCCCCTCCCAAAGCTGCCATGCCAGTGCAAGTTGAGCACTCAGGGCCCCCCCGGCCGGACATGTGAGAGGATGGATGATGGCGCAGATATGCAGTGGCCAACTTGCTACATAGCATGTCTCTATAGTAGTTCAGTTTGTCCTCCCTCTCAGCAGGTATAAAAAAGGCCCCCACTTTTCTCTGGTAGCGAGGGTCTAACAAAGTGGAGAGCCATTAGTGATCCTTCTGCCGCATGGTGACAATTCGGCTGTCACTGCGCAAGGAAGTCAGCATGCCATTTGCCCAAGTGACTCCGAGGGACTCCCTGCATCTATCTCCACTGCATACTGCCACGATGTGTCTGGGTCATCTGCCTCATCCTCTTCATCTCCCTCTGGCTGTTCTGGTTGCTCCTGCTCCTCCTCTCCACCCATTTGACTACACATTGTCTGTGCTCCAATGTCCTCATGCAGCCTTGAGATGTAGACGCCACATCTCCAGTCCCCTGACCAGCCAGATTGATAAGCATCTTTTCCAGGATGTGAATCAGTGGAATGACGTTGTTCATCCCGTAGTCCTGGCGACTGACTAACAAAGTGGCCTCCTCAAAGAGAACTAACAAACGGCAGGTGTCACGCATGAGCTGCCACTGGCTAACGTTAAAGTTACACAGGGGAGTACCTCTGTCCGCTTGGATCATCAAAAAAACGTTTATGGCTATTCTCTGTTCATATAGTTAATCCAAGATATGGAGGGTTGAATTCCAACGGGTGGAAACATCGCATATCAGCCTATGTTGTGGGAGGCCGTTCTGCCGCTGCAGCTCAAGGAGGGTGTGCTTGGCGGTGTACGAGTATGGTGTACGGACCACCACATTGAAGCAATGGCTCTCCAAGGCCACTTTATGGTGACGCTGCATATGTTGGCGCAGGGCTGTGGTGCCAACATTGGCACCCTGGCCACGCTTCACCTTCTGCCCACAGATTGAATGTATGGCCATGTTCACCTTTGCTGGCAGCTTTACAGAAAAATGCCACACCGCCGAGTAGGTGATTTTACCCCCAACACTCCGCAATAACTGACTGCTACAGCCACTGCCTCCGTGAACCCCTGCACCAGTGCTTTCCGGGCAGGTAGGCTGCTGCGAAGCGGGTGGTCTACCCCGGGCATGTTTAACTTCTGCCCTCACACTGCTGCCACCCTGCTGACTCCCCCCTGCCTCATGCGCAAGCTGCAACCCTCTTCTCCTGATGACGATGAGGTTCCTTCATCACCCGGCTCCCAATTACGATCGACTACATCGTCATCCAATACTGTCTGCAGGTCACTGATGTCCTCCTCAACATCAGATCCCATGCCACTCTCCTCATCACTACTTGCCCACCTACCGGAGGAAGCGGTGGCTGTCTCCTCCACATATTGTCTGAGCAGTAGCTGCTGACTGTCCTCTGACCTCCTCCTTAATGTACAGTGGATCTGAGCCCAAAGCATAGAGTAGTTCTCTAGCTGAGAGTCACTTGGCCTTGTTTACATATCTAAGGTGTGACTTTTAAGCTGCAATTCTTCCATGAAGACCAATTTTGACTAGACTTCTTTGAAAAGAAATTGGTTTCTGCCATTTCTGCACTGATGGCACTGCTGGACATCTTCTGATTTTGGAGGAAGTAAGCATGATGTGTCCTTCATCTTTTGTACTAAGTTTCTTGGATGACCACTGCATTTACGGTCCTCACCATTGCTTGTTTCTGATCAGTGGGTTTCCTGGGTATCAGACCCCACTAATCCTATATTGGAGACTGAATGACAGGGTACAATCTCCTAAAACATAACCTTTATTAAATTACTGTAACTATGGTATCAAAACATAAATAGCCAGTTGATAAATAGGGGATATAGTTTATACTCAATTGATAGGGTGAAAAAGTCATCATACAATAACAAGAAGTGATGAGTAGCTTAGTATAGCCAATACTATCACAAAATATATAGCTATATAACAATATGCTCCGCAGATAATAGATAAACTTGTGTGTATACAACCTCATAGGGTTAAAAATCCCTTGCTAAACCATTACCAATTTGAGGAAGCAGAAAGTCTGCAGAGGAAAAATCTGTGGCCCTTCTGTGAAAAGCACTGCGGGAAAAACCACAATGTTACTGCCTAAATGAATAGTTCAGAAATATGTTTTCTTCTCCACTTTTTAGGCCAGGTTACTTTCTACATATTAATCTATGAGGAGGGGCAGGGGGGGAAAAGATGCTGCTAGAAAAGTTACTCAAATAATTGCTGCTGCTATACTCTGCTACTCTATGGTCTTTTAGCACTGCTAGCTTGTAGAAAAGAGGATACCAGTGCACAGAATGAGGAGATAAAACAGCACCTTCCCTTCTCCACAGAGGTCTGTGTGTGAGATTGAAAACGGAGACAAGAGAAATCTTATTTAAACAACAGTCAGATTGAAGATAAGAAGGTGGAAAGAGGAGAAGGAAACAGTAATACTTTATAAGATACATTACAAATTTTCTTATATTCAAATGCACTACTGTATAACTGAACTGAAGGTACACTTCATGAGGCCTAATTTTCAAATCTGACGTGTCACTTTATGTGGCAATTACTTTGACACTTTAACCCCTTAACAACCTTGGACGTACTCTTACGTCTTGGACACTAGGTACTTCGCGCACCAGGACGTAATACTACGCCCGAGGCTCACTATCTGAGCAGGCAGCATCGGAATCGGGTGTTAGCTGTAACTGACAGCTAACACCCTGCTCCATAACTCCTGGTCGGAACTTAGTTTCCGCCATGTTGCGGCCCCCCCCCCTCCCCGACACCCCCCACAGCGAGATCAAGGGGTGCCTATATCTATAATTAGAGATGAGCGAATCGAAGCTGCAGCAGTGGAATTCAATTCGAATTTCAGGAAATCTTCAATTCGCCACGATTCCGGATTTCCTCACGCTTCGATGCATTGAATTGCATTTTTCTATAAAATGGCTGCCGCACATGTTAGGACAAGGGGGAAGGGACTCTGGAAGCGCGGGATCACCCACAATGCCAAGCATGCAGCTAATCAGCAGCCAGTCGGACCTGTGATTTTAGGTACAGTCATTCTGCTCTTACTGTAGGGACAGACGTCGGCTGGAGCTAGGGAAAGACTTTGGAAACATATAGAAGTTCAAGGAAAGAGGCTGAGCCTTAGAACTGTAGGGAAAGGATAGGGAGGAATTGAGAGAAGAATTTGGGGTGGTTGCAGGGTCATTTACAGCAAGAATTTGCAGCATAATTCACATTACAGCATTCACTGCCGTTATACTGCTGCTCATTACGCATATCTGTGTCTTCAAGGTGGAACACAAGCCTTTTGCAGTGCAGTACAGCAAAAAACATTGATTTATCATACACTAATATCTGCATGTATCTGTAGAAAAAGCCTTTTTAAAAGGCGTTTATTATAAGAGGCTTATTCACTGTTCTTGCAAAGCACAACATTATTCAGTACTATTGTGCCAAAGCCGTATCTGCACGTATCTGTAAAAAAAGCCTTTTTAAAGGCGTTTATTATAAGGGGCTTATTCACTGTTCTTGTAAAGCATAACATTATTTAGTACTATTGTGCCAAAGAAAACAATTATCATCAAATAATACCTGCACATAGCTGTAAAAAAGCCTTTTTAAAGGCGTTTATTATAAGGGGCTTATTCACTGTTCTTACAAGGCATAACATTAGTCAGTACTATTGTGGCAAAGAAAACTGAATTATCATCCAATAATATCTGCACTTATCTGTAATAAACGCCATTAATGTGGAGAAAGACATAACGATCATATTCACCATTTTGTTACCAGTATAAAGTTGCAGGCCATTTATCAAAACAGTATTGTCAATAATAATTCAATAATTCTTACTGGTTATCACTTATTTAAAGGTGTTTATTAGTGTCAAAACCCATAAAAAGGACCATATTTGCCATTTTGTTACCAGTATAAAGTTGCAGGCCATTTTTAAAATCAGTATTGTCAATAATAATTCAATAATTCAATAATTCTTACTGGTTATCACTTATTTAAAGGTGTTTATTAGTGTCAAAACCCATAAAAAGGATCATATTTGCCATTTTGTTACCAGTATAAAGTTGCAGGCCATTTTTAAAATCAGTATTGTCAATAATAATTCAATAATTCAATAATTCTTAGCGGTTATCACTTATTTAAAGGTATTTATTAGTGTCCAAACCCATAAAAAGGACCATATTCGCCATTTTGCTACCAGTATAAAGTTGCTGGCCATTTTCAAAAACAGTATTGTCAATAATAATTCAATAATTCTTAGCGGTTATCATCACTTATTTAAAGGTGTTTATTAGTGTGTAAACCCATAAGGAGGACCATATTCGCCATTTTGTTACCAGTATAAAGTTACTGGCCATTTATCAATAGTATTGTCAATAATTCAATAATTCTGAGCCACAAATCTCTGCCTTTATCACGCTTTTTTTTATTGGTGTTCATTAGTGTGTGAAGAAATAAGGGGCATATTTGCCGTTCTCTTCAAAGTAGAAAATAACAGGTCTTTTTGCCCTTTGCAATTAAATTTTTTCATCAAACAGTATGTCAGACAGAGAAGTGAGAGGCCATGCACAGGGGAGTGCTGCAGGCCTAAATGTTTCTGGCGCAGGCACAGGTCACAGCAGAGTAAGGGGGCGTGGCAGCAGGGGTCAGTTACAGAGGCCTGAGCTCCCAGTATGAAGTAGCGGTTGTAGACTGGCTGACACGGTCATCCATTTCATCCCAAGTCACATCAAACACCCCCAGCCAAGAGTCAGTCAGTTCATCAGACACAACCCTTAGTTGGCATGGCCCGGCAGCAGGCCCTGTGCCCTCACCTGTCCTCAACCTGCCTCTGTCCTTTTCTGTTCCCTCAGCTAGAGAACTACTCTATGCTTTGGGCTCAGATCCACTGTACAGAGAGGAGGAGGTACTACAGGACAGTCAGCAGCTACTGCTCAGCCAAGATGTGAAGGAGACATCCACTGCTTCCTGCGGTAGGCGGGCAAGTAGTGATGAGGAGTGTGGCGTGGGAGCTGGTGTTGAGGAGGACATCAGTGACCTGCAGACAGTAGTGGATGACGATGTAGCCGATCGTAATTGGGAGCTCGGTGACGAAGGGGCCTCATCGTCATCAGGAGAAGAGGGTTGCAGCTTGCACTTGAGGCAGGGGGGGAGTCAGCAGGGTGGCAGCAGTGTGAGGTTGGGAGCTAAATGCGCCCGGGGTAGACCACCCGCTTCGCAGCAGCCTACCTGCCCGGAAAGCAGTGGTGCAGGGGTTCACGGAGGCAGTGGTAGTAGCAGTCAGTTATTGCGGAGTGTTGGGGGTAAAATCACCTACTCGACGGTGTGGCAGTTTTTTGTAAAGCCGTCGGGGGGGAGGTGAACATGGCCATATGTTAAATCACGTTGCTACCTACACATTATATCACCTTGCCACTCTGTGGCCTACTAACGCTGCTGCCACCTCCGCACTCTGCCACTGGGTGACTGTATGGCCTCCTCACGCTGCTGCCACCTCCTCACTCTGCCACTAGTTCACTGTATGGCCTACTAAGGCTGTTGCTACTTACACATTATATCACTGTGCCACTCTGTGGCCTACTCACGCTGCTGCAAGCTCTGCACTCTGCCACTGGATGACTGTATGGCCTCCTCACGCTGCTGCCACCTCATCACTCTGCCATTGGGTGACTGTATGGCCTCCTAAGGCTGTTGCTACCTAAACATTATATCACCTTGCCACTCTGTGGCCTACTCACGCTGCTGCCACCTCCGCACTCTGCCACTGGGTGACTGTATGCCCTTCTCATGCCGCAGCCACTGGGTCACTGTATGCCCTCCTCATGTTGCTGCCACTTGGTCACTGTATGGCCTCCTCATACTTCTGCCACTGATTCATTGTATGGCCTCCTCATGTTGCTGCCCCTGTGTCTCTGTATGGCCTCCTCATCCCGCTGCCACTGGGTCTCTGTATGGCCTCCTCATACCGCTGCCACTGGGTCACTGTATGGCCGGCCTCATGTTGCTGCCACTTGGTCACTGTATGCCCTCCTCATACCACTGCCACTGGGTCACTGTATGACCTCCTCATGTTGCTGCCACTGGATCACTGTATGCCCTCCTTATGTTGCTGCCACTGGGTCACTGTATGGCCTCTTCATACCGCTGCCACTGGGTCACTGTATGACCTCCTCATGTTGCTACCACTGGGTCACTGTATAGCCTCCTCATACCTCTGCCACTGGGTCATTATGTGGCCTCCTCATGTTGCTGCCACTGGGTCTCTGTATGGCCTCCTCATACCACTGCCACTGGGTCACTGTATGGCCGGCCTCATGTTGCTGCCACTGAGTCATTGTATGCCTCCTCATGCCGCTGCCATTGGGTCACTGTATGGCCTCTTCATGTTGCTGTCACTTGGTCACTGTATGCGCTCCTCATACCACTGCCACTGGGTCACTGTATGGCCTCCTCATGTTGCTGCCACTGGATCACTGTATGGCCTCCTCATACCGCTGCCACTGGGTCACTGTATGGCCTCCTCATGTTGCTGCCACTTGGTCACTGTGTGGCCTCCTCATGTTGCTGCCACTGAGTCACTGTATGCCCTCCTCAAGCCGTTTCCACTTGGTCACTGTATGCCCTCCTCATGCCGCTGCCACCGGGTCACTGTATGGCCTCCTCATGCTGATGCCACTGGGTCACTGTATGGCCTCCTCATACCGCTGCCACTGGGTGACTGTATGGCCTCCTCATGTTGCTGCCACTGGATCACTGTATGCCCTCCTTATGTTGCTGCCACTGGTTCACTGTATGGCCTCCTCATACCGCTGCCACTGGGTCAATGTATGGCCTCCTCATGCCGCTGCCACTGGGTCACTGTATGCCCTCCTCATGCCGCTGTCACCGGGTCACTGTATGGCCTCCTCATGCTGATGCCACTGGGTCACTGTATGGCCTCCTCATACCGCTGCCACTGGGTGACTGTATGGCCTCCTCATGTTGCTGCCACTGGATCACTGTATGCCCTCCTTATGTTGCTGCCACTGGTTCACTGTATGGGCTCCTCATACCGCTGCCACTGGGTCACTGTATGGCCTCCTCATGCCGCTGCCACTGGGTCACTGTATGACCTCCTCATGTTGCTGCCACTTGGTCACTGTATGGCTTCCTCATGCCGCTGCCATTGGGTTACTGTATGCCCCCCTCATACCACTGCCACTGGGTCACTGTATGGCCTCCTCATGTTGCTGCTACTGGATCACTGTATGCCCTCCTTATGTTGCTGCCACTGGGTCACTGCATGGCCTCCTCATGTTGCTGCCACTGGGTCACTGGATGACCTTCTCATGTTGCTGCCACTGGGTCACTGTATGGCCTCCTCATACCTCTGCCACTGGGTCATTGTATGGCATCCTCATGTTGCTGCCACTGGGTCTCTGTATGGCCTCCTCATACCGCTGCCACTGGGTCACTGTATGGCCTCCTCATGCTGGTGCCACTGAGTCACTGTATGGCCTCCTCATACCGCTGCCACTGGGTCACTGTATGGCCTCCTCATGTTGCTGCCACTGGATCACTGTATGCCCTCCTTATGTTGCTGCCACTGGGTCACTGTATGGCCTCCTCATACCGCTGCCACTTGGTCACTGTATGGCCTCCTCATGCCATTTCCACTGGGTCACTCTGCTTCCTCCTCATGCTGCTGCTACTGGGTCACTGTATGGCCTCCTCATGTTGTTGCCACTTGGTCACTGTATAGCCTCATGTTGCTGCCACTTGGTCACTGTATGGCCTCCTCATGTTGCTGCCACTGGGTCACTGTATGCCCTCCTCATGCTGCAGGTACTGGGTTACTGAATGCTCTCCTCATGCCGCAACCACTGGGTCACTGTATGCCCTCCTCATACTGCTGCCAACTTCACATTGCCACCTTGTCACCAGCAAATTGGCCAGGTGGCGCCGCTTCCGCCTCCACGTTCTCACGCCATTTGGTCCTGCAACAATGTCCACCTCATCCTCCACTGTTTCCTCAGCCTCCACTGCAGGGACAATTCACAGTGCTCCTCCAGCATACCACATGTGCAGGACACAGCAGTGTCACACTGTTCTACACCTTGTTTGCCTGGGCGAACAAAGTCACACAGGGAAGGAACTGGGTCACTGTATACCCTCCTCATGCAGCAGGTACTGGTCACTGAATGCCCTCCTCATGCTGCAACCACTGGGTCACTATATGCCCTCCTCATGCAGCTTCCACTGCATCACTCTGCGTCTTCATCATGCTGCTGCCACTGGGTCACTGTGTGCCCTCCTCATGCTGCTGCCACTGGGTCTGTATGGCCTCCTCATGCTGCTGCCACTGGGTCACTGTATGGCCTCCTCATGCCGCTGCCACTGGGTCACTGTATGCCCTCCTCATGCCGCTGCCACTGGGTCACTGTATGGCCTCCTCATGCTGCAGTCACTGGGTCATTGTATGGCCTCCTCATGTCGCTGCCACTGGGTCACTGTATGGCCTCCTCATGCAGCTTCCACTGCATCACTCTGCGTCTTCATCATGCTGCTGCCACTGGGTCACTGTATGGCCTCCTCATGCTGCTGCCACTGGGTCACTGTATGGCCTCCTCATGCTGCTGCCACTGGGTCACTGTATGGCCTCCTCATGCCGCTGCCACTGGGTCACTGTATGCCCTCCTCATGACTCAGTCACTGGGTCACTGAATGCCCTCCTCATCCCGCAGCCACTGGGTCACTGTATGCCCTCCTCATGCCGCTGCCACTGGGTCACTGTATGGCCTCCTCATGCTGCAGTCACTGGGTCACTGTATGCCCTCCTCATGCCGTTTCCACTGGGTCACTGTATGGCCTCCTCATGCCGCTGCCACTGGGTCACTGTATGGCCTCCTCATGCCGTTGCCACTGGGTCACTGTATGGCCTCCTCATGCTGCTGCCACCTCCACATTATGTCGCCTTGTCACTCTGTAGACATACACACGTGGACAAAATTGTTGGTACCCCTTGTTTAATTAAAGAAAAACCCACAATGGTCTCAGAAACAACTTGAATCTGACAAAAGTAATAATATATAAAAATTCTATGAAAATGAACAAATGAAAATCAGACATTGCTTTTCAACCATGCTTCAAAAGAATTTAAAAAAAAAAATAAAACTCATGAAACAGGCCTGGACAGAAATTATGGTCCATGTGTGTATGTCCCCAAATGGGTTTTTGTTCTGCAAAATTGGTATTGCATAAAAAAACCATATAAATGAGGTATCGCCGTAATCGTACCAACCTGCAGAATAAAGGGCACAGCGGTGTCACACTGTTCTACACTTCGTTTGCCTGGGCGAACAAAGTCACACAGGGGAGAAACTGTGTCACTTTATGTCCTCCTCATGCTGCTGCCACTGTATGCCCTCTGAAGGCTGCTACTACCTCCACTTCTGCCACTGGGTTACTGTATACCCTCTTCATGCCGCTGCCACTGGGTCACTGTATGCCCTCCTCATGACGCAGCCACTGGGTCACTGAATGCCATCCTCATCCCACAACCACTGGGTCACTGTATGCCCTCCTCATGCCGCAGCCACTGGGTCACTGTATGCTCTCCTCAAGCTGCTGCCACTGGGTCACTGTATGCCCTCCGAAGGCTGCTACTACCTCCACTTCTGCCACTGGGTTAATGTATACCCTCCTCATGCCACTGCCACTGGTTCACTGAATGCCCTCCTCATGCTGCAACCACTGGGTCACTGTATGGCCTCTCATGCCGCAGCCACTGGGTCACTGTATGCCCTCCTCATGCTGATGCCACTGGATCACAGTATGCCCTCCTAAGGCTGCTACTACCTCCACTTCTGCCACTCGATCACTGTATGCCCTTCTCATGCCGCAGCTTCTGCTCAGTCACTGCATGTCCTCCTAATGCCACTGCCAATGGGTCACTGTATGGCCTCCTCATGCTGCTGCCACTGGGTTACTGTGTGCCCTCCTCATGATGCAGCCACTGGGTCACTGAATGCCCTCCTCATCCCGCAACCACTGGGTCACTGTATGCTCTCCTCATGCCGCAACTACTGGGTCACTCTATGCCCTTCTCATGTTGCTGCTACTGGGTCACTGTATGTCCTCCAAAGGCTGCTACTACCTCCACTTCTGCCACTGGGTTACTGTATACCCTCCTCATGCTGCTGCCACTGGGTCACTGTATGCCCTCCTCATGACGCAGCCACTGGGTCACTGAATGCCCTCTTCTCGCAACCACTGTGTCACTGTATGCCCTCCTCATCCCGCAGCCACTGGGTCACTGTATGCCTTCCTCATGCTGCTGCCACTGGGTCACTGTATGCCCTCTGAAGGCTGCTACTACCTCCACTTCTGCCACTGAGTTACTGTATACCCTCCTCATGCTGCTACCACTGGTTCACTGAATGCCCTCCTCATGCTGCAACCACTGGGTCACTGTATGGCCTCCTCATGTCGCAGCCACTGGGCCACTGTATGGCCTCCTCATGTCGCAGCCACTGGGTCACTGTATTCCCTCCTCATGCTGATGCCACTGGGTCACAGTATGCCCTGCTCATTCCGCAACCACTGGGTCACTGTATGCCCTCCTCATTCCGCAGCCACTTGGTCACTCTATGCCCTCCTCATGCTGCAGCCACTGGGTCACTCTATGCCCTCCTAAGGCTGCTACTACCTCTACTTCTGCCACTCGGTCACTGTATGCCCTTCTCATGCCGCAGCTTCTGCTCGGTCACTGTATGTCCTCCTAATGCCGCTGCCACTGAGTCACTGTATGGCCTCCTCATGCCGCTGCCACTGGGTCACTGTATGCCCTCCTCATGACTCAGCCTCTGGGTCACTGAATGCCCTCCTCATCCCGCAGCCACTGGGTCACTGTATGCCCTCCTCATGCCGCTGCCACTGGGTCATTGTATGGTCTCCTCATGCCGCTGCCACTGGGTCACTGTATGCCCTCCTCATGCCATTTCCACTGGGTCACTGTATGGCCTCCTCATGCCGCTGCCACTGGGTCACTGTATGGCCTCCTCATGCTGCAGTCACTGGGTCACTGTATGCCCTCCTCATGCCGTTGCCACTGGGTCACTGTATGGCCTCCTCATGCTGCTGCCACCTCCACATTATGTCGCCTTGTCACTCTGTAGACATACACAGAGTATGCCCTACTCATTCCGCAACCACTGGGTCACTGTATGCCCTCCTCATTCCGCAGCCACTTGGTCACTCTATGCCCTCCTCATGCCGCAGCCACTGGGTCACTGTATGCCCTCCTAAGGCTGCTACTACCTCTACTTCTGCCACTCGGTCACTGTATGCCCTTCTCATGCCGCAGCTTCTGCTCGGTCACTGTATGTCCTCCTAATGCCGCTGCCACTGAGTCACTGTATGGCCTCCTCATGCCGCTGCCACTGGGTCACTGTATGCCCTCCTCATGACGCAGCCACTGGGTCACTGAATGCCCTCCTCATCCCGCAACCACTGGGTCACTGTATGCCCTCCTCATGCTGCAACCACTGGGTTACTGTATGCCCTCCTCATGTTGCTGCCACTGGGTCACTGTATGGCCTCCTCATGCCGCAGCCACTGGGTCACTGTATGCCCTCGTAATGCTGCTGCCACTTGGTCACAGTATGCCCTCCTCATGCCGCAACCACTGGGTCATTGTGTGCCCTCCTCATGCTAATGCCACTGGTTCACAGTATGCCCTTCTCATGCCTCAACCACTGGGTCACTGTATGCCCTCCTCATGCCGCAGCCACTAGGTCACTCTATGCCCTCCTCATGCCGCAGCCACTGGGTCACTGTATGCCCTCCTAAGGCTGCTACTACCTCCACCTCTGCCACTGGGTCACTGTATGCCTTCCTCATGCCGCAGCCACTGGGTCACTGTATGCCCTCCTCATGCCGCAATCACTGGGTCACTGTATGCCCTCCTCATGCCACAGCCACTGGGTCACTCTATGCCCTCCTCATGCCGCAGCCATTGGGTCACTGTATGCCCTCCTAAGGCTGCTACTACCTACTACACTTTTGATGGATTTATCTTTCCATTCTGAGCCCTGACATGTACCTAAACAGCAGATTACAACCACATATGGGGCATTTGTGTGTTCAGCAGAAATTGTATAACGAACTTTGGGGTGCTTTTTCTCTTTTGTCTTCTTGGAAAATGAAAACTTTGGGCCTAAATTGACGGTTTATTGGAAAAAAAGTAATTTTTCATTTTAATGTCCAATGTTAATAAAATCTGTGAAACAGCTGTAGCGTCAAAATGCTCACTATACCCCTTGATATGTTCTGTGAGGGATGTAGTTTCCAAAATGGGGTCACTTTTAGGGGGTTTCCACTGTATTGGTACTTTGGGGGCTCTGCAAATGCTGCATGGAAAAAAAATGAAATGTCTAAATTTCACCTCCATATTTTTTTAATTCTTGTGAAATGCTTAAAGGTTTAACAAATTTCCCAAATGCTATTTTAAATTATTTGAGGGGTGCAGTTTTGAAAATGGGGTGAGTTATGGGGGTTTCTAATATATAGGCCTTTATAATCCCTTTCAGAACTGAAGTGGTCCCTAAAGAATTAGTTTGGGAAATTTTCTTGTAAATCTGGAAAATTGCTGTTATACTTGTAAGCCTTCTAACGTCCAAAATAAATTACAGGACGATTAAAAGATGATGCCGATACATAGCAGAGATATGGTAGATAATACGTATTAATGTATTTGGGTGGTATGCCTATCTGTCTGAAAAGCAGAGCATTTCACATTTTGAAAATTGCGATTTTTTCAAAATTTCCATCAAACTTCCTATTTTTTTATAGATAAATACAAAAATATTCATTAATGTTTACCACTAACATGAAGTACAATGTGGCACGAAAAAACAGTCTCAAAATCACTTGTGTAAGTTAAAGCGTCTCAATTTTATTGCCATATACTGTAAAGTGACACATGTCAGTTTTGAAAAACGAGGCCTGGTCCTTAACACACTTTTGGGCTGGGTCCTTAAGGGGTTAACTTACCTAAGTGATTTTGAGATTGTTTCTTTGTGACACATTGTTCTTCATGTTAGTGGTAAACATTGGTCAATATTTTTTGCACATATTTATAAAAAAAAAAATACCACCCAAATATTATCTACCATATCATGCTTTATATTGGCAGCTCTTTTAATTGTCCTTAAATTTATTTTGGACATTAGAAGGAATGCAAGTCTGACAGCGATTTTCCAGATTTACAAGAAAATTTCCCAAACCCATTTGCTAGGGACCGCTTCAGTTCTGATGGGGGATTTTTAAATCCTATATATAAGAAACCCCCCATAAATCACCCTATTTTCAAAACTGCACTCTCAAATAATTCAAAATCACATTTGGGAAGTTTGTTAACCCATTCATGGAGGTCAAATTTAGACATTTAACAGTTTTTGGAGTGTATATCTCTGCCGACACAAGCTGGGCACAACATATTGGACACTGAAAAGGCGTATCTCCTGAAAAATTGCAATTTTCCCTTTTCATTATCAGCTGCACATTCAAGGGTTAAAATGCTTGCTACACCACTTCAGTGGTGTAGTTTCCAAAATGGGGTCACCTGTCTGTGGATTCCACTTTACTGCACTTCAGGGGCTCTGTAAAAGTGGCATGACGTCCAAAACCAAAACTGTGCTCCAAAAAACAAATAGCACTGCTTCTCTTCTGTGCCTGGCTGTGCCCAAACAGCAGTTTATACCCAGATATGGCGTTGGAAAGTATGTTACCCTGGGTACAACAGTGTCATTCATGTGGGAATAAATTGTCATTTGGGCACTCAGGAGGGGACAGATGTGAAGGAGCGCTATGTGCTTTTGGAGCGCAGATTAAGATTGTTGGTTTTTGACGACATGTCACATTTGCAAAGACCCTAAAATTGCCACTAAAAAAGTCACTTCTTGGGGAATTCCAATTTACTGCAGTTCCAAGGATCTACATAAAACAACATGGCGTCCAGAAAGTTCCTCTAAATCTATACTCTGAAAGCTAAAAAGTGCAGTGCTCCTTCCCTTATGAGCCTTGCCGTGTGCCCAAAAAGCAGTTTACACCCACATATACAACATTTTTGTACTTAGGATAGTACACTTAAAGTTTTGTGACTGTATGTCTCTGATGATACAAAGTGGGTGCAACTTATTGAGCACTGAAATTGCATATTTAAAAATTTTTATTTTCACTTTGTACATTATTTTTTGGGAAGCATTCTTGGGCTCAAAATGATAATACCCCTTTAGAAATTCATTGAGGGGCATAGTTTCTCCGAAAGCCAAATAGCGCTCTTTCCATTCCAAGCCCTCCCCCCCATCCATGTACCCATACAGCAAATTACGACCACATATGGGGTATTGTCATGCTCAAGAGCAATTGTTTAACAACTTGTGCGGTGTTTTTTCTTTTTTAACCCTTTGTGAAAATGAAAACTTTGGACAGAAAGTGACATTGTAGTAATTTTTCATTTGTACATCCCAATGTTAATAAAATCTGTGAAATAGTTGTGGGGTCAAAATTCTCACTATACCCGTAATATATTCTGTCAAGGGTGTAGTTTTCAAAATGGGGTCACTTTTGGAGGTTTTCCATTGTATAGGTACTCTAGGGGCTCTGCAAATGAGACATGACACCTGAAAACTATTTCAGCAAAATCTGCTTTTCAAATGCCAAGTGTCGCACCTTCCCTTCCACGCGCTTCCGTGTGCCCAATCTTCAGTTTACACCCACATGTGGGGTATTTCTTTGCTCAGGAGAAATTGCATAACAAACTGTGAGATGCATTTTCTCCTTTAACCCCTTGTGAATGTGTTCATTTTATGGCTAAATGAATGTATTATTTTAAAAAAATTAAATGTCTAAATTTAAGATGATGCCAATATAAAGCGGAGATACAGTAGATAATATGTATTAATGTATTTGTGTGGTATGACTATCTTTCTGAAAAGCAGAGTATTTCACTTTTTTGAAAATTAAGATTTTTTTTTTTACAAATTTTCATCAAATTTCCTTTTTTTTTTATTTTCTAAATAAATACAAAAATATTGATCAATGTTTAACACTAACATGAAGTGCAATGTGGCACAAAAAAAAACCTCAAAATCACTTGTGTAAGTTAAAGCATCTCAAAGTTATTGCCATATAAAGTGACACATGTCAGTTTTGAAAAATGAGGCCTGGTTATTAAGGTACTTTTAGGCTGTGTCCCCAAGGGGTTAAAAAGAATTTGTCACCAGGTCTAAAATGTCAAATGACATTCATTATCTTATAAGCCCTGTCACACTGAGCATTTTGGTGTTTTGTTTATTCAAAGCTATTCCAGATATATAAGCCCTTATATTGTTGAGGCAGATTAGGGTATACTAGTAAAGTGGGCAGTAACTCTGTAGATTCTCTGAGGATGGGGTCTTTGTGTGCTGTATGTCATTCAGTATTACCAACTACTTGGCTAGTATACCATAATTTGTATGAGCATTAACACTAGAAGTCCCAGAGAGGGGTCATTTAACATTTCTACCTTTGGAACCCAGAGATGGGTCGAATGACCTGAAGGATTTAAGCAAACAACCTATAATCACCGCTTTTGTTCTGTAATTAAGGCCATTACTGTCACACCACAGGATTTACAATAGGCTGCTGTGGGGGGCTGTGTGTGTGTGTGTGTGTGTGTGTGTGTGTGTGTGTGTGTGTGTGTGTGTGTGTGTGTGTGTGTGTGTGTGTGTGTGTGTGTGTGTGTGCGTGCGTGCGTGCGTGCGTGCGTGCGTGCGTGCGTGCGTGCGTGCGTGCGTGAGTGGCATGTCCTTCTTGTGTGACTCACTCAGTAACTGCGATTTTTTTAGCGATTTTTTTTTTTTTCTGCACCCATTGACTTGAATCTAAATATACAAAAATGTAAATATACAAAAGAACAACTGTTATTTGTTTCCATGCTTTTTATTTTTGTTATGAAAATAATAAAAAAAATACAAGGAATAAAACAATTCCACACATATTTACAATAGGCTGCTGTGGGGGGCTGCGTGTGTGTGTGTGAGTGGCATGTCCTTCTTGTGTGACTAGCATTTCAGCACTTACTCAGCAGTCTGTCTGCACTATCGGAACATACCTGGCACTGCCTGGGTATGTCCCTGGTACATTTGCCACACGTGTATTTGTAGCAGTCAACACATCTCTCAGTTGCACAATTGTTCGTGCATCGATGGTTGACCTGACACTTCGCCCTTTTGCCAGGGCTGGGTGTGGAAGGTTGTTGCCGAAGGAGTTTCTCCTTGCATGCTTTCTTTTCAGTCACATGAGAGCCACCTAACTCTTTTGCAAGCTCAACCAGGAAGTCCACCCGTCTCTCCTGCACCCCAGTGCATGTCTGATAAAGAACATGAGCATTCAGTGCTGCCATGTCAATAATGTTGTAGAACACGGCGAATGGCCATCTCCGTGTTCCTGCACGCACGCTGTACTCCCGCACCATTTGGTCCATTACATCCACACCGCACTTTGTGTGGTTGTATTGTGTGACCGTGTTTGGCTTCCTTTTGTTGGTATCCTCAGTCTCAACCACGCTGTGCATGCTGCTGAGAATGTAGACGGCCTTCTTTCGTTTGGGTGCATACACTGTCAGTGTGGCACCAGTGGTTGAAAACACCTGAGTGGTGAATTCAGTGCGGTCCATCTGTCTAGCGGATTGAGGAATTTCCCGGCGACTCTTGTTGACTGTGCCGAGGATAGTGGTTTTCCGGCTAAGCAGTCGTTGTGCAAGTGACAATGATGTAAAGAAATTGTCCGTGGTTACAGTTCTGCCCTTGTCCATGAATGGTTCCATCAGCCTCATCACTACAGTTTCGGACAGTCTCTCCCCGCTGGGACGACTGGGGTCCTTGCCAAGATATGGGAGGACATTACAGATGTACTTTGATTTCAAGTCGCAAGCCACCCAAAACTTGATGCCAAACTTGTCTGGTTTTGTTGCCATGTATTGCAGAAAACAGCAGCGAGTCTTTGACGGGAAAAGCTGTTCATCAATAGTGATGTGTCGACCAGGGTTGTAGGATGCGATGCAGTTGGTGACAAACGATCTCCACACATCGGAGATTGCAGCAAACTTATCGGTCTCCACTCGCTCACTGCGTGTGAACATGTCATCAAAGCGTAGGTGTTGCATGATGTCTTGGAAGCGGTTTCGGGTCATAGTTGCAATGATCCTTGGGTTTGCTAGGTTTGCTGACCAGCTGTCATGTAGTGATGGAACCTTGGTCACCCCCCGCAAGATAATGACTGAAATAAATGCCATTAGTTCCGGGAGACCCATGAACCAATCCACCTGCTCCGTGTGACGTGCATGTTGAGTAGTCCATTCTTGAATGCTACGAAGCATGTCAAGAGTGATAAAACAGAGGAAGCTCTGAAGGCGACTCCGGACACTTCGTCTGGCCTTAGCACTTGGCTCTCCATCTGTAGGGTACGGTTCTATTGGGGTGAAATGGAGACGTTTCCCCACTTCTACTTCACGCCACACTGTGCCATCTTTTGCGGTCTCTGTCGGCTCACTCGCCAACCGAGCTCTCTTTTTTGGTAGAGGAGGAGTCTCCTCATCTGCAAGATAAATAATTTCAAATTAACATTTTGTTTTGGTTCTAAATAAAAAAGATAGTCAGGAAATAAAAATCGGTAATTTGAAAAAATCTGACCTGAAGACAGCTCAGAGTCCGAATCCAGTTGAAGGACTATGTCTTCTCCATCTAA
Organism: Leptodactylus fallax; assembly: GCA_947044405.1. Classification (NCBI taxonomy): domain Eukaryota; kingdom Metazoa; phylum Chordata; class Amphibia; order Anura; family Leptodactylidae; genus Leptodactylus; species Leptodactylus fallax. The sequence goes on from CAMRHE010000254.1 coordinate 749,198, forward strand.
GTCAGAAGGGTTGGTGTTGCTCAGGATCAGTTCCAATGCCTGTTGGATGGTGTGCCTTCTCTGCATTTTGTTTCTTGTGAACAAAATAGGTGAAGCAGTCCCTTCACATCCCCCACAGCACAAAAGGCTGCATGCAAATTTGCTAAGGTGTTAGCAACCTTATGCATATTCCCAGCACAACAATGCAGCTGGGGGATGGGCAGACACACTCAAGAGCATCTTACATTCTTTTGTTTACACTCTCTTACAAGACCTGAGGTGGATCAACACAATTGCCCCCTGCAGATTCCTCAGACAATGGCCACATTTACAAATGAAAGGATGCTAATTGGAGCCATCAGAGTTGTCTGTTTGGACTAAGGGTCATTTGACCCTCTTTCAGGACTTCAAGGGGGAGCTCGAAATTTCTGGGACTTCTAGTGTTAAACAGACTAATATCTTTGGAATGGCTTAATGGGTTTGAATAAACAAAACACTAAACTGATGTGGTTGGACTTTTCTGATCTGGTGACAGTAAATAATTAAGTGTGAGTCAATGCAAGAAAGCTCTTTGTTGTTGATTTGTTATTTTTCCTTCTAGAATTATTCACAATTTATTGCTGCTGTTTACACATATGTGAGATGACAGTCACAGACACAGGCCAGCTAGTCACTGGGCACAGCATAGCACGTCATCGCACAGGATTGTAAACAGAGATTCAGACTACACTCAACAGCAATGGAAGGAAACAATGAGGAAGGCAAATATTCAGAATTTCATTTTAGCAGTTTGTGTCATTGTCACTATTTTAATCCCCAAAAAACTCCTTTAGAATATATACTTAAATATTGTAACTAAAAAAACACAATTACTTCTTTAGTTTGAAGTTTAATTCCTAATCACAATGTAAAGTTATTTTTTATCTTTATTTTTACATGCAATATAGTAGAATAATGTATACAAACTGAGTTGAGCTTGTCATAAATCCCTGGTGCAAGGACTGTTCAGATAAATTGCAGGAGATTCAGGTGTTAAGAACACAATATAGACACAAAAATGTTTAGTACGACCCACACCTTAAATTGGCTTAAACCCTTTCTGCCACAGGCATTTTTCGATTTTGACTCCCTGCCTTCCAAACCCCATAACTTTATTATTTTTCCATTCACAGAGCCATATGAAGGTTTAATGTTTATGGGACAAATTGTACTTTGTAATGGTACCATTTAATATTCTATATGAAACACTGGGAATTTGGATAAACATTCGAATGGGGTGGAATTGGAGAAAAACTGCGTTTGTGCAATTTTCTTACAGGCTTTGTTTTTACTGTGTTCACTGTGCAGCCAACATGACTTGTCACCGGTATACTATGGGTTGGTACGATTCTAGGAATACCAAATTTATTATTTTTTTTTTTACGTTTTAACCCCTTAAAAAAGGTATGTACACCTGTGCATTTACAGTAGGATTCATGGGCACTTGAATTGGCAGTTAAAGCAAGTGGCCCTCTATCCAGACTTACCTACTGCACATATTGCTGATATTAACTGTTGTTAATCCTTATCTGAGCTTTTTTACTCTGCTCCCAAATCTTGCACCACATAGTGCATTTAACACAGAGAAGTCATGGTAACTTTACCAGGCAGCAGATCATCTTGTCAGACAAGGTAAACTGTGCTTATCAGGATCATTGTATACAAAAAGATGAAATACTCAACAGAACTTTTTTTTTTTTTTGTGTAATCCTCAATTCTGTCTGTCAGGAAGATAGTGCATAGGCAAGTGGATGCCATAGCCATAATGCTATTGTCTCCTACGGTCATCCTTACATCAAGGAGCTGATGTTGGGGGCTTCCAGTTGAGCAGGACCTTCCGTTCCAGCAAGGGTTGGTCATACTCATGTCAACCATCTTCAACTAACTTCAGGTCACCAAACCATTCTGAAGCTTGGTATCTTAGTATAGTTGATGGTCAAGTGTTTCAGATTCATCTTACAACCATACTTTACATCAATGTCTTGGCTTCACCTTCAGCGTTTACAGTGTGGATAGCATACCATGGAAGATTTATCCTTTAGCAGAACCATGGTAATAAAAACTTCTCAGATCCCACCCAATTTATCACTGCTTTACAGTCCCATGTGTGCTCTCAACGAACGACCAGGAATGAGAAATGACCGAAATTTTTATTTCCTGTAGTCCGGGGGCAGCACAACTTACCCACCCTTAGATATTTTTTTTTTTCATTGCTACATATAATACAAGTGTGGTGTGGTCTCTCCAGACTTATATAAGCAGTCCATAATTTATTATTTGATCCTAATTATTGCCTATTAACCTGTCTCTTCTGATTTTATGTAGGGGGATATATGTGTGTGCTGCCTCCAGACTACAGGAAACAAAAATTTCGGTAAGCAAATTTTCTCACTGTTGTGGGAAAAGGGAAAGCAGATTAACATAACACCCTTTCTGCATTGATCAGGTATTTCCACTTCTATCACTGCCAGGGCCAATACAAAACGCGTATCCTTCACTGACCCCTCTTGTTCTCGCTTGTTTATAGCTAGTAGGTACACAGTCTTTTACTTGTTTGGGTTTCTCTATAAGTGTGTGCTTACAGTGCATATACATATTTTATGTCAGTCTGTTGTGAAGTAACATGTAATAAATAATATAACTTTAATGGCCTTTAATATGGACATTTGACTAGGTATTCTCGGAATTTATATCTGTATATGGGTGATACTGTGGGTGGCTTGTGCTGTTGTCTATCCACTTGATAGGGTTAGGTTTATAGAGTATAAATAAAAGATTTTTATTTTTAAAAGAAAGCTCCACTGTTCACTTTTTGGTTCAATATTGATGGAGTATCTTTATTGTGATAATGGTCCATATGCATGTTTAATGACACTGTTGATATATTATTGGCACTATGAGATGTACTGATTGCTGCATGTCACTTTGGGCTGGTGTGGAACACCATGTGTTCCTGCTTTGGGAGGTTATCTGGACTTAAAGACGGCATACTGTTTTCCTGCTATAGATCATGCTTGATAAAGCATGACTGAAACTTTGCAAAATTACCAATCTGTCATATGGATTGTTTCTATAACTGCAGTGTATGGATTATCATTTGATCTTTGCTCACTTGTGTGTTAATGAAGGGTTAAACAATAGTACTGTGCGGAAGAACATTTGATTGTATTTGTTTCTCCATGGACTGTCAAAAAATTGAACATATCCTATTTTTGTCCGTTTTCATGGACCCTTCAATACACTCAAATGGGCACCCCTCAGGCACAAAATGGCTGTGAAAAATGGCAGTTTTCACCATCAGTCATGTGAATGTAGGCTTAGGGTGGAGACAACGTTATTCATATTCAGATAACATTGACTTTCAATGCTTCAGCATACCAAAACATTTTGGACAGTTGTATGCTACCAACTTTCTAGTAACAGTGCAGGGAAGGCCCATTTCTGTTTCACCATGACTATGCCAGTCCACAAAGCAAAGTCCATAATGTCATGCGGTTGGATGAGTTTGGTGTAGAAGAACTTGGCTGGACCGCACAGAGCCCAGGCCTCAACCCCATTAAAAATGGCACTCATCCAACATCAAAGTCTCAATTAACAAATTCTCTTCTGGATAAATGGGGGGAGGGGTAAAAATGAGATAGTAACTTTCTTCAGGTCATGATTATGTGCCAAACCTGCAAGAGGATGACTTGCTGGAAGGTACAACACACTTTGTGCTGTCTTTTTTCAGCAGTGTGCAGATAGGATTTACTTAAATCTCATCCCCTACACTGCCACTGAATGGTAAAGGGTGGACCTATTAGAAGAGTTTCTCTTGCAGCACTGTTTTTTTTAAACACTTTTTGAGAAACAAGATGTTAAATGCTTCTTGTTGGAATATTAAGTTATCACCCATCTACTGGATAGTTGATAAATGCTATATTGTTGGAATTATGACCACTGTGACCTCAATCACCAGAACTGCAAGATCATGACTAGGAGGAATGTGGATGGAATGCCAATTAAGCATGGGACCTGCCATTCCATTGAATGTCTTTGGCACTGACAAAACAGCAGAGCACATAGCTTTCTGCCAGTGCCATAGACTTTGAAAGGACCTGGAATCTTGCAGCTCAGATCCCAGCAGTCAGACCCCACCACTAAGGGTGGCTAAAAAACTTTAGAATTTGAATGGGCATCCGATTGAGACCCAGACTCACAGTATCAGACTTTTCCATCATGATTACAATATGGGACAGTAGTCCGTTGGTGAGGCAGTGTCCCCTTTAGGCTAAGGCCCCAGGTTGAGGAAACGCTGCGTTTGTTTGAGCCAAAGCCAGGAGTGGATATAACAGAAGGGAAATATCTAAGAGCTTCCTTTATATTTTCCATTCCATTCCAAGCCACTCCTGACTTTGGCTCAAAAAAACAAAACAAAAAAAACTGTGTTTCAACAACGTGGGGCTTTAGCTTTAAAGATCAAATTAGCAACACAGACTCACAAGTTTACTCCATAATTTCCAAAATACTTTTATAAGGTTTTGGCTCCCTGGGTTTCATACTTGCATGGTTTGGCATGGTGATTTGGGCTTCCCCTTTACCATGTAATCTTACCACTGTCAGATTGTCCATTGCTCAGTTTGGACATCCCCTCTGCTTTTTTGCTATTTTTTTTATGCTAGTTTGATTTGTGTATATTATTTACATGGTCCTTCTTGGGAAAGGTTATCCCACTTGTTTTTTTTTTCTTTGTCTGACGGGAATGAAAGTTACATAACCTATTTTCTCTTTTTATATGAGATTTTATATTTTCACTTAATATACAATAAGTACATACAGTGCTCTAGGCTAATTAAATGACCTGAGCTTCTTTGGCTCCTAAGTTTTTCAGCCAAATTTAAATGTGTTTAACATATAACAATAGTGAATAACTGCCTATTAGTTACTAACCTACTCAGGTATATTTAACTATGATGTTTCTACCCTCATTGTAAAAGAATTTAACTACTCTAATACTACCTTCCAAGCCACAAGAGCTGGGCTCCAGATGGCAAACAAAAAATAGTCATAATGTCCACCTCCAGTGCTAGCCTCAAAATACTTACCTCACCCCCATTACCACAGCTTAGTCCTCATTTTACAGCATTAACAGAGACAAGAACAGGCCACATTCTACAATGGCTTTCAGCGTGTGGTAATAATAAAGTTCATTTTATTATGCAGATTAGTATTATTACCACGAAACCAATATTTATATACTTTGCAAGGATTTATTAATTTATGAAAAATAAACTTTGAAAAACAAGACAAAAAAAACAACAACAAAAAAAAAAAAAGCCACAGTCACTCTGTATTACTACAATCACTGACATGATCTGTTCATTGTAGCTTCTTATGTGTGCTCAAGTTATGTTAAAGGAGTATTCCAAACATAGCCATTCATGGCATATCTACATAGTTTGGCAACTCCTGGTACCCACCTTGTGAAGCCAGCACAGCTGTAAACTGAATGGAGGCAGGTATCAAGAATGGGGTTGGAGGTCTGCAACTACCAGATTAACATATGCCATAAACTTTCTTGTTAAGAATATATAGGCAACTATGGAGGTTGAGCTTGCATTTCTGAGTTTGTCCAGGCTTCTTAATAATTTATACTTCAGTCAAAATACAAATCTATGCATATTTTCACAAAATTGTTTAATATAAAAATACTCAATCATACATTACTTTAATAGCAAATATTTAAAAAAAAAAAGGGGGGGGGGGATAAAATTAATGCCAATGTAATGTTTATTTAAACATTAGGAGGCATAATTCATGATGAAAAAAAAAAAAATATATATATATATAAAAAAAAAAAAACATAGCTAGTAGTGCTAAGAGACAAGTCATTACAATCTACCCAAATACAGCTCAATGGTGCTACTTCACATAAGTATTTTTGTTAGCATTAAAAAAAAATGCATCAAAAACACATTTGAAAAAAATGCATGTAAAAAATATGCATTTTGCTTTTTTTTTTTTTTTTTAAATCAAGGTCAATCAGTGCTAAAAAAAAATGCATTTTTTTTGTTTAAATAAATGTGTTTTTCAAAATGTTTTTATGCATTTTTTAACAGAAAAAAAAGCTTATGTGTAACGCACCAAAACACCAGGATTCAATGTCTTGATAGAAAACAGGCGAAGGAAAACAATCCATGGAATACTGTGTCATTCTGGTATGAGAATGCTCAGCAGCCAGAAGTTCAGTACTGTAAAATGGTATATTCATTTAAAGTTTATGCATCCAATGTGATTTTTACGGCATAGGAGGCGCAGGAACCCCAGGGGTGGCCTGACGAGGTATATTATACATGACTCCAAGGAACTGATCAGCGATACGCCCAGCTTCTCTTAAACCACTCAGAAGAGCTCCATGAACAGTTGCAGGATAATTCCGAATGGTGTGCTCCCCAGCAAAAAACAAGCGTGGAATGGGCTACAGGGAGGAGACAAGAGAAAAAGTGTTAGTATATAAACTGGTGCTGGGGGGATTGTTTAACATATCCCCTGTGAGTACATGCTCAGTTCAGCCAAACATACATGTTTCCTAAATGGGGAGAGGGGAATAAGCAACTGCCAGACACCTCTGACAGAACTTAATCTTCCCAAGATCAAAAGCATCCGGGCATGTAGATATCCATCACAATACTCATCACAGTGCTTTGCCCCACCTTCTGAATTTGTTTTACAAAACCATGTCAAAAACCCACAAAATATGAAGGTCTGCCTCTGTTTAGTCTTTTGGAAAGATCAAATACAGGTCCTCATTTCACAACTGGCTTTACTTTTAAAAAGGACCATAGCAAGCCCAACTAAACATAGTTGCACAGCAGAATGTACAATGTTGCACTGCCCTTTGGTTGTTGTGTCAGTGCTTTATATATTATACATACACATATATACACACACACACACACACTAGCAGAAGGACCCGGGTATAGTGGGATTTTTGTGTACTCACCGTAAAATCCTTTTCTCGTTGTATTCACTGGGGGACACAGCACCATGGGTATAGACCTGGTCACTAGGAGACAAGACACTAGGAAAAAGCAAAAGCTGTTGGCTCCGCCTCCAGGCTATACCCTGCCACAGCCACTGTGCATGAATCAGTTTGTACCGTAGCAGTAGGAGAGAGAGACACAAAGGAACATGGAACCAACAACCACCAACAATGCCTGAACCCAAAAAGGAACCAACACAGTTCGGGCAGGAACACTGAAAAAAACAAGGGAGGGATCTGTGTCCCCCAGTGAATACAACGAGAAAAGGATTTTACGGTGAGTACACAAAAATCCCACTTTCTCGTCTACTTCACTGGGGGACACAGCACCATGGGATGTCCTAAAGCAGTCCCAGAGGGTGGGAATAACACGGCCATGCAAACCTGTAATACTCAACCGCTTCCAGAAACTTACAACCCAAATTGGCATCAGCAGAGGCCACAGAATGAATCTGGAGAAACTTAGAGAAAAAGGATGGAGGCCCAGTGGGATACTTACAGACCTGGGAAGCATAAGCCTGATACCGGAGGCCCCGGGAACTCCAACAGCTCTAGAGGAGAGAGCCGTCACACGGGAGGCAGAGCCGTACTCTTAAATCGATAGGTCTCCCTAATCTCAGACCAAAGCCATCGGAAGATGGGAGCTCTGGAAGCAGGCAGGCCCTGGCAAGGGCACTCAGGGAGAATGAGCAAAGCGTCCGAACAAGAGAAAGGATCCGTGAGGGACAGTATACACGCAAATTGCCCGGGCAACAACCGGGCAGGGAAGAGCAAGCACTCACATGGACGCCTGGGGACCGAGCAGAAGGAGGGCAAGACCAAGTCCTCGAAGTGGAAGCAGGAAAAACACCCTAAGAAAAAAAGACTGTGGCAGACAGAGGAAAACCTTATCCTTGTGGAGGACCAGAAAGGGAGGCTGCCGAAAAAAAGGGGCAGCCAATTAGGGACCCCTGCGGATGGAGGTAATGGCCACCAGAAATTCATTCTACCAGGACAGAAGGCAAAAAAAGGGATATCATAGGCTCGAAGGGGAGAACCTGAAGCACCTTAAAGATGAGGTTAAGATCCCACGGATCCAAGGGTTCCAAAGGAGCACAGAGTGGCACTCCTGTAGGAAAGTCTTTTAAAAAGAAAGAAGACTAAGACCTTGATCCAGACCAGACTGGAGAAGATCCGATGAGAATCGTTACTCTTCCAACGGTGGACGTAAGCCTTCCACGTTTGATGGCAGATCTAAGCTATCTGGAATTTCCGGGCCTTGAGTATGTTAGAATAACAAACTCCGAAAAAACCACGATGCCTCAAACCTCGGATTGAACAGCCACGCCGTGAACGCAGCTGAGTCAAGGTGGGGAGGAACAGCAGTCCTTGAGACAGCAGGTCGACCAGCAGAGGAAGAGGCCAGGAGCATCCGCCAACAGGAAAATGAGATCCACATACAAGACCCGGCAGGGCCAATCTGGTGCCACCAGGATAGCTTGAACCCCCTTGGTCTTGAGATTCTGGAGGACCCAAGGGAGAAGAGGAAGTGAAAAACCGAACTTACAAGAGCGCCAGCGGTGATGGCTCGAGGATCCAGAGACCTGGCAATTTAGCCGGGGACCTTGTGGTTCCGGCGGAGGCTAAAAATGTCGACGTTTGTCACACCACAGCGGGAGCACAGTGGATGGAAGATCTGCAGATAAAGCGACCCTCGCCCGGAGCAATATTTTCTCGACTCAAGTAGTCTGCCACCCAGAAAAAGGTTGACCACCGAAAGAGCTGGAACAAGGCGCTCCACCCAAGGAAGAAATTGTGAGGCTTCTAGTAAGGCCGCACGGCTCCTGGTGCCACGCTGAGGGTTCAAGTAGGCGACCATGGAGGAGAGGTCAGTCTGGACTGTGACAGATGTCCTTGGAGAAGAGAGGTCCAAGGAGTAAGGGCAAATAAGATAGCCCTGGGATCCAGCAGGTTGAACCAGAGGGAGGAATCGGCCCTGGACCACAGGCCCTGAACAATCAAAGCATCGAGGACCACTCCCCAGCCGGGGAAATTGGCGGCAGTGGGAATCACTTACCAACAGAGGGGAAGAAGGACTTCCCTTGAGAAATTCCTGGGGAGGAATATACACTAAAGAATCTCTCAGTGAACCAAGGTGGAAAGAGAACCAAGCAGATTAGGCTGTCCGGTATTTGTCCCAGCAGGCCGTAATCTTCAAGAGGAGAGAACGACAGAGTGAATGAAAGGTACAGCCTAGATGGTTGAGGCGATCGTGCGCAGGACCCACATGCCAATTCAAAGACAGCAAGGAGAGTACCTCCAAAGGTGGGACACTCAGGATCTTGGCCTCCGGAGGGAGAATCACACCCTGGAGCGAGCAGAGGATCATGTCCCGGATTCCATGTGCTTAGAGGACACGAGACATCCTCATAGATGAGCCAGCAGAACCGGCGAAGAACATCCAAGGTGAACCACAAGCTGGTCAGATTGTCTGACCTGGAGGGGCTTCACCAGGAGGTCGTCAAAGTCTGAAAACACGGCAGCACCTCTGGCGCAGAGGATGGCCATGAGAGACGCCATCACTGAGGGAAAAAAACCCCCGGTGGCAGAGGCCAGCCTGAAGGGGAGAGAGACAACTGGAAAGGTCAAGGATCCACAGCAAAAACGAAGAAACCGCCGACGGCACAGCGAGATGATGTAGATGGACGAAGAATTCGCCCATCTCCAGGGATGCCACCACAGACTGCATAGACTACAACGGAGCCTGCAGGCATGGAAGAACCTGTGGAGCCCTTTCAGGTCCATGATGGGACGGAGGAAGCCGTCCTTCTAGGCGAATGGAGAACAGGTAAGAATACTAACCCCAGATACACTCTGCAACGGGAACAGGGACGCTGACTCCCTGCCGCTGGAGATTGGAGACAGCCTGGATTGTCCGACATAGCGAAGGCAAAGAGACTCCAGCGAAAACTGGAGTAGCCGGACGACACCGCCTCTCAGGCCCAGGCTCCAGACGTCCCGCCATTTGAGATGCCCAGAGAGGGGAAAAAACTTCATGCCGAGGAGGCTAGGAAGAGGAAGACCTGGACGACCTAGTGCAGAACCGCCAGGGAGGCCTGGACTTGAAAGAAGCTTTCTGGAGCAGGAGAACGGCTGACACATAGGACGCCTCTGAGGGAGGAAGAATCTATTCCCCCGTGGCCTCAGGGATAAGCTTCTCGACGCCCTTAACAAAAAATTTGGCCCAGGACGACCTGGAAAGGGAGAAGGGCTGCGTTCGCCTTCTTGGAGGCGGACCCAGTATTCCACAACGGATCCCAACGGTATGGCAGATAATCACTGCATTGGGGGCCGCCTTAGCAGATTTGGGAGGCATCTCCAGTTATTGGGAAGCGTTCAGGATCTCAGAGACGAGCGGCTGGAGGGAAACTGCATCAGGGAGGTTTGACTGAAGCTGTTTGGCCCAGGAAAAGAAGGCCTTGATGACCCAAGAGGCAGAGAAGGAGAGCCGCAGGGAGAAACCAGCCACTACGAAGGCCACCCTGGTGAGGGAAGCCACCTTCTTGCAGCAATGCAATAGCCAGCATTTAGGGCAATGCAATGTATCAGTTCTGCATTGCAAACAATACAACAGATGCGATCCGATCTCACTCCGAGGGATCACTGAGGTAGGCAAAATCTGCTGAAGGCAGACTAGAAGCCTTGGAGAGCCTAGCTATCATGGGATCCACCGTGGGAGGCTCTTAGTGATAGGAAGCGACACATGGGGCGGCTCGCTGACAAAATGTCAAGACAGGCCAGCTTGCGCTCACTAGTTACTGATATCTAAGTACCGTGCGCTAACCGATTGCACCACTGGAGCAACCTGCTTCCCTTGCCTCGGATGTTCATCATTGCCAGCCAGGGAGAGCTAGAGACGTGTGTCACAGCACAGCCTGGCAGAACTGCCCGAGCTCACCTTCCACTTGGAGACACACAGGTCAAGGGAAGGGATGTCCGATTTCCTAGTCGAAGACAGAGGATGGTCCAGGGAGAAGTCACTGTGCCCTCAAGATGATATCAAACATCCAGTGGCAGAAAGAGATGTCCACTTGAGAGGATGAGTCCGGGTCCTCAGAGATCTGTAGGGTCTCTATCGCATAGATGACTCCCACGTAGCAGCAGATATAGATCAGCCTAGCTGAAGCTCCGAGTCGGAGTCAGAGGCGTCCCCAGTTAAATAGACCGAGCAGAGGGAGGGAGGTATCCGCCTGTCGGAGTGGAGCCGTGAGCTGAGTTCCTATCTGGGGAGTACCCAGAGGAAGGGGTGGCGGACCGTGAACCGTAGGAAGACTTCCTGGTCCTTTTGAGGCTCCTGGAGCTGCGACGGGAACTATGAGGGTGTCCAGGGAGATCCCTAGAAGCAGCCGACTGAGCGGCGATCTGGGAAAGCAGCCATTCCAAGTTTCCAGCACTGACTAGTTAAGTCTGGTAAGGACACCATGGCCAAGGTTAGGGAGGCCGCCCAATCCGGGGGATGGAAAAACCGGAGAGGGGCCAGGAGGTTACTGACTGGCTGAGGCGGAAGGCAGAGAGAGCACATGGGCTCGGGCTGTCCGCATGGCAACTGTTTTTGATACAGCGGGTGCACGTATAAAAACGTGACACAACCAGAGAGGCCGGAGGGGGAGCCCAAGAAAATTAGGGTAACCCAGGGGGTTAGCCTACCAGACTGCAAAAGATGGCCGCTCACAAACTGCTGCAGCAAGGGTTCCGCAGGTGCAATGTCTCCCAGGGAACTGGGAAGAATCCCTGCTGTCCCAGCAAGCCAAAAAATAAATAAATAAGCCAATAAATAAATAAATTGAGAATATGAGGAGAGCAAAGCTCTTCCACTGGTAAAAACAGGCTCAGTAGCTACTGGGCAGGCTGGATGGCTTGCCAGGACAGCCCCCTGGCCAATGGAAGGCCCTAGGCGGAGTCTGGGTACCAGAAAAGCCCGGGAAAGGGACGGGCCCGTTGCGGCCTAGTTTCCGGCCAGGCCTCGGACTCGCGTACAACGCGGCCGACCGCGAGGCACCGTTGGCGGCGCGGCGCGACCGCGAACTCCGGAGGTTCCGCGGAGGCCTGGGAAAAGGTACCGGGGGGCCAGGAAAGGGGGTCCCCACACGAGCGGGGGGGGGGAACCGGGTGCCCCCCCCCCGACGGGGGCCGCTCGGTAGGAGCGACCAGAAAGCCCAAAAACGCCCCAGAAAAAAGGGGCTTATTTACTAAGATTTAAGGCCCAGTTCAGGGGAACCCTGTGATGCCCCCCCCTAAACAGGACCCATACTATTGTCCCCCTGGGAAATGGCACTAAGGGGCTGAGAGGGCCTGAAGGGGAGGTGGAGAGGGCCTGAAGGGGAGATGGAGAGGGGCTGAGGTAACTTACTCACCAGCCTTCTATTCTTCTCATACTCACCAGTCTGGCGACTTCAGGCGCCGCAGGGTCACCCCCTCGGTAGGACCTCGCACGTGGGAGTGGGGTCACCGGTACTCCGGCCGCTTTCGGGGTGCGGCGAATGGTGAGTGGGGACTGGGTGACCGGCGAGGCTGCTGTTTTGCAGAGCGCTGCGCCCGCAGGAGGGTATGACTGGTGTGGCGTACACGCTGACTACCCCCTGCACCTGAAAGAAAGGTAAAAATAAAAACGATGCAAGACAGAAGACCTGAGTCAGGTCGTGTCTGCCTCCTATGACACTAGGTTTCAAACTGATTCATGCACAGTGGCTGTGGCAGGGTATAGCCTGGAGGCGGAGCCAACAGCTTTTGCTTTTTCCTAGTGTCTTGTCTCCTAGTGACCAGGTCTATGCCCATGGTGCTGTGTCCCCCAGTGAAGTAGACGAGAAATTTCATTTTTTGTTTGTGCAGTGGCTCCAGAAGAATTGGCCAGTTCTGCACTTGACATCCAGTATGGCAATTCAGTATAGGTACAGACTATTTATGGCTGTGTTGCTATGGAAAACTAGTAAATGAAATGTGAACTTATTGGCTGATAGACGTCATATGACTGAATATTTAAGGACCTGTCAACTGCTATTGATTCATACAGGTCATAAATAGCTTGGTTGCTATGGAAACCTGGTCTATTGGTCCATAAGCGTTGTGTGATCATGTTCATCTCAATTTGGATATCAGTGAAAAACCTGCGATCGGCTGTTATGGAAAACCTGGAGTAAAGCTGTGTGTATGTGACCTTGTGTAACCGTGCCATCCACAGCGTCCTGCCCCTTTAAAGCTGACCTACAGCAGTGAATAAAAATGGCTGGGTTGTAATGGAAACATGGAGTGCAGCTGTGTGCATGTGGCTGACAATGCCTTGTCAGATTGGAGACGGGCTTGAGTCTGCTGAGAGTTTTCATTAGCTCGAAAAGCAAGCATGCGATTTGCTGCAGGAGGCATGAGTAGTTTAAAAACATTTCAATTTATAAGAATGCTGACATCCAGTATGGCAGTTCAGTCAGTGGCGTAAATACCGAGGTAGCAGCGGTAGCGGCTGCCACAGGGTCTGAGACACTAGGGGGCCCGGCGGGCCCCTGATGTTTTTTTTTTTTTCTTTTTTAATAGGCTGTTATGCTGCCTATTTACTTACCGATCCCCACTCTTGCTCATGGCTGCCTGCGCTTCACTTTCTGTGGAGGCGGCTGTGAGCAGAAGCAGGGATCGGTAAGTAAGGTCGCAACCCGCGAACCCCACAAACACTGCTATCATTATACTCTGGGGTCTTCTCAGACCCCAGAGTATAATGATCGGAGGCCCAGGGGAGGTAAGGGAACATAAAAAACAATGTTACTTACCTCTCCTGCGCTCCAGCAGGCTTTGGGCCTCCTTGGAGCATGCCTGGCTCACGTGACATCTGGTCCAACATTGAAGAGGTAGCGGGGAGTGCGGCGGATACAGGGAGAATTAAGTAACATTGTTTTTTTATGTTTGTATCTTCCCCTGGGTCTCCAATTATTATACTCTGGGGTCTGAAAAGACCCCACAGTATAATAATTGTTCATGGGTGGTCCACATGAGGGCCTGGGTGGCTCTCGAACAGAAAAATATTATGAGTTACGGGTTCTAGATATATTGTTAAAGACAAGTTTTTCCAGGGTTTTATACGGATTGCAAGATTGGAGTCGGGAAGGAATTTTTTCCCCTTCATGGGGCAATTTGCATAAGCCTCATGTTATTTTTTTTTTTTACCTTCCTCTGGATCAACACAGTAGGGTTATAGGTTGAACATGTGTATATCCAACTTCATCTACTATGTAACTATATAAAACTGATCCCCAGAGGGACCCATTGACTATAATAGGGTTGGTTGATTATCCATTATGGTATCCATGATTTTGCCAGATGAAAAGGTCTTGCATGCATTTCTTTTTCATCTGCAATTAATAGACTTTTGACAGAGCCTCCTAATCCTGTGTTCAGTTGGAACACCTAGACTAGATTCACACAAGTGTCTAGTATCCGTCTACTGTCAAGATGTATAAAAAAATAATAAAAAAATAACGGATTGGTTAAAAAACGGATTCAAATAGTTACACAGCACGTACCATAGTCTGACTTTTTTTTTTAAGGATTAGTCAATGGGTATCTGTCAAAAAAAAAAAAAACTGTCCGTTTGGGTAAGTTTGACAAATTGTTTTTTTTTTGTTGTCCCTTCTTCATTCTGAGCGTGTATAGAGAAGAATGAAGAGGGAAATCAGTTTGCAAAACGGACAGACAGATTACTATCCGTTGGTAATCCATTTGTGTCTGCCTTCCATAGACCTCAACGTTTAAAAAACAGATTCATTGCTGTCCATCGTGTATCATTTTTTGGACGAAGAAAAAGTCCAGGAAGTCTGATTTTTTCTCTACCCAAAAGGGTGGATACACAACGGAAATGGTACAAACGGACACCTGCGGATGGTTTTTAAAACCCATTGAAATCAATAGGTTTTATAACAAACCGTTGGAAATCAGTTTTTGAGGATTTTTAGATGGTTACAAAAACTGATTTCATGCAGACAGACAAACACTGATGTGAACCCAGCCTGACTGGTACAGTGCGGAGAACAAAAAGCCAAAAGCACAGCTGTTAAGCCATGTTAGCCTCAATAATTAGTATATTTTAAAATCAAGCTGGAGAATTTTTTTCAATAGTAAACACTTACTTGTGGTGCTCCAGGAATGGCAGGGCCTGGAGTAATTGGTTGAGCCATTAAATCATAGTCATTGCCAGAGGAACCAGCTGCTACATAAGAATAGGATCCTCGAGCCCATGGGTCAGCGCGCCACCGACTTACAACTGTCTCTTTTGGCTGAAAGTATATAAAAAGATAAACGATAAATAATGTACCTAAATGCGTTATGGTGTCACAATGTGAGAAATGTGAACTGCATACATTGTGCAGGCCTCTAAAACTAGGAACACAGACATTGAAAGTAGTAGTAAAATAGTCCATATCAGAAGGTTACTACATTAACTAACCTGTTAAAAATATTTGCCAATTGTAACAGTGGAGGAGAATAAACCTTACCTGTGGTACTGCACTACTGCCAAATATCCCTTTCAGAATGGCCAAACAACGCCCAACTATAACGTCATCACTGATGTTTTCCATAATTCCCGCAGCTTCTCCCGCCACCAAGGCCAGCAGTATTGGTGCTGTCATAGAACATATTAAGAAAAGAAAAAGGCACCTTTCGCTTTTAGTGTCTAATAATTGCACCTAATACTAATATAAATACAGTGCTATGAACCCATGCACACAGGGAACTGGTTAATAAATGTCATATGCAGAAGTGATGAAGAAAATAAAATTACCTTTATAAAGATTCCAGAAAAGAAATAGCTCCCCTCTGCTAGCAGTGGTGCTGCCTACATGACCAAATAAATTAACTGTTGGGTCCCAAAATACTCTGTCAAAGCATAGTACCACCTAAAAAAAAAAAAAAAAAATTTCCAAATACAGTTATTTCTCCCTGCACTGGTAAAATCACTTCTGCTACATTTACAATGGTCACCAAAGGCTTAAACTACTTTATGAACGGAATTTTTTTTTTCACCATAAAACCAATTTTGTTTAATGTTCAAGGGATTTGTTCATCCCCTTAAAACAAATGTATCAAAAGCTCAAAATGACCTCATAGATTGTAAGCTCTTGCAAACAGGGCCCTCAGTCCCAGTGTGTGAATTGACTATTTCTTTGTAATGTATCTTTTTGTCTGTACTTGAACCCTACAAGTTGTACAGTGCTGCGGAATATGTTGGCGCTATATAAATAAAATTTATTATTATTATTATATAAAACAGAGTAATTGTACAGTTTCCCCCTTCCGTTCCCATGCCACCACTTCTTAGGTTCTCACTGTTCTCTGGATCCTTGTATTCAGCTGTTCTGGACATGTTACCGCTAATGCCACTGTTGAAATGTCATCATTGAAGACTAGGATACAAAGACTGGCAGGGGACCCAGAAGGGACAGGGTGACATTGCATTTCGGAAGCGGTGAAATGGAACGTCACCAGATTATCAGAAAGTATGGGTAATTATAGAATTTTTTTTAAATAGAAGTAAATTAGAAGTTGGGGGGGGGGGGGGTTAGTTTAGGGGTTAATTCCTAGTTTATCTCGGACAACCCCTTTAAATTTAAAGTTACTAACTGCAGTATATGTTCAAAACTCTGAATTACTGAATGTTACACTTCCTCAAATGGAGGTTATTCATTTAAAACTTGTTTTCCCTTTTTCACTGGCAACCCATTTCCATGAAATATTTAGGGATTTCCCTTCCTGCCAACAAAGAACTAGTACTTGAATTTAAAACCTATACTTCGCAACCCGGAGGTTGACCTTCCTGACACTGTTCTGGTTTGTCTCACATATAGAAAAATAACAATGTTTATCCATATGAAATACAATAAATATACAACATAAATTTTTTTGGTCCCATATTATGTGGATTCACTTTAGCTATAGTTGGGATTAGGTCTGTGGTTTTGCCTTCTATTCTAATCAGTTGAGCTATTTATATTTACTCTCATTATTTTTGATTTATGTTATTATACCTTGGCTATAATTGTGACCCTTAGCTATATGGGATCTGATAATATAATACAACATAGCAGTATGTGGTTCCGGCGGGAGGCAAAAAAGGTCGACGTCTCTCATGCCACAACGGGAGCACAATTGAAGGAAGATCTGCTAATAAAGCGCCCCTTGGCCGGAGCAATATTTTCTCGACTCAAGTAGTCTGCAACCCAGTGGTCAACGCCAGAAAAGGTGAACCACCGAAAGAGCTGGAACGTGGCGCTCCACCCAAGGAAGAGATTGTGAGGCTTCTAGTAAGGCCGCACGGCTCCTGGTGCCCCGCTGGGGGTTCAAGTAGGCGACCACGGAGGAGAGGTCAGTCTGGACTGTGACAGATATCCTTGGAAGGGAGAGGTCCAAGGAGATTGGGCAAATAAGATAGCCCTTGGTTCCAGCAGGTTAAACCGGAGGGAGGGCTCGGCCTTGGACTACAGGCCCTGAACAGTCAAAAGCATCGAAGACCACTCCCCAGCCAGGGAGACTGGCGTCAGTGGGAATCACCTACCAACAGAGGGGAAGAAGGACTGCCCCTGAGAAATTCCTGGGGAGGAGATACACCAAAGAATCTCTCGGTAAAATCAAGGAGGAAAGAGAACCGGGCAGTTGAGGCTGTCCGGAGATTTGACCAAGCAGGTCAGAATCATCAAGTGGAGAGGACGACAGAGTAAGTGAATGAAAGGGACAGCCTAGAAGGTCGAGGCCATCGTGCACAAGATGACCCACATGGCGAAACGAAGAGATTACCTCCGAAGGTGGGACACATCGGACCTCAGGATCTTGGCCTCCGGGAGGAGCGTGTCGAGGATCATTTCCCGGATTCCATGTGCTTAGAGGGCATGAGACAAGACCTTTCCTCGTTGATGAGCCAGCCAAACCGGCGAAGAAGGACCAAGGTGATCCACAAGCTGGTCAGATTGTCTGACCTGGAGGGGCTTCACAAGGAGGTCATCCAAGTCTGGAACATGGCAACACCTCTGGAGCGGAGGATGGCCATGAGAGACGCCATCACCGAGGAAAATACCCAAAGGACAGAGGCCAGCCCGAAGGGGAGAGCAACAACTGGAAAGGTCACGGATCCACCGCAAAACGAAGAAACAGCTGATGGCACAGCGCAATGATGAAGATGGATGAAGAATTCACCCATCTCCAGGGATGCCACCACAGACTGCATAAACTACAGTGGAACCTGCAGACATGGACAAACCTGTTGGGCCCCTTCAGGTCCAAGATGGGACAAAGGAAGCCGTCCTTCTTGGGAATGGAGAACAGGTAGGAATAGTAACCACAGATACGCTCTGAAGCGGGAACAGGGACGCTGACTCCCTGCCGCTGGAGATTGTAGACAACCTGGATTGTCCAATGTAGGGAAGGCAAAGAGATTCCGGTGAAAGCTGGAGTAATTGGACGACACCACCTTTCAGGCCCAGGACCCAGACGTCCCGCCACTTGAGAGGCCCAGAGAGGGGAAAAAAACTTAATGCCGGGGAGGGCTTGGAAGAGGAAGGCCTGGACGACTTGGTGCAGGACCGCCAGGGAGGTCTGGGCTTGAAAGAAGGCTTCTTGGAACAGGAGAACGGCTGGCACTTAGGATGCCTCTGAGGGAGGAAGAATCTATTTCCCCTTTGGCCTCAGGGATAAGCTTCTCAATGCCCTTAATAAAAATTCGGCCCAGTTTGACCTGGAAAGGGAGAAGGGCCACGTTCGCCTTCCTGGAGGCAGACTCAGTATTCTACAAACTAATCCAAACGGTATGGCGGATAGTCACTGTGTTGGCGGCCGCCTTGGCAGATCTGGGAGGCATCGCCAGGTATTTGGAAGCGTTCAGGATCTCAGAGACGAAAAGCTGGTGGTCCGGGAGGGAAGCCGCAGCAGGGAGGTTTGACTGAAGCTGTTTGGCCTAGGAAAAGCAGGCCTTTCTGACCCAAGAAGCAGCGAAGGAAGGCCGCAGGTAGAAGCCAGCCATTACGAAGGCCACCCTGGCGATGGAAGCCACCTTCTTGCAGCAGAACATCAGCCAGTATTTAGGACAATGCAATATATCAGTTCTGCTTTGCAAACAATACAATAGAAGCGAACCCTTCTCACTCCGAGGGATCACTGAGGTAGGCAGAGTCCGCTGAAGGCAGAATAGAAGCCTTGAAGAGCCTAGCTATCACGGAATCAACCGCGGGAGGCTGTAAATGATAGGAAGGGACATATGGGGCGGCTGGCTGACAAGATCTCAAGACAGGCAGCCTTGCGCTCACTAGTTACTGATATATAAGTACCGCGCGCTAACCGATTGCACCACTGGAGCAACTTGCTTCCTTTACCTCGGATATTCATCATTGCCATCCAGGGGGAGCTAGAGACATGCGTCACAGCATAGCCTGGTAGAACTGCCCCTGAGCTCACCTTCCACTTGGAGACACACAGGTCAGGGGAAGGAAGGGACGTCAGACTTCCTAGTAGAAGACAGAGGATGGTCCAGGGAGAAGCCACTGTGCCCTCAAGATGTGACCAAACACCCAGTGGCGGAAGGAGATGTCCACTTGAGAGGATGGGTCCGGGTCCTCAGAGATCTGTAGGGTATTTCTACCACATGGATGAGCTCCCGCGTAGCAGCAGATATAGATGAGCCTAGCTGATGCTCCAGGTCGGAGTCAGAGGCGTCCCCAGGGAAGCAGACCGAGCAGGGGGAGGCAGTGATCCGCCTGTCGGAGTGGAGCCGCAAGCTGAGTCCCTATCTGGGGAGTGCCCAGAGGAAGGGGTGGAGGACCGTGAACTGTAGGAAGACTTCCTGGTAGTTTTGTGGGGACGGCTCCTGGAGCTGCGACGGGAACTATGAGGGTGTCCACGGAGATCCCTAGAAGCCGCTGACTGAGTAGCGATCTGGGAAAGCAGCCATTCCAAGTTTCCAGCACTGACTGGTTAAGTCTGGTAAGGACACCATGGCCAAGGTGAGGGAGGCTGCCCAATCCGGGGATGGATGAACCGGAGAAGGGCCAGGAGGTTCCTGACTGGCTGAGGCGGAAAGCAGAGAGCAGATGGGCTCAGGCTGTCCGCACGGCAATTGTTTTTGATACAGCGGGCGCACATATAAAACGTGACGGAACCAGAGGGTGTGTTGGCTCTTCACGGGAGGACAAGGCAGAGGGGGCCGTGGAAATTAGGGGTAACCCAAGGGGTTAGCCTACCAGATCGCAGGAGATGGGCGCTCACCAACTGCTGCAGAGATGGCGACACAGAGGGCTCCGCAGGTGCAACGTCTCGCAGGGAACTGTGAGGAGAGTCAGAGGAATCCCCGCTGTCCCAGCAAGCCAAAAAGACAGTAAGCAAATAAAAAGTGATTCTGAGGAGAGCAAAGCCTTTCCCCTGGGAATACAGAGCTCAGTACCTATTGGGCAGGCAGTATGGCTTGCCAGGAAAGCCCACTGGCCAATGGAAGGCCCCAGGCGGGGTCCGGATGCCAGAAAAGCCCGGGAAAGGGGTGGGCCTAGTTCCCAGCCAGGCCTCAGACTCGCGTAGAAAACCGGCCGGCCGCGAGGCCCGACGGAGGCCTGGAAAAGGTACCGGGGGTCTAGGAAAGGGGGTCCCCACACCAAGGGGGGGGGGGGGAGGAGGGGACTCCGCTCTCCCCACATTCGAACTATAAGGCGCACCCCCCCCCCCTCCATTTTCCTCCCACATTTGGGGGAAAAAAAGTGCGTCTTATAGTCCGAAAAATATGGTATTGCAGAGCACTGCACGGTGACCCCAGGAAAATTGTTAATTTTCAAAAAGTGATGTTTTATTTGTAAAAGCGTTAAAATGTAATAAAAACCAATATAAATATGGTATGGTATTGTAATCATAATGACCCACCGGACAAAGCTGCCATGTTATTTTTTCATGCAGAGTGAACGCCGTAAAAAAATAAAATGCAAAAAATTTTGACAGAATTGTGTGTTATTTCACATGGTCCCCCAAAAAATGTAAATAAAAACTAATCAAAACATTATATGTACCCCAAAATGGTGGCAAATGAAAGGACAACTTGTCACGCAAAGAATAAGCCCTCACATAACTTTTATTTTTCTGTCATAGCTATGATTTTTTTGGAAGACGAGGAGAAAAAATATGAAAAAAAGTCACCGAGCATTAACGTACAAACTACCCTGCATCCTTAAGGGGTTAAAATATCCTTGAAATTTCTATGGAAGGGGACTAAAACCAGGCTTTGCAACTCCATCCTGTCCGGACAAAGTATTTTACAGATTTTCAACTATTCTTCAGGGCTTCACTGTGTTCATGTGTCCTTGAACGTTTTACTTCCTTACCTTTGAAACTACTGGTGGAGCTGGTGGACTGGTCTCTTCCCTAGGCACATGAGGTACTCTGCATCCCTCCCGCATCATTCGCGAAAAGAGTCGGGATTGTCCCTCTTTGACAAATCTTGTTACAGCCAAGTCGAAAATCACCAGCCACATAGCCTTAGTGTCACTCCTTTTGGTGCGTAACACCCAGTTCCCAGAGTAACTTCTCATACATTTTAACCCCTCTTGAACCTATATCTCTGACTTATGTCATGACAGTGAGAGTTGAAACCCCTAACAAACTTGGCGAGCCGTGATACCACAACCTGGAGGACGTCTATGTTATTTCCAGCTCCGTAGCTTCATCCTAACCTTGGGAACCATAGCCGCTATTCAATATATGGTGCTCTTTAAACAAACGATTAGCAGAGGTTCCCGACTCCCACACCAGTTTGATAATAAACACCTATCCTAAGGATACCCTGATGACCTTCTATCCGAAAGATAGGGAAAAAAATAAATAAATACGCCAATGTCCGCCAGTATCTTAATCTCAGATGGAATCCTTTTACTGGAGCCAGAAATCCCACATATCAGCTCACACAGGAGCCTTAAAACAACCTCATTATATAAAAGATGTTGCATGCAGAGCTGTTCTGGGCCTTTCAAGAACTGGGACAACTCTAAAAGTTCTGCCGCAAAAATTATTTATCCTCTATCCACAGATCAGATAGAGGATAAATTGCTGACCACCGAAACTCCCCAGTAATCCTGGGTATAGGGGTGTATTACCACCACTGTAAACGTAGTGGCGGTAGTCACAGATGCACCCCTGCTCCATTCATTTAAATGGAAACATCAGAGATAACTCAAGTACAGTAAAGCACTTGGCAACAGTTCACACAGACAAACTTCCAGTTATTGTAGATAGCCTTCCCAAAAGAAGGAAAGCTGTTTTCACTGCAAAGGAGGATTAAAGGGGTATTCCCATAAGCATAATCATATCTATATTTGTAGGTAATTAAAAGTTAAACATTTTTGCAAATATAAGTAGTTAAAAATTCTGCAGAGTTTTAAAGATTTTCTCTAACCATCTTAGTGGTGACAGTCAATTGTCTTGATCGGTTGCCAATGGATACGACCACAAATGCAGAAACTTTCTATGGTCTGGGACTTGCCAGGAACCCAGTCATGATGACTTTATTGTAGCTGGGTTATCAGGCAGGGACACTACATGTATCTGAAGATATTCTGGCCACAATACGGAAATCAAGGCTGATTTTCTGACCTTAGGAAGGTCCTGCAGTCATGGTCGTATCCACTGGCAACTGATCAAGACAACAACTTGTGACCACAAGATATTTAGAGAAAATCTTTAAAATTCTGCAAAATGTTTAATTACTAATATTTGCAAAAATGTTTAACTTTTAATTATCTATAAATTTAAAAATGGTTATGTTAGTGGGAATACCCCTTTAAATCCATATTAATACCTATGGAAATCATAAAAGCTTCTGTAGGTGTGCAGGTGTCCCTATACTTTTGTACATATAGTGTCTATACAGTGTGTTTAAGAAACTTAACATGGATCTCACCTTATTTAAATTTCCAAAACCCATTCTCTGAACAGCAGATGTTTTCCATTCTGGAAGTGGAGGGACAAACTGTACAGCTGGTGGCTGTTGTTTTAGTACACCCAGTGGCAAAGTACAGAGGACAGCATCACATTTATAAATAAATGTCTGACTAGTAGAGCGTGTGTTCACTGCTATGACTTCACATCCTAAGGAAAAAAAATTTGAAGTAAACGTGAGACTAACTCATACTATAAATAAATTTTTGGACTCTTAAAAGCACTTTGCGTTAACCATCTGGATATAGGCAGCAGGAGAAACAGAGTCTGACAGGACAACGTGTGGAAGTACCATGTCAACACACAGACTTCTGTAAAATGTATGGCATTGGTATGCACCGAGTCTGTGCAGGACACTTCTATACATGTCCCAAAAGCTAAAATGTTTTTCTCTGTTTTTACACCAGTAATCATGGATGAATCCTATAGTCTGTCTAAAACATGGCTAAAAAGGAAGATCATTCATCAAATTAAAGGGGATTTCTAAGATCAGTCTATTGATGAGGTTTGACTACTGTTATCCCCATTGACAAGCTGCATCAATGAGCTGTGGACTCTTCATCGCTTCAGATGGACCTCAGTCCATCTATTTGTGCTCTGTACATATCAGAGGCGCAAATTCAATTGAATGCGACAAAGTTGCAATACCCTGCACTGCCACCAAGTAGATGGCACTGATATTGGTGACCTATCCACCAATGCGCCAATACCAGAAAACTCCTGCAAGAGTTCAGATAAGTATCAAAATATCTTAACCAATCCAAAGGCCCAAGCAGAAGTTTAAAAAACAAAACTAAATTTCAGATCATATAAAATTATTGGAATTTTTTTCCCCCGACAAAAAAATGTATACAATAGACATTTCTCTAGAACATACCAGAAGCTGTGTAGCGTACTTGTCGGACGGCAGTGTTAAGCTTGATATCAAGACCTTCTGCTAATGCCACAGGAACGCAGGAATAACCATTACGAACAGTTAAATGGCTGCCAGTGAACTCAAAGTCATCATCCTGTGAAGCAAGAATAACTGTTATACCATTGCTCCCACACATGGCAAGACAAAACAAAAACTGAAATAGAAATTACCTGATCCCAATGCTTTAAAGAGAGTGTAGAAAGGGGTGTTGCATTAGCAAATTCTAAGTTTGCAAAATGCCAGTCAAGTATCTGTCTGTCCCGTGAAGATAAATATACATCACTAGAGAAAACAAATTAAAACCAATATAGGTGAAAAGGGAACATATGAATATTTACTATTTCATAAACATTAAATCAGATATACTATTCAAATTTACCTTGGAGGATTGGCTTCAAGTTCTTGCAGTTTCTCTTCAAGCTTTCCCTGGGCCTCTGATAACTGATCATATTCCTGCAGTCATTGAAATGAGAGAAACACAAGATTAGCAACATCCTTTACAAAGAGAGTCAGACAACACTAGGTTTTCCCACCAATGTGGATGTATGTCACTGTGTGGCCCCCACTTAATACAAATAGCTCTGTATCAAACTGTAGCCTCTCATTTATTTATGGCACGAAGCTGTAAATTTTACAAAAAACAGCTTATGGCTGGAATCACACATGCATTTTACCTGACAATTTTTGATGCAGGATAAATACAGGAGCATATATAAATACAAGTTCCAGTCTTTTCTTTATACTTATGTTATGATGCAGCATTGTGAAAACAATGGGAGGCAGATTCGGGGCAGAGTCCGCCCCAAATCCACGGCAGATTCCTATGTGTGAACATACCCATACTGTTACCATTACTTTTGCCTACGGCAATGTCAGAGTGGCTGGCTTCACAGCTCAGTGTTATCATTGGGCAGTTAGGAAAGCCCAAGTACAAGACTATAGAAATATACTCCTCAGGGGGCCTTACTCACTGCCTGGCGATGACACTGATCTGTGAGGCCAACCCCCTGGCAGTGCAGCGATACTGAAAGCAGAAACGAAAATATTCCTACAAAATTTAAAGTGTGCTGAACTCACCTTTGCACTGTCATCTTTGCAATGGTATATAACAAACCCCATCTTAGAGGACATGAAAGCTCCTCTTTAACACAAAATCATTAGAAAGGATGCATGAAATTGTCAATACCTTGCAAAGTGCAGTCAGATCTCTATGCTTGCTTTTCACCAAGAACTCAGCAGTGATGTCTCGGGGAGGCTTTACATCAGAAGCCTCTTTGTATTGCTGATGAAGTTCCTTTATCTTCTCTTTTAAATTAACCATCTGTTAAAAGCAACAAGACCAGAAGTTGAGAGGATATTCTGGGAAAGTGTAACAAAAACTGAAAATAAAGTTAGAACAAGCAGAAAAGGTGAAGGTTTCTGCTGATGTAAACCCAGGTTAGTAAAAGTGCACAAGTTAAGGAATTTATTAAGACTAGCTTTCTGTACGTGTCTTAAGTCCCTGGCTGCCATGAAATGCACCTGAATTATTAAAGTGTGACTGGCAGTTCACTTTTTTGCCATTTTACAGTGATCGGTTTGCTGAACATATTTGTAATATACTTTATTAACCTAGCAACACTTAGTTCTTTTGTCAAAAGAAAGTACAAAAGGTAAACCTGTATTGCCAATATATACACATATAGCAAATTCAGAAGGGGACATGTCTCTTCAAGATAAAAGTCTCAGCTTTCATATGGTACCAATAGTGTAGCTCTATTTAAAAGAAACAGAGAAATCACTAGTTAAAAAAAAATAAAACTTAAAAGGCTTACCTTATTCAATAGCTCTTTTAATTCTTCCTGTGTTTTCACAATTTTTTTCCAGTGCTCAATTTGTTCATCCTTTACATGTTTTTCTTGAAGTCTGGAATAAAAAACATAAAGGGCATTATCATAAACAAACCAGACACTTCACTATCAGTCAATATACAAAAAGAAAAATAATTCACAAGAATGCATACTGAAGAATAAACACAACTATGTGCAGCTATCCCAAATGACACACATGCATTTATATTAAAGGCTTTATCTGATACTGGTTAATAAAAGGGCTGCTGGACTCCTCTCTTTCATTGTTTACCAGGTACAACTACATTTTGCACTAGCTGTGCCTAGTATTGCAGCTCAGTCCCATTCACATGAATGGCACTGAGTTGCAAAGAGCTACAGTACCAGGCACAACATCTACAAAATGTATAAAGCTATAACTGATAAATAAAAGGGAAGCCTTTAACTGACTGATCAGTAGGGGTGCAGAGAGTTAGACCCTAACTTCTAATAACCCAAGGATAGAACAACAATTTATAGTCCCAGAAAACCCGTTTAACCCCTTAACGAACCAGGGTGTAATAGTACGTCGCATGACGATGTATGGAGAGCGCTCAGGAGCTGAGCACTCTCCATACACTGTGGGTGCCAGCTGTATAATACAGCCAGGACCCGCCACTAACAGCAGCGATCGCGGCTGTTAACCCTTTAGATGTCGCAGTCAAACGGGACCGCGGCGTCTAAATTGCGCATCCGCCACGGGCGCCGCCATTTTACCTCAATTGCTGCCCTCCAGAACGTCATCGGAGGGCGGCGATTGGTTGCCATGACAGCCTGGAGCCTATTGAAGGCTCCCAGGCCTGTCATTACATTAGAGCTATTACAGATGCCAGAGGCATCGTCTAATAGCAGTGAAGGCATTTTGCTATCCACTGCGATACAGTAGTATCGCAGTGAATAGTATGATCGATCAGACTCCCTAGGTTTCAAGGTCCCTATGGAGTCTGATCATACAAGTCAAAGTAGAAAAAAAAAAATTTTTTTTTAAAGTATGAAAAAATTTTAAGAAACACAAAAGTTCAAATCACCCCCCTTTCCCTAGATCACATATAAAAGTAAATAAACAAAAGTAAGCATAAACACTTTAGGTATCCCTACGCTCCAAAATGCCCGAACTATTAAAATATTTATCCCATACGGTGAACGGCGTAGCGGGGAAAAAAAATCAAAATGGCCAAATAGCGTTTTTTTCAACACTTTGCCTCCTATAAAAAATTGAATAAAAAGTGATCAAACCATCAGATCTTTCTCCAAATGGTATCAATAAAAACGTCATGTTGTCCCGCATAAAAAGACGCCTTACCCAGCTCCATACATGTTAATATGAAAAAGTTACAGGTGACAATATGGCGACGCAAATTTTTTTTTTTCTATTTAGCAAAGTTTTTAATTTTTTAAAAGGTATCAAAACATTACAAATACTATATAAATTTGCTATCGCCGTGTTCGTACTGACCCGCAGAATACAGGTACCATGTAATTTTTACCACACAGTGAATGCTGTAAAAATTAAACCCATATGAATTTGGCGCAAATGCAGTTTTTCTCCAATTGCACCTCATTCTGAATTTTTTTCCAGCTTCCCAGTACATTGCACAGCATATTGAATAGTGACATTACAAAGTACAATTTGTTTCGCAAACAATAAGCCATCATGTGACTCTGTGAACTGAAAAATGAAAAAGTTATGGCTCTTGGAATGTGGGGAGGGAAAAACGAAAATGCAAAAACAAAAAATTGCCCGGTCATTAAGGGGTTAAGTACCATAGGCCTCAACAAATCATTTAAGATAAACTTACTGTATAACAACTTCCAAAGCTTGCCCTAGCGAGACAGGTTTATTATTAAGAACATTAAAATCTAGCTGATGACTGAGGTAGGACGTAGCTTCCAATAAACGGTTAAATTCTTGTTCTACCATTTCATCCTTTTCTTTTGGTACCTGAAATATGACAATGTAAAAATTAGGAAATAATACATACTAAGTAAATGTATAAATTATGTACACCCATTTATCAACATATACTATACACACTACACCAGATATTCCCAAACTTTGAGACTGGGACACACACTTACATATACCTTAGTTACCCAATTTGAAAAGGAAGCCCATTGAACAAATAAAAAACAGGGCACAGATGGTTGATGACCGATATGACAAACAGTTGCATAAGATCTTAACAATTATAAAAGTCATCATAAACATAAAAGGTAAACAATAAAAATTGCATTTTGATTTTAATTCAGTATATATTCATTTACCGCTTGTCCATTAGCTTCATACAGTGGGCATTTTTGCTTTATCTTTGCCAGTTCCATATTAACTTGTTTGCTGATCACAGCCATTGGATTGCCACCTACAGCAAGCAAAAAAAAAAAAAAAAAAAAAAAAAGAGGAGGCGTTATATTTCCAATCCATAGCACTTGTTTCAGTCTTTGCTACATAAAGACATCCATATGACCGACTAAACATGAGGTTTCTAGATTGCTTTTATCAAGTTAAATTTTTGTTGTTGTGGAGTTGTTTAATGTAAAGTGTTAAAAGGTAAAGATTATACTTTTGTTTTATTCCTTTTGCTGCTAGGACAATTTACAATTTCACAAAACAATGAGAAAACCTGAATTATAAACTAATTAATCATACTACAGATGATGCAGATTTTTCTGAAAGCAGACACCTGGCATTTTATGAAACTTGCTCTTAGCATTTTACACTCATGGGCAACCTTATGAAATTTTGCATCACAGCCCCGATGTTTGTTAAAAAATACTGAGAATTGTAAATTTACAGCTAATTATAACCCATTCAGTGCCTGAGATGTACAACACTTCCTATAAAGGCCCAGAATGTTCAGAGTTCATAGATGCCACTTACATCTACATACACATCTTCACATTGTTGGTGCAGAATTTGATAATTTGGTAAGTTCCAAAACCTTGGGGACTTCACCACTTGGTCTGTGAGACTGAAATGATGGTTAGTAAATTTCTCTCGCTCTGTCCTTGGGAGAGTCACTGGCCAGCCAGGAAGAAAGCAACATACCAACATACAGGTCAATGGAGATGCTGCCTCAGAGTTCAACTCCTCAACAACTAGTCATTTATTATAGTCCTGAGGCCTCACAATAGCATTTGATTTATCCAATCACATTTTATATGTAAATGATATGCACGTTTTTTTTTGGTTTTTTTTTTGTCGACTTAGCTATGAGAGTTGTAACTTTTATTGGTACCAATTTTTGGTATGCATGGACTTTTTTTTTTTCTTCTTTTAATGGCGTTCACTGTACGGGATAAATACTGCTATTTTTGGATAATGCAGACTTATATGTACATGGGGATACCTAACTTTTTATTTTAAGTTTTTTTCATTTTAAAAAGTGGGTTTTTTATACTTTATTTTTAATTTTATTTATTTATTTAAATACTTTTTACCTTTCCCACAAGGGGACTTGAACCTGGGATTGCTGCGGCAGCACTCCGGCAGCTAGTCCTGGGCCTCAGCTGTTTAATACAGGCGAATGCCAGAAGTAATGCCACAGACATAGCTCCAGTGCGCACAGCATTACAGCTCAGTACTATTATGGCACTGAGCTTTAAGTATATGATCAGCGTGACATAATAGTATGGCGCAGAGCGGGAAAGGTTTAGTAGCCATTAGAATGAGTTAGTAAGCCTATGTAAATAGATTCACAAATGCTTGCATTTCAAATCACAAGTTCAAGTTTGCAGAACTGACTTAGCTTAATCATAGTCTAGCCAGCATATCTAAATTTTAGATAGAAAATCTGCAAAAAAGCGAAAATATCAAAGAATATTATAAAACAGAAGTATCAGAAGAGAGAAAGACAGAAACAAATGCCACTGTTCTAATACAGAAATATAAATCCAATTAAATTTATAAAATAACTAGAAATCAAGTATTAACTTCTATAACAACATAATCTCCAGAAAAAAAAAAAAAAAACAAAATACATCAAAAATTTCAGCAATCCAAATGCAAACAAATATGTGTGTCAGTATGATAATAATTTGCAACAGTTGCAAAGCCAAAAAGTAAAATTTCCCATACTGGTCCCCAAAAGTTACATGTAAGCTACTGAGCCTTATTTGGAAGCTAAAAATTCTTTAACCCCCTTCCTGCTGCAGCCATTTTTTGTTTTTGTATTTTCATTTTTTACTCCCCACTTTTTAAAAGCCATAACCTTTTTCTTTTTGTGTTCAAAGAGTGGTACTTGATATTGGTACCATTTAATGTTCCATATGATGTACTATAATGCTGAAAAAAAACAAAACAAAACAAAACAAAAAAAAAACACCTGAATGGGGTGGAACTGGAAAGAAACTGCAACTACACCATAAATATAACTATTTTACCCCACCCCGTGGCTTGAATGTTTGTTTACTAGATTGCTTATACCAAGTACAGAAATATTACAGTATTGCAGTCTATGGTAAAATCCCTGGATAACAATCGTGGCCTACCACATTACAGTCCTCCATAGTTAGAATGCTATGGCAGGCCTGGCAGCAAAAGGCTCCAGATTGCCATAGTAATGCAGCAAGATAATGGGAGCCATACCACCCACTAAAATGTGAGTGATCAGGTGGTAGTGGGAGGGAAAGTGTTAAATAGGAGGCACAAAAAGATTAGGGCTAGATTCGCATGACCTTCAAACTTGATCCATGTGTTCACTGAATTATAATTTTGTTTTCATTTTAAAACACTAACTTTCAAAAGGTCAAAAAGTGTTCAAATTTTTTTTTTTCCATGACTGGACAACAATTTTAACTATTGCTATTAACACAGGAAAATTATAAAACAACCAATCTTAATTCCACCATTACTTAAATTCATATGCTGGCCAAGTCCCCATTGGTTTTTACTTACTGGGGTCTGACATACACTGCAAATATGCTGGTTCAGCCAATCACTGGCTGAGGCAAGCCAAAGCTGTGCCCTGTGATTGGATGAGTAGACATTTCAGAGTATTTCCTGTGTGTCAAGAGATACTATGAAACACAGAGGATTGGTGGGGAATCAGTGAGAGGAAATCATATTTTTTTACATTAGCATCTCCATTGTAAGCTGTATTAAATACACATTTTTATCTGCTAGAAAACAGCTCTAGTATTGTCCAACATGAACTTACCAAGTCCAGTGACTACCATTGCACCCAAGTCAGCAACATAATTTCCTTTACGAAAGGTAGCAACCCTACCTCCAACACGATCCTGTATAACAAGTCAATATTAATTTATTTGAAAATACTGCAAATGTACTGTACAAAAAATATAAATAAAAATAAAACAAAACCAAATTTTAGTCACTACATAGTCAAATATAAGTCTTCATACAAACCACTGTTCGTTTACTTCGGCATGATATCCAATGCAAAAGAATTTGATAGGTAAGTAGAGCTCATCCAAAAGACCAGCTTAAGTGCTATTACATGTTCACAACCACGCCACAGAAACCATGCACTCGGTTACCACTAATTGCCATGTTGTGCCTGCAAATAAAGGTCCTGCACATCATTTAGTAGCAAATCTACTTGTTGTTACTGTAGCTCGGCCGTGAATTTAAGACAATCCTTAGAATTATTTCAATTTGCATTTAAAATAGTCTAGCCACACTGAATTAGGAAACTAGAGTTTATGGTACTGAAAAATAGTACGGGTTTACTTCACTTACCCTAGCTTCTAAGAGGGTAACATCCATGCCAAAACTTTGCAACTGGCGAGCGGCAGCCAAACCAGACACCCCTGAGCCAATGATGATCACCTTCCCTGTTTTTTTGGCTAAAGGAGGAAGGAAACAAGTTGGTAACAAATTCAGAATTTTACAAGAGAGATGGTCTATGCTGGCCAGACCTCAATTGCAGACGTGAGAAAAGGACATTTGTGAGATTTGCCTATGGGAACTAGAAAATGGTCTAGCTAAACAATACTAGAAAAATGACAGCTGGGAATAGATTTGTGTGTCCCTAATGGTGTACTACAGCAGTTGTTACATGCCATATAAAAACCCCAATGGCGCACACCATGCCCATTGTATGGTTATAGGCTGACTTTTAAAATGACTGGAACACAAAAGTAAATAAACAGTTAGCATTTTACATTTTTTATTTCCATTTAATTTAAACTTTTACAAACATTTTAGACTTCTCACCTGGTAAAGGCTTCAGTCTCTTGTAGACACCAAAGTTAATTAACCCATGCCTTTCCAGATAGCAGTGTATTCTGTGAACCAGCACAGAGTCACCTAGAGTAGAAACAAAACATTAGGACTGGCTATAACTTTAAATCTTTAACATGTATCATTTATTTCAGCTTGATGCTATAAGAATGTTAAAGCATAACAACTTACTATTATAAGGTGCTTCTAGCTGCTGAAGTGTTGCCTCAAATGTCAATTGGACCTTAGGGTTATCTAACCACAACTGCAACTACAATAGATGAAGTGATGACAAAATGAGTAAGAGCAAGCTTAGAGCAGCCACTAAGACTGGGCGCAAAAATAACATAGAATGAGACTTACTGTACGGTTCCGGATGTATAGGAAGACCTTTTGAGTTGGCTGTGGGCCACTAATAATATCAGGGAAGCATGCTGCCTCTTGAGAAGTCATTCTGTCATGAGGAAGTCTGCTCTGGAAGGCTGCACCTTCTACACCTGAAAAAAAGAAAGATATATTGGTAAATTGCATTAAATTAAAGTTCAGTAGTTTCCTTACATAGGCTGGGACAAAAAATAAATGCTGCATGCACTTTTCATGTAAAAATGTATTACCTCCTAGCTGCAGGCAGCAAGTTTTACAGATTATATTTGCTTATAAAAGCAGTTATCCCATTAGGGAAACCCCTCTCCATGTACTCTATTAGGACATAGAAATGTCGTATAGGAGGTGCCCTGTTGAAGTCCCCCAACTACAAACACCAACTCCTACTCTGGAGGACTCACAAAGTCCATGTGCCCATTCATTTCATTCTGCAGTTGCCTGCAGCTACACCTGGCCATTGCCGGACCCATACACAACCTCTTTAACCCGTCTGCTGCAAAGTGTTTGCATTACATCATGACTTTAAAATCTTACTGCAGCTTAAATATAATATAATTTAAGAGTTGCTGTATGTCTTGAGTTCTGCGTTGGTTAGACTTCTAGTCAAAAACATGACTTTTACACATTTGTATACAATAACACTTTTCTGAAAAATTGCATGAAGGCACCAATAAGAGTAAACTACTAGGTGACATTTTTATACTTTGCCTTTCCAAAGAGTAGGATTTTTTTTTTTATTACAAGGGTTATCCAAAATATGTGCCAAATAACAGGATGCATCAATACAAAACACTTCCTAATATATATCCTGTTTAAATTCAGCACCGTTTATCTGATATATTTTCAGGTCATTGACTTCAGCTATGACGTTTCGTTTTCAAGCCCATTACACAGAAATTTCTTCAGGTTACGAAAGAGAACGTAATCACTGGGAGTCAGGTCTGGACTGTAGGGTGGTTGGTTAAGCAAAATGAAGCCGTATTTCCTGATAGCACCTTGTGATTTGTGAGACTTGTAAGCTGGAGTATTGTCATGAAGCAGGAACACACCTGCCGGCAGCTTCCCACAGTGTTTCTCTTTGAATGCCTCACATAATGCCTACATTGTTGAAGCATAGGTATCTCCAGTAATTGTCATCTTGTGTGGCATGAAGTCTGGTAATAAAACACCTTCTGTATCCCAGCTGATTGCTGCACACAAAATTTCTTTGGAGTTGGTGACCTCTTGTGCTTCCATTGCATGGACACTTGTTTGGTATCAGGATCATGGTAGTGGACCCATGTTTCATCATCATTAACAACCCAAGAACAGAAGTCTCCTGGATTTTTAACTAAGCATGTCTGAATTCTCTTGGCTAAATTGCTGGTGACAGGTTTTTTGTGGCAACAACATTTGTGGCACTCACTGGGAACTGACATTTGATCAACAAAACATCATGAATGATACTGGAAACTGTGCCAACTGAAATGCTTAATTCATAAGCTATAACATGGATCTTCTAAAATCATGGCCTCCACTTTATGGCGCATTTCCTCTCAAGATGCCTCGACTGATCACCCGAAACAGGGGTCATCTTCAATTGATTCCCTATCCCATTTGAACTGCTTGACCCAAACTTTACTTGGTAGTAGGAAGGTGCATCATCACCACATACAGCTATCGTCCTTTCATGGATTTCTTTAGGCTTCTTTTGTTCCCGAATTTAATCACAGAACAACGCTAAAAATCCCTAATTTCTTTATAGACTTGCATTGTACTGCACTTGTCATCCTGTAACTTCCAGTGCTTTCATCAGACTGAACTGCTTCTGTGTGTGTTGCAAGTGCACAGACAAGCTCACTTTTCTAAACACTGACAGAACATACTGGAGGTAGATAACTTACTGAAAACCCCTCGTAGGTCATCAATGCTAGAAAGTGCATAAACCCTTTAATAGTATTTACCTGAGGGCTCTTCTGGCTCACTGTCAACTTCCTCTTCTGGCGGAGCTTGTGGAGGAGGCGGTGGCACTTTCTTCTCCCTCTCTGCTTTTGCATTTCTCTCCTCTTCTGAATAATACTCGTCTTCAGAGAGATTGGCAAGACTTTCGTCCATCTCCCGATATTCTACCTGTATAGTGCAAAAAGAAGAGTATAAACAAGGTTTCAACACAACTGGATGTGATGATGACCAATAAAATAATAGAGAGAAAGCCTGGCATTTTCAATTTACTAAATGAAGAAGAGGAGGGCCCCCCTTCCTAAACTGCCACTGTAATCAGACAGGTTCTTTGATTTGCAAGAGCATAAAAGACCACCTTGGCACCGCCATGGTAATTAGTAATTGAGGCACCAAGTAAGAGAATGGAATGCTGCCCATACGGCAATATGTCAGGTTTTTAATTTATTTATTTAGTTTACTTGTATAGCGCCATCAGATTCCGCAGTGCTTTACAGACATTGACAGTCACTGTCCCATATAGGGCTCACAATCTACATTCCCTATCAGTATGTCTTTGGAGTGTGGGAGGAAACCGGAGTACCTGGAGGAAACCCATGCAAACACGGGGAGAACATACAAACTCCTTGCAGATGTTGTCCTTGGCAGGATTCAAACCCAGGACTCCAGCGCTGCAACGCTGCAGTGCTAACCACTGAGCCACCGTGCTGCCCCACGGTTTTTGGAGTCTAGCAGCACTACAATATTCCCACTGGCAAATTTTCAATGTGGACTAAAATTATAGCCTTTTTACATCAGACATGTCATCTTCCTTTGACTTGCTCACATTTTAAACTACTCAAGTCAACTACGTAAAATAACAGATCAAAACTTTTCTCAGGAAAAAGAGCATGAAGTTTAGAGGCTCATGGCTTTTCGATGGCCTCTGGATTAATGATTTAAATTTAAAGAGGTATTTCAGGCTAAAATGATTGATGAGCTATCCTTAGAAGAGGTCAGTATCAGATCACTGAAGGTCTGACACCCACCACCCTCATCAATGAGCTTTCTCAGAGGCTGCTACACAGAGAATAGAACAAGAAGCAGATAGCTATGTTCTCTATGTAGTGGCTAAACAGAGGCACTGCATCTTAGCTCCTAGTCACATGAATGGGAACTAATCCACAGTTAAACTGGACTGATCACTGCAGAGAGAACAAAGCTGTCTACTTCCTGCTCCATTCTCTGTGTATCAGCTGCTGAGAACAACCGCCCTCCATTGATCTGATACTGGACCTACTTTTAGTTAGGTCATCAATATTTTTAGGTTGAAAAAAAACCCTTTAAGGCTAAGGCCCCACTTTGCGGAAACACAGCTTTTTTTGTTGCAGATTTTGCTGCGGTTTTTTGAGCCAAAGCCAGGAGTGGATTGAGCAGAAGGGAGAAGTATAAGAACTTCTTATATACTGCCCATTCCTTTTGTAGCAATTCTTGACTTTGGCTCAAAAAACCGCAGCAAAATCTGCAACAAAAAAAGCTGTTTCCGCAACGTGGGGCCTCAGCCTAATGCTGTTATTGGTGGGACAGTCATGCATCAGTGATTTTCAGCAGGGCTATGGACCAAACCACAGACTGCAACTCATTCACAAATTGCCATGTCAATCAGAAGCAGTAAAGACCTCCTAATTCATTAAAAAGTCAGCGATTGAATTCCTGTGAAAGTAAATATGTAACAAACGATACATCTAATTCTACAATATTAATAACTGTATAATATAATTAAAAATAATGAATCATTTTATATTGATGCTGGAGTCGGTAACTTTCTTCCAACTCCAGCCAAAGTTGGTCTCAACTCCACAGACCTGATTTTCAAACTCTAAAATATTATATACACAAATGCTTTACATGCAGTGAGATTAGTCACTTACTAACATACTGTCCAGGGAAGTGGCATTGGGGCCAAATTTGGGTGGAGTCGGAAACAAAATAAATGATTATACAATTATTGGGATTGTTTAAGTAAAAGCATAGTTTGTTACATATTTACTTTCATAGGAAATTCAATCACTAGCTTTTTTTTCATGAATTACAAGAGCTTTGCAGCTTCTGTTTGACCATGGCCGTCAATCATTTCAGCCAGATTGTGAAAGTAGGCTTGGCCTACCAACTCCACAACCCTGGTACTGTCTGTAAGGCAGTGTTACATGCAGCCACATGGCCATGCTACTAGAGGTTATCTACTGCTTGTGTGACCTCTCATACATGTGGTTAACTCTCCTCTTTCCCCTCTCTCTGTAGTACCTAAGGTCACACATTACACATCTCTTATCTCTACTGCTCCCTGCTTTCCCACCTCCTTCCTAGAGGGATCAAATTTCTTATGCTGGACCCCAGAACAGTTTCTCAGTAGAAGACAATACCGCTGTAAACACAGGATGCAAGTCCTCCGCAAGCCTTAACAGCATCAAAACAAAGATGCAGCACAAACCTGATCTATTATGGCATCACCTGGTGAACATTCAGCACATATATAGGTCTTCTGCATTTGTTTACATGGTGTAGCTTCTTGTGTAGCTTCCACACTAGCTCCCTCTCACCTCACTCCCCCCCTATCTCCCTCCCTTACACCCCCTCCCTGTCTCTCTAACTATCCCGCCCACTACTAGCCCTTCCCAACTACCTCAGCCCACCCCATCATACTTACCTCTCTTCCTTCCAGACTTCCACCTGCCTTAACGGCTCCTCCCTCTTTTCTGACTGCTGGCGCTCGCAATAGTCCCGGCGCTGCTCTGTAGCCAACAATCCACCTCTACTGCGCGGGCGTGGGACCAGAAAATATGGGTAAATATACATTTTTGGTAAGTTATGTAATTTAGAAAGTAGGCGGAAGGAGGGTGTTTAGATTAGTGTAGGAATTACATTTTATCCCGGACAACCCCTTTAAAAGGGGTCAAAAATAAGAGAAGCCCTATTATTACTTAGTGTGTGCCTTGAATGTAGTGTTTCAATTTCCCCATGGAGGTGTTACTGATAAGTTTCAAGATGGCCATACAGCCATGACTATAGCTTCAGCCACCAGCTATTCCTTTGCGCCCCACAATATACAAGTTCTACACCTTTAATATACATTCTTACCAAAGTGTAGACCACACAAGCTAACGAAGCAGGACTGCAGAATACTGAAAGCTCACAGCATACACAAATCTTATCTTCATTCACCACAAAACCAGTACAACCACCACCACCTAAAACCAGAATCTGCAAAGAATAGCTGTAGAGCCACAGGTAAGAAGATCTCAGCCTTAAAAACACTGGAGTCTACAGCAAAGAAATATATAATTACTGAAGTGGTTTAGCACATGTCAGGAAGAACACTTCCAGGTTGGATGTGTAGTGGAAAATTAGCATTTAGAACAGGAGGAATGATGTTCAGGGTGTCTTTCATATCTCATATAGTTTCATGGAGAGTACTGTAAAAGCAGCTTTCCAATCTATAGTCACTTTTGGTATTTCAGGGCTGAAAACAATCCCCTATAACAGGGGTCGGCAACCCCCGGCACGCGTGCCAAGAGTGGCACGCGAGGCTTATTTCCCTGGCACTGCAGCGGAGTCCTCACCCAGTAGTTTCGATCGGACCAAACACGGCTGAAACGAAACTGCTATTATTATACTCGGGGTCTCTTCAGACCCCCGAGTATAATAAGCGGAGCCCCTGGGAGGTGATCAAACATAAAAAACAATGGTAACTCACCTTCCCTGGATCTGCAGCCGCCCTGTGCTCTTAGGGCGCTTTTGCCTGACGTAAGAGACCGCTGACAGGTCCTCAGGGGTCACGTCCGACGTCATTACGCATAATGATGCGACATAACCCCTGAGACCCAATCAGCGGTCACTGACGTCAGGGAGAAGCGCCCACACAGCCGCTGCGGAGCGCAGGAAAAAGTGAGTAAGGGTGCGTTCACATATGTCCGGCGCAGCTATCTGTTTCCCTCCAGCGTGGTGCACACAAG
Organism: Leptodactylus fallax; assembly: GCA_947044405.1. Classification (NCBI taxonomy): domain Eukaryota; kingdom Metazoa; phylum Chordata; class Amphibia; order Anura; family Leptodactylidae; genus Leptodactylus; species Leptodactylus fallax. The sequence goes on from CAMRHE010000254.1 coordinate 787,488, forward strand.
CTGGAGGGAAACTGATGCCAGGACGGATCCCATAGTTTTATATGGGATCGGTTCTGGCACAAGAGGCATCAGTTCTGGCGCCGTATTTGTGCCTCAGCCGGATGGAAAAACGTTACCTGCAGCGTTTTTCCATCCGGCTTCCTTAAAATTTCATTAGCGCCGGGTGCTGCCTGAAGATGGATGTGGCATCACCCGGCGTCTGCACAGTCTATGTACAGTAGTGAAGCCGGTAATTGCCGGCTTCACTACTGTACCTGAGCGAATTGCTCAGGATTGGTTAAAGCTATAAAGAAACACTTGGATTCATTTTGATGATACCAAGATCGTCATGATCGTCCTTAAACGTCCTGAGCGATTCGCTGGTGAAAACGATGTTCGGCATTGAAATCCCAATGCAGATCTCAATTCCTGACATCGTTTTAACAGTGAATCGCTCTGAATGTGTAAGGTCTATCATGGAGATCTTGGTATCGTTTTAAAGATGAGATTCTCATCTTTAAAATGAATCCAGTTGCATCTTTTTGGCTCTAACAGATCCTTAGAAATGAGGCTCTAAAAGTGTCCCCCCCCTCCTGCCTCAGGCAGCATCTTAGAGCTAAGGAAGGAGAGGGAGGAGGAGCTGCAGAGACAATGTTAACTCATCATTGTCTGTGCATAAGCTGCAGATGACGGGGGGGGGGGGGGGGTTAGCAGGGACTTCTGTCCATGTTATCCCCTCTCCTATCAATCAGAGAGCATACTGTACTTTTGCTCTCTGATAGTCACATAGAGGGATAATGTAATACCCCTCTGAGCCTAATCACAACCAGGAAGTTATTGGCGCTGTGACCCAGACATTTACCATCGTCCAGGTCCCAGCGCCAGAAGTGTCGCACCAAACACTTACACAACACATGCACAAAGTCACCAATAAAGTTTACATTTTTTCACTGTCCCTGTCCTGTCCATACCTGATCTTTAGAGTAAAATACGCCGCCCGCCTCTCTAGTGATATCTGTTACATGCTAAAATAATAGTAATAGCAATTATCACTAGTATTATCACCATAATACCATGTGCAGGGGCCGCTATGTGACATAATACCATGTGCAGGGGTCGTCAGACTTACAATTATTGACCGGCACTCCGAGTACCTCAACTTTGATTTTTTTAATCGAAATCGGCACGCCGAACAAAAATGGTTGCCTACCCCTGCCCTATAGGATCACACAGATATAGAATGGAGCTGCAGGTTGCATATTTGACCGTTGCTCCATTCAAACTACTCCTAGCTGTGGTCTTGAGGCTGGGTTGAATGGGGGACAGAGGTTTACTGTTCTGGTGATCTATGGAGGTCCCAACAGTCAGACTCCCACTGAACTAGTTTTTATCTAGTGAACATATTTTTGTTGGTATACCCCTTTAAATTACACAGGTTAGCTATGAAGCTAAATCAGATTTTTGCATACAACCAGAATAAGACTGCCTCACCAGTAAAGAGCTTGTCTATACAAATGTAGCAGATAAGTGACATCCCCAGCTGTACCTATTAGCAACCACTTGCCCACACCAGGTGGCTGCAAGAAAGAGGTGCCAATGTTTTAGTATCTACTTCTACAGGTACAATACATTGTTTTTTTTTTTAGAATTCTGCATTTTGCTGGACCTCTAATATTCTTCCTCGAAATTTCCCTTGTCACTGTGGCAAGTCGCTACACACTCTAACACAGCCTAGGGTTCCCCAGGACCTCAAGAGATAAGTAGTAGAAAGGGGTTGCCATGCTACATTATGAGTACTGATCACTGGGGGTCTCTGGGGTTTTACGACTAGCCTCCAAACATTTACAGATTATCCTGAGGATAGACCATCAATGTTTTTTCTGGAAAAATTGGATTTTTTTGTACTCACCGTAAAATCCTTTTCTCGTATTCACTGGGGGATACAGCACCATGGGTATAGACCTGGTCACTAGGAGACAAGACACTAGGGAAAAGAAAGCTGTTGGCTCCGCCTCCAGGCTATACCCTGCCACAGCCACTGTGCATGAATCAGTTTGTACCGTAGCAGTAGGAGAAAGAGACACAAAGGAACAGGGAACCAACAACCACCAACAATGCCTGAACCCAAAAAGGAACCAACACAGTTCGGGCAGGAACACTGAAAAACAAGGGTGGGATCTGTGTCCCCCAGTGAATACAATGAGAAAAGGATTTTACGGTGAGTACAAAAAAAATCCCATTTTCTCGCTTATTTCACTGGGGGACACAGCACCATGGGATGTCCTAAAGCAGTCCCAGAGGGTGGGAATAACACGGCCATGCAAACCTGTAACACTCAACCACTTCCAGAAACTTACAACCCAAACTGGCATCGGCAGAGGCCACAGAATGGATCTGGCGAAACTTAGAGAAAGAGGATGGAGGCCCAGTGGGATACTTACAGACCTGGGAAGCAGAAGCCTGATGCCGGAGGCCCAGGGAACTCCAACAGCTCTAGAAGAGAGAGCCGACACACGGAAAAGCAGAGCCTTACCCTTAAACCGATAGGTCTCCCTAATCTCAGACCAAACCCATCGGAAGATGGGAGCTCTCGAAGCAGGCAGGCCCTGGCAAGGGCACTCAGGGAGAACGAGCAAAGCGTCCGAATAACAGAAAGGATCCGTGAGGGACAGTATACACGCAAATCGCCCGGGCAACAACCAGCAGGGAAGAGAAAGCACTACATGGATGCCTGAGGACCGAGCAGAAAGAGGGCAAGACCAAGTCCTCGATGTGGAAGCAGGAAAAACACCCTAAGAAAAAAAGACTGTGGCAGACGGAGGAAAACCTTTTCCTTGTGGAGGACCAGAAAGGGAGGCTGCCGAAAAAAAGGGGCAGCCAATTCGGGACCACTACGGATGGAGGTAATGGCCACCAGAAACTCATTCTACCAGGACAGAAGGAAAAAAAAAAAAGGGATATCAAAGGCTCAAAGGGGGGAACCCAAAGCACCTTAAAGACGAGGTTAAGATCCCACGGATCCAAGAGTTCCAAAGGAGCACAGAGTGGCACTCCTGTAGGAAAGTCTTTAAAAAGGAAAGAAGACTAAGACCTTGATCCAGACCAGAATGGGGAAGATCCGATGAGAATCGTTACTCTTCCAACGATGGACGTAAGCCTTCCACGTTTGATGGCAGATCAAAGCTATCTGGAATTTCCGGGCCTTGAGTATGTTAGGATAACAAACTCAGAAAAAAAACCACAACGCCTCTGACCTCGGATTCAACAGCCACGCCGTGAACGCAGCTGAGTCAAGGTGGGGTGGAACAGCAGTCCTTGAGACAGAAGGTCGACCAGCAGAGGAAGAGGCCAAGGAGCATCCGCCAACAGGAACATGAGATCCATATACCAGACCCAGCAGGGCCGATCTGGTGCCACCAGGATAGCTTGATCCCCCTTGGTCTTGAGATTCTGGAGGACCCAAGGGAGAAGAGGAAGGGAAAATCCGAACTCACAAGAGCGCCAGTGGTGATGGTTCGAGGATCCAGAGACCTGGCAATTTAGCCGAGAACCTTGTGGTTCCGGCGGAGGCAAAAAAAAGGTCAACGTTTGTCACGCCACAGCGGGAGCACAGTGGAAGGAAGATCTGCAGATAAAGCGACCCTCGCCCAGAGCAATATTTTCTCGACTCAAGTAGTCTGCCACCCAGTGGTCCACGCCAGAAAAAAGGTTGACCACCAAAAGAGCTGGAACGAGGGCTCCACCCAAGGAAGAAAATGTGAGGCTTCTACTAAGGCCGCACGGCTCCTGGTGCCCCGCTGAGGGTTCAAGCAGGCGACCATGGAGGAGAGGTCAGTCTGGACTGTGACAGATGTCCTTGGAGAAGAGAGGTCCAAGGAGAAAGGGCAAATAAGATAGCCCTGGGTTCCAGCAGGTTGAACCAGAGGGAGGAATCGGCCCTGGACCACAGGTCCTGAACAGTCAAAGCATCGAGGACCACTCCCCAACCAGGGAGATTGGCGGCAGTGGGAATCACCAACAGAGGGGAAGAAGGACTTCCCTTGAGAAATTCCTGGGGAGGAGATACACTAAAGAATCTCTCAGTGAACCAAGGTGGAAAGAGAACCAGGCAGATGAGGCTGTCCGGAGATTTGTCCCAGCAGGCCGTAATCGTCAAGTGGAGAGGACGACAGAGTAAGTGAATGAAAGGTACAGATAAGAAGGTTGAGGCGATCGAGCGCAAGACCCACATGCCGATCCAAGGAGAGTACCTCCGAAGGTGGGACACTCAGGATCTTGGCCTCCGGAGGGAGAATCACACCCTGGAGCGAGCAGAGGATCATGTTCCGGATTCCATGTGCTTAGAGGGCACGAGACATCCTCATTGATGAGCCAGCAGAACCGGCAAAGAAGAACCAAGGTGAGACACAAGCTGGCTAGATTGTCTGACCTGGAGGGGCTTCACCAAGAGGTCGTCCACGTCTGGAAACACGGCAACACCTCTGACGTGGAGGATGGCCATGAGAGACGCCATCACTGAGGAAAAAAAAAACCCAGGTGGCAGAGGCCAGCCTGAAGGGGAGAGAGGCAACTGGAAAGATCAAGGATCCACCACAAAACGAAGAAACCGCTGACAGCACAGTGCGATGATGTAGATGGACGAAGAATTCGCCCATCTCCAGGGATGCCACCACAGACTGCATAGACTACAACGAAGCCTGCAGACATGGAAGAACCTGTGGAGCCCTTAAAGGTCCATGATGGGACGAAGGAAGCCATCCTTCTAGGCGAATGGAGAACAGGTAGGAATAGTAACCCAGGATACACTCTGAAGCGGGAACGGGGACGCTGATTCCCTGCCGCTGGAGATTGGAGACAGCCTGGATTGTCCGACATAGGGAAGGCAAAGAGACTCCAGTGAAAGCTGGAGTAGCCGGACGACACCGCCTCTCAGGCCCAGGCCCCAGACGTCCCGCCATTTCAGATGCACAGAAAGGGGAAAAAACTTCATGCCGAGGAGGCTACGAAGAGGAAGACCTGGACGACTTGGTGTAGAACCGCCAGGGAGGCCTGGACTTGAAAGAAGCTTTCTGGAACAGGAGAACGGCTGACACATAGGACGCCTCTGAGGGAGGAAGAATCTATTCCCCCGTGGCCTCAGGGATAAGCTTCTCGACGCCCTTAACAAAAATTTGGCCCAGGCCGACCTGGAAAGGGAGAAGGGCTGCGTTCGCCTTCTTGGAGGCGGACTCAGTATTCCACAACAAATCCAAACGGTATGGCGGATAGTCACTGCATTGTCGGCCACCTTGGCAGATTTGGGAGGCATCTCCAGTTATTTGGAAGTGTTCAGGATCTCAGAGACGAGCGGCTGCAGGGAAACTGCATCAGGGACTGAAGATGTTTGGCCCAGGAAAAGAAGGCCTTGATGACCCAAGAGGCAGCGAAGGAGAGCCGCAGGGAGAAACCAGCCACTACGAAGGCCACCCTGGCGAGGGAAGCCACCTTCTTGCAGTAATACAATAGCCAGCATTTAGGACAATGCAATGTATCAGTTCTGCATTGCAAACAATACAACAGAAGCAATCCGATCTCACTCCGAGGGATCACTGAGGTATGCAAAGTCCGCTGAAGGCAGACTAGAAGCCTTGGAGAGCCTAGCTATCATGGGATCCACCGTGGGAGGCTCTCAGTGATAGGAAGGGACACATGGGGCGGCTGGCTGACAAGATGTCAAGACAGGCCGGCTTGCGCTCACTAGTTACTGATATATAAGTACCGTGCGCTAACCGATTGCACCACTGGAGCAACCTGCTTCCTTTACCTCAGATGTTCATCATTGCCAGCCAGGGAGAGCTAGAGACATGTGTCACAGCATAGCCTGGCAGAACTGCCTGAGCTCACCTTCCACTTGGAGACACACAGGTCAAGGGAAGGGATGTCCGACTTCCTAGTCGAAGACAGAGGATGGTCCAGGGAGAAGTCACTGTGCCCTCAAGATATGATCAAACACCCAGTGGCACAAGGAGATGTCCACTTGAGAGGATGAGTCCGGGTCCTCAGAGATCTGTAGGGTCTCTATCGCATAGATGACTCCTGCGTAGCAGCAGATATAGATGAGCCTAGCTGAAGCTCCGAGTTGGAGTCAGAGGCGTCCCCAGTTAAGTAGACTGAGCAGAGGGAGGGAGGTATCCGCCTGTCGGAGTGGAGCCATGAGCTGAGTTCCTATCTGGGAAGTACCCAGAGGAAGGGGTGACGGACCGTGAACCGTAGGAAGACTTCCTGGTCCTTTTGAGGCTCCTGGAGCTGCGACGGGAACTATGAGGGTGTCCAGGGAGATCCCTAGAAGCAGCCGACTGAGCGGCGATCTGGGAAAGCAGCCATTCCAAGTTTCCAGCACTGACTAGTTAAGTCTGGTAAGGACACCATGGCCAAGGTTAGGAAGGCCGCCCAATCCGGGGATGGAAGAACCGGAGAGGGGCCAGGAGGTTCCTGACTGGCTGAGGCGGAAGGCAGAGAGAGCACATGGGCTTAGGCTGTCAGCATGGCAACTGTTTTTGATACAGCGGGTGCACGTATAAAAACGTGACGGAACCAGAGGGGCCGGAGGGTGAGAGACAAGCAGAGGGAGCCCATGGAAATTAGGGGTAATCCAGGGGGTTAGCCTACCAGACTGCAAAAGATGGCCGCTCACAAACTGCTGCAGCAAGGGTTCCGCAGGAGCAATGTCTCCCAGGGAACTGTGTAAGAATCCCTGCTGTCCCAGCAAGCCAAAAATAAATAAATAAATAAATGAGATGATGATGAGAGCAAAGCTCTTCCCCTGGTAAATACAGGCTCAGTAGCTACTGGGCAGGCTGGATGGCTTGCCAGGACAGCCCCCTGGCCAATGGAAGGCCCTAGGCGCAGTCTGGATCCCAGAAAAGCCCGGGAAAGGGACTGGCCAGTTGCGGCCTAGTTCCCGGCCAGGCCTCGGACTTGCGTAGAACGCGGCCGACCGCGAGGCTCCGTCGGCGGCGCCGACGCGGCCGCGAACTGCGGAGGTTCCGTGGAGGCCTGGGAAAAGGTACCGGGGGCCCAGGAAAGGGGGTCCCCACACGAGGGGGGGGGGAACTGGGTGTGTCCCCCAGTGAAATAAGCGAGAAACTCACATTTTATTAAACTAGTTTGAAGGGGGCTGGTTAGTGCACTTAATTTTATCGCATACAGATTTAGTTACATTTTAGTGACAAATGGCAGAAAGGCATTCACTACTCTACACTATGTTCCAAATTATTATGCAAATAATATTTTCTCATATTTTCCAAAATTACCTATATGAATTGCAGTCATTGTAATTTTCCAGTCATCAACTATTCGAGTATAATTGAAAGGTTTTTGAACAAACTGCCTATGATAACAGTATATTTAAAAAAAAAAAAAAAAAAAAAACACTCAAAATGCATGTTTTAAATTATTATGCACAGCAGAATTTGCAACCTTTTCATTTTTATTAAGAACAAAAAAATGGTCATTGTGAAATTATAAGCATTAGCAGGTTATTACAAACTGAAATCAAAGTTTTCAAGCCAAAACTTTATTCGAGGTGATGTTACATTTGCACATAGGACCCCTTGTTCGAAAGAAGCTTCTGAACTCTATCGTCCATTGAATTTGTCAGTTTTTGGATGGTTTCTGCTTCAATTGTTTTGCATGAGGACAGAATACCCTCCCAGAGCTGTTGCTTAGATGTGAACTGCCTCCCGCCATCATAGACACTCCTTTTGATGATGCTCCAGAGGTTATCAATGGGGTTGAGGTCAGGGGAGCATGGGGGCCACACCATAAGTTTGTCCCCTTTTATGCCCATAGCAGCCAGAGATGCAGATGTGTTATTTGCAGCATGAGACGATGCATTATCATGCATGAAAATGATCTTTCTGCGGAATGCATGGTTCTTCTTCTTGAACCATGGCAGGAAGTGCTGTTTGAGAAACTCCACATACATTATGGAGTTCATCTTTACCCCTTCAGGGATCCTAAAGGGGCCGACAATCTCTCTCCATGATTCCAGCCCAAAACATTACTCCACCTGCTCCTTGTTGGCGCCGTAGCCGTGTTTGCATGGGGTGTCCATCAACAAGCCATCCTCCACTCCATCCATCTGGACCATCGAGCGTTGCACAGCACTCATCGGTGAACAAAACAGTTTTGAAGTCAGTCTTCATGTATTGTTTGGCCCACTGGAGCCGTGTCTGCTTGTGTGCAGTGGATAGAGGAGGTCAACAGGATGGCTTACGCACAGCTGCAAACCTCTGAAGGACCCTGCATCTTGTTGTTCGGGGGACGTTGTCGAGGCACCAGCAGCTTCAAAAACTTGTCTGCTGCTATGACAAGGCATTTTTGAAGCTGCTCTTTTAACCTGACGTAATTGCCTGTTGGAAAGAGTCCTCAATTTTCCCTTATCAGCACGCACACGTGTGTGCTGTGAATCAGCTACATTCCTCTTGATAGTGCGATGATCACGATGAAGTGTCTTGGCAATGTTGACTGTAGTCATGCCTTGACCTAAACACTCCACAATTTGTTGCTTCTCAGCAGCCGACACATCCTTTTTCTTTCCCAGTTTGGCTGAAAATGTAGGCTGCTTAATAATGTGGGACAGCCTTCTTAAGTAGTCTTGCCTTTAATTGGACACACCAGCCAAACTAATTAGCACAGTTGTCTGCAATTGCTTTCAGTTTTATAAAGAGCCCTGACACACATCACCATCAATGAGTTTAACTGACAAACAAAAAAATTCTTACATTATTACTCCTAAACACTTTTTGCATAATAATTTGGAACACTGTAGTATGACAATGCACCCTTTTTAATTATAAAAAACCCATTAGTGCAAATAATGTCTGGACCAATGTATAAGCAATGCTACCTCCGATGCCTCCACTCTACCTCATAGATTGTAAGCTCTTGCGAGCAGGGCCCTCAATTCCATTGTGTGAATTGACTATTTCTCTGTAATGTATCTTTTTGTCAGTACTTGAACCCTACATTTTGTAAAGTGCTGCCGAATATGTTGGCGCTATATATATATATATATATATATATATATATATAAAATATAAATGTATTATTATCTTCACTAATAAAAAGATCCAATGCAAGCTGACAATGTTCCCAGTAGCTCAAGGAAACTTTTTGCTTTTTCAAAAGAGAAAAGGATGTTTTAACAGTGAAGAGGACACCTTATGACACACCAATTCTCAGTGCAGGCAGATACCTGTACACAGCACAACCATACAGCTGCCTGGATAGTGGTACATCAATAAATACCACCAACACTGCAGACCAGCAGTATTCGAGACAATAGTAGAGAACATCACTGCTCATGTGACATTATTTCAGGCGGATTTCTTTACACCCTAATACTGCATTTAGATAAAAATTAAGAGGAGGAATTGCGGTTCCGCCTTCAAAACACTAAAATAGATAACTCACCAGGTCCAGATGGCATACACTCCCGAGTTCTGAGGGAATTATGCACAGTGATAGACAGACCCTTATATCTAATATTTAAGGATTAAGTAATGACTGGGTCTGTTCCATTTGATTGGCGCATAGCAAATGTGGTGCCAATTTTCAAAAAGGGGTCTAAAAGTGAGCCTGGAAACTATAGGCCAGTAAGTTTGACTTCTGTGGTGGGTAAGATATTTGAGAGCTTTCTAAGAGATGCTATCCTGGAGTACCTTAATGTAGATAATCTTATAACACCCATTCAGCATGGTTTTATGAGGAATCAGTCCTGTCAGACTAATCTGATCAGCTTCTATGAAGAGGTCAGTTCAAGACTAGACATGGGTAATGCAGTGGACGTGGTGTATCTGGACTTTTCAAAGGCTTTCGATACTGTACCACATAAAAGGTTGGTATGCAAAATGAGAATGTTGGGACTGGGGGAAAACATATGCATTTGGGTTCGCAACTGGCTCACTGACAGGAAACAGAGGGTGCTTATTAATGGTAAATATTCAGACTGGGTCATAGTCACCAGTGGGGTGCCACAGGGGTCAGTATTGGGCCCTCTCCTGTTTAATATCTTTATTAATGATCTTGTAGATGGTTTGCAAAGCAGGGTTTCCATATTTGCAGGTGATACTAAACTTTGTAAGGTAATCAAAAATGAGGAGGATAATTGAATATTACAAGGGGATCTAAGGAAGCTGGAAGCTTGGCCCGAGACTTGGCAAATGAAGTTTAATATTGACAAATGTAAGGTTATGCATTTTGAACGACAAAATGAAATGTATGATTATGTACTTAATAGTAAACTACTGGGTAAAACTGCCAATGAAAAAGACTTGGGGATTGTGGTGGACAATAAGCTTACCTTTAGTGACCAGTGCCAGGCAACTGCTGCCAAGGCAAATAAAATTATGGGATGCATCAAAAGAGGTATAGATTCTCATGACAAGAACATAGTTATGCCGCTATACAAATCACTGGTACGGCCACACTTAGACTATTGTGCACAATTCTGGGCCCCAGTATACAAGAAAGACAAAATCGAACTACAAAGAGTGCAAAGAAGGGCAACCAAAATTATTAGGGGAATGGGTGGATGGGAGTACAACGATAGATTAACTTGGGGTTATTCAGTTTAGAGAAAAGACGTCTACGGGGAGATCTAATAACAATGTACAAAATACATGAAGGGACAGCACAAAGAACCTTCTAATGATCTTTTTACTCCTAGGCCAGTGACATTGACAAGGGGACATCCACTACGACTGGAGGAGAGAAAGTTTCACCAGCAACATAGAAGAGGATTCTTTACAGTAAGAACAGCAAGGCTATGGAACTCTCTGCCCCAGGAAGTGGTGATGGTGGATTCATTGAACAAGTTCAAAGAAGGCCTGGATGCCTTTCTCAAACAGAACAACATTACGGGTTATGGGTTTTAGATTTAAAGGGCACGTTGATCCAGGGTTTTATACTGATTGCCAGATTGGAGTTGGGAAGGAATTTTTTCCCATGAAATGGGGCAATTGGCATAAGCCTCATGGGGTTTTTTTTGCCTTCCTCTGGATCAACACTGTAGGGGACTGTAGGGTTATAGGTTGGACTTGATGGACTGATGTCTTCATCCAACCTCATCTACTATATAACTATGAAAACAAAAACCAAAAAAAACAAACAAAAAAAAAAAAACCACACACATATATATTTGTATAGTCTGAGGCCAGTTACATAACTATGGATCTAAGGGTCTATGGAGCATGTTCCTCAGCAGGGACCACTCTCATTAATGAATGTTCACAATAGCAAATCCAAGCCGACATGTTTATGGAGAGACCAGGAGAAAAAGATGGGCAACAGTTATCACGAGTGTACAGCCTTCTATTAGGAGATAAGTAGTCCACTGGTGCCTGGCAGCTACTGATCTCACTGCTCTATTGAAATTGGAAGAACACAGAAGAAGCTACAGTTGGCCATACACATTAGACTAATGTAGGCCAAACCAGCAGAACATCCAATGCATGCGGGAGCCTTCCAACTCCTCGAAGACAGATGCCAGAAAGGATAAGGATCCTTTTGTTCTTAATGGAGATAAGCCATTGCCAGGCACCTCCCCCCGTTCAGAAGACATGCACGCTTAGCCATTCATATGCCTAAGGCTGTCCTACCCTATTGCTATAGTCACCTTATAGAAAGTCTCATGACCTACATCCATCTATACAAATGACCCCAAAATGACCCAATCCCGCTGACAGCTAAATTCAGACTGGCAGCAGTGGTCAATTTTATGCGAACAACTGTGAAGTGAACGGGAGCTGCAGAAACAGGGTAGCTCAAGTGAGCTTGGCTGTTTCCATAGACCTGACCACAGCTGGCAGTCTGGATTTGACAGTCAGCAGGACAGAGATAGATGCATTTGTCAGACATGTATGGCATAGCTTGTGGTTATGCTATCAATGTCTGGTGTGTATTGTATTCATGGCACGCTGTGAGATCTTATAAATACAGTAGGTACATTGGCACACAAAGTCTACTAGAAAAGTCTCCAACTATAACATGAAAGTATTAATCCAAACCAGGTGTCAAACACAAAAATACAAGCCTTATATTGTAGTCTGTCCACTAGCTGAAATGAATAAATAAACCTGTATGCATGACATGTAAATGGTAGAGGATTTTGTGATGTCATGTCCCATTGTAAGGAATGGCAGGCTGGCTTTGTTATGGCAGTCTTCACTAATACTCTCATTGTTTATGGCAACAGCTGCAGCAGATGGTTCACAATGCGCTCTCCAGCTCATGTACACAAAGCCAGGAAGTGCAGGTTCTGGAGCAAGACACCATATTCACCAGCCTGGCTATAAGGGGCACCTCTCATATGGTAAACCAGCAGGTTTACTCAGGTAGAGAGAACACACTGACTCTAAGGCTTTATTCACACACTGCAGACCCTGTCAGTATTATGAAGCTGAAACCAGGATCGGACCTAAACAGAGTATCCTGATTTTGACTTCAAAATACTGACTAAATGTGCAGTACAATATATGGGAAAATACCAAGGTGAGGTAACGATGGTCACAAGACTTACAGACACACCAAGGTTAGCAGTCTGTAAGGACGTATTCACACAACAGCCTTTGCTGGGGTGCAGAATAGGTACAAATAAAGAAAAACCTACCACACTGTGTGAATGAGTACAATTCCTGATGTTTTCCATTATTTCCAATGTAATATACCACACAATACAAAATCTCTTTATGTTTCCGTACTCCCATCAGATCATATCAATCGCTACTTAGACTCTGAAGATGATGAGAGTTGTAATACCTAAACTGCAATCCTACAGCCACAGGATTTCCATTGGATGTTTCTATGATAGCCTTGTGTGTATCCAGAAAGACACAGTAGGCATTTCTACCGATCATTATACACAGTCCACATCCGTGCACGCTATTGTTCTCTGTTATCAGCCACTTCGGACTGTGAGAAGGCTGGCTGTAGTTTTTACAATTGGACGATTGGAAGGAAATCCACAGAGGGGTCTTCCCTCATAATAACTGATATCGCACATTCCAGGAACCCCCCCCAGAAACATTCACGTGTATGGATCTTTGTTGCATACGATTGGCTCGGCAGTAACAGAATAATGGCGCACGGCGCTGCGCGGTACCGCATATGACGCTCTGCGATTTAGATCGTACGAGGGCCACCGATTCAAACTCACCTTTGCCCTCTTTCTACGACTCGTTCGCCGACCTTCGGGTGTTTCAGGCAACCCCCCATCCCCTCCAGCCATGATTCCTGGTGCAGAGGAGCCTCCGTGCTCTGCCCCTGGAGAGGCCCTCTCCTTCTTCCTTGGGGTCCTTTCAAGGGACGCCCCAGTATCTGGTGAGGCCATTATACTAGAAGAAGACGATGAGGATGATGAGGAGGATGAAGAAGAGGAGGATGCAGGGGGCTGAGACTCTCCGCCGTTCTCACCACCCCCGTCGGCCTCGGACTTCTTAGCAGTAAGCATCGAGTTGAGATGGCGGCTTTGGATCGAGGGGAGGGGCCAGAGAAGGGGCGGAGCCTGTGCAGGGATGATGGGTGGAGTAGTGGACACTAGACCTGATACACCGGCGGTCGAATACTTGTGTATATGTGTGAGGGAGACACCAGGACCCACGCACACCGCGCTATACGACGAGTACGCGCACAATGCCCTGGCTCCGCCCACCGCTGGGCGTCCCTTCCCCCCTCCAGACGTTTGCTGGGTGCCTCACCTGCCAGTGCAGTGGCTGTACCGGGGGTCTGAGAAGAGAAGGCTAGCCGGCTCTCACGTCTGGTGTGGAGGAGACTTAGGCCACAGTAAACATCCACATACTTCCTTGTACGTCATATAGAAGAGTCTACAGGGCTGCAGTGGTTTTATAGCATGTAGTTCTACTGTGCTGTAACTAGGAGCACCCACTGGGCACACTGGTGGCCTTGGGTGAGTGGGAAGTCAGGGTTCACATACACACGAGCTACAGTCGGTACCCCATAGTTCATAGCTGCAGAATGTGACCACCCCTGTTAAAGTGTTACGCACTATGTGATAGTACCCCAGTAAGTTTGCAGCTACACAACTACGTTTGGGCACTCAACGTTAAGATGGCAAATATTGCGTAGCCGTTTGCGCCAAATGTTAGTGAATGCAGTCATACAAGGGTTAGATTTCTAGCCAGTGTTGAGTTGTGGTTGTGACTCCATTCACACATGAAGTATTCCAACATTGTCCTGCATTTGGACTGCTGCAGGGTACAGTCATATAGGAAGAAAATGTTGATATTCTGTGTGAACTTCAACGCTGGAAAATCTGCAGCAGGATACAATACCACCTATGTGAATAAGATCTTCACCAGTCTCATCCACATGCTGCAGAAATTGATCTGCAGTAAGATTTTTCAATCCATGGCATGTCTTTTTCTTTCACATTTTGTTTGCAGAGTCGCAGATTTTCCTGTTTGACTTCAGTGTGGAAGAAAACGTCCACAATAAACTTTGTAAGGAATGTAGAATTGTAGATTTTGGATATGTAGCAAAACTGAAGATTTCAAAATGACTGACTAATGTTTCTTCTTTTCAGGATGCAAATCCAGCATCCCAGAGTGTTCCTGCTTTAATTGTGTTTGTCGTTGTTCCACTGGGTTTGTTTGTAGGTCTTGTCTATATGTTCTATGTTCGTGGAATTATATTGTTTGCAGCTCCGCTTTGTAATTTTCCTTGTCTGTTCTACCTATTGTCTGGTTCCCCCTACACTTGGTACAGCCCTGGCCTATCACTGACCACTGGGTGGGGTCTGAGGAGACGTTTGTCCCCAGGTGAACCGTTGGAGCCTCAGATCAGTGTTTGAGTTCTGGCAGTTAGGCATGTTGTAGACGACCGTCCTGTGGGTCAGTATGCTATCCATGTATTTCATGGAGACCACACTAACCCATTCTTTTCTATGGGCCAATACACACGACCGTGCTGTTCACGGTCCCGTGTGAGCTGACAGTCCGGGCCACATCAGATAGGACATGTCCTATTCTTGTCCTATTTTGCGGCCAGTGCTTCCATGGCTCCTATTCATTTAATGAAAGGAGCTGTGGAAGCACGGCCTGTGCACGAGTGGCACACAGGGACATCCCCGTGTGCAGCCCGTGCTTTTCAATCACGACAGGCCGGTTGCAGCACGGTCGTCTGCAACCACCCTTAGTTGGAGACTGAGCAAGCCAGCTCTGTGAACTTGAGACTCAACAGTTTTCTTATATCCCCTGAGGGAAGAGAATTCAGTACAAGTCTCTTATAAAGTCAGCCCTGAGTCAGGGAATTCAGCTGGCTAATATTTGGACACTTTGCTAGGAGTTCTGCGCCAGGAGGTGTTATCAGGGACCTACTGCTGAAAGTTAACCAGACCCCTGCAAGGACTGCCTAGGAGTACAACCACTAGTATCTTCGTTGGTGGGGGGAATTGTTGAGGGCACTCGGCCTATCCGGTGGCACAGCAACCATCACTAATACTCCCATCCCCCTATTCCCTCCATCTGGGCAGACTAGATGGACCAAGTGGTCTTTTTCTGCCGCCAGTCTTCTATGTTTTAACGTTTCAATTAAAATTGCAAGAAAGCTGCATCAGAAAAAAATACTTGCAGTTTTGATGCTGTTTTTTGGTCCAGCTTCTTCATTTTACAAGTGAAACACATTTATTTAACATGTTTCACCCATAAAATCAGAAATTGCTCCAAAACAGGATCTGAACAGCATGCAGTTTTGATGCAGTTCTAGTTGCACCCTTATATTCTGCAAAAATAAATTCGGCAGTGGCAAACCCATACAATACTATTTGGTGTAGATTTATCTTATTTGGTGTAGATTTTTTATCTTACTTATTTGGTGTAGAGTTTTCTGCAGATTCATTGTGAATTGGCTGTAAAAATCAAAATCATGTGGATCTACTTTTAATATCCCATTCACACAGCTTAGCTAACAATGGTGCCCTTTACATGCTTTGTACATCACAAATCCATTGTTGTTGCAATGTGGCTTTATTGTGTTTTTTCTGCAATGTGATGTGAACATAACCCTATATTTCAGTAAACTATAATACATTTTGCTATTGCTATCAGCTCTCAGTTTAAAGTTTTCTAGCTATATTAATTTTCTTACGATCCTCTTTACTTCTGATTTATCAGCCTTTCTTACTTTCCTCCATTGTTCCACATGAGGGCTTTCTGAATCTCTGAATCATATAGTGTCTGGAAGTCATTCTCTCTATGCATTTCTCTGAGACACTCAAAGGGAGTCTCATAGAAATGCTTAGAGACCTGACTTTCAGTGCACACTAAAGTCACTGTATGATGTGGAGAGTCAGACCTTGGTCATGTGCTTATATTTCAAGAAATATTGAATAAAGGATTGAGTAGTATCCACTGGTGAGTGCTGCAACTTCCTTTTCCTAATGCTAAAGAAGTTTAAAACATACGCTAAGTGACCATGTAGTAGAGCGTTGGATTTCTTTTGGTCGTCAGAACCCCAGCAATTCATTGTGGCATAGACAAGTATCATCCACAAGTGTCAGAAGACCCAGAATGTGCCAAGAAAACATCACAAAATACCATTACCCTGGAGTCACACAAACGAGTTTCGCTGGATTTAACGTCCTGAACTTCATGCCAGGAGCAGGACTGTTAGCATAATAGTTATCTATGATGCTAGGAGTCCCTGCCTCCCAACAACATACTGTCCCGTACCGATTACAGTATGGCCGATTACAGTATGGCACAGTATGTCGCTGGGAGTCAGGGACTCCTAGCATCATAGATAACTGTATTGCTAGGAGTCCCTCTCTCTGCATAGTATTCAAACTGGTGAATGTGGTGAACACACGAACGAACTTTCAAGCGTGAAACTCGGTCATGTGAATGGGGGGTTAATCCACCTCCTCCATCCTAAACTGTTGACACCTGAAAGGAAAGATTTGTCATGCTGCTTGTTCCATATCCTGGCCCTCCTATCACACTGGTACAGGAGGTATGGGTTTATCTGACCAGATAATGGGGAAATTTTGTCAACCCATCTACGCCAGTTTTCTGGCGTAAATGGGTGGCCCTTTGTTGCACCGAAGATGCCCCACATCCTCTGTTCTGCATCTCGCATGCCACTTTATATTAAAAAGTGAGTGGAGCAGAGAGCAGGCAAAGACGGGGATGCCTTGGTCTGACATATTTAGGATAACTCACTCCAGAAAACTGGCTTGAATTATACAGGACACCTATGCCAATTCCTGACTGGGATAGATTTCCATACTGGTGCACTGATGTGCACCTGATTTATTAAGATGATGGAGCCTGTTAATTCCCTCCCAATGTTTTTTCACTGCTCAACGATGTAAGCAATAGTCTGTGCTAAGGGACATATTTGTTAGAGCAGGGGTCCCCAACCACTGGTCCGCGGACCAGGCCGTTGGGGGTTTCTTGCCGGGCGGCGGGCTGGCCTCGGCATAGGCGGCTCCCGGAACATTATGTGGGGTGGGTCGGCAATCTGACCACAGTGTTGTGGCTCCTAGCATAGCTAATGGCGCGGGACCTCGGTGTACAGCACTGTAGACCAGGTCCCCGCCATTAACTATGCTAGGAGCCACAACAATGTGCTCAGATTGCTGACCCGTCTTGTCTAAAGCACTGTATAGCGAATAACCCCTCCCCCATATGACCAAAGTCCCGCCCCTAAACCACCCTCCCCCAATCTCTTCCCCCCCCCCCCCTGCCGGGCCATGGAAAAGAAAAGGTTGGGGACCGCTGTGTTAGAGCACCAGTGTTGTATTTGGCTTCAATTTGCTTGACTTCGCACCATCTGTCAGAAGGATTCTTGATATTCTCTTCTGACCCATTCCATCACCAAGCTGTTCATGTCGACAGAACACCTTTCAACACCATTGCACAAGGGAACCCACAAGGTTCTTAGTCTTTTAACCCCTTCTTGCCGCAGCCATTTTTCGATTTTCATTATTTACTCCCCGCCTTCCATAATTTCTTTATTTTTCTGTTCAAAGAGCCTTATGAGGGCTTGATTTTTGCAGGACAAATTGTACTTCATAGTGCCATAGTACCATTTAATATTTTGAACAATGTACTGGGAAGCTGGAAATAAATTCAGAATGGGGTGGAATTAGAAAAAAAAACTGAGTTTGCATAACTTTATTATGGGCTTCGTTTTTATGGGGTTCACTATGCAGCTAAAATGACATGTTATGTCATGTATTCTGTGTGTCGGTACAGGCGTCTTTTTTTGTGGGGTTAGATTTGGGGAATATCTATTGCTTTGATCGCTTTTTATCCAAAGCAGCAAAAAATTGGCAGTTTGGCTCTTTTGATTTTTCTTCCACTATAGTGTTTATTGTAAATTTGTAGCTCAGGCGTTTTCGTACACAGGATTACCTAATCTATATGTGTTTTACTTTCTGTATTTACTTTTATATGTGGTCACATAGATCGCTCAATTTTTCCATTCTATTGTGCTGGGATTAATTATTCTCAGCGCTTTGTATAGCAGTTTAGGTGATCTTGGAGCTGCACTTACTGCTCTGACACCAGGCATTAGCTTATTAAGTGGTGATGGGATAAATGACTCTCAGCGCTGCTGTTTGTATAGCAGCCTAGGTGATCTTGGAGTTGCACATACTGCTCTGACACCAGGCATTCAGCTGATGTGTTAATTATAGCTTTGGGTAAACTATATGGGATGTGAGTATTGGGCTGGAATCAGATTTGTTTTGTTTATGAGTTTCCAGTGATTGTCATCATAATACCATATATATTTTTAGACACATAAATAGTGCCTTGTCCACTTTTATTAGATTATAATAAATGTTAAGTTTTATTATATTATTATTTGCTTTGCATTCCACTCCAATTATGTGACATATAGGCCAGAAACATAGTTGAAGGATCATTGATAGGTGACTCCAGTTTACTTCTCTACACAGACTAGGGACAAAATAAATATGTTTAATATTTCAATTAACTGTGTCCAAACACTTGGGCTGGCTCTAGAAGAGAGAAGCAGAGGCAGTAGAGCAGGAATCAGTAAGACCCGCCATGGTCCATTCATTTTAATGGGAGTTCCAGGAGCAGCAGAGCAAGTGAACAGAGATCCAACTAGATAAACAGAGATCATCCTGGGCACCAGGAAAGTATTGGATCAGGAGCAACAGCAGATTGGTAAGGTGAAAATTACTATATTTGTTATTTAAAAAAAAAAACAACAATTGCTTAACTCCTTTAAGTGGACAGTTACACTAGCGTTGTGAACGTCTGTTGCTCTCATCCAAATTGCAATTTGTACCTTGTGCTTTATTTATGAAGCATTTGTGAAGCACTTTTTTCTATTTGTCAAGAAAAGGGGGCGTGGCCAAAATGGAGATCCTTTTCACACTATATTTATGATTTGCACCTCTTTAAAGAGGGGCATGTCGTGAGCACCCAGGGTGTAGGACAGACGGTCCAGGAGCTATGGCCCTGCACAGCTCAGCATTGACCTATCTGTCACAGTTTCATCCAGCATGGGCAAGAGACTGCCCAGAAAACCTCTCACTGGGACTCTGTGCCAAGGGACCAAGTCCTGCAAAGCTCCATCGCAGAATTCCTGGTCCTGCCGGCAACCCCCTCTGGCCCTTCCACTCTCTCAGGCCGCACTCAGCACCTCTCCTCTGCTGCCGAGGAGATCCCAATCTACATCACTACCACTTCTGATTCCTGAGAGACTGGTGGCAGCAGTGCTCCCAAGCAGTACTGGCCCCTCTCTGCATTGGCTCCATCTTCTACCCGGGCTCATAAGAGCCTTCCTGTGGCACATAAGGATTCTCCTCCTAGACACCTCACACTTTACCAGGTGGGTGCAGATCCCTCTAGGGGCATACCAGCCTTGCTCCATGTTCTGATTCTGCAGCATCCCAGAGTGCTACTGCTTTAAGTGTTTGTCTTTTGTGCCTCTGGGTTGTGTTGGTGTGGCCCGTCCTTTATGTTCTATGTTATGTGTCATGTATATACACTGTTATGCAGCTTTCCTGTGTTTTCCCCCCAATGTTTCAAACCTTTTCCCTTGGTTTAGCCCTGGCCAATCACAGGCCACTGGGCAGGGTTTTAGGAGACCTAGTTCTTCTGGGTGTCCGTTGAGGCCTCAGTTCAGTGTGTGCAGTTCAGTAGTAGCAGTGATCCTGTGCAGTTTATGCTGGACTGTACAGAGAGGACATCAGCCTTGGACCTCAACGGCTACCCATACAGCCTCTAGGAGGATTATTATCTGCCCCAGGTTCATCTAGAGACAGCCCTGAGAAGGAAGTATTGCTGTCTGGACATTTGGACCGTGCCAGGAGGAGCAGTTTAGGACACTGACAGGAGGAGTTCACCTGGGCCTAAGCAAAGTTAACTAGATCCCTGTCAGGACTCCCTGCACCACTATCCCCAGCATCCTTACCTGGGAGTGGCACGAGAGGAGGAGTAGTTGAAGAAGTCTGCCATAGAGCCTGTATTATCCCTGGGCATCCTCCTATAACCAAGGCTGGGGGACTGGACATTGAGATACTACTTTCCCTATTTGGGAAGCTGCCGTTTGTACCTGTTCTAGTTGCTGAATAAAGCTGTTTCCTGTTCAACTGCAACCACTGGCTTCCTGAGTCGTGCCTGCATCACCATCAGGGCCCTTCTGAACACCATCACACCGGCTCAGAGAGGAGAGGTCCCCTCTCCAACTGGAAGCGCCCCGGGGGAAACTACTACCACCACCATCAGGTAGTTCTGCAGGACCCCCCTCACCGGTGTCCGGCCCAGGAATGGGGCTGGGGGCTTGGTTGAGTGTGCTCAGCCTAGCAGGTGGCACAACATCTGCCAATACTATTCCCATCCTCCGGTTCCCTCCATCTGGGTTGCGGCAACTCCTCCTGCTGGAACCCCTATAACAGCTGCAAAGGGACACCCCTGGCTCCCTGCCTATTACTCCTCCTGTCACCTGGAATGAGGAGGAAAATATTGGAGTGACTCCCAGTTTAACCCCCTATCCTGTTTCGGGGGGATGCTTGACTCCCCTGCCCCGGGATCTGATATGGCGACTGATAGGATCCCCCTGCTACAGACCACTTCTCACTGGTAGGACATTATAACTCAACTCCCGATAAAGCGCGACTTCCAGTCGCTTATTGCCGAAATCAGAGAGACTTGTCGTGCTGATATATCAGTGGTTCGGAGGGACCTTCATCACATTGCACACAGGGTTGAAACTTTAGAGGAGGACCATGAGGCCACCAAGACTTATGTCTCTCAGCTGCAAGCCATGGTCCTTTTTCAATCCTCTCTCGTTAAAGATATCCATCGCCATCTGGAGGATCTCATTAACCGTGGAAGATGCAACAATATCAGAATTAAGGAGCTCCCTGAGTCCACCATGGAGGAGGACCTCCATGCTACGCTTGAAGCTATGTTTAACCAACTATTGCATAACCTCCCTCTCATAAGATCAAACATGTCCATTATGGAGGGACAAATGAGGGACTTTGAGTTTGACAAAGCTAGAATACAACTCTATCAAGATCTCTCCTGGATTACTCTTCAGAGGAGACACTGCTTCCTCCTCCACTCACTACAGGATCATCAGCCATCCTGCTATCTCTGTCCTGCCCCATTGCTCTTACTACCTCTCACTTAGATCCTGAGGGTAGATACGTGTGATGATTCCACTGAAATATGGCTATAACTCAAAGCTGTATTTTGATCTCTGGGTAGCGTATCTCTTTACTCATAAAGTGGGCAGCTATAATCCTAGTTGTATGTTATCAGTAGAAGCAACATTGTAACAATGGGGCTTTGTATCCATCCCAGCAGGGCTCCATTGAATTCATACATAGACCTGTGTGATCAAAGAAACATGCATTGTTCAGTCTGCACTGGTAGATCAGATATGGCTGATAACACTGTATCCTTTCACTTGGTCTCAGCTCAATGCAGAGAGTCTGGACTTGGGTGCGTTGGTCAATTGGACTTTCTGTCGCCGATGACCTCATTCTGGGTGGTGTCATCAGGGGTATATAAGATGAGGTGGGAGGTCGGTGGGGGGAGATTGTGCTGGGACTACAAGAGAACACTATGAGGAGTTTTTACAGACAGACTACAGGATATTACAGACAGACCACTGTGAAGAGCATGCAGGCTGGATTATTGTATTGATGCCACATGCTAAGAAGCCTCCACTGGTTATTCACACATACCAGAGCATGTGTGAATGTTGGACTACAGAACCACATCAAGGAGATGTGTGGTAAAGTAATTAGTTCACTTTTATGCCCTTTTTATTTTATTGCACTGTATCTTGTAACTAGTAACTGTTAATGCTTGCATACATCTGCATATCTGTTCTGAACTGCATGTGTTAGATGTTAATACCGACCCATTTAGGGGTTAATAAATATATAAAATTTAGAAAGCTTGTCTTGTATTTATCTTGTGAACCCGGCACTCACTGGCGGTGAGTGTGGTTTTTATGAAAGAAGACTCAGGTGTGAGCTAAAGCGGTGTTGGCGCACTGAGGATCTTTCACAATACGTTATATTGGATGGTCTTCTCCATGGCCAACCTGTGGTTCTTTGCAATGTCTATGCCCCAAACATTTCCCAGATACTATTCTAAGGAGGTCTCCTGAGTCCGTTGCAGTCTTGCTCTAATATAGCCTTAGTACTTGGAGGAGACTTTAACATGATTTTTTCTGAATGAGTGGATAGACTGTCCTTGGATAATAGACCTCAACATTGTTCACTAGATACTTCCGCCGATCAGATCCCATGCTCTCTATAACGTATGGTATTTTAACAACCCCACTTTCTAACACTTTCTTCTCCCGCCCCCATAACCTTCACACTAGAATGGACTATTTTTTGGTAATGCCCTAGCCCTTTTCTTACTCACAGGGTGGAGGTGGGCCTCATCTTCTGGTCTGACCAAGCTCCAGTGACTGTGTCCCTGTCCCATGTAGACACTGCCATTGGCACTTTAATGAGACCCTTCTCAAAATGCCCTCATACCAAAATACCCTGCACACCCTCATACACCCTTGAACCAACTACTTTTTAGGGAAAATGAGGGGTTCCTCCTTCCGGTTCTTCGCCAACTGGTGGCAGCCCGAGCAGATCTTAGAGATCTAGCAAACATGTATCACAACACCTCATTCTCTACACCCAGCAATGATATTATGAGCGGGGTAACAAGGCTCATACTCTCTTGGCTAAACTGAGAGATTTCTATGCTACCTCCACCACTCATGTCGTTAGAGATGCCGCTGGTTGCCCCAAGAATCACCCAGCCTTTCACGATTATTACACTTGTAAGTACGGGACCTTCAGGGTAGGCTGGTGACTAAGTCAGTCACATGGAGGCGTAGGTATCAGTTCACAGTTGTAGTTTCATTAGTAGCAGTATACAGTCCACCAGTTCATAAAAAAACAGCTTGCTTCAGCATGAAGGCACAAAGTCAAGTAACATAAATTGTCCTTAATTCAGGATACAAAGAAAATAATTCCCCAGAGTTTTTCACCAATACACCAGGTGATTTTGGGCTTTCTCCTCCAGACACACAGGACAGTGTGTTCAACAGCAAGAGATGGCCACACCCACTTCCCTTGGGTAGCCTCAGTTCTTTAACCCCTTAATGCAAAATGATGTACAGGTACGTCATTGGAAGGAGTAATGAAGCGTAAAATGACGTGCCAGTATGCCAGAAGCTGAGCGGGTGACATCAAGAGTGGGTGTCAGCTGTAAGCAACAGCTGACACCCACGTGTAACACCCGCAGCATCCAAGGGGTTCCGCCATGTTGCCTTACCCCCCCGGCACCCCCTGTGGAGAGATTTCTGCAGCCCGGGGTCTGGCCAGTGACCCCAGGCTGCCTGGAGCCCCCACTGCCTGGTTGATCCTGCTGGGACCTCTGGAAGTCAGTCTATGTGTGTACATAGGCTGACTTCCTCTATAGACTGCAATATACGTGTATACTCGTGTATTACAGTCTATAGTACTGAACCAGCGATCAGTGCATCACTGGTTGAGGTGTCCTTATAGGACAAGTAAAAAATGTAAAAAAAAAAGTTTAAAAAAACAAAATAAAGTGTGTAAAAAAATTAATATAGTTATAAAGCCCCAAAAATTCCCTTTTCCTATATAAAATGAATTATATATAAAAAAAAAAAAAAAAATAGTTGGTATCGCCACGTCCATAACAATCCTTACAATAAAACTGAAACAATATCTAACTTACATGGTGAACGTTAGAAAAAAAAAACGCCGGAAGTAATGATTTTTCACCATCTCACCTTACAAAATATGCAATTGAAAATTATCAATAAGTCATATGTACCCCAAAACAGTGTCACTAAAAAGTAGAGGTTGTCCCGCAAAAAATAAGCCCTCAAACAACTCTGTAAATCGAAAAATAAAAAAGTTATGCATCTCAAAAAATGGCGATGCAAAAATAATTGATTTCTTTCCCCAAAAGGGGTTTTTGTTCTGCAGAATTAGTAACGCATAAAAAAAAATGTAAATTAGGTATCACCATAATTGTACCGACCCGCAGAATAAAGATAACATGTTACTTATGTTGTACACTGCGTGGCAAAAAATTTAAAGGGTAAAACGCAATGCCAGAATTGATGTTTTTTTTGTAATCTACTAAAAAAGAGAGTTAATAAAGTTTATTCAATATGTTGTAGGCGCCCAAAAATTGTGTCATTACAAAATGCATCTCATCCTGCAAAAAAAAACAGTGCTCATATGGCTACATCATCAGAAAAATAAAGAAAATATAGCTTGTACTATGTGAAGACAAAAACCCCCAAAATCGCCAAATCATTAGAACATAACTGGCTGCGGCAGGAAGGGAATGTATAAACTGTGTGAGCGTATATTAGAGTACAATCCAGATTTAGAGCTTATGAGGGAAAAGAAACCAGAAGTGACCCCCCCCCCCCAATAATAGGAACTACTGGGGAAATAGTAGGGAATTTGGTGTTCCCAATGTACTCTGCACAACTTACATATTCACTCTTCACCATCTGCTGTGCATTTACATCTGGGATACTAATGCTCACAACTCCCCCTGATAAATTCTTTAAGTGCTGTAGTTTTCACAATGGGGTCACTCCTTAGAGGATTCCACATTTCTGGTACCTTAGAGACTCTGCAAACATGACATGGCATCCAGATACATCTAAAAACATCTAAAACTGCGCTCCAAAAGTCAAATAGCGCTCCTTCACATCTACGCCCTACTGTATGCCCAAACTGCAGTTCATGCCCACATGTATGACACTGGTGTACCCAGGATGACGTTCTTAATGTAATATGTGAGTATAAACTGTTGTTTGGGCACAATCAGACACATCAGGGAGGGAGCTTTATTTGGTTTTTGGGGCACAGATTTAGACAGTTTGGTTTTTGGACGCCATGACACTTTTGCAGAGCCCTGAAATGGCAGTAAAGTGGAATCCCCTGACATGTGACCACCGGAATATAGGAGCACCATCTTCCCTACAACGATGACAGCCTTCTATCAGGCCATGGAGGCGGATCGGGTTCGGATGTTGTGGGAAGTGTCCGGTTTGCTGGAGTCACTGCGGCATCCCAGAGTGCTTCTGCTTTAATTGTGCTTTTCTTTGTTTCTCTGGCTATGTTTGTAAGTCCTGTCTATATGTTGTATGTTACATGTAATTTGTTTTGCAGCTCTCCCTTGTACATTTTCCCTGTTGATTTCCCCACTGTTTACCCCCTACACTTGCTACAGTCCTGGCCTATCACAAGCCACTGGGAAGGGTCTGAGGAGACCTTTGTCTCCAGGGGAACCATTGGAGTCTCAGTCTAGCAGTTTGTGGTGACAGAGTATGCTAGCTCTGTGACACTGAGGCCTGATGGTTCCCAACACAGCCCCTGAGGAGGAAGATGCAGCCCACGGCTCAGCTTAACACCAACCTATGCTAGGAGGTGTTATCCGGGACCTGCTGCTAAAAGGTAACCAGACCCCTGCTAGGACACCTTGGAGTCCAGCCCCCTTTATCTGCTGCTAGAGGAGGCTGAAGAGTGGAGTTAGTCTTGGAGTAGAGTACGGCACTAAAGCCTGAACATCACTGGGCATCCCCTCAAAACCAAGGCTGGGGGAGTTGAATAGTGGGAGACTACAACCCCCATTTGGAAGCTGCTTGTTTCACTGTTCACTTGCTAAGTAAAAGTTAAGTCTGTTTCAACTGCACAACTGCCTTACTGAGTCGTTCCTGTATTACCATCACGGCCCTTCTGAAGACCATCACACTGACTCGGAGTAGAGAGGTCCCCTCTCCATCTGGAAGTGCCCAACGGGAACTACTACCACCACCATTAGGTAGCACGGTAGGCCTCCCTCATCAGTGTCTAGTCTAGGAGCTGAGCTGGGGAGAGTGGTTGAGGGCACCTGGCCTATCCTATGACACAGAATCCGCTGGTTCTCTTCATACTTCCATCCTCCGGTTCCCTTCATCTGGGCTACGGCACCACCGCCTTTGCCAGCTTCACCACCCAAGTCAATGCTACCACCACCTAAAGAGGCTGAGCAGTGAGGAATTGCCACCAGTCAAGATTTGTCCCCCCCAGTCAACACCCGACTTGGGTGATCAAGATTTGTGCCCTCCAGTCCACCTGACTTTGAGCAAGCTTTGTGCCGTCCAGGGCACTCCCTGGACTGACTCCATGGACTTCTATGACTATATATAGTCACCAGCTTTATTGCCCCTTTATATATGTGCCAAACTATGGATGCATCCATATTTGCTACTCAGTACAAACTTTGGACACTGCCCCAGTTCTCCCTTATATTTCATTGTCCCCGGTGCCTCCAGGATTGGACACTCGTGCACCTGTGCCCTTGTGTCCCTCTTTTGTGTTCCACTGTTCGTTGAGGCCCTGAGAAGGACACTAACAGACTGGTGTGGTTGAGAGCTCTTGGCCTATCCGGTAACATCGGTATAGCCACTATTACTCCTAGTGCTTCCTCCATCTGGTTTGCAGCAAAACCGCTTTGTTACACAAAAAAAATATTAATTGTTTAAGCATTTTTTTTGCTTCTGCTAATCTAAAAAAAAAGAATCTCTGTTATATAAGCTTTTTTCACTCAGCAAACAACCAGTGTGACAGAGTGATGTTAATCTAAAAAAAATCTCCATTATTCAAGCTGTTTTTTTTGGTGTGTTGTTCAGCCAATGTACAGTCTAACCCAAGGGTCAGCAACCTTCGGCACTCCAGCTGCTTTGAAACTACAACTCCCAACATGCTCCATTCACTTTCATGGGAGTTCCAGGAACAGCAGAAAAGTATGCATGCTGGGAGTTGTAGTTTTACAACAGCTGGAGTGCCAAAGGCTGGCTACCCCTGGTCTAGCCTGTCTGAAAAAAACTCTATTATTTATTTATTATTTATTAACTGACTTTTCTTGAAAAAAAGAGCAAACTCCACCCCCACCACACACACAGTGCCAGACTTGTTGCAAAATTGGCAAACAATCACTATAATCAAGCACTATGTGCAGTATAAAAATGACAAAAAAAACAGCAGCAATAGACAAAAGAAGGGGGAGGAAACACCAGTGCACGTACTAACAATAAGAGAGTGGGTTGGCAATAGCAACACTACTTCTGGTTTTGATGGCACTGCCAGTAGCACTGCACTGCACTGCAGGATTGTTGTACTTCCTGAGAATGAAGATGAAATTTTTGATTGTTTAGATGGCTCTTCTCCGTCACTTGAGAATATTGCATCCGAAAGTGATGTGATCTTGAGTCAGGCTTCTTTGTGTTCCTCCCCCTTAACACATAATTTACACAGGGCTTTTCTAGACTGTGAACCATGTCTCCTTCACATTCTTTACTGACACAGATCTCTAGTAGTGATATGACACCTGCTGAGCAATATATTTCTCCTCGACAGAGCAATCTTCCTCCTTTTTGATTAGCTGAATGAGAACAGTCAGCATTGTGTGCAAACAGAGGAGGAAGACATGATGACTGTTGGTAGTTGAGGTAGTAGTGATGGGGGTGAGGGACTACTACTGGCAGTCGTTCATGTAGGGGAGCTAGGGAGATATGTGGAGATGGAAATTCTGAGGGTGTGCATGGCCATGATGATGTGTTGGAAAAAACTGGGAAGATAATGATGACAATGCCGATAATGATCCTTTTGCAGATAGGACCTGGCAGCCTGATCAGGGTGACAAGGTTACATTAGATGAAGAGGTTGGTGGCACTAGTAATAGTGACGGTTCGAGTCATTGCTCAGGCCCAACATCCAAAATGCCTGCTCAGGGCAGACCTAGGAGAACCTCGCAGTGGTGGCACTGGTGGTGGTAGTTGCAGACATGTTTCCACTGATGTTAATGCTGGAAGCAGCAACTACACACGTTAAACTCCCATGTTCGAATTTTTTTGTGCATTGCCAAACAATAAATCTGTGGCGACGTGCAAGGTCTGCAAGCAGAAACTTAGCCATGGCTATGCGTGAAGAAATGTAGGAATGACAACTATACATATTCACATGAAAGGGCATCACTGTCTTATTTGGAAAAATAGACTTGGCAGTGGCACTGGCAGGGGAAGTAAGCGAGACTGTTCTACTCCTTGTGGGCAGGCCACATTTACACCTAGAACGTGGTTGTCGTTATCTTCATGGATATGTGGCATGCACATTTCCTTGGATACATCTGGGTAAAGGTGCATGCCTCTGTCGACATATTGAGCAACAATTATGGACAAGGACAATACAGTGCCTTGTGAAAGTATTCGGCCCCCTTGAACTTTTCAACCTTTTGCCACATTTCAGGCTTCAAACATAAGGGTATAAAATTTTAATTTTTTGATGAAGAATCAACAAGTGGGACTCAATTGTGAAGTGGAACGAAATTTATTGGTTATTTTAAACTTTTGTAAAAAATAAAAAACTGAAAAGTGGGGCGTGCAATATTATTCGGCCCCTTTACTTTCAGTGCAGCAAACTCACTCCAGAAGTTCAGTGAGGATCTCTGAATGATCCAATGTTGTCCTAAATGACTGATGATGATAAATATAATCCACCTGTGTGTAATCAAGTCTCCGTATAAATGCACCTGCTCTGTGGTAGTCTCAGGGTTCTGTTTAAAGCGCATGAAGACCAAGGAACACACCAGGCAGGTCCGTGATACTGTTGTGGAGAAGTTTAAAGCCGGATTTGGATACAAAAAGATTTTCCAAACTTTAAACATCCCAAGGAGCACTGTGCAAGCGATCATATTGAAATGGAAGGAGTATCAGACCACTGCAAATCTACCAAGACCCGGCCGTCCCTCTAAACTTTCATCTCAAATAAGGAGAAGACTGATCAGAGATGCAGCCAAGAGGCCCATGATCACTCTGGATGAACTGCAGAGATCTACAGCTGAGGTGGGAGAATCTGTGCATAGGACAACAATCAGTCGTACACTGCACAAATCTGGCCTTTATGGAAGAGTGACAAGAAAAAAGCTATTTTTCAAAGATATCCATAAAAAGTCT
Organism: Leptodactylus fallax; assembly: GCA_947044405.1. Classification (NCBI taxonomy): domain Eukaryota; kingdom Metazoa; phylum Chordata; class Amphibia; order Anura; family Leptodactylidae; genus Leptodactylus; species Leptodactylus fallax. The sequence continues at coordinate 817,023 of CAMRHE010000254.1, forward strand.
CGTTTAAAGTTTGCCACAAGCCACCTGGGAGACACACCAAACATGTGGAAGAAGGTGCTCTGGTCAGATTAAACCAAAATCGAACTTTTTGGCCACAATGCAAAACGATATGTTTGGCGTAAAAGCAACACAGCTCATCACCCTGAACACACCATCCACACTGTTAAACATGGTGGTGGTAGCATCATGGTTTGGGCCTGCTTTTCTTCAACAGGGACAGGGAAGATGGTTAAAATTGATGGGAAGATGGATGGAGCCAAATAACAGGACCATTCTGGAAGAAAACCTGTTGGAGTCTCCAAAAGACCTGAGACTGGGAGATTTATCTTCCAACAAGACAATGATCCCAAACATAAAGCAAAATCTACAATGGAATGGTTCACAAATAAACGTATCGCGGTGTTAGAATGGCCAAGTCAAAGTCCAGACCTGAATCCAATCGAGAATCTGTGGAAAGAGCTGAAAACTGCTGTTCACAAATGTTCTCCATCCAACCTCACTGAGCTCGAGCTGTTTTCCAAGGAAGAATAGGCAAGAATTTCAGTCTCTCGATGTGCAAAACTGATAAAGACATACCCCAAGCGACTTGCAGCTGTAATCGCAGCAAAAGGTGGCGCTACAAAGTGTTAACTTAAGGGGGCCAAATAATTTGGCACGCCCCACTTTTCAGTTTTTTATTTTTTACAAAAGTTTAAAATATCCAATAAATTTCGTTTCACTTCACGATTTTGTCCCACTTGTTGTTGATTCTTCACCAAAAAATTAAAATTTTATATCCTTATGTTTGAAGCCTGAAATGTGGCAAAAGGTTGAAAAGTTCAAGGGGGCTGAATACTTTCACAAGGCACTGTATATACAGTACAGACCAAAAGTTTGGACACACCTTCTCATTCCAAGAGTTTTCTGTATTTTCATGACTATAAAAATTGTAGATTCACACTGAAGGCATCAAAACTATGAATTAACACATGTAGAATTATATACTTAACAAAAAAGTGTGAAACAACTGAAAATATGTCTTATATTCTAGGTTCTTCAAAGTGGCCACCTTTTGCTTTGATTACTGCTTTGCACACTCTTGCCATTCTCTTGATGAGCTTCAAGAGGTAGTCACCTGAAATGGTCTTCCAACAGTCTTGAAGGAGTTCCCAGAGATGCTTAGCACTTGTTGGCCCTTTTGCCTTCACTCTGCGGTCCAGCTCACCCCAAACCATCTCGATTGGGTTCAGGTCTGGTGACTGTGGAGGCCAGGTCATCTGGCGTAGCACCCCATCACTCTCCTACTTGGTCAAATAGCCCTTACACAGTCTGGAGGTGTGTTTGGGGTCATTGTCCTGTTGAAAAATAAATGATGGTCCAACTAAACGCAAAACGGATGGAATAGCATGCCGCTGCAAGATGCTGTGGTAACCATGCTGGTTCAGTATTCCTTCAATTTTGAATAAATCCCCAACAGTGTCACCAGCAAAGCACCCCCACACCATCACACCTCCTCCTCCATGCTTCACGGTGGGAACCAGGCATGTAGAGTCCATTCGTTCACCTTTTCTGCATCGCACAAAGACACGGTGGTTGGAACCAAAGATCTCAAATTTGGACTCATCAGACCAAAGCACAGATTTCCACAGGTCTAATGTCCATTCCTTGTGTTCTTTAGCCCAAACAAGTCTCTTCTGCTTGTTGCCTGTCCTTAGCAGTGGTTTGCTAGCAGCTATTTTACCATGAAGGCCTGCTGCACACAGTATCCTCTTAACAGTTGTTGTAGAGATGTGTCTGCTGCTAGAACTCTGTGTGGCATTGACCTGGTCTCTAATGTGAGCTGCTGTTAACCTGCGATTTCTGAGGCTGGTGACTCGGATGAACTTATCCTCCGCAGCAGAGGTGACTCTTGGTCTTCCTTTCCTGGGGTGGTCCTCATGTGAGCCAGTTTCTTTGTAGCGCTTGATGATTTTGGCCACTGCACTTGGGGACACTTTCAAAGTTTTCCCAATTTTTCAGACTGACTGACCTTCATTTCTTAAAGTAATGATGGCCACTCGTTTTTCTTTACTTAGCTGCTTTTTTCTTGCCATAATCCAAATTCTAACACTCCATTCAGTAGGACTATCAGCTGTGTATCCACCTGACTTCTGAACAACACAACTGATGGTCCCAACCCCATTTATAAGGCAAGAAATCCCACTTATTAAACCTGACAGGGCACACCTGTGAAGTGAAAACCATTTCAGGTGACTACCTCTTGAAGCTCATCAAGAGAATGCCAAGAGTGTGCAAAGCAGTAATCAAAGCAAAAGGTTGCTACTTTGAAGAACCTAGAATATAAGACATATTTTCAGTTGTTTCACACTTTTTTGTTAAGTATATAATTCCACATGTGTTAATTCATAGTTTTGATGCCTTCAGTGTGAATCTACAATTTTTATAGTCATGAAAATACAGAAAACTTTTGGAATGAGAAGGTGTGTCCAAACTTTTGGTCTGTACTATATATATATATATATATATATATATATATATATATAAACCTTAAAATTCAAATCACATCCCCTTTCCCAAGATTTGAAATAAAAATATACAAAAACAAACATAAACATATTATACATTCCCACATCTAAAAATGCCCAGTCTACAAACATATAAAAATATTTTTCCCATACGGTGAACGCTGTAGTAGGAAAAAATATCAAAAGAGCGAATCCGACGTTTTTTTGCCATTTCATCTCCCATAAAAATTTTACTAAAAAGCGGCCCAAAAAACCGACACCCCCAAAAAGGCCAAAAAAAAAAAAAACACTAAACACACCCCGAAAAAAGAAAAAAAAAAAAAAACGGGAAAAAAAAACGCCGACACAAAAAAAGGAATTTTTTGGTTGTGTTTTGAAAAAAAAAAAAAAAAAAAAAAAAAAAGGGGGCGTGGCCTGGACGCGCATGGAGTAGCACGCGCGCAGGTCCTTCTCCGCTCCTCCGCTCGCTACTGAGACCCGTGGACCCCTCAGCAGGCGCAGTATGGGCAAGCGCTTACCGAGGAAGGTGGCCCCGGGCACCCCAGCGCCCGTGGAGAGGTCTGGGGGGGCCACCCTGGACGCCTTTCTGGCCCAGCGGCCTTCTCTACCGGGCCAGGCTGCTGCGGGGCGGCCATCTTGGATTTCCTCCGCTCTCCAGGCACAGGGGTCGCAGCGCAGCTTCTCTCCTCCCGCGCTCCCCCTGTCAGCCAGCGGAGCGCCGCTTCAACAGAGATCCCTGTCGGCGCCTGGGCAACCCAGAGTTTCCCCAGCACGAGTGCTCCCACAGTCTCCTCACCCTGGGATGTCCCAGCAACTACATTCTGCTTCACCAGCACTCCTGGCAGAGCGGCATGAGAGGACCCCGGATGTTTCCAGCTTCTCAAGGAGTTCTGAGGTCAGTGGCTCTGCTCCCTCCTACACCGCTGATGAGTTGCAGCCTGTGGCCACAGAGCTGGTCTCTGTGGCCCCCCATCTACTATCTTCCCCCATCGCCCCTCCCCTCCATAGCTTAGGGGGGGGATGGCGCGGTGGAAGGCGCTGGCGTAGGGGCTCCTCCGCCCCACACTCCCAAGGATTATGGCTCCCCCCCTCCAGTCCTGTACCCCCAGAGCTGCATTCCAGGCCCATCTTCAGCACCATCATCCATGGCAGACCTTCTTCCTCAACTTCCTACTAAACAAGACCTTAAAAGTATGGTTGCGGAAATCACAGCATCCTTCCGATCTGAAATTGCTACCCTCCGCACTGATTTACACTCCATTGCTAACCGAATGGACACGCTGGAGAATGACCATGACACTACCAGGGACTATGTTGCCTCACTGCATGATACTACCACTGAACAGGGTTCAGCTATACGGGACATGCAACGCCACTTGGAGGATCTTGACAACAGGGGCCGGCGCAACAATATACGCATCAAGGGACTCCCAGAGGCTGACCAATCTGAGGATCTGCCTGTTCTGCTGGAGGCTGTCTTCTACACTATACTGCAGGAGCCCCCGTCCCACAAAATTAAGTTTGATAGGGCACATCGAGCCCTTCGACCCAGAGGATCTTCCGCCACACCCCGTGATGTCATCTGCTGCCTCCACGACTTCACCCTTAAAGAGGCTATAATGAGCAAAGTGCGCAAACTCAAAGACTTCGAGTTTCAGGGAGCTCCACTACAATTCTATCAGGATCTGTCGCTAATCACCCTCCAGAAACGCCGCCATCTCCGACCCCTCCTCCAGATTCTTCAGGAGCACCAAATTCCTTACCGGTGGGGATTTCCGTTTGCTCTCATTGCTCGTAGGGATGGTCGCTCCGCTACGCTTCGCTCCTTTGCGGATTTGCCTCTCTTCTGTGACCTATTGGATGTTCCCCTGCCGGATTTAACAGACTGGGAGCTATTCTCTCCACCCCCTCCCCCACCACCGGTTTGGCAACGATTGGAGCCCAGACGACGTCATGCATCCTCCGCGGTGGTGACAACTCGGAGGCCCCGGCTGGAGACTGATCCCTGAGGAGGCTGCCCCCCCTTGAGACGTTCTCCCTTTTCTCGGTGGTGCTTTGGAATCTGCATGCCTTAATGTTATGTTTGCTTCTTTTTTTTTCTTTTTTTAGGTCTACGGGTCTCATCTATTATGCTTATTATTGGATTGTTTTAGCGGAGTGGGGCGGGGTGGGGTTCCGGTGACTCCCCTTCCTTCCTTCTTTTTACTGGTGGTTGGGGATCCACCGCCTCCCCTCCGACCTCCTGTCCACGCTCTCCCCCCTAAGGGGATACTTGGACTGTGCGGCCATTGATCCTGATTGGACCTCTGGCTGCCCTCATTGGTCCCCAGGCGAGTGACTTAGCCTCGCCCACAAAGTATTGTTTAACTGTTTTTATTTTTACTTTGTCATTTATGATGTCTTTTGCCTCCCTCCCTCCCTCTCTTTCCCCCCCCCTCCCTGATCTAGAGACCCTGCCTCGACTTTGGGTTCCTGTTTGTGGATTGCCCTTTTGCCTCTCCGAGGGAAACTTGCCAGCGTCATGTGAGATGGGTGAGCTTATTGCAATCCGCCACTGTCCTCCAATCCTGGGTCCCAATGGTTAGGTGCGTGACAATTAATGTCAAGGGCCTGGGTTCCAACATTAAAAGGCGCCATGTCCTTAGAGAACTCCGCTCCTTACGAGCGGATGTGGCGTTTCTTCAGGAGACTCATTTTGACCGCGCTGGTACTTTTGCCTTCGCTAAGCATTATTTTCCCGTAGCTTTTTCAGCCTTCCACAATCGACGCAGAGCTGGGGTGGCTATCCTTCTTTCTCGATCCTGCCCAATTACAGTGACGACTTCCCACATAGACCCAGGTGGCCGGTTTGTTATCTTGGAGGGGCTCCTTTATGGTGCCCCGATTGTTTTATGCAATGTCTATGCCCCCAATTCAGCACAGATCCCGTTCTTGCGCCGGGTATTCTCCCGTCTGCGCGCTCTCCCACCATCAGCTTGGCTGGTGGGGGGAGACTTTAACATGGTCTTCTCTGAACGGGCGGATCGTCTGGCGTTACCCCAGGGCCCAACCCCCCATAGGTTGGCCCAACTTGCAAGGGAGTTCCGCAGGCTGATCCGCGCCCACTCTTTGTATGACCTTTGGCGAGTGGACAATCCTACGGCGCGCTCCTACACCTTCTTTTCTCACCCTCATAACACTCACACCCGCATTGACTACTTCTTTGGAAATGCTCCCGCTCTTCGTTTGCTTAGGGACACGAACATTGGCCCTCTCACCTGGTCTGATCATGCCCCAGTCGTGGTTACCTTATCTACGACTCCAGTGCCTACTCGCCAATGTCATTGGCGTCTTAACGAAACACTGCTCAATTCGCCGACCTCCCTCGAGACCCTGCGCACGCACTTGATAGATTATTTTAGGGACAACTTAGGCTCGGTAGACTCTCTTGCCATTCTCTGGGAAGCCCATAAGGCGGTCATGAGAGGATGCTGTATCGCATTGGCTTCTAGGCTTAAAAGGGACAGACAGGCCCAGGAACAGCTCCTCCAAGCCCGTATTCGGTCCCTTACGACGACTTTGGCAGCGCATCCATCCCTGGGGGTTCTTCGCCGTTTGGTCCTGGCCCGGGCGGACCTCCGTGATTTGGAGACCCGCCATGTGGAACGACTTCTCCTTTATACCCGTCAGCGGTTTTTTGAACGAGGTAATAAATCTCATACCCTCCTGGCAGGAACCCTCAGGGATCATCGGGCCTCTTCCACACCACACTCTGTCCGTGACCCCGCGGGTACTCTTCAACATCACCCTGATGCTGTGGCGCTGGCGTTCCACTCTTACTACTCTAAGCTGTATGACTTACCCCCCCCACGAGCACTACTCCCTGGGGATGACTCAACACTACTGGAAGACTATTTAAAGGATTGTTGTCTCCCACGCCTTCCTCCTGAGGCCCTAACCTCCCTGAACACCCCCATCACCAGGGAGGAACTAGAAGGGGTCCTGAGGGACCTCCCAAATGGGAAAGCCCCAGGCCCAGATGGGTTCACTTACAATTATTATAAGGTTTTCCAGGGTGAACTCTCTGCTCATCTATTGTCCCTCTTCAATTCCTTCCTTTCAGGTTCCCCTATACCCCCGACTATGCTCTCTTCACTACTCACATTGGTCCCTAAACCGGGTAAGGACTTGCAGGATTGTGCTAACTACCGACCGATTGCTTTGCTGAACACGGACCTGAAACTTTTCACCAAACTCTTAGCCAATAGACTGAATGCTTGGCTCCCTCTGCTTGTCCATAAGGACCAGGTGGGATTCATCCCCTGTCGTCAGGGTGGTGACAACACCAGGAGGACTGTGGATTTGGTGGAGGTGGCCAATCATTATTCTACCCCCGGCCCTTCTCTTGAGCCTGGACGCTGAAAAGGCTTTTGACCGCATAAATTGGTCGTTTATGCATACTACGCTTAAGGCGTTCGGGCTTACGGGACCTTTTCTCACAGCTATCCAGGCCCTTTACTCCTTACCCTCAGCAGCAATCAAGCTTCCCCATGCATCTTCGCCCTCCTTCCCTATTCGAAATGGCACTAGGCAGGGTTGCCCCCTGTCACCCATCATATTTGCCCTCTGCATTGAACCGCTAGCGGCCAAGATTAGGCGAGACCCTAATATCAAGGGCATCATGGTCCAAGATAAGGAATTTAAGATATCTCTCTTTGCGGACGATGTACTCCTCACTCTCACCTCCCCTCATACTACCCTTCCAAACTTGCTGCGCTCGCTAGAGACCTATGGTGATCTCTCAGGGTATAAGGTGAACCCCGCGAAGACTGAGGCACTCCCACTTAACATCCCACAAGATCTTCTCCTTCTCCTCCGCAGTAATTACGATTTCCAGTGGCGGGAGTCCTCTATCCGCTACCTGGGAGTCCATATATCCACTTCCTATGCGACCCTCTACTCGGCAAACTACCCGCGGTTGTTTTGTGAGCTAAGAGCCCTATTGGACAAATGGCAACCCTTGCCTATCTCCCTTTTGGGGAGAATTGCTGCGGTCAAGATGACTCTCCTCCCGAAGCTACTGTATTTTTTCGAGACTCTCCCAGTCGCGATACCTCGGGGAGAATTACGGAACCTACAGAAAGCTATCTTCCAGTTTATCTGGAAAGCAAAACGACACCGAATACCTAGATCTGTTATGCTGGCGGATAGGGGGTCTGGGGGTATGGCTGTCCCACATCTGTTACATTATTACTGGGCGGCCCACTTACGCCATATCCCATTCTGGGCGGCTATGCCAGCATACACCAGATGGGTGCAGGTAGAGAAGCTATGGCTGGCACCCATGCATCCTAACGCGCTTCTGTGGGTCAGCTCCCCCCCACCCCCCCTGCCTCGTACCTGTTGGGCCCCATTCGGTTTACTAGATCTATCTGGTCTACCTGTTGTGCTAGATTCTCCCTGATGTCCCCGCGCTCATCTATGGTCTCCATACTATACAACCCCCTTCTCCCAGAGAGCCTGACTTCTGCCATGACTAAAGTGTGGTCTGAAGCTGGCCTTTACCGGATTGCTGACATGGTTGACCCTGGAACCTTGGAACTCAGGTCCTTTGCTTATCTTACAGCTAATCAAAACCTGCCAAGTACTGAATGGTTCCATTACTTGCAGGTGGTTCACTTTGTCCGCTCCCTCCATGGGTCTCTTAAGGTGTCACTCCCCACCGCTTTTGAAAAGATTTGCCGTGCAGGCACGTCCACTAGGGGCTTTATATCCTCTATTTACCAACTTCTTAACTCACAAACTACAGGCTCTCCTGTTAATCATCGCTATATGCTTAAATGGGAGGAGGCGGTGGGTAAACCCATCTCCCAGGAACAGTGGCGGATTGTATGGTCTCGGGCCCAGAAATCATCTCAGTGCATTACGTTTAGGGAAACGCAGTATAAGCTGTTGATGCATTGGTATCATACTCCGGCTCTCCTTCATACTTTAAACCCATTAGTTCCCCCATGGTGCTGGCGCTGTGGAGCTGCGGTGGGTACCCTGCACCATATCTTTTGGACGTGCCCTCTCATCCTCGGTTTTTGGAGGGAGGTCAGGACTCTGACGACTGCTCTCTTTTTGCAAGAGGTTCCTCTTGACCCTCTTCTTTATCTCCTGAACCTTCCCCCCAGACACCTGAGCAATAAGTCATCCAGGCTTTTCTTGCATCTTTGTACTGCAGCTAAAACTCTCATAGCTAGAAACTGGAAGAAGGTGAGTCCCCCATCTAGTCTTGAGCTTGTGGCTAGAATGAAGGATGTGAGGAGTCTTGAATACCTGACTGCTGGCCTACATAATTCACGGGAAGCCTTTGGGGCTATTTGGGCACCCTGGGACATGTATTGTACATTACAGGGTCTCTGATCTCTAGTCCTCTCCTTCCCTCCCCCCCCCTTCCCTTTGGTCCTACCCTTGTCTTCTTAACCCCTCCATTCCCCCCTCCCTTGTTCACTGCTTAATTTAAATGCATATTGCTTAAGGGGGAGGAGGCAGATAGCCTCTATTTACCTCAATGCTTCCTGTTTGTTTGATTATTATTGTTTTTTTGTTTTTTCTTTATTCCTTGTTAATGAAAAATTTTTCAATAAAATTACAGTTATATAAAAAAAAAAAAAAAAAAAAAAAAAAAAAACAATTTGCAACCCCTAAAACCAAAAAAAAAAAAAAAAAAAAATTTCCCCCCAACCACCCCCCACTCTATATTTCCCCAAAAAAACAAAAAAAAAAAAAAAAAAAAAAAAAAAAAAAAAAAAAAAAAAATCCCCCCCAAAAAAAACCCCCCCTAATCCCCCATAAAAAAAAAAAAAAAAAAAATTATTTTGGTTAAAAAAAAAAAAAAAAAAAAAAAAAAAAAAAAAACGCAAGGGGAAATGAGGTATTTATTTAATAAATAAAAAAAAAAAAAAAAAAAAAACAAAAAAAAAAAAAATATATAATATATTAAATTAAAAAAAAAAAAAAAAAAAAAAAAAAAAAAAAAAAATAAAAAACTTATCAATAGTTGTATCAAGCTATTCATGTGGTAGTTGATGTGTTTATCAATAACACATAGCTTTCTAGCAGGAAATCACATTAAAAGCGTAATATATAAAAGCGTAACTATAATAACGTAACATATATAAAAGCGTAACTAATTTTTCAACCAACTTTTGATTTTCTGGCTCCATTTATCTAATTAAGAAAGATATATGCTTCGTTAACAAATTTTGGCTCCTTTCTGTGAACTCCTGCACGCCTTTATTCTTTTCATTGTTTCTCTATTAAGAGCTGAATCTGTTCTATCTCTTATATATAAAAATGAGTTTCTGTCTGTCTGTCTGGACTGACTGGACGGATCCTCACCAAATTTGGCATACGTACCATTCTTGAGATACAGTATTCCCAAAAAAATGACCTGCATTAACCAATAGAATCCTGCAAGTCTTTCACTCACATTCCAACTGCCATACACACAGTCATATGTCCCTTATAGCCCAATAAAAGCTCACAGGCGCTTAGTCTCCACATTCACACAGGTTTACTCCAGGTTTCCAACAACCCAGCCATTTGTCTTCACTGCTGTAGGTCAGCTTTAAAGGCTCAGTGCGTTATGGATGACACTGTTACACAAGGTGACATACACACAGCTTTACACCAGGTTTCCATAGCAACCAAGCTATTTATGACCTGTATTAGACAATAGCAGTTCGGAGGTCAATGTATCAGCCAATATAACTACACATTTAATTTACCAGGTTTTCATAACAACACAGTCCTAAATAGACTACCCTATACTGGACTGCCATACTGGATGTCAGCATTCTTATAAATTGAAACGTATTTAAACTACACACAAATGACATACAAAATAGACCAGTGCACCTAAGCCAGCGATGCATTGATCACTGGCTCAGTACTATAGACTGCAAGACACCAGCATACAAGTGTCTTGCAGTCTATACAGGAAGTGAGTGTATGCAGATACATAGACTGACTTCCAGAGGTCCCGGCAGGATCAACCAGGTAGTGGGGACTCCAGGCAGCCTGGGGTCACTGGCCATACCCCGGGCTGCAGGTTATAGATATCGACACCCCCCGATATCGCCACGGGGGGTGCCGGAGGGAGCGGCAACATGGTGGAACCCCCAAACATGATCGCGGCATCCAAGGGGTTAAAACTTCTGATCGGAACTCAATTCCGACCAGAGGTTATGGAGCAGGATGTTAGCTGTCAGTTACAGCTAGCACCCGGTTCCGATGCCGCCCGCCCAGATAGTGAGTGGGCGGCCAGCCTCAAACGTAGTATTACGCACTGGTGCGCAAAATACCTAGCGCCCAGGATGTAATAGTACGTCCAAGGTCGTTAAGGGGTTAAGATCGCCTAGTGAAGCTGCAGGATATACACACGTGAACAAAATTGTTGGTACCCCTCATTTAATGAAAGATAAAACCCACAATGGTCACAGAACTAACTCGAATCTGACAAAAGTAGTAATATATAAACTTCATGTTAACAAGCCACAAAGCTTCTGGGAGAATGTCCTATGGACAGATGAGACAAAAATCTAAATTTTTGGCAAGGCACATCAGCTCTATGTTCACAGACGGAAAAATGAAGCATATATTGAAAAGAACACTGTCCCTACTGTGAAACATGGAGGAGGCTCTGTTATGTTCTGGGGCTGCTTTGCTGCATCTGGCACAGGGTGTCTTGAATCTGTGCAGGGTACAATGAAATCTCAAGACTATCAAGGGATTCTAGAGAGAAATGTGCTGTCCAGTGTCAGAAAGCTTGGTCTCAGTCGCAGGTCATGGGTCTTGCAACAGGATAATGACCCAAAACACACAGCTAAAACACTCAAGAATGGCTAAGAGGAAAACATTGGGCTATTCTGAAGTGGCCTTCTATGAGCCCTGACCTAAATCCTATTGAGCATCTTTGGAAGGAGCTGAAACATGCCGTCTGGAAAAGGCACCCTTCAAACCCGAGACAACTGGAGCAGTTTGCTCATGAGGAGTGGTCCAAAATACCTGTTGAGAGGTACAGAAGTCTCATTGACAGTTGCAGGAATCGTTTGATTGCAGTGATTGCCTCAAAAGGTTGTGCAACAAAATATAAAGTTAAGGGTACCATCATTTCTGTCCAGGCCTGTTTCATGAGTTTTCTTTTTTAAAAAAAATTCTGTTGAGGCATGATTGAAAAGCAATGTCTGACTTTCATTTGTTCATTTTCATAGAATTTTTATATATTATTACTTTTGTCAGATTCAAGTTATTTCTGAGACCATTGTGGGATTTTCTTTCATTAAACCAGGGGTACCAACAATTTTGTCCACGTGTGTAGGAATAAATTGCCACCTGCTCTTTGTTATCTCCCTCACACAGAGCCAGTAGTCCTGAGCTGTGTTACCTATATACTCACAGGATCTACAGTGGATATGGAAAGTATTAAGACCCCTTTAAATTTTTCACTCTTTGTTTCATTGCAGCCATTTGCTAAAAGCAAAACAGTTCATTTTATTTCTCATTAATGTACACTCAGCATCTCATCTTGACAGAAAATAACCAGAAATGTAGATATTTTTGCAAATTTAGTAAAAAAGAAAAACTGAAATATCACATGGTCATAAGTATTCAGACCCTTTGCTGTGACACTCATATTTAACTCACATACTGTCCATTTCCTTCTGATCCTCCTTGAGATGGTTCTTCTCCTTCATTGGAGTCCAGCTGTGTTTAATTAAACTGATTGGACTTGATTAGGAAAGGCACACACCTGTCTATATAAGACCTCACAGTACATGTCAGAGCAAATGAGAATCATGAGGTCAAAGGAACTGCCCAAGGAGCTCAGAGACAGAATTGTGGCAAGGCACAGATCTGGCCAAGGTTACAAAAGAATTTCTGCAGCACTCAAGGTTCCTAAGAGCACAGTGGCCTCCATAATCCTTAAATGGAAGAAGTTTGGGATTACCAGAACTCTTCCTAGACCTGGCCGTCCAGCCAAACTTAGCAATCGTGGAAGAAGAGCCTTGGTGAGAGAGGTAAAGAAGAACCCAAAGATCACTGTGGCTGAGCTCCAGAGATACAGTTGTCAGGGATATTATATCTGTTGTTGCTGCTTTAAAGTTGTCAGATCAATATAAAGAAGGATTGGTGGTTGCTGCTTTAAGGTTGCCATGACAATATAGGGAAGCTTCCTGAGCAGGCCTTTTTAAACCACTCCCTATCACTCAGCTGTGCTGGCTATCAGTTTCCTAACTTCCTGCTAAGTGCCTGACTGTGATTTGACTACTCCTACACCTGACCTTTGGCTGTGTACCTAGATTCCTCTTTTGTCTTGCGATTTTGTTTTGGCATTCCTGATCGGTTCCGACTATTGGCTTTGTTTCCAGGATTTGTCTTCGTCTCGTGATTTGGATCTGTGTTGACCTCCTCAGCTGCTGCCCGTGATTGTCGACCATTCTGTTTTCTCTGTCCCTGTGAGTAGTGTGTGGATTTGGTGTAGGCTTCTGCTGCAGTGCATTTATTTGTAATACACTTTCTGTTCTGGCGACAATTCCAGTCTTCAGATTCAGCGAAAATCCATCTCTTCTTGTGAGGAGCTCTGTTGAAGGCGTCTGAGGCCGATCTTGGCTCGCAGTAGTGTTTTGTCTTTAAGTAGCATTTTCTACTGCTCGCAGTTGTCAGCCCATTTCTGCTGCTGCTCTCCTGTAGACCAATACATTCCTTACCTTGCATCTGAATCATAACAGAATAGCCAGCCGGAAAATTTTTTTTTTTTTCCATATTCCACTATGGAACACATTCAGATTTTGGTAGATCAGATGCAGGGTGTTTCCCAGCTGGTGCAAGAATTAGCTGAGAGGGTTCAACAACAAGAAGTGTTCCAGTCGCAAATCCCTAAAGTTGCCTCTGTTCCCATAGAGCCGAAAATTAACCTTCCAGACAGGTTTTTTGGAGATAGAAGGTCTTTTGTCAACTTTCGAGAGAGCTGCAAGTTGTATTTTCACCTGCGACCTAATTCATCTGGAGGTAAGCAGCAACGTGTAGGAATTGCTATTTCACTCCTTCAAGGGGATCCTCAGTCCTGGGCCTTCTCATTGAAACCACATGCCCCTGAACTATTGTCCGTGGAGAGGTTTTTTGCTGCCCTAGGATTGTTATTTGATGAACCCGATCTCCAAGCTGTAGTGGAATCAAATTTACTTTCTCTGTGCCAAGACCATCATGACACTGAAGAATATTGCTCAGAGTTCCGCAGATGGTCCGTTCAGTCACAGTGGAATGATCCTGCTTTCAGCTGTCACTTCCGTAAGGGTCTCTCAGAATCTATTAAAGACTTGTTGGCTAACTATCCGCAACCAGCCTCACTAGAAGAATACATGACTCTGGCCATACGTTTAGATAGACGTTTATGTGAATGTAGGAGAGAACATTTATCAATCTCCACTCTTCTGCCATCTCCTGACTCTGTTCCGAAACCACGTCCTGAGCCTGTGCAACTTGGTTCCACCAACTCACCTCGTGACAAAAGGAATTTCCGGAGAAAGCGAAGGTTATGTTTTTACTGTGGGGACACTGGTCATGTCCTGAATAAGTGTCCCAAGCATCCTATGGCGGAAGGACTTCAGCGTCTAGGTAGTTTTCAGGAAGACTGACTAGGCGAACAGGTATTTCCGTTTATTTCTCAGCAGAAAATTGTCTTGCCATTAAAAATTCAATTTTCTGAAAATAGTGTTCTGGGTACCGCTTTTGTAGAATGTGGATCCGCCGCCAATTTTCTGGATTCGCGGCTCGCTCAGACCTTGTGTGTTCCTCAGATCCCTCTTGTAAATCCAGTGTCGGTGACCACAATTGACAGTACACCTTTATCTCAGCAGGCAGCTAAATTTGTAACTCCTTTACTGATCAATCATGTTGGGACTGTTCACACTGAGTCTCTTTCTTTTTTTGTACTAGAAAATTTACCAACTGATGCAGTCCTGGGTTTGCCTTGGCTGCAGGTGCATAATCCAGTGATTGATTGGAAACTAGGAGATGTCATTCAGTGGAGCTCTGACTGTTTCAAATCCTGTATTGCTCTGAACTTAGCTTCTGTGTCACCTTCTCTGCCAGATTATATTCAGGATTTTAGTGATGTTTTTGCTGAGTCTGGGTCTGATTTGCTTCCTCCTCATAGGCCATTTGATTGTGCAATAGATCTGGTACCAGACTCTAAGCTTACCAAGGGTCGCTTGTATAATCTTTCAGAGCCAGAAAGACAGGCTATGAAGGATTATGTAAAGGAGTCCCTCCTCAAACGCCATATTCGTCCATCCACATCTCCAGCAGGCGCTGGATTCTTTTTTGTTAAAAAGAAAGATGGAGGATTAAGGCCTCTTCCACTCATCCCAGACTTACTAAATCAAGTCTCTGGCACTAAATGGTTTTCCAAACTTGATTTACAGGGGGCATATAACCTTATTCGGATTCGTAAGGGTGATGAGTGGAAGACTGCCTTTAATACTCCTGAGGGACACTACGAGTATTTGGTGATGCCGTTCGGTTTAAGTAACGCACCTGCTGTGTTTCAAAATTTCGTAAACGATATTTTTCGAAATTTTATTGGACATTTGGTAATCATTTATTTAGATGATATACTTGTGTTTTCTCCTGACTGGGTCTCACACATCAAACATGTCAGGGCAGTTTTCCATGTTCTGAGGGAAAATTGCTTATATGCCAAGGTGGAAAAATGCCTTTTTGGAGTGCAGGAATTGTCCTTTTTGGGGTATATTTTGTCCTCTTCTGCGATTCGCATGGATCCAGCCAAAGTACAGGCAATTGTGGAATGGACACAGCCCACCTCCTGGAAGGAATTATAAAAGGTTTCTAGTTTTTGCTAAATACTGCCGGAAGTTCATTCGTAACTTCTCTGCAGTAGCCTAACCCCTAACTGATCTCACTAAAAAAGGCGCTGATTTACTGAATTAGAGTCAAGATGCTGTCGCTTCCTTTGAATCTCTGAAACCGGCGTTTACTGAAGCTCCTGTTTTAGTTCAGCCTGATCTCTCTCGTCCGTTTGTAGTGGAGGTAGATGCCTCTGAGGTAGAGGTCGACGCAGTTCTATCCCAAGGCACCGCCTCCCTTACTAAATTACGACTTTGTGCCTTTTTCTCTCGTAAGTTCTCTCCTACAGAGAAAAACTATGACATTGGTAACCGAGAATTGTTGGCTATTAAGTGGGCTTTTGTAGAGTGGCAACATTTCCTCTGACCCCAAATCAATTCTTTCTGAGGGAATTGTTTCTGCCGTGTCCTCAGATCTGGCTGCTGAAATCAGGGAGAATCAACAGTTGGCCCCTCAGAACACGCCAGAGGGAAAATTGTTTGTACCTCCACAATTCAGACTCAGGTTGTTGAGAGAATTACATGATTCGGTTTTGTGTGGTCACCCGGGAGTCTCTGGTACTAAGAGGCTAGTTTCTCGCCACTACTGGTGGCCTACCAAATCCCGGGATATTATGTCATATGTCTCTGCATGCGATACTTGTGCCCGGGCTAAGGTTCCTCAGGTCCGACCAATGGGTGAATTGCTCCCTTTGCTTATACCTAAGAGACCCTGGACACATATTTCTATGGACTTCATTACTGGTTTGCCTGTGTCTGGAGGGAAGCCTGTCATTTGGATGGTTGTTGATTGTTTTAGTAAAATGTGCCATTTTGTTCCACTGTCAAATGCCAAGACTCTCTCCAGACTGTTTATGGATCATGTTGTTTGACCTCATGGTATCCCTGACAATGTTGTTTCTGACAAAGGCGTTCAGTTTGTTGTTAAATTTTGAAAACTTTATGTAGTCACTTGGGAGCTCAGTTGTCTTTTTCTTCCGCTTTCAATCCAGAGACTAATGGTCAAACTGAACGCTTCAACCAAACACTAGAGCAATATCTGAGATGTTACATTTCCGATAATCAGTCAGAGTGGGTAACTTATTTGCCATTAGCTGAATTTGCAATTAATGATCATCACCATGTTGCCCTGAATACTTCGCCGTTTTTTTGTAATTATGGTTTTCATCCTCGTTTTTCTTCATTATCTCCTGCTACTGATAAACCGGAAGTAAACATAGAGGCAGAAAAACTGTGCACAGTTTGGGCTCAGGCTCAATCGAACCTGGAGAATTCCCAATCAACCTCTAAAAAGAATGTTGATAGAAATCGTTCTGCTGGTCCTATTTTTTCTGTGAGGGAGAATGTGTGGCTTTCCTCAAAAAATTTGCGGCTTAAAATCCTGTCGCACAAATTGGGTCCTAAATACATTGGACCTTATAAGATTATTAAGATGATCAATCCAGTATCTTTTCGTTTGGCTCTTCCTCAGTCTTTTAAAATCCATAACGTCTCTCACAAATCTCTTATAAAGAAGTATTCGTCGCCTGTAGTTCTGCCCGATAAACCTCCTCCTCCTGTTCAAGTTGATGGGGATCAGGAGTTTGTTGATTCACGCAGAGTCAGGGCGTTCTTCAATATCTCATTCATTGGAAGGGTTATGGACCTGAGGATCGAACATTGGAACCGGCTCAGTCTGTGCATGCTCAGGTTTTGATTAGAAATTTTCATAAAAGGTTTCCCTTTAAACCTCGTCCCGTTGCTAGGGGTCCAGGGGCCCCTAAAAGAAGGGGGGGTACTGTCAGGGATGTTACATCTGTTGTTGCTGCTTTAAAGTTGCCGGGTCTACATAAAGAAGGATTGGTGGTTGCTGCTTTAGGGTTGTCATGACAACATAGAGAAGCTTCCTGAGCAGGCCTTTTTAAACCACTCCCTATCACTCAGCTGTGCTGGCTAATCAGTTTCCTAAACTCCTGCTAAGCGCCTGACTGTGATTTGACTACTTTAATACCTGACCTTTGGCTGTGTTTTTGGATTCCTCTTTGTCTTGCGATTTTGTTCTGGCATTCCTGATTGGTTCCGACTTTTGGCTTTGTTTCCCGGATTTCTCTTTGTCTCGTGATTTGGATCTGTGTTACCCTCCTCAGTTGCTGACCCGTGATTGATGACCATTCTATTTTCTCTGTCCCTGTGAGTAGTGTGAGGATTTGGTGTAGGCTTCTGCTGCAGTGCATTTATTTGTAATACACTTTCTGTTCTGGTGACAATTCCGGTCTTCAGATTCAGCGAAAGGCCACCTCTTCTTGCGAGGAGCTCTGTTGAAGGCGTCTGAGGCCGGTCTTGGCTCGCAGTAGTGTTTTGCCTTTAAGTAGCATTTTCTACTGCTCGCAGTTGTCAGCCCTTTTCTGCTGCTGCTCTCCTATAGACTCGTACATTTCTTACCTTGCATCTGAATCCTAACATGAGGCATGTTTTTTTCATAATGTTCCACCTGCCCTGACCCTTATGGAGTTTGTCCAATTACTTGACAACCTTTTTTAGGAATACTGTCCCATAGTGCACACATGATATAATGTCCCACAGTGGCCTTCATACAGTATAATGTCCCATAGTGGCCCGTTCACATATCATAATGTACCTTAGTGGCCCTACCACGCAGTATAATGTATCAAGTAGCCCCTCCACACACTATAATGTCCTATAGTAGCTCTCACACAGTATAATGTCTCACATTATCCCCATCACACACTAAAATGCCTTATAGTGGCCCCATACAGTATAATGTCTCACAGTGGCCCCTCCACACACTATAATGCCCCATTGTGGCCCCTCCACAAACTATAATGCATTATAGGGGCCCCTATTGTTTTCTTTACAAATTTTCCAAAAAGTACGGTCTTGAAAGAACCCGAAAATTTTTGGGGTTTGCCATCCACGAATCATTATTTTTATAAGTGGAGTATACTGTAGTATTAACAATAGTATAAGTGGAGACCCAGGGAAGGTGAACACACATAATAAATAAACAGTGTTACTCACCTCTCCTGGGCTCCGTCAGTTTTCCAGCCTTATAAACATCAGAGGCCTCTAGTATTAACAATAGTATAGTGGAGACCCAGGGAAGGTGAACACACATAATAAATAAACAGTGTTACTCACCTCTCCTGGGCTCCGTCAGTTTTCCAGCCTTATAAACATCAGAGGCCTCTAAGGCCTGTGATTGGGCCTCAGCGGCCACATCGGTATCTTGGCACAAAATGAAAATGATGCTGATGTAACGTCACGTAGGTTATCCCACCTTCATTTTGTGCCTTGATGCAAACGTGACCAATCACATGCCTCAGCGGGCTCTGATGTCAATCATGGCGTGTGTAGCCCTATTTCGGAGTGGGGGGTATGAGTACTATGCCTCCCACAGCAGACTCTGGGGCTGACCTTTGTGTATAATGGGACCTGGAGCCTTCACTGAAGGGAAGAGTGGGAACATATATGAAGTATATCCGTGCCTCCATCCAGGATAGAGCCTTTGTATTACAGGGAGGATCTCTTCCTAGGACTTACCCATGAAGTACAGTTAGTAACCTTAACAAGGATTACTGTACTAATCTCACAGTTTTAAGAATACATATAGATACCATATAAGGTTATAACAGTAGCTTTATAAGAGTCAGAATGATAATAGTACATACATGCAGTATATTGAGAACACAGCAGTACTGCAACAACCAGCAATCCTGCAACAGTCTTAAATTATATACCCGGGTATATATACAGGTGCATCTCAATAAATTAGAATATCTTTGAAACGTTTATTTCTTTCAGTAATTAAATTAAAAAAGTGACCTCCTATATTTTCTAGATTCTTTACACACAGAGTATTCTATTTCAAGTGTTTTATTTCTGTGAATTTTGATTATGGATTACAGGTAATGAAAACCAAAATCTAAGAAAATTTGAATATTGTAAAAAAGTTCAGTATTGTAAATTCAGTGTGTCACCTGCCAAAGTTTCCTAAGCCTTTAAATGGTCCCTCAGTCTGGTTCAGTAGGACACACAATCATGGAAGACGCTGATTATGAATTGAATTACTGAATCACTGAAATGAATGAACGTTTCAAAAATTTTCTATTACAATATTTCTAATATTCTAATTTATTGAGATGCAACTGTAGATAGCAAGAGTCCTGTGCCAATACCTCCAGGCAACAGAAGAGATGATCCAGGTGCAGGGGCCTGTGTGGATAACTGTAGATCCTCGGATTTTTCCAGGAGATGACAGACAGCCGATCAGGAGATGATGATGACGATGATGAAAGGGTTTTTCCAGGCATCAAACAGGGCAACAACAGCAGTAGTAGATGCAGGTCTGACTACCCTAACACTGAGTCCTTAGCCTGCCAACTAATCTACCAGTGAAACCGGGCCTCTAACTATCTAGTTGGCCGTCAGAAGCCTAACCTATCACTACCCAAACTATATACTGATCCCTAACTACAATTACTAGATACAGTGGGTAGGGAAAGTATTCAGACCCCTTTAAATTTTTCACTCTTTGTTTCATTGCAGCCATTTGCTAAAAGCAAAAAAGTTCATTTTATTTCTCATTAATGTACACTCAGCACCCCATTTTGACAGAAAAAAACAGAAATGTAGATATTTTTGCAAATTTATTAAAAAAGAAAAACTGAAATATCACATGATTGTGCTTCCCTGTCTTATACAAGAGCTGGTGATATATCAGTACATCTAGCGATGTGCTAATAAAAAGAAGTAGGGAGATATTAAAGAGGAACTTTCACATCCTCATGTATATGCGGTATTATATACCGCTAGAAAGCTCATAGTGCGCTGAATTCAGTGCAGTGTCAGCTTTCCCGGCATGTGCCCCGGGGCAGGAGTTGTCGGTGCCGTTAATGTTGGCACCTATATTTCCCCACTGTCAGAAGGGCGGGATTTACAGCCTAACGTCATCACAAGTTCACTGTTGGCTTTCTAGTGGTATATAATACCGCATAATATCTATGAGGACGTGAAAGATCCTCTTTAAGGCAATGCTTCCTGGGAAAGGTATGCAAAATTAGACCTTCTCCACAAGATGGCACTTTAGAGACATTTTTCTTTCTTCTGGCAGTGAATTATTTTGCATACATTGACCTAATTCCTGCTCCTTTTTGAAGATTATCAAGTGAAATAGTCTCAGGCTTGCTTTTGATCCATTTTCCTTAGTCAGAAGTGTCTGGTGACATGTGGAGAGGAAGTCGCTTGATTATTGCTGATGTGACATTATCCTTGGGCAACTGCTCATGTGCACTAACATAAATCTTGAGAGATAGCTATTCTGCAACCTTACTCCATAGCTTATGTTCTCTGTATTTACTTACCATCTCACAGTGTATAACAACAAGCAGCCATGTATCCAAATCCCGCCAGCACAAGATATTAGATTTTAGCATTGTTATTAAGAGCTCTGTTCTTTTCTTGACAGTATGATAGCATAGAACTGAATTACAGCACTATATTTTGGGATAAAACAGATAATGGAACAGATCTAAGTTGGTTTTACTCTACAGTTTTTATGTCTGATTTCCTGATCCATCATAAAATCATAACAGACATTAAAACTGCAAGACATGGATTCAAACTTAATACTTTACATTTGTATGTTATGACTGATTGCAATGTTAAAATAAAAAGTATGCCACCATCCTTTGGTTTTCATTTTTTATGTTAAAAAGCGCTGTATGTTGCAATTCAACCATTGGATAAAATGTTCTAAAATCACAATTTAGCATTTTTTTGTAGCAAGTGGTTGTAGATCAAATTTTTTCAACTTAAAAGGTGGTATGGAGTCATAAAAAAGGTGGCGACTTATTAAGGAAAGGGAAGTGGACTCAAACAGCCAAAACTGTGAAGTAAAATTAGTGCGGCATCCCCCCTCATTAACTCATGACCTCTTCTGCCAACAGAGTGGAGCAAGGCAGCCATGAAGCAGTGGGGCAATTTGTGAATCTGATAACTGTACAGTATAAGGGTAAGTTCACATCTGTTTTCTGCGAGTCAGCTTTTCTGTTCCATTATAGGAACAGAAGAACGGGCTGAACAATAAGATAGATCCTATCACAGAAAGTGAAAAGAGGGTCCCTAACATATAGGAAGTCATAGAAAAGAGGTCCCTTGAGTAAGACACAATGATACATAAAACATAACTTTTATCAAATCCTACTAAAACCTTAAGCTAATCAATAGCACAGAGGTATCTGAACTCCAGAGGGTCCAAATATGATCACCACTGGTTCCTAGATGTACCTCACTGTGGTCGAGATACAGGTATCTAGAAAAGACATAAGGCTGTGATCCACAGTTGGTATAACAGAAATGCAGTAGTTGACCTCTGGGTGCTGATATGCGGTCCAAGGGTAATTAGACCACCAGACCACGTTAAACGCACCCTGCTGCCCCTATGTCAAATCACAGTTACCAGAGAAGGAAGTGATCATCTATCTCCATTACAGGGAGTATTTGGCATTTAAGGGGAAAGCTCCTAACACTTGAGCATGCTCGCAAGTAGATACAGTATGCCTATGTGCCACAGCTGCTGAGTTCTAAGTTGGTAATCAACGATACAAATGTAAGGCAAAAGGGGTTCTAATCTACCCTATCCCCAATAGTAGGTGAGGAGACACCGTTAGATATTAATCAGAATAGGGGTAATCGCTATTGTACCATCCCCTTGGTTCAGAGTAAAAGGGTATGGTCAAATGAGACGTGAAGTCCCGTCATAGAATGAGGTAGCTCACTCACTCTAAGGTCCAGTTGATGCATATACCAATCAAGATATGATAAGCAAGCTGGCTCTAAACCATCTCCATGCAGCCTAGACTGATGTAGCTGGCTGTCTAAATAAAGACTCAATGCGTTTCCCTTTTAAATGCAACAAGTTCATCAGGAGTCTACCAGAGTCTGTTGAATGTCAAAATAATGTCCTAATGCCTAAATGTATGCAGTCAAAACTGCAGTTCCTGGAGTCCTGATGGCGGGCTCTGGTACTTAATAGCCGACGTCGAGCACTAGCGCGGCTCGGCTTTATGTAACCCAGAGCCACATAACGCTGTGCCCCTCTCCAGTTGCGTAATCACGGCCGGACCACTTGCATCCATTGGTCCCTCCTATCCATATGAGCATGGAAGGTTGTGCGAAAGGGGGATTCCAGGATAGTGGAAGCAGCGTTGACAGCTGTCAAAAGAAGACACGTTTTTATCAGAGAAACAAAAACAAGTTCTCTATGTCCAGAGCAGAAGCTGACTGGCAACACCCGATCAATTTTGTAAGTGAACACATATTTACTAGAATATGAAAGATGTGGCATCTGCCAGCATCACAGATATGATCTATGCAGTAGTATATAAATAACCACTTAAAAAATGTACATCAGTCCCAATCCTCTGTGGATAGATATGTTCAAGTACAAAGTACATGGTGGAGACTAAGTAGCAAAAAATGAAGACCCATGGGAATAATACATTTGACATGACAGTGGATACCTGTATCTCGACAGTATGGTATCATAGTACATGTCATCCACATTGGGAAGATCCACATAACAGCCCCAGATACACAGGCTATATTCTATCACCTGCAGGATGGATGCTATGGATTGGCACTGGTTACCAAGACTCCAGTATACGTATGACGACCCACAAATATTTTGCAGATAAAGTATAGCTATATGGGGAACAACCATGCATGGATACTCATGGACTATAAATAAATATATCCCCAATGTATATTACTGATGCACCCAGATACCATGCCATTGTGTTTATGCAGGTTCTTGGAAAATCAAGAGATCCATGAAAAGATGCATTCAGACACCCTATATATGCAAAAGAGAGAAGCAACCACCTCTTAGTAGTTGATAAAAGTGCGTTGGTTGGTCACGCATGTGACATTATATAGTGGAATTGATGAAAGAAAAAACAATCGAACAAAGGAGGTGAAAGAAACTGCATCATTCAGGCCACCAGGTTTCACAGCTCTGAAATGAAAGATCCATTGGGCCTCCATCTGAAGAATAACGCAATGCCAATTACCCACTCTAGGAGATTTAAGTATGCACTCCATCCCCTGAAAGTGAACGGAGAAAACATCACCACCATGGTGCTCCCATACATATTGAGCCAATGGTTTGTCCGCTCTGTGAAATATATCCCTGACTCCCTCCATGCTGCTCTCTAGTTAGAAAGGTAGAACCAGCAGCATGCGATATAACCTCTCTTCCTTTTTGGATGAACTTTTGAATAAGCCTTACATCTTCCACAGCAAAAAGTCCCAATAGGTTGACTATTGCCCATCCACAAGGTGGTAGCTTTCGTGGGGGTAAGATGACTGTGTGTGAGCTGATCGCCTAAGTTCTGTCCTCTAAGTGATGCAGGGAATCAGGGTTATGAGATCCCGTATGTCCGGGTCCTGCCTCAAAATATCCAAAAATGTACATAAGGTATGTAAGACTTGTTGTGAGGCCTGATCAAATGTGCCAATCATGCACACTTGTTTTACTGGTTCATTGCATGTCTGTAGTACTAGCAATTTATTTCTAATGCATGTACGTTCACAGTTATTTTCTTATTTCAGTAGAGGGCGGGGATATCCTCGAGATACAAAGCATCTCTCCAGGATTCGACTCTGATGGTTAAACTCATCCATGGAGGAGCAGTTCCTTTGTACTCTCAAGAACTGCCCCTTCAGGATGCCCCTCTTCAGGGGCAGGGATGGTGGCTTTCTCACGGTAATAGTGAATTGGTCGCTGTTGTCTTGTGATACAAGATTGTAGAAATGTTGCCGTCATCGGTAATGGCTATGGACCAATCCAAAAAGGGGATATATCTACAGGAGCATCTCAATAAACTAGAATATCTTTGAAAGGTTTATTTCTTTCAGTAATTAAATTAAAAAAGTGACCTCCTATATTTTCTAGATTGTTTACACACAGAGTGTTCTATTTCAAGTGTTTTATTTCTGTAAATGTTGATTATGGATTACAGGTAATGAAAACTAAAAGCTAAGAAAATCTGAATATTGTAAAAAAGTTCAGTATTGTAAATTCAGTGTGTCACCTGCCAAGGTTTCCTAAGCCTTTAAATGTTCCCTCAGTCTGGTTCAGTAGGACACACAATCATGGAAGACGCTGATTATGAATTGAATTACTGAATTACTGAAATGAATGAACGTTTCAAAGATATTCTAATTTATTGAGATGCACCTGTAGTCTCAAAAGAGGCAGTAAACCTCAAATTGAGATTTTTGACATTGAGGGCCCAAGTGAATTCCTGGAACAAGTCTGAGGAGTCTGACCATAAAATAAGGATGTCATCTATATATCATAGCCATAGAATGATGTGGGACTCCTCCCACCAACCTAAAAAATGTTAGCATAAGTGGGTACGGCGGTGCTCCCCATTGCAGCCCCTCGCCGCTGGTGGAAGAAGCGTCCTTTAAATATAAAGGAGCTGTGGGTTAGCACAAACTCCATTAGAGATAACACAAAATCATTGTGAGAGGACAAATGTGTCCCCCATGTCTGTAAAAAGTGCCTGACAGCCCCACACCCCAAGTCATGGGGTATGGACCTGAACAGAGCCTCCATGTCAAGGCTCGCAAGGGCCTCGTAAATGAGGCCACATCTTTGACCCATCTAAATAGATTAAACTTTTTTGTAGGCACAATGGACTGGCCTTTCAATAGTACAGAAACTTTGGTTAAAGAGAGATCACACTGTGAGAGATTGATGACCTGGAGTTGATCCTATACACTGGTGGTCAGACTACAGGGGGATCCGTAGCATGTATTGTGTGATTTGTGGTGTCTGGATGAATTGGACTGGGGATGAGAATCACCTTCTTGACCCCTATCTCTCCTGCCCCTTGCCCTGGAATTGGATGCCGGATTTCTCCTATTTCTGGCCCCATCTTTAGTGTGAACTAGTCTTTCAGTTTCCAAGGCCTCATATTCAGACGAAGACAGACGGAACTTAAGCAAAAGCCTCACACACAGCCATCTTACCATAACAAAAGCTACTACCTCGTGGATGGGCAGTAATCGACCTATTGGGACTTTTTGCTGGGGAAGGTGTAAGGCCTGTAAGTTCATCCAAAAGGGGAAGAGAGCTTATATCGCATGCTACTGGTTCTATCTTTCTAACTAGAGAGTTTATTAACTGCAGCACAGAGGGAGTCGTGTACGTTGCCTCTTGCTCTTGCCCACTGAATTATGTGTCCAAGACCAGGAGGCAATTTCAGAGATATAGTCTGGACCACATTAGGGATATATCCCACAGAATGGACAAACCATTGGCTCAATATGTATGGGAGCATCACGGTGGTGGTAAATCTCCCAGAGGGGATGATTGGGATTGCGTCATTCTTCAGAAGGAGGCCCAATGGATCTTTTGTTTCAGATCCGTGAAACCTGGGTGCCTGAATGATGCTATTTCTTTAACCCCCTTTGTTTGATGGTTTTTTCCTTCATCGGTTCCACTATATATAAAATGTCACATGCGTGACCAAGCAACGTACTTTTATCAACTACTATCAGATGGCTGCCTCTCTCTTTTGCGTTTATAGGGTGTTTGAATGCATCTATTCATGGATTTCTTGATTTTCCAAGACTCTGCATATACACAACGGTATGGTATATAGGTGCATCAGCAATATACATTGGGGATATATTTATTTATAGTCCATGAGTATCCATGCATGGTTGTTCCCCATATAGCTATACTTTATCTGCAAAATATTTGTGGGTTGTCATACGTATACTGGAGTCTTGGTAACCAGTGGCAATCCATAGCATACATCCTGCAGGTGATAAAATATAGCCTGTGTATCTAGAGTTGTTATGTGGATCTACCCAATATGGATGACATGTACTATGATACCATACTCTCAAGATACATTTGACATGACAGTGGATACCTGTATTAATACCATGGGTCTCCATTTTTTGCTACTTAGTCTCCATCCATGTACTTTGTACTTGAACATGTCTATCCACAGAAGATTGGGACTGATGTACATTTTTTAAGTGGTTATTTATATACTACTGCATATATCATGTCTGTGATGCTGGCAGATGCCTCATCTTTCATATTCTAGTAAATATGTGTTCACTTACCCAATTGATTGGGTGTTACCAGTCAGCTTCTGCTCTGGACAGGGACCAATGGATGTGATTAGTCCAGCTGTGATGACGCAAGCGGAGAGGGGCACAGCGTTACGTAGCTCTTGGTTACACACGTGGACAAAATTGTTGGTACATTTCTCTCTAGAATCCCTTGATAGTCTTGAGATTTCATTGTACCCTGCACAGATTCAAGACACCCTGTGCCAGATGCTGCAAAGCAGCCCAAGAACATAACAGAGCCTCCTCCATGTTTCACAGTAGGGACAGTGTTCTTTTCAAGATATGCTTCATTTTTCCATCTGTGAACATAGAGCTGATGTGCCTTGTAAAAAATTTAGATTTTTGTCACATCTGTCCATAGGACATTCTCCCAGAAGCTTTGTGGCTTGTCAACATGTAGTTTGGAAAATTACTTTTATCAGATTCAAGTTATTTCTGTGACCATTGTGAGTTTTTCTTTCATTAAACGAGGGATACCAACAATTTTGTCCACGTGTGTATATAAAGCCGCGCCGCGCCAGTGCTTGGCGTTGGCTATTAAGTACCAGAGCCCACCATCATGGCTCCAGGAACTGCAGTTTTGACTGCATACATGTAGGCATTAGGACATTGTTTTGACCTCTGACAGACTCCTGATAAACTGATGAAACGCATTGAGTCTTTATTTAGACAGCCAGCTACATCAGTCTAGGCTGCATGGACATGATTTAGACCCAGCTTGCCAGTCAGTATATGCATCAGCTCTAGGGCTCTAGGGCTCTAGGGTGAGTGAGCTACCTCATTCTATGACGGGGCTTCACTGTCTCATTTGACCATACCCTTTTAATCTGAACCAGGGGGATGGTACAATAGTGATTACCCCTATTCTGATTAATATCTAACGGTGTCTTCTCACTTACTATTGGGGATAGGGTAGATTAGAACCCCTTTCGCTCTACATTTGTATCGTGGATTACCAATTTAGAACTCAGCAACGGTGGGATGTAGGCATATCTACTTGCGAGCATGCTCAAGTGTTAAGAGCTTGCCCCTTAAGTGCCAAATACTCCCTGTAATGGAGATAAATGATCACTTCCTTCTCTGGTAGCTGTGATTTGACATAGGGGCAGCAGGGTGTTTTTTTTTAAGAATCCAGGGTGGTTTATCACGGTCTGGTGGTCTGTTTCCCCTCGGATCGGATATCAGCACCCAGGGATCGACTACTGCATTTCTGCTATACCAACTAGAGATGAGCGAAGTTTTCAAAAATTCGATTCAACCGATTCTCTGAATTTTCAAAACAATTCGATTCGATCCGAATTAATGTGCGGCAAATTGCATTAACATCCACCCTAATAGTAAGGCACTGCTGGGAAGGACTTCCCGCAAACTACAGCGGAAGCATGGTGCGCACACAGGACATGCAGCCTATGCATCTGCACGGGCTAACAGCCTCCTATACACTGCAATACACGTCTATTGCAGCGTATACCTATAGAAGCAGCGATCAAAATATCGCTACTTCAATCCCCTATGGGGACAAAAAAGAAAAAATGTAAAAAAAATAAAAAAAAAGACCTCCCCCTAGAGCTGGTGCTATTATTATACTCTGGGGCCTCCTCAGACCCCAGAGTATAATAATCAGAGGCCCAGGGGAAGTGATTAAAAATAACAAACACTTATACTCACCTTAACCTCACCTCTCCTGGGAATCTGGGAAGCTGTCTGAGCATCCTCCTTGCTCCTCTTCTTCCTTGCAACTGAAGTCCTGCTCCCCAGATGTCACTGCAGTGAAGCCTGGGGAGCAGGACCTCAGTCACTGGCTCCAGAGTTAATGCTGAGCCCAGGACCGGTGAGTATCAGTATTTTTTTTATTTTTAATCACCGCGGGGGGTGCCGAGAGGGACAAGTAGCATGGCAGAACCCCTTGTATCCAAGGGGTTAAAAACCTCGATCGGAGCTGAGCGATTCGATACATTGAAGCATGAGGAAATCTGGAATCGATGCGAATCAAAGATTTCCTGAAATTCGGATCGAATTCCACTTCATCAGCTTTGATTCGTTCATCTCTAATACCAACTGTGGATCACGGCCTCATGTCTTTTCTAGATACCTGTATCTTGAGCACAGTGAGGTACATCTAGGAACCAGTGGTGATCATATTTGGACCCTCTGGAGTTCAGATCTCTCTGTGCTATTGATTAGCCTAAGCCAATATTATTATATTTGGGATGTCCTTTTAGCTTTTTAGTAGGATTTAATAAAAGTTATGTTTTAATGTATCATTGTGTCTTACACAAGGGACCTCTTTTCTGTGACTTCCAGAAAGATAGATCCGTCTAAAGACAGACACCAATAGATCCCAAGGAATAAAATTATAGTGGGGTCTCTCTGCTATATTTTATGTCCTAAGTCACTGGGTAAGATAGTCCTTCCTGCAACAGAGTCAACCAGACTGCAGAGGCAGGACACCCACTTGCAGAGAAGCGTTACACCAGAGGAGTGCTCGATAGTGACCTTTCGGTGAGCATCAACACTGTATTTCCACTATACATATATATATATATATATATATATATATATATATATATATACACAGTGGGGTAAAAAGTATTTAGTCAGCCACCAATTGTGCAAGTTCTCCCACTTAAAAAGATGAGAGAGGCCTGTAATTGACAACATAGGTAGACCTCAACTATGAGAGACAAAATGAGAAAACATATCTAGAAAATCACATTGTCTGATTTTTAAAGAATTTATTTGCAAATTATGGTGGAAAATAAGTATTTGGTCAATAACAAAAGTTCATTTCAATACTTTGTTATATATCCTTTGTTGGCAATGACAGAGGTCAAACATTTTCTGTAAGTCTTCACAAGGTTGGCACACACTGTTTCTGGTATGTTGGTCCATTCCTCCATGAAGATCTCCTCTAGAGCAGTGATGTTTTGGGGCTGTCGCTGGGGAACATGGACTTTCAACTCCCTCCAAAGGTTTTCTATCGGGTTGAGATCTGGAGACTGGCTAAGCCACTCCAGGACCTTGAAATGCTTCTTATGAAGCCACTTCTTTGTTGCCCTGGCAGTGTGCTTGGGATCATTGTCATGATGAAAGACCCAGCCACGTTTCATCTTCAATGCCCTTGCTGATAGAAGGAGGTTTGTACTCAAAATCTCACGATACATGGCCCCATTCATTCTTTCATGTACACGGATCAGTCGTCCTGGTCTCTTTGCAGAGAAACAGCCCCAAAGCATGATATTGCCACCCCCATGCTTCACAGTAGGTATGGTGTTCTTTGGATGCAACTCAGCATTCACTCTCCTCCAAACACGACGAGTTGTGTTTCTACCAAACAGTTCTACTTTGGTTTCATCTGACCATATGACATTCTCCCAATACTCTTCTGGAACAACCAAATGCTCTCTAGCAAACTTCAGACAGGCCTGGATATGTACTGGCTTAAGCAGGGGGACACATCTGGCACTGCAGGATCTGAGTCCCTGGCGGCGTAGTGTGTTACTGACGGTAGCCTTTGTTACGTTAGTCCCAGCTTTCTGCAGGTCATTCACTAGGTCCCCCCGTGTGGTTCTGGGATTTTTACTCACCGTTCTTTTGATCATTTTGACCCCACGGGGTGAGATCTTGCGCGGAGCCCCTGATTGAGGGAGATTATCAGTGGTCTTGAATGTCTTCCATTTTCTAATTATTGCTCCCACAGTTGATTTCTTCACACCAAGCTGCTTGCCTATTGTAGATTCAGTCTTCCCAGCCTGGTGCCGGTCTACAATTTTGTTTCTGGTGTCCTTCCACAGCTCTTTGGTCTTCACCATAGTGGAGTTTGGAGTGTGAATGTTTGAGGTTGTGGACAGGTGTCTTTTATACTGATAACAATAGCAAACAGGTGCCATTACTACAGGTAATGAGTGGAGGACAGAGGAGCCTCTTAAAGAAGAAGTTACAGGTCTGTGAGAGCCAGAAATCTTGCTTGTTTGTAGGTGACCAAATACTTATTTTCCACCATAATTTGCAAATAAATTCTCATTTTGTCTCTCATAGTTGAGGTCTACCTATGATGTCAATTACAGGCCTCTCTCATATTTTTAAGTGGGAGAACTTGCACAATTGGTGGCTGACTAAATACTTTTTTTCCCCACTGTATGTGAGGGCTTCTTTGTGTGACAAGTTGTGCTTTCATTTTGCACCATTTTGGGGTACATATAATGTTTTGATAAGCTTTTATTAACACTTTTTGTGGGTCCATGCGAAAAAAACGCAATTCTATCATTTTTTGCATTTCGTTTTTACAGCTTTCATTCTGCATTAAAAATGACATGACAACTTTGTCCGGCAGGTCATTACATTTACAGCGATACCATATTTATATTGATTTTATTAGGTTTTACTGCTTTTAAGTTTAATAAAAGTTTATTAAGAAAGTTTTCAATTATAACAAAGAACAATACAAGAAGTATGGGCTAATGGACCCAAAAAAACAAGGAACGGTAAATGGCGCAAGAAAGTGAGCACTGATAAAAAGTAAGATAAAGAATAAGATGTAATGTATCAAAACATAGGGCGCCATCAGCATCCATGCAAAGCAATAGGATACAAACCCACAGTGAGACTGTAATGGTAAGTACCCACAAAAACAGAAGAGCGGGAGCAACTGTTGCAGCCTCAGGGGGGTAGAACAAGCGAAGCTGTAACCATAAATCCAGCAGAATGGGAAGACAAACAAACACAAGGCTGTCACAAGAAGAGGGGGAGGAAGAAACATAAGGGTGGAGGAAAGGGGGATAACAAAGCAACGGCTAGAGTTAAGGAATCCAAAGAAGGCACAAAAGCTCAAGAAAAAAGATTAGAAAATCCACAGACTTTTGGAACAACACCTACGGCTGCTAGAGTGCCTCAAATGTGGAGGAATTGTCAGAATTCTCTGCAACCAGGGTCCCCATTCTCTGTATGCAGAGAAGCTCCTGGAGCAGCTGCATGAGCAAGGGAGCAATCGTGCTACACCAGTGCCTTGGAATAACTGATCTGGCGGCCGCGAGGAACTGGCGCAGGATTTCACCCTTTATTTTAGAAATTTTACCTGGGATAACTGAGAGGAGAGCAAGTTGGGGAGAAGGTGCAAGTGAACAACCACTAACCCTGGTATACCGATCAAACCCTGAATCCCAGAAGAGTTTTATTTCCCTACAGTCCCACCAGATATGGAGAGATAAGAGAGTCCTCCTCTCAGAGCCATTGTGCCAACAGCGATTGGAGACATCAGGATAGAACTTGTGACGGTTGCCACCTCAAGTAGTATGCAGCAGAGCATGGAAAGGACACACGCGGGGGTCTCTGATTGCGAAAGAATGATTTCCAGTGTAGTAGGACTCGAGGAGAGCTGCTGGGGCAGGGAGAGTTTCTGAAGGAAACCGAGGAATTGATTGTATTCCAACCAAGGTGAGGGTTGGAGGCACTTAGTTGCTTGAAGGAAGAAAAAGGTAAGTTCCACGTAACTCGACCCAGTCTCGCGTTGTCATGTACAGACGAGCATAAGAATCTGCTGAGTATCCCGGCTGAAACATGGGGTTACAAAATTAAGGACTCTAGCAGACAAACAGTGGCACATGCAGTCCCAGACAGTCAGGAAATGTGCAGATAGGATCGTTGATAGTGGACTGGGATCCAAGGCAAGGTGAGCAGAAAGGCAAGGCAAGGTTCCGCCTCAATGGACACCCATGGTTTGTCTAAGCCCTTATAGCACCAATCAAACAGATGCAGTAGAACCACAGATTTATAGTGCAAGTGCAGGTCCAGTAGCCCTGCTCCCCTGTCACATTTGTGGCAAGTCAGCATTCAGACTTTGAGTCTACTACGAACCGAGCCACAAACAAATCATCCAAGAGTCGACTGTAGACGGATGAAAAAATTAAATGGGTAGAACTTGAAACATGTAAAAATATACATTTTCATTGATTGATTCAAACCAGGATAAGCCCAGGGCACCATATTTCTGCAAGTCCGCCATGATCTTCTCTAGTAAGGGGAAGTAATTGAGGCGGAAGAGGCTAGGGTCACAAGGGATTTGTATCCCAAGATATTTGATCAAGTTGGCTTGCCATTTGAAAGGAAATTGGGCTGCTAGGTGAGCAGCCTCAGATGGGGGTAGGGTGATATTAAGATCCTCACTTTTAGAAAAGTTGACTTTAAAGTTGCTCAGGTGACCGAAGCGTCGGAATCGAATAAAATGGCCGGAAACTAAACGCGTGGCTGAGTAACATAGAGAAGCAGGTGGTCTGCATACAATGCCGTGTTGACCTGTCTACATCCCATCTGAAGTCCATGTAAACTGGGGCCCATCGCAGGGCCACTGCCAGGTGATCCATCACAAGTGCATCCAGAAGGGGAGATGGGGGACCCCTGCCTGGTCCCATTTCACACCGGGAAGGGTTCCAAAAGGATCCTGTTAGCTCGTACCCTGGCGGAGGTGTTGCCATACAGGGACAAGAAAGCCCAGGCCTATCCCCACCTGAGCAAGTGAAGCCTGCAGCAAGTCCCAATGCACATAGTCAAAAACCTTTTTGGCGTCAACGGATAAGAGGCGTAGGGGAGAGCCATGTTTGAGCAAAAGAGTCTTGCAAATATTGTCCCATGCCTCGTGGCCCTTTACCCTTTCCCGCTGGAGGCATTTTTCGATTTTCGTTTTTGACTCCCCACTTTCCAAACACCATAACTTTTTTGTTATTTTTCCGTTCACATAACCATATAATGGCTTATTTGTTTGTGGGTCAAATTGTTCTTCATAATGGTAACATTTATTATTCTGTACAATGTTTTGGATTGGGGATCTGGATAAAAATTCATAATGAAGTGGAATTGGAGAAAAAAGTGCATTTGTGCAACTTTCTTACGGGCTTCATTTTTACAGTGTTCACTGTGCAGCTAAAATGACATGTCACCTGTATTATATGTTTCGGTACAATTCCAGGAATACCAAATTTATATACAGTGGCTTGCAAAAGTATCATACCCCTTGAACTTTTTCACCTTACAGCCACAAACTTAAATTTATTTTATTGAGATTTTAAGTAATAGACCAACACAAAGTAGCACATAATTCTGAAGTGGAACGAAAATGATACATGGTTTTCAAAATTTTAATCAGATAAAAATCTGAAAAATGTGATGTACAAAAGTATTCAGCCCCCTGTACTCTGATACCCCTAAATAAAATCCAGTTCAATCAATTGCCTTCAGAAGTCACTTAATGAGTTAATAGAGTCCAGCTGTGTGTAATTTAGTCTCAGTAGAAATACACCTGTTCTGTGAAGGCCTCAGTGCTTTGTTAGCAAACACTAGTGAACAAACAGCATCATGAAGACCAAGGAACTCACTAGACAGGTCAGAAATAAAGTTGTAGAGAAGTTTAAAGCAAGGTTAGGTTATTAAAACATATCTTAAGCTTTGAGCATCCCAAGGAGCACTGTTCAATCCTTCATCCAAAAATGGAAAAAGTATTCTACAACTGCAAACCTACCAAGACATGTCCGCCATCCTAAACTAACCGATCGAGCAAGGAGAGCACCGGTCAGAGAAGCAGCCAAGAGGCCCAAGGTCACTTTGGAGGAGCTGCAGAAATCCACAGCTCAGGTGGGAGAATCTGTCCACAGGACAACTATAAGTCGTGCACTCCACAAATCTGGCCTCTGTGGAAGAGTGGCAAGAAGAAAACCGTTGTTGAAAGAAAGACATAAGACGTGCCATTTGCAGTTTGCCACAAGCCATATAGGGGACACAGAAAACATGTGGAAGAAGGTGCTCTGGTCAGATGAGACCAAAGTTGAACTTTTTGGCCTAAATGAAAAAAGCTGTGTGTGGCGGAAAAGTAACACTGCTCATCACCCTGAACACACCATCCCCACTGTGAAACATGGTGGTGGCAGCATCATGTTGTGGGGATGCTTTTCTTCAGCAGGGTCAGGGAAGCTGGTCAGAGTTGATGGGAAGACAGATGGAGCTAAATTCAGGGCAATTCTGGAAGAAAATCTGTTGGAGGCTGCAAAGGACTTGAGACAGGGAAGGATATTTACCTTTCAGCAAGACAATGACCCTAAACATACAGCCAAAGCTACAGTGGAATGGTTTAGATCACAGAATATTCATGTGTTAGAATGGCCCAGTCAAAGTCCAGACCTATATCCCATTGAGCATCTGTGGCAAGACATGAAAATTGCTGTTCACAGACGCTCTCCATCCAATTTGGCTGAGCTTGAGCTATTTTGCAAAGAAGAATGGGCAAAAATCTCAGTCTCTAGATGTGCAAAGCTGGTAGAGACATACCCCAAAAGACTTGCAGCTGTAATTGCAGCGAAAGGTGGCTCTACAAAGTATTGATATAGGGGGGCTGAATACTTTTACACATCACACTTCTCAGATTTTTAATTCCACTTCACAATTATCTGCTACTTTGTGTTTGTCTATCACTTAAAATCTCAATAAATTACATTTCAGTTTGTGGTTGTAAGGTAACAATATGTAAAAAAGTTCAAGGGGTATGAATACTTTTGCAAGGCACTGTAGTTTCATTTACATTTTAACCCCTTAACAAAAATCCAAAACTTTGCAAAAAAAATGTTTTCCTTAAAGTCGCCATAGTCTGACAGCCATAACTTTTTTTTATATTTCAGTGTATGGGGATGCATAGGACGTTATTTTTTTTTTGTGGGGACAGGTGTATTTTTTAGTTATACCATTTTGCGGAATGTCTATTGTTTTGATGACTTTTTATTAAAATTTTTATCAGATGTTAAAAAAACAGTGGTTTGGCACTTTTTTGATTTTTCACCATATGGGAAAAATATTTTTATAACTTTGTAGACCAGGCGTTTTTGGACCCACAGATACCTAAAGTGTATGTGTTTCACAGTCATTATCTACTTTTATATGTATTCTAGGGAAAGGGGGGTGATTTGAACTTTTAATTGCACAGCAAACAGAATTGGGTGGAATAGAAGTACCTGTATGATAAGAAGAAGAGTGAAGGACAGAATTATGCCAAGTATAAGTGCACTTTGTTTAATCTGCACTTAGATGGACACTGCATTAGAAAATGCCCCCCTGCATTGGAAATGCCTTCACCCCCATATCCAATCACTCGCACGCTCATGTCATCTCCACCTCAAAAACATCTTAGAATCTACCCTTTCCTTTCCACAGACACATTAAAGACACTTATTGTCACCCTGATTCACTCTCGCCTTGAGTACTATAACTCCTTACTAATCGGTCTTCCCCTTACTAAACTCTCCCCTCTACAATCTATTCTGAATGCGGCAGCCAGGCTCATCTATCAGTCTAGACGCTACAGTGATGCCTCCGGTCTGTGTTAGTCACTACATTGGCTTCCTATTCAATACAGAATACAATATATACTTATCACCCTTATACACAAGGCTCTCCATAATTCTGCTCCTCCCTACATTTCCTCCCTCATCTCTGTCTATCGCTCAACCCGTGCTCTCTGTTCACTCAATGACCTAAGACTAAGGGCCGCTTCACATCTGCGTTCTGTTTCCGTACAGGGAGTCCGCTTGGGGACCCCCTGAACGGAAACCTATACGCAGAGAGAAGCAGTTTACATAAGAAAACCTTCGGACCCCATAGACTATAATGGGGTCCGTGTGGTTTCCGCCTGGTCTCCGCACAAAACATGCGGAAACATGCGGAGAGAAAAGTGCTGCAAGTGCGGTGACCAGATGGAAGGTAACGCTGCAGTTGGGATTGCGGGGTGCAAACAGCACAGACTTGTCACGGTCTCTGGGCACGAGAGCGCAGCGCTGGTGCTGTCCCACGTTACCACCACTGGTACCGGTGATGAGGGGGCTGCACAAATGTTGGTGGTGATTGTTCCCCCGGGGCGCTTCCCCTATACTGTGCCGACTGGTGGTGTTTGGGGCGCCCTGATGTTGTCGGTGCAGAGTCAGACACAGAAACGGTTGTAAAGTTGAACTTTTACTTCCATGGGTGTGGAGGCACAAATGCTTAAACAGTTTCTTCAATACAAAACAACGGGGTACGCCTGGTGACACAGCAAAGTCCTGGGGTGCAGGGTAGACTTGATGAAAGGTGTTCCTAGCCCCTTATACTTCAGTGTTACAGCCCTAAGGTGCGTCTGGGCTCCTATTTGGCTCATAGGAGGATGCCCACCATGATACTAGTACATAATATTCCCCACTCACGTTATGTGGTCCTGATAGCTCAGAGTTTCGGGGTGCAATAGTCAGGGTGGCAGGATATTCCACAGGTCTGGCCTTGGCCCCTGGATCCTGTGATACTTGCTATGGAGCACGTGTTCCAGAATGTTCTCTCCACAGTCTCAGGCTGACAAGATAATGATGCTTGACTTCCTTCAGGGCGATGGCTAGGCAGACAGGGGACAGGATCTTCTGAATAGCTGGAGTATGTCAGCTCTCCAACCTTCCTGGGCCTGTCTAGGACTTGAGATTCCTGCACTAAACTCACTGCTTTCTTCACAGGACATCACACTTATCTCCTCACCTCCTCCTCCTAACACTCCACACTTCTAACTCCTCACACGCAGGACCTTCCTGCAGGGGTGTTACCATGGGGACCCAGTGATCAGCTGACTCCTCCCCTTTTCCCAGGCGATGTCCTCCCATTGGACATTTGGTTACTATTCAATCCTATGCGAGGTGTAATGCATGTGTGAGGCTCACTAGGTGGCGCTGTGTTGTGTGAGACTCAGGACCCCCTGCTATGTCACACAGGCTATGAAGCAACAGGAAATAATACAATGCACAGAGATCACCCTCAGCCCAGCCATAGCCAGCTCTGGGATGCCACATACTCCCCCTCTTTCACTGAGCCGACCTCGGCGACGGGCTGGGGTGAAGGTGAGAAATGTAACATAACGTTAATAAATACGAATAAAGTGCAAATGGGTCCAGAGGCTCTCTGGCACAAATTTTGTGAGTGTCCATTATCATGAGAGTCTCTCTGAGAAACAATAAACAGTCCTTTCTGTAAGGAAGAGTAGGCACTCTCGCACGAATGTCCATACCGCAATGGGGTAACAGAACTTCCTTGGCTCGGTGAGCCAGGCACTATGGCTTGGATTGTTGCATATAAATGTAAATACTATATTACATGGCAAGATATTATATATATACTGTATATACACACAGGAAAAACATTAATGTAATCAGAGCAGGAATAACATATATACAGAAGCAGAGACAGTTAACCTCTTTTACCCAAGGACAGCAATGGCATCACTATAGCGTGTTGGAGGTATGCCTTTTGTGGTACGCTCAGAACGCCTAAGTGGAACGAGATTTGAATCAGGAACAGAGTCACTGAAATCAATTAAATCATCTGTCGAAGGGTTCTCTTGCACTAGAGCAATTGGTGGATAACAGCTAAATGGTAGTAGTTTAGGCGCCCACATAAGCTCAGTTAACGTTGGGGGGTCTCTCTTTCGCTTCAGAAGGTGACAAGATCTCTGTACTCATTGTCTCAGCTGGGGGCACCTCTGTGGGTAGTCCTTCTTTAAGGCACAGCTTCAGACGGTTTCGGTGTACTACTTAGGGCTGTCTCCCAGGTTTAGAGATCTCATACACGTCGGATTCAGGATATGGTATGGAGATGACACTGTATGGTTCTTTCTCCCAGAATGGATCCAATTTCCCATTCCGATGGTTATTCCTTAACCATACACGGTCGCCAACTTTCAGGGGCGCTGCATGGGCGCGATGGTTGTAATCCTCCTGTTGTCTCCTACGAACCTCATCCATGCGCGTTTCAACTATCTCTTTAGCTTCCTCCATACGTCGGCGGTGTTCAACAACCCAGTCTGTTATGGGTAGTGGATTGATGGTGTCAGGGACCTTCACACCAAGGGTTAAGTCTGAAGGAAGTTCACCTTGTCTTCCAAACATTAGATAAAATGGTGCATATCCCGTAGATGTTTGGGGTGTGTTGTTGTAAATATAGGCCAAGTCCTTGATACGCTCAGGCCACTCAACACCAGGTGTAACTGCGGCTGTTCTTAGCATGCCGATGATCACTTGATTTGCCTTCTCGCACATACCATTCCCTTGAGGGTGATACGCTGTGGTTCGCAACTTCTTGCAGTCTTGGAACTGACACAGCTCACGGAACAATTGGGATTCAAACGCCGATCCACGGTCGGTGAGGATCTGCTCAGGACAACCGTAATGGCGGACAAACTCTGCGTAGAAGGTCTCAGCCGTAGTTCTTGCTGTAAGATCTCTGACAGGCACGATGACAAGGAACTTGGAGTAATGATCCACCATTGTCAGAGCGTAGCTGTAGCCGGAACGTGTGGGACCCAACTTCACATGGTCCAGAGCAACAATTTCACACGGCTTTTGAGTCTTAATTGGATGTAGAGGGGCCTTCTGATCTCTTCGACCTTCCTTGGTGATACTACAGGCGGGACACTCTCGGCACCAACTCTCAATGTCACTCCTCATCCCAACCCAATAGAAGCGACGACGGATGGTAGCTTCGGTCTTTTGTACCCCGAAGTGACCGGATCTGTCATGATACGCCTCAAGTATCATCTGTGCGTCTCTTCTTGGTACGAGGATCTGATGAAGCCTTTCACCTGTGACAGGATCAAGAGTGTTTCTATGTAGAAGGCCTCGTTGGACAAACAGGCGCTTCCTCTGTCGCCAAAGGCGTTTTAATTCCACGTCATGAAGACCTCTCTTTACACGGGTTGGTATTCTTCCTGTAAGCAGGAAATCTGACAATTCTCCTAAAACTCTGCTCTCTTCTTGGAACGTTTTCCACAGAGATGGCTCCTGGAGGGATTCGGCAGCTGTTTTCGCCAGAGATTCTCCTTCTACAGGGACACCAATAGCAACCTGTTGGGCAAACTTGTTGTAGAATGGTGGCATCTCCACCTCTTCCCAAATGTCTTCTCGGGGTGGTTCTTCTCCCACAGGCAACCTTGAGAGTGCATCAGCGTTAGCGTTGGACTTGCCACTGCGATACTTGACAGAGAACTTGTAATTCGTGAGTCTTGAGGCCCACCGTTGTTCAAGGGCTCCCAGTCGAGCAGTGTCCAGATGCGCCAACGGATTGTTATCTGTGTACACGGTAAAGGATGTGGCAGCCAGGTAGTCTTTAAACTTCTCTGTCACGGCCCAGACAAGCGCCAGAAGTTCGAGTTTGAAAGAACTATAGTTCTGGTCGTTCTTCTCCGCGCCTCTCAGACTCCTGCTGGCGTAGGCGATGACTCGCTCTTTGTTGTCCTGAACCTGGGACAACACTGCACCCAAACCTTGGTGACTTGCATCTGTGTACAAGCGGAATGGCTGACTGTAGTCGGGATAGGCTATAATTGGTGGTTGCGTCAGAAGTGCTTTAAGCGCTTGAAAGGCTTCCTCTTGACGCGCTGTCCAGTCTACCGGAAGCTTTCGGTTGTAGTTTTCTCTGGGACAACCGCGCAACAACTCGTTCAGTGGCTCGGCTACTTGGGCGAAGTGTGGTATGAAACGCCGGTAGTAACCTGCGAATCCAAGGAAGCTTCGGACTTCTTTGACGGTAGTTGGTCTTCGCCAGTTCTGGACTGCAGTGATCTTTTCAGGATCAGGTTGGACGCCTTGTGCGCTCACGACATGCCCAAGGTAGTGAACTTGGGGTTTCAACAGGTAGCACTTGGAGGGCTTCAACTTTAGGCCGTGCTGTATAAGTACCTTGAATACCTCGGACAGGTGACGAAGGTGTTCTTGGTATGTCCGGGAGAATACAATAACATCGTCCAGGTACAGTAGCACACTCTGGAAATTCTCATGGCCGAGGCACCTCTCCATAAGCCGTTGGAATGTGGCTGGGGCATTACATAGCCCAAATGGCATACTATTGAATTCAAAGAGTCCCATCGGGGTCGTAAACGCAGTCTTTTCACGATCTTCAGGCGCCATAGGGACTTGCCAGTATCCACTGGTTAAGTCCAGGGTCGAGAAACAGGTAGCTGATCCCAAAGCCGTTAGAGATTCCTCAATCCGTGGCAATGGGTATGCGTCTTTGTGCGTGACATTGTTGAGTTTACGATAGTCCACACAAAATCGTAGGGTTCCGTCTTTCTTCTTGACAAGGACTAGCGGGGCTGCCCAGGGGCTGTTACTCTCCCGGATGACATCAGCATCTCGCATCTCTTGGATCATCTTTTTCACCGGTTGGTACATCGCTGGTGGTATTGGACGGTGACGCTCCTTGATTGGATGGTGGTCGCCAGTCAGAATGCGATGTTGTATGGTCGTGGTCTTACCAAAGTCCAATGGGTGTTTGCTGAATGCCTGTTGGTAACGCTTGGCCACATTGCGAACCCCATTGATGTGCTCTATAGGGGTATTGGCGTCTCCCACGTTCAATTCATCCCACCAGGACTTCGTGGCTCCATTCTAAATGTTCTCAGCAGCTTGGGTGGAACGCTGTGTGGCGGTAGAATCACCAGAGAGAATGTCTTCTGGTGCTAACCAGTGTAGCAGGGCCACAGAGTGGAACTTGTGGAGGTTCACGGGAGCATCGCCCAAGTTGACTAAGCGGACAGGAACACGTCCATTGGAAACTGTGACAAGGCTGCGGGCAGCCATGACAAGTGGTTGGCCATCTACCTGTATGGGTTGTAGCAAGGCCTCGTAGTCCTGATTTTCTATGCCTGGACGGGCACGGCACCACACCATAGTTTCTGTTCCAGGCTGTAGGGTTACTGGACGGGTATCTTGGATCCGGACTCGACCAATTTCACCTTGTTTGTTGGCGAACTTGTGCTGGGCATTGAGTACACGAATGGCCCGCTGAATGGTCTGCTGATCACTGGGAGAAGCTGTAAGGAGAGAGGCATGCAAGGCATCCAACACTTCTGCAAAGCAATGGC
This sequence comes from Leptodactylus fallax, assembly GCA_947044405.1. Lineage (NCBI taxonomy): Eukaryota > Metazoa > Chordata > Amphibia > Anura > Leptodactylidae > Leptodactylus > Leptodactylus fallax. Next base: position 858,479 of record CAMRHE010000254.1, read on the forward strand.
GTAAAACATTCATGCCTAATATTACAACTGCAAACCTATCATCCTCTACATCAGTGACAATTACACCCTGTCTAGGCAGTTTCAAGTCCCCAATCTGGATAGTGGGTTCCCAATAACCCTGCTGTGGTATGGGCTGTCCATTGCTGGCACACAGATTTATCCATGTGTCAGGTGTTCTATTCAACACACCTAAGTCCCAATGTTCAAGGAACACCTGCTTGCGCAGGGTTGTTACCTGAGATCCAGTGTCCACCAACGCTGTCAGAGGGACGCCGTTCACCCGGATTGTGATGTGTGGGCAGGCTGAGACGAAGCGTGACAATGGCACTGAAGATTCACCTGGGCCCTTCTTCTTTCCTCCCGAGGGGCGGCCCGCTGCCTCGGGGGTGGCCCGTTTAACTGAAAACACTGAGGCCTGGTGTGTCCATATCTATGGCAATAGGTACAGTATGGCCTCTCACTCTGCGGAGGTTTCACTGAAGACGGACGTCTGGGTGGCGACTCAGGTGAGATGTTATGACTTCGCAAAGGATCACTGGACGATGAAGACGGCTGGGTCAGACGATCTAGACGGACGGTGATCTGTTCCATGGCACGGGTCAGATGATCCACTCGGGCCAGAAGGTCATCTCTGGAGTCTGCTGGTGTAGTCTGCGCAGTTTGGGCAGCAGGTGAGGTACCCAGAGGTAGTGGCAGGACAACTGGAGCAATGCTTGTTGAGGGTCCAGGTGAGGGAGCACAGATGACTGGGCTCGGCTGAGGCTGCTCCTGTCCCAAGACCTGGATGGCAAGGGCCTTGAAGTCAGCAAACGTGATGCTGGGATGTTGTGCAGCAAGCATTCGCAACTGACTCTGGAGCAATGTGGTACCCGCCCCTTCTATGAAGCGGTCAAGCAAGATTTTATCAGAGTCCACATTTTCACGTGGATCCACTTGCACCACAGCTCTGAACGCCTCTTGCAGGGATAAAGCATAGTCCCGCAGGGTCTCACCAGGTAGTTGTCGTATGGAAAAGAAGCGCATCTTTACCTCGGAGACAGATCGCACGTCAAAGTTCACCTGGAGTTTGTCCAGAATTTGCCCAGGGGTTCTTTTGTCAGAGGCAGGCCAGGATTTGACCTCCCTAGCTGCAGCACCCTCAAGCTGGCCCAGCAGGATCTGTATCTGATGTTCTGTATTCAGAGGATAGAACTGGAAGAGAGACAGCATCTTCTCACGAAAATCCCTTAGGGTATGCGCCTCCCCTTTGTAGCGCGGCAGCCATGGTGCGCCAGGGTAAAATGGCATGGAGAATGGTAGGCTGCTCGCCATGGGCACTGCTGGATCACTAGAAACAGATGGCACAATGTCACTTTGCTCAGTCATGTTGTTTGCAGGTATGACTGAAATTAGGTCGCCGTCTCTTTAAGAAACTCAACTGCTTGCTGGCAGGGAATGGAGACTACAACTTGGAATGCTGTCCCTTTAAGAATGCTGTAGCTATTAACAGAGTCACTGTGATGCAGGCTGACGGTGTGCTCCCCCTCTTTAATGGTGGCACTCCCCACGGACACTGTACACGGAAAACACTCGCTGGGGCCGTGGGAGGACTGAAAACAAGGACAGGGAGGCACAGTACTCACTGACAGCAACTGCAGCGTGGACCAGAGATCAGCGGTGCACAGCAGGGACGGTGATGCGGCACCGGAGAGTCAGAAATGGCGCTGGAACGTTCGCCTTTCACTTTCTTGTATGGGTGCGCTGGAGCATTGCGCTCAGCATTCTGGGCTCTCCTAAGATGGCGGCAGATGGGTCTCCTGGCCTCATGGGCAGTGCTAAAAATCTCCCGCACTTTTGCAAGGTACAGTTAACCCTTTGTGGGCGTTCTTACACAGCGATGTGGCGCAGCAAACAAGTCCTGGGCGTTTTAACTCTTCCAGGGCTGTAACACACTGAGAGGACAGTCTTTAGGGCTTACTTCAGGGGTATAGGGCTCCCCCCTCTTTGTGGCAAGCACTCTCAGGGAATAAACTTGATCTTAGCAAAGTCCACAATAAAGACCAATGCTCTGGAGACAATTTGGCGCACTTTTCGTGGCAACTTTCTCAAAATGGCACACACCCGTATCCTGTTCGTGACGCCAGTTTTTCTTGCGGTGACCAGATGGAAGGTAACGCTGCAGTTGGGATTGCGGGGTGCAAACAGCACAGACTTGTCACGGTCTCTGGGCACGAGGGCGCAGCGCTGGTGCTGTCCCACGTTACCACCACTGGTACCGGTGATGAGGGGGCTGCACAAATGTTGGTGGTGATTGTTCCCCCGGGGCGCTTCCCCTATACTGTGCCGACTGGTGGTGTTTGGGGCGCCCTGATGTTGTCGGTGCAGAGTCAGACACAGAAACGGTTGTAAAGTTGAACTTTTACTTCCATGGGTGTGGAGGCACAAATGCTTAAACAGTTTCTTCAATACAAAACAACGGGGTACGCCTGGTGACACAGCAAAGTCCTGGGGTGCAGGGTAGACTTGATGAAAGGTGTTCCTAGCCCCTTATACTTCAGTGTTACAGCCCTAAGGTGCGTCTGGGCTCCTATTTGGCTCATAGGAGGATGCCCACCATGATACTAGTACATAATATTCCCCACTCACGTTATGTGGTCCTGATAGCTCAGAGTTTCGGGGTGCAATAGTCAGGGTGGCAGGATATTCCACAGGTCTGGCCTTGGCCCCTGGATCCTGTGATACTTGCTATGGAGCACGTGTTCCAGAATGTTCTCTCCACAGTCTCAGGCTGACAAGATAATGATGCTTGACTTCCTTCAGGGCGATGGCTAGGCAGACAGGGGACAGGATCTTCTGAATAGCTGGAGTATGTCAGCTCTCCAACCTTCCTGGGCCTGTCTAGGACTTGAGATTCCTGCACTAAACTCACTGCTTTCTTCACAGGACATCACACTTATCTCCTCACCTCCTCCTCCTAACACTCCACACTTCTAACTCCTCACACGCAGGACCTTCCTGCAGGGGTGTTACCATGGGGACCCAGTGATCAGCTGACTCCTCCCCTTTTCTCAGGCGATGTCCTCCCATTGGACATTTGGTTACTATTCAATCCTATGCGAGGTGTAATGCATGTGTGAGGCTCACTAGGTGGCGCTGTGTTGTGTGAGACTCAGGACCCCCTGCTATGTCACACAGGCTATGAAGCAACAGGAAATAATACAATGCACAGAGATCACCCTCAGCCCAGCCATAGCCAGCTCTGGGATGCCACACAAGCAGCTCTTTCCTCTCTGCATGTTTCCAAACGAAACATGCAGAAACCACACGGACCCCATTATAGTGTATGGGGTCTGCAGGTTTCCTTATGTAAACCGCTTCTCTCTGCGTATAGGTTTCCATTCGGGGGGTCCCGAAGCGGACTCCCCTGTACGGAACCCAGACGCACATGTGAACCGGCCTATACATCCTCTATTATCAGAACCTCCCACTCCCGTATCCAAGACTTTTCCCGAGCTACACCACTTCTCTGGAATGTTCTACGCTGGACAATCAGATTAACTCCCAATTTCTACAGCTTCAAGAGCAAACTAAAGACACATCTTTTCAGACAAGCCTATCACAATTCCTAATGTAAGCCCTTCTGCAGTTAGAATCCCTAAAACGAACTCTTCTCTGTTCACGCTCCAGCATTACCCCACAGGATATGATGCCATTTCAGACTGTAACTTTATGTGTCCAGGCACCATCTGCACATTAAAGGACACTGACTGGTGACGGCTCATACAGCTTTATCATGTGTAATCAAAGTAACCTCTATCACGAAAACGCCTGGACCTCTGTATAAGCAATGCTACCTCTGATTCCGCCCCTGCTACCTCTTGTGTCACCCCCCTCTACCTCATAGATTGTAAGCTCTTGCAAGCAGGGCCCTCAGTCCCATTGTGTGAATTGACTATTTCTTTGTAATGTATCTTTTTGTCTGTAGTTGAACTTTACAATTTGTAAAGTGCTGCGGAATATGTTGGGTATATAAATAAAATGTATTATTATTATTAATAATTCTTAATATATATATATATATATATATAATTATAATTTATTTATTTTTTTTTAAATACTTTATTTTTTAGACTCTCTAGTGGTTTTGGAACCCAGGGGGTCCAATCACTAATGCTTTACAATGCTAATGCATTGCAAAATAAAGGCATTTGTATGATAGACTGGATAAAGCAGCCTGTCATACCAATGAATGGCAGACAAGCCTGGGAGCCTTCAATAGGCAATGGATTGCCAACCTCAGATCTCATTCCAGGTGCCAGCGATCCTACCCAAAATGGCGGCACCCATGCGCCATCGGGAAAATGGCATCTCCGTCATCTTTCACCGAGGTGCCAGGGTCCTTAACCCCTACCCACCTGTGACGTTTTTCGATTTTCGTTTTTGACTCCCTGCCTTCCAAATCCCATAACTTTATTTTTCCATTCACAGAGCCGTATGAGAGCTTAATGTATGCGGAACAAATTGTTCTTCATAATGATACCATTTATTATTCTGTACCATGTACTGGAAAGCTGGAAAAAAATTCAGAATTGGGTGGAATTGGAGAAAAAGTGCATTTGTGCGACTTTCTTACGGGTTTCGTTTTTACGGCATTCACTCTGCTGTCAAAATGACATGTCACCTGTATTCTATGTACGATTCCAGGGATACCAAATTTATACAGCTTAATTTACATTTTAACCCCAAAAATCCAAAACTTTGCAAAAAAATCTTTTTTCTAAAGGTTGCCTTATTCTGACAGCCGTAACTTTTTTTTATATTTCTGTGTACAGGGATGCATAGGGCTTTCTTTTTTTGCAGGGCCAGGTGTACTTTTTAGTTATACCATTTTATGGAATCTCTATTGCTTTGATCACTTTTTATTCAAAATTTTTATCAGAGGCAAAAAAAGGCGGTTTGGAACTTTAGATTTTTTTTTCCCCACTACTGCGTTCACCATACAGGAAAAATATTTTATAGGTTTGTAGACCAGGTGTATTCGGTCACAGGGTTACCTAATGTGTATGTGTTTCACAGTATTTAAGTACTTTTATATATGTTGTAGGGAAAGCGGGGTGATTTGAATTAAAATTTATATAAAAATTTATATTAAAAATGTATATAAAATTTATTAAATACATTTATATAATATATATATATTTTTAATTGCATTTATTAGACCCTCTAGGGGTTTTCTCATTTACGATGATCGAGGCCCGAAGTTCAAAAGGCTGATCCCCCAGGGCAGGGGCTTGGTCGCGTCTGTGACGTCTAGGCTTACATTGAGGTTGAGTGGCTGTGGGTGCTCCAGGCAGAGAAGGCCAGTTCCGGATAGCCACAAGGGAGAGGCCAAGGGCAGCTGTGAAGGCAGGGACATCGCTCAGAGGAGACTTCGGGGCTTTCTGTTTAGCCAAGGTGGGACGTGAGTGGTCAGGCATAAGAGTTATCGGGTGACCCTGAAACAGCGCTTGGTCAGACTCGCAGACTTTACACATGATAGCTTCTTTCACCTGGAATCTGTGAACTCTGCATATGACGTCCCTGGGATTGTTATGGTCGGTTAGGTGAGGGGCTAGAGATCGATGTTCCCCGTCTAGTATGAATGGCGAGTCCGGGGGAAGTCCCAGGAGAGAGTTGCTGAGGTTCAATAGATTCAGGGATTCCCCTGATGCGGATGTTGTTCTGCCTATTCCTTTTCACCAGGTCATCAAAAAAGTCAGCCAGATATTGAAGTTGAAAAGAATGCGTCAGTAAAGTAGATTCACGTGTAGAAAGTCTATGTGAGAAGGTATTTGAGGAAGCCTTGATGGCAACGACCCTGCCTTCTAATTGTTGATCATTAGAGTGGACAGTTCAGACTTGTATGACTGCTCCAGGCAGGTAACATAGGCCTCCATATTGGCTATGGTAGGTACTACTCAACCTACCGAGTTTCCCCAGGGTGTCAGTTACAGGGGTGGTGGAGAGTTCATCAAAGCAGGATTCTAATGGAACATGGGATCCCACTGTGTTGGGAGGGCTGTCCTATAGGCTGGTAGCAGTGCCAGGAGGAGTTATCCCAGTGATCTGGTAGTGCATAGGATATGTTGGGGCTGCTCACTTGGGGAGGCAATGCAGGAGGACAAGCCAGTCTGTTGTCCTGGAGCTGCTGCCTTAAGTCCATTGTAGCCTGCGGGCAGAGAATCGGTGTGCTGTGGCCAGGCATCCTGAGCACAGAGATGGCCAGAGACAGAGGCAGAGACAGTCATTCTGTATCCGAGGACCGCTCCAGAGGTGAGAGAAGACAGGGCTGTAAAAGGCAATGTTGGCGTGTGTGAGGTCACTGCCACTTCTGAAAGTGGTGAATCTCTCTGCATGCCATCCAGGGCTTCTCCGGAGATGGAGATTGAGCCCGTGGAGTGTTTTCCAGGATGGTGCAGGGAGAGGGCAAAGTGAGAGAGTTGGATTCTCCCTCGTGGGCTACCAAAGAGTTTTTGTAAGTCAGGCCGTGGGACAACACTGGAGGTGTAGGAGAATCGGAGCATCCTTTCTTTGCTTTCCCCATCTGCAGGTAGTGAGTGGGTGCCGATAGCAGCAAAATTACAGGCCCGAGGCAGAACAGAGAAGGAGCTGCAGAATATGCTGCCTCACTCTGCCATAGCTAGGCCATGCCCCCTTTTACTAAAATGTCACTTTTTTTAAAATAAACTATTTTCCTTGGGTCACCATATGCTGACGCCTTTCACTTTTTACTTTTTTATTGGGGAAAGCGAGGAGATCAAAGTACATTATTTCTCGGCCTCCTGGCTGCCATGGCAACCCCTCAGACCCTGCAATCTTATCGCAGGGGATCCGAAGGGTGGCAGGAGTGGTACGATCTTGTTCCTGGATCCATGTTCGCTATGGCATCCAGGGGGTTAATACGCTGGAGTTGGAGTATCTTCTGACTCTGGCCGCTAGTCCTGGGCCTCGGCTAGAAGTAATGCCACAGACATAGCTCCTGTTCCCGCAGCATTACAGTGCCGTACTACAGTCATGGCCAAAAGTTTGGAGAATAATACAAATATTAATTTTTACAAAGTCTACTGCTTCAGTTTTTCTAATGGCAATTTGCATATACTCCAGAATGTTATAAAGAGTGATCAGCTTAACAGCAATTACTTGCAAAGTCAATATTTGCCTAGAAAATGAACTTTATCCCCCAAAACACATTTCAACATCATTGCAGCCCTGCCTTAAAAGGACCACCTAACATCGTTTCAGTGATTGCTCCATTAACACAGGTGTGGGTGTTGATGAGGACAGGGCTGGAGATCAATCTGTCATGATTAAGTAAGAATGACACCACTGGACACTTTAAAAGGAGGCTGGTGCTTGCCATCATTGTTTCTCTTCTGTTAACCATGGTTATCTCTAAAGAAACACGTGCAGTCATCATTGCACTGCACAAAAAAGGCCTAACTGGGAAGAGTATTGCAGCTAGAAAGATTGCACCTCAGTCAACAATCTATCGCATCATCAAGAACTTCAAGGAGAGAGGTTCCATTGGTGCCAAAAAGGCTCCAGGGCGCCCAAGAAAGACCAGCAAGCGGCAGGACCGTCTCTTAAAAGTGTTTCAGCTGCGGGATCGGGCTACCAGCAGTGCAGAGCTTGCTGAGGAATGGCAGCAGGCAGGTGTGAGTGCATCTGCACGCACTGTGAGGCGGAGACTCTTGGAGCAAGGCCTGGTCTCAAGGAGGGCAGCAAAGAAGCCACTTCTCTCCAGAAAAAACATCAGGGACAGACTGATATTCTGCAAAAGGTACAGGGAGTGGACTGCTGAGGACTGGGGTAAAGTCATTTTCTCTGATGAATCCCCTTTTCGATTGTTTGGAACATCTGGAAAACAGCTTATTCGGAGAAGAAGAGGTGAGCGCTACCACCAGTCTTGTCTCATGCCAACTGTAAAGCATCCTGAAACCATTCATGTGTGGGGTTGCTTCTCAGCCAAGGGAATCGGCTCTCTCACAGTCTTGCCTAAAAACACAGCCATGAATAAAGAATGGTACCAGAATGTCCTCCAAGAGCAACTTCTCCCAACCGTCCAAGAGCAGTTTGGTGCTCAACAATGCCTTTTCCAGCATGATGGAGCACCTTGCCATAAAGCAAAGGTGATAACTAAATGGCTCAGGGAACAAAACATAGAGATTTTGGGTCCATGGCCTGGAAACTCCCCAGATCTTAATCCCATTGAGAACTTGTGGTCAATTATCAAGAGACGGGTGGACAAACAAAAACCAACAAATTCAGACAAAATTAAAGCATTGATTCTGCAAGAATGGACTGCTATCAGTCAGGATTTGGTCCAGAAGTTGATTGAGAGCATGCCAGGGAGAATTGCAGAGGTCCTGAAGAAGAAGGGTCAACACTGCAAATATTGACTTGCTGTATTAACTCAGTCTAACTGTCAATATAAGCTTCTGTTACTCATAATATGAATGCAATTATATTTCTGTATGTGATAAAAACATCTGACAAATACACAGAAAAACCAGAGGGCAGCAGATCATGTGAAAATATAATATTTGTGTCATTCTCAAAACTTTTGGCCATGACTGTATTATGTCGGTGAGTGTTAACTATCCAGCATGGTATAATAGTATGGTGCTGAGCAGGAAGAAGTTAACATTTTTACCTCTACTACTTGTTGTATATTTTTGAAGTGAGGAAGTTAAATATTAGAACTTATAACGTTGGAAGTGTATATTTGTTCCTTTAAAGCTGTATTACACCAAGCCACAGCCCCTAGCCCTTTGCCAGCTCTGTTATATAGCTAGTAATTACAGTCTTGCTTTTTTTTTTTTTTTTATCCAAGATCCAACTGCCTAAACTCTGCTGACGTTTCTACATAGCAGATGTGAAAAATACAAGAACTAGCATTCTCAGTAACATAATAGAACTGGACTTCTCAGTTACCTGTTCAGGCATGCCTACAGACATAAGACTAGGTTATGCTTGAACATGACATTCCTTACAGCTGAGTAACACCTGAAACTTTATTCCACGTCAGCGCAAACTTACATTTGCAAAAGAAAAAATGGAAAAAAAAAATATATATAAAATTAAAAAGGCAAAAAGTATAAATTAAAAAAAATTTTAAAAGGTCCAGGGGAGATTTAACATGGGGGAAAACCCTTTTTTTTTTTTCTTTTTTATTTTTTTTAAAATATTTTTTAATAAAAATGCACTATATTTTTTTTTTTTTTTTTTTTTTTGTTTTTCTCTTTTTTTTTTTTTTTTTTTTTTTTTTTTTTAAAAAAAAATGTTTTGTGAAAGTTTGTTTTGTGGTTTTAAAGGTGGGTGGGGGGTGTGTTTGTTTGTGGGTGGTGGTGGGGTGATGAAAGGGGGGGTGGGGGGGGTGGGTGGTGGGGTGTGTTGTTTGTTTTTTTTTTTTTTTTTTGTGTTTGGTTAAGATAAGTAAGGCGGCCGGCCGCTTTTTTTTTTTTTTTTTTCCCTGCCCCCGCCGGCTGGGGGTGAAGGTTTATTTTTGTTTTGGGGGGGGGGGAGAAGAAAAAAAAAAAGAAGGGGAGGAGGGGGAGGGGGGGGTGGGTTGTGGGGGGGTGGGGGCTTCCTCTGCCTGCTCTCCCCTTTCCGTTTTTTTTTGTTTGTTTTTTTTTGTTTTGTTTTTTTTTGTTTTTTTTTTTTTTTTTCTTTTTTTCTTTTTTTTTTTTTTTTTTTTTTTTTTTTTTTTTTTTGGGTGGGTGTTTGTTTTTTTTTTTTTTTTTTTTTTTTTTTTTTTTTTCTCTTTTGTTTTCTTTTGTTTTTTTTGTTGTTATACTATATACATATATATGCAACAGATAGACTTATTTGTGTGCAGAAGTTTACATCTATCTGACAGTAGATGGCGATGTTATTAGTGTTATATGCTGAATAGAGTGTAATGGTATGCTATGTGAGACTTGCTGTACCTTGCTTTTTATCTCTCTATTGTAAAAGGTCCTTTTTACTTTCAAGTTTTGCTGTGTTAACGTTTTGATGCTGTTTACCTCATGTTCTAAGAAGTAAATGCTGATTATCCCATATAATCTACTCTCAAGCTTCTTCTGTGACACAACTATGCAACAGGTTATGGGCCCAGGCATAGAAGACAAAAAGACCCAGTGAATGCAAAAGGATTCTTCAGAACAATTCTCTCCAAACAAGTAAGACAAGTTAAAATGACGAGCAATTCAGAACTCAGACTTACAGTAGCTAAGCTGAACAATCTGAACTATCAGTTATGGAAGTTCAAAATGGAGATGTTATTGTCTAAAGATGATTTATGGGATGTAATCACTACAGATAGACCCAATGATAATAATGAGACATGGGATAAGAAAAACAGACAAGCAAGAGCTACTATCAGCTTATTAGTGGAAGATGATCAGTTAATCCACATAAGGAATGAGAATACAGCAAAGGGAATGTGGGAAGCATTGAGAAAGTTACATGAAAGATCCAGCTTAAATCACAAATTGTTTCTGCTAAGGAAACTTTACAAGATGAGATTAAGTGCACAGGAAGACATGCAGGAGCACATAAACTCCATGATGGAAGTGATAACACAGCTGAGATCAGTTGGTGAAGATATTAAAGAAAGTCATGTAGCAGCAATATTATTGTGTAGCTTGCCGGATTCATACACTGCTTTGATAAATGCACTAGAAACAAGACCTGAAGCAGACATTACACTAGAGTTTGTAAAAATACGACTCATAGATGAATACCAGAGAAGGAAAGAACAAACAAATGATTCCACAGAAAAGGACAGTGTAAATGCTCTTAAAATTACAGATAAGAGGACCTATAAAACAGAAACAAGAGAATGTTTCAGATGCAAGAAAAAGGGACATTTAAAGAAAGACTGTACTATATGGAAAGCAGAACAGAAGTTATACCATAAAGAAAGTAAACAGAAGGTGAAAAGCACAATATCTAACCCACATGCAGATCACTGGAATGGTACATTTAAAGTAACCGATAAAAGGTTATCAATGAGTTGGTATATTGACTCAGGAGCAACAAGTCACATGACAAGTAATAAGAGCTTCTTTACTGAACTTGATCTAAATAAGAAGGAAGCTATTTACCTTGCAGATGGGAGCAAAATAACCACGGAAGGTACTGGACAAGGAATGCTAATCTATTCTGATAAATTTGGGCATAATTCAAAGATACTAGTAAAGGATGTGTTATATGTTCCAGGACTAGATGGAGGACTATTATCTGTAAAACGTCTAACAGCTAAAGGACTTACTGTAAAATTCAAAGATGATGAATGTACAATCCTAGCAGGAGACAAGATAATAATAAATGTAAAAGCAGGTGAACAATTATATCATCTAGACACATTAAAGGAACAGATGAAGTTATGTACACATGATCACAAGAATTGTATTCACATGTGGCATAGACGCTTAGGACACAGACATCCTGAGAGTATCATGGCATTACAGAACAAAAATTTGACAAAAGATCTGTTGATATCTGATTGCTCAATTATTGTAAGATGTGAATGTTGTATAAAATCTAAAGCTACAAGAGTGTGTATACCTAAAGAGAGTGAAACAAAAGGCACAAAACCACTTGACTTGGTGCATACTGATGTATGTGGACCCATGAAAGTAACCACATCAGGAGGTAATAGATATATGGTGACTTTTATAGATGACTACTCAAGATACACAGTCACGTACTTAATAAAGAACAAAAGTGAAGTTTTCAGTAAATTAGAAGAATACGTGTCAAAGTCGTATAATAAGTTTCAGAGGAAGCCAATCATCATTAGAAGTGATAATGGAGGTGAATTCACAGGACACCAAATAGAGAACTATTTTAAGACAGAATGGAATAGAGCATCACAAAACTGTTCCATACACACCTGAACAAAATGGCGTAGCAGAAAGGAAAAACAGAACTCTGACTGAAATGATAAGATGCATGCTAACAGATTCCAAACTACCAGAGAAATACTGGGGTGAAGCAGCAATGACAGCTACTTATCTGCAAAATAGACTTTTTTCAAGAAAACTGGAAAAAACCCCATATGAACTGTGGCGTGGTAAGAAACCAAGTGTGAATCATTTAAGAGTTTTTGGTTGCAAAGCTTTTGTTTTTGTTCCAGAAGAGAAACGCTCCAAACTTCAAAACAGAGCCATAGAAGGAATATTTGTTGGATATAGTGACAACTGCAAAGGATACAGAATCCTAGATCCTAAAAAAGACAGAGTTACGGTGAGTAACAGTGTAACATTCATTGAAGATCTAAATGATAACATTATGACATCACTGGAAATGAGAAATGAGAGAGACAATAGTGATATAAGTCCAGGAACATCTGATGAAAAAGAAGTTGAAATTGATAAAGTTCAAAATACTGAAAGTGAAGAGATAGAACTACAGACAGACACAGAACCAAGACGTTCAATGAGAGAAAACAAAGGAAAACCACCTGTACGTCTTTCATACAAGGCAAGTACAAATAAAGTATATGAACCTAAATCTTGGGAGGATATATCTCAACTTTCAGAAGAAGAGGCCAATAAGTGGATAAAGGCTACAGAAACAGAAATGAAATCCATGCATGATTCAAAGACATGGACACTGACAGAATTACCAAAAGGGAGAAAAGCTATAGGATGTAAATGGGTTTTTAAAGTTAAATACCAAACAGATGGCACCGCTGAACAATACCGAGCAAGACTCGTAGCTAAAGGTTATTCTCAAAAATACGGAGAAGACTATGATGAAACATTTGCTCCGGTTGTCAAGCATACTACAATCAGAACTTTGCTTGCGGTTGCAGCTACTAAAGGAATGGAATTGAAACATCTGGATGTAAAGACAGCATTTCTGAATGGAGATTTAACAGAAGAAATTTACATGGAACAACCTCCAGGATTCAAAGATAAAGAGAAACCAAACATGGTTTGTAAGCTACAGAAAAGTATATACGGTTTAAAACAAGCCGCTAAAGCGTGGAATGATAAAATCACTGAAGTGCTCATAAATGAACATTTTCTAAGAAGCAAAGCGGATCCCTGTCTATACACAAAGAAACTAGATGACAGATGGATCTATGTACTGATATATGTTGATGATATTTTAGTTTGTTTTGAAAGAGAAAGGGATGAAGCTGAAATACGGAAAATTTTGGATCAACACTTTGAGATCAAAGATCTGGGAAATGTGAAGCATTACCTAGGGATACATATAGAAAGAGAAGAAGATGGGAGTTTCCAACTTAACCAAAATCACATGATCAAAGATATAATAGAAACATTTGGACTGAAAGATGCGAAACCAGTAAAGTCTCCAATGGAAACTAATTATCTGAAGGAAATTAAAAGTGAACAAAATATGTTACCAGATAATGAGCTATACAGAAAAGCAATGGGAAAATTACTATATTTAGCGACTGTTACAAGGCCAGACATTGCAGCAACAGTAGGAATTTTGAGCAGAAAAGTGTCAAACCCCAATGAAATGGATTGGAAAGCTGTAAAGAGAGTAATACGTTATCTGAAAGGAACTAGCAACGTTAAACTGAAACTACCTGCAAGTGATGAATGCGTTTTAACTGGATATGTTGATGCAGACTGGGCTGGAGATCCAATTGATAGAAAATCTACCAGTGGCTATCTTTTCTTACTCTCGGGCGGACCAATTAGTTGGACTAGTAAAAAACAATCTATAGTAACACTATCGTCTACAGAAGCAGAATATGTAGCCGCCGCTCATGCGAGTCAAGAAGTTCTTTGGTTAAGACAACTACTAACAGACTTAGGACAACAACAGTTAGGACCAACAACGTTACATGAAGACAATCAAGGATGTCTTGTTCTTGCTCAGATGGAAAGAGTTAATCCCAGAACTAAACACATTGATGTGAAGTTTCATTTCTTACGGGATCATCAGGAACAAGGAATTCTGAATTTAGAATACTGCCCAACTGAAGATATGACAGCAGATATTTTCACAAAGGCGTTGAGTGCTGAAAGACACCAGAGACTGATGAAGAGATTATATTTAACTGAATAAGTTCTTACTGTTGAGAAAGGGTGTTGATATATACTATATACATATATATGCAACAGATAGACTTATTTGTGTGCAGAAGTTTACATCTATCTGACAGTAGATGGCGATGTTATTAGTGTTATATGCTGAATAGAGTGTAATGGTATGCTATGTGAGACTTGCTGTACCTTGCTTTTTATCTCTCTATTGTAAAAGGTCCTTTTTACTTTCAAGTTTTGCTGTGTTAACGTTTTGATGCTGTTTACCTCATGTTCTAAGAAGTAAATGCTGATTATCCCATATAATCTACTCTCAAGCTTCTTCTGTGACACAACTATGCAACACTTACCAAAACCCCATATAGCGTGGGGGCCAACAAAAAAACGCCGCGGCGGGGGGGCGCCCCCAACCACCCCCCCCCGGGCCCCGCCCCCCCCCTCCCTTTTTTTTAAACGTCTCTTTCACTCTTCCCTTTCCTAGCTCTGTCTCCTGCTCTACTCCATCTATCCTCCGTATGGTTCCCTTCCTTGGCTTCCCTGCTTTCCCCTCCCTCCTCCTTTTTGTAAATCTTTATCCTAGTTAAGAATGGGCCAGAATAGATCAAGAATATTTCTAAGCACATTCCATCTGCTGTTGTAGTAAGTGATCAGCCTGATTTGTGGAGACTGAGTATCCCTTCATTTAAATGTCAATAGATCTGTGCATTTTTCTGCTTTAGCTCTTCTATACCCATGATTAACATTCTTCTTGGAGTAAACTCTTGCTTCAAACCACCGTCTAAGGTAACATGCTTTTGAACTAGTCAATGAAATACATTGACTATAATGATAAAGAGGAGATTTGATGTGCTTACCGCACCAAAAGGGACCGATTACTTTTGAAAGACACTCTGGTTTTACTGTTTGGAGACTTTTCAGCTGAGGTGACCAGGAAAAGAGGAGCTTATAGCACCATCTGCTCAGCACTTCGCAGGAACATTAAATTTCCAATTGGTGTACCTGACGATACTTCAGGTTAAAAGATCTGATGGCTCTTACGAAATCTTTACTTTCCCAGGGTAGGCTGAGTTCTTCAGAGAGGACCCTTTTGAGGACACTGCTGGAATGGAGCAATCATCTTCTAGGTCTACAGACTCTGAATGCATTGCCATGATCAGGGCATCACAGACAGACATCTGACAGGGGAGATTGGCCGTACAACAAAAGATCAACAACATACTGGGTCCGGCAGATCAAGTAGAGGGGGCCATTTCCACCCTGGACACTTAAGATTTCATTTGTCACAGTACACCAGCAATTCACATGAGTCTTGAGAACGGGTTCTTAAATATGTGTTTAGTATATGCCATACTTTGCAACACTCTCTGATTTTTTTTGCTAGCAGGAAGCTGTTATGATCCAATTTTCTCAGTTAACTTATTGAGTGGAGAGTGTTGTAGCTAAATTGAGAGAGGAGGGCTTGAGACTTTGTTAGGAAGAAGGGTCACATTGAATATTTTTCAGAGGTTTTTGCGTTTGTTGTATTTGGGAATACGCAGGTTGTTTTAGTTAGTAATTTATACTGTTGTAGGCCACACACACCAATCACATGAACATTTTCTTTATTGCACCCGGTACAGGGTTTCCATTGTTAACTTCCACACGGAAGCAAGAAGGAGATGTAGGGACAGTTGTTGGTATATACTATATACATATATATGCAACAGATAGACTTATTTGTGTGCAGAAGTTTACATCTATCTGACAGTAGATGGCGATGTTATTAGTGTTATATGCTGAATAGAGTGTAATGGTATGCTATGTGAGACTTGCTGTACCTTGCTTTTTATCTCTCTATTGTAAAAGGTCTTTTTTACTTTCAAGTTTTGCTGTGTTAACGTTTTGATGCTGTTTACCTCATGTTCTAAGAAGTAAATGCTGATTATCCCATATAATCTACTCTCAAGCTTCTTCTGTGACACAACTATGCAACAACAGTGAGCCATCTGGGCATTAGAGATCGACTTCCATCGTGCCTGTAATTATCACAAGGAATGTGAAGGGGTTGCGATCGCCTTAGGGTGCACCACCTGACCCTGACTTATGCTGGCTGTTCTATCAGTCTTTATAACATTTATGTGGCAAACACCATTCAGAGACCCTTTGTAGATTCTTTGAGGAATAGGATATTAGGGGACACCATACCTTTACAAGCTGGTTGGGGGAGATCTGAACATAGTGGCATCTGAGGCAGAGGATAGGAGACAGGTGCCCCTTCTTTCACGCAGCCAATGGGTACGCCCATCCCTCCTGTCATCCCACCTCACAGTTGGTTGGAGGCAGGACAGAGCATTCACCCACTATTTGCATGCACATGACTCATGGTCATGAATAGATTCTCTCTGTCTGAGCCCAGCCTTGTTGTCTAGGATCAGCGAGGTAACTATAGAGGATATCATTATATCGGACCACTCCCTGGTATCCTTGGTGCTGCTTGATTCTTCCCACAGGTACTGATATATTGTGGAGATTCCCCTCTGATCTAATGAGCAATGAGTATTTCATTAAACTCCTGCAGTGGTGGGAGTATTTGGGGACTAATCAAGAACATACCCAAGACCCTCAACTATTTTGGGAGACTGCAAAGGCCATTTTGAAGGGCATAATCATGTCTCATGTTAGCAGGGGCGTAACTAGCAAATACTGGGCCCCCACACAGTTTAACAGGACTTTCCCCCATGACATAGCGCCCCCTTTCCTGGCCCCCACACAGTATAACATCCCATTTACACACAGTAATGTTCCAAAGTGGCTTCCAGACAGTATTATGTCCCATAGTGGCCCCTACACACGGTGTAATATCCCACAGCGGCCCATGAACACTTTTCAGTATAATGAAGTGAGGCAAACCCCAACAAATACTGCTATTATTATAATCTGGGATCTCTTAACACCCCAGAGTATAATGATCAGAGGCCCAGGGGAGGTGACAAACATAAAAAACAGTGTTACTTACCTCTCCTGGGCTCTGGCGCACTCCCTGTTGCTTTTGGCCCTCTTCAATGTCAGCAAAGACGTGGGCCAGGCCGATGTTGCAATGCATAATGACACCAGCCTGACCCACATGTTGTCTGGAACGTCACCAAAGAGGCCTGAAAATTGCAGGGAGTCACACCGGAGCAGAGGAGACGTTAGTAACATTGGTTTTTATGTACACTCACCTCCCCTGGGCCTCCGATCTCTTCAGACCCCAGAGTATAATAATAGCAGTATTTGTTGGGGTTCATCTCATTTACTCATAATCGCATCCGCTTCCCCTTCAGCTCTCCAGGGGGCCCCAGCAACATGATATGGGATGCAAAAGGGGAAGCGGAGGCGGCCGTGAGCAGGATCAGGGATCAGTAAGTAAATAGAGCCTATTGAAAAAAAAAAAAAAAAAAAAAAAGCATCGTGGGGCCCACCAGGCCCCTAAGGTCGTGGGCCCTGTGGCAGCCGCTACCGCAGTACTCACGCCACTGCATGTTAGTAATTTAAGAAAAAAACACCTCTGTCAACTTTGATAGAGCTACTGCCAACTTAAGAACAGCATATATGAGATTTTGTGATGTGCAGATGAAGTTGAACTGGTAAGCGGCGAAACAATCCTTTGACACTTGGGTGGAATGAAGGGCATTACTTTTCATTACCCATCCCAAGGTTATCAATGACTGTCTAATCCAATATTTTTCTGATTTATATTAGTGTCCTCCGACTGAAAATGAGATGGTTTGTGACTTTCTAGAGGAGGTCACCTTGCCCAAGCTGACTGCCGTCCAGCTGGAGAACTTATTTATCCCCAATCCTGACATGCTGGTATAACTCTATACTCCAGGGTTTCCCATTTAGCATCCAAGTTAACACAGCTCATATCCAACTACTAGGACTTAAAAATCTTGTCCAAATTGCTGATGGAATATCTAGCTATCATTTTACCTGACCTGATACAGCCTTCCCAGGTGAGATTTGTGAAGGGCCCTCAGCAGTAACTAATTTAAGAAGGGCACTCCTGACACTTGACCATATCACAGGCTCTGGGGTGTGGGTCAGTTGCCTGCTGTAGTCACTCTAGATGCAGAGGAAGCATTTGATAAAATACGTTTGGAGTGTCTGGGGCAGGTACTGTACAGGCTTTGGTATTGCAAATCCATTTCGTGCTTATCTTGTCACCATTTTTCGGGCTATTTCTAAGGTGGGGCGAGGGGGGTTGCGGCAGGATCATTCTATTCATTTAATGCTTTTTATCTATGACATATTGCTATTCATGGCACACTTGCGCGAGAACTTGGGTCAGTCACTGTTCACCATAGAGGCCTTTGGGGATTTCTGGGTTTAAATTTAATCTATTGAAATGTGAGCCAAATATTAAAAATTTAGAAATTAGAATGGGCCGTACTCAAGGGTCAATATATAGACTGAATTTCCCCCATTGTTATATAAAATCATAGGTGAATTGAAGAACTGGAGAAGACTCCCGTTTGCAGAAATGATCTCTTAAAAATAAGTATACCAAGACTTCTCGACCCACTTCAGACTTGACCTCTCCTATTGAAATGCTTAGCTTCAGACCATTGACATCTATTTCAGAGTTCTAAGAGGCCTACGATTAGTTTATGCAAACTGATGACATCTAGGGAAAGAAGTGGAATAAGTACCCCTGATATAAAACTATATAATTTTGGCTGTCTCTCTCGACATGTTTATGACTGGGTGAGGGAATCTAGCTATTATTCAGACTATGATCTAGAGGCAGGCTTTTGTGCCCCTTTGTTGCCATGTGCCTTACTGCATGCCCAGGGTTTGCAGATGGTGGGAAAAAGGGGCCCAGAGGGTGTTGCATCTGTTGAATGAATCAGAACCACTTGGGTTGAGTTGGCGTGAAATACAACAGACATATACCTAAAACCCAGGTCACTATTTGCAATATGCCCATATATGTTGGGGATTACAAGGGACCCCGAGATATGTTGTTGAGTTTCCAATTAGGTAATCAATACGAGCTCAGAGAAGTCACACGCATGTTGCGTGTAAAATGAGTTCTGTTTATTGAGAAGTCCCCTATCAGTTTATAAAGGAATCTTTTGGCTCTCCGGCCAGAGTCAGTCATGCCATCTACAAGAATCGAAACTACAGTCACAGTTCGACATTTTCAGAGAAAGAGTTTGCATAGGAGAACAGGACGATCTGACTGGATTTTATCTGACATCTCACAGGGCGGACAGGATGCGTAGACCTTCGCCAACACTTGAGGCCATCTTACTGAAGCAACAAGTCACACAACAGTATACAAAATGGATACCTAGTTAGGCACAACACTGAGTCCCTAACACCAGATTAAAGGTTCTATTATATATAGATTAGAATTAGAGATGAGTGAATTTCTCCAAAGTTCGATTCTGCAGTTTGATTCGAATTTTTTAAAAAATTAGCTTTGATTTGGATTAATTTGCGGCGAATATTATTAAAAAAAACCTATTTCCTGGCTTCAGGGAGCCTGTATAGTGGTGTAGAACACACATAGGGAGCCTACAGTGGTAGTGAAACAATACTGTGAGTCAGTATGACACGCACATGACAGGCGTTGCTCTTAGAACCACTGCACACTTCACTTATTTGGCCAGTGACGGGGCCAAAACTGACCAACTAACTCAAGTGTGAACTCAGCCTTCCAGGTCCATGTTACTGCCAGGTAGAAAGAACCGTGCAGAGGTCCAAGATCCTACTGTAGCGTGAAAGAGCGCACTCCTTTTACACCCTCGTCTGCAGATTCCACATAGAGTGGCAAGCAGGGCCGGCGGTAGGGGGGGGGGGAAACTGGGCAATTGCCCAGGGCCCCGTCCCCAAAGGGGCCCCCGGGATCCGGAAGCTGATGACTCTGGATCCTGGAGTCAGGCCCGGCCAAATCAATAACAGAAAGGGACCGCAGGGCCCCTTTCCGAGGTGAGTAAAAATAACAAACATTTTTACTCACTTGTCCTTGGCGTCCGACGTCATCTTCTAGCGTTCCGGACATCACTGCTGAGGCCTGGCCACAGCGGTCACGTGGGGTGTGCTGACAGCATGCCTCACGTAATCACTGAGGCCCAATCACAGGCCTCAGCGTTGACATCCACAATGCGTGACGTCAGCTGCAGAGAAGAAGAAGCCAGCGCCGGCGGGGATAACAGAGCAGCACGAGGAGGCCCAGGAGAGGTAAGACAAGGTGAGTATAACTGTTTGTTATTTTACCTTACCTCCCCCGAGCCTTCGATTATTATACTCTGGGGTCTGAAGAGACCCCAGAATATAATATAATAATAGCACTGTAGGGCCCTTGTGGAGCATTATACTGGGGGGCCCCTCTGGATAGCATATTATACTGGGGGGCCCCCTCTGGATAGCATATTATACTGTGTGGGGCCACTGTGGAGCATTATACTGAGGAAGGGGCCCTCTGGAGAGCATGTTATATTCTGTGGGGCCTCTGTGGAAAATTATAATGTGGGGGGGGGGGCTCTGGAGATAATGTTATATTCTGTGGGGCCACTTTGGAGCATTATGCTCTCCAGAGGGGCCCCCCCAGTATAATGCTCCAAAGTGGCCCCACAGAATATAACATGCTTTCCAGAGCCCCCCACTTTATAATGCTCCATAGAGGCCCCACAGAATATAACATGCTCTCCAGAGGGCCCCCTCCCCAGTATAATGCTCCACAGTGGCCCCATACAGTATAATATGCTCTCCAGAGCCCCCCCCAGTATAATGCTCCACGGTGGCCCACACAGTATAATATGCTCTCCAGAGGGGCCCCCCAGTATATTATACTGTGTGGGGCCACCGTGGAGCATTATACTGGGGGGGGCTCTGGAGAGCATGTTATAATGTTTTGGGCCACTATGGAGCATTATACTGGGGGGGCTCTGGAGAGCATATTATACTGTTTTGGGCCACTGTGGAGTATTATAATGGGGAAACCTCTCTGGGCAGTATATAATACTGTGTGGAGGCCATTCTGGAGCATGTTATACTGAGTGGGGTCACTGTGGAGCATTATTCTGGGGGGGCATCAGCAGAGCATATTATTTTGCGTGGTGCCACTGTGGGGCATTATTCGGGGGGGACTTGTGGGGTGCATATTATACTGTATGGAGCATATTATATTGTGTGGGGCTGCTGGGGAGCATATTGTGCTGTCTGGGGCCACTAAGGGGTAGTATACTGTGTGGGCCACTGTGGAGTATTATACTGTGTGGAGCCTTACATACCTTGTGGGGCCACTATGGGGGGCTCAGGGGAGCATTTTATACTGTGTGGCGTCATTGTGGAGCATTATATACCATGTGGGGAAACTGGAGGGCTCAGGAGAGCATTTTATACTGTGGAGCATTATATACCATGTGGAGCATTATACTGTGGTGGGGGGGGGGCTCAAAATTCCTGCTGGTAGCCCTGTGTGCTATGTCTGCATCACAGCTCCCTCACTATAATCTTGCACATACATGTAGTGCCCCATGGCCATGTCATTCCCCATACAGTACTGTGCATGAGCTGGCCATACAGTTATTGGGACCTGCACAGTACAATAGGGGCTGACTATACTGGGAACATACTCAGTAACACCAGATAGTCAGCATATGTAAGACTACAGTGAAGGAGCCGTGGTGTAGGCTATTAGCAGGAAGCTGTTGAGTGGGGCCCCAGAACAAGTTCCTTTGGTGAGCCTAAGGCCCTTCAGTCCGACACTGTATAACAGAGAACTATTATATATAAGGGTAGGTTACTATATATAATTGGGAAACTTAAGTATGAGGGGGCTATTATAAGGGGGAACTATTATTTATAAGACGGGCTATTATTTATAAGGGGGAACTATTATATATAAGGCATCCATTATAAGGGGGGAGCTATTATTTATAAGAGGGGAACTATTTATAAGGGGGTATAATTGTTAAGTGGGCTTATTTATAAAGGGGGCTATTAGTGATAATGGGGACTATTATTTATAAGGGTAACTATTATTTATGAGGGGGCTATTATTTATAAGGGAGCAGTATTATTTTTACGGGGTGACTGTTATTGATAAGGGGGAATATTACTGATACAGGGCACTATTTATCATTTATAAGGGAGCTATTACTGATAAAGGTGTAATATTAGTTATAAGCAGGGACTATTATTTATAAGGAGGCACTATAATAACTGATGACTGGGTGCAAAAATTTATTAGGTGGTACAAAGGTGCTCATTTGAATTGTGTGTGGTAAAATGGGGCTTGTTATTACTTTTTTGTTGGCAGAAAGGAGGCGTTATTATAGGGTTTGTCACTGGAAGACGATGGTGTTGTTTGCATATCAGCATTTGGGGCCCCGCTTTTAATTTTGCCCAGGGCCCCACTTTGTCTAAAAACGGCCCTGGTGGCAAGGCGACACAATGTAAAGGTGGCAGCAGCATGAGGAGGCCATATAGTGACCTAGTGGTAGCAGCATGAGGAGTGCATACAGTGACCCAGTCGCAGCGGCATGAGGAGGACATAGAGTGACCCAGTGGCAGCGGCATGAGGAGGGCATACAGTGACCCAGTGGCAGCAGCATGAGGAGTACACAGAGTGACCCAGTGGCAGCGGCATGAGAAGGCCATACAATGACCCGGTGGCAGTGGAATGAGGAGGGAATACAGTGACCCAGTGGCAGCAGTATGAGGTATACACAGAGTGACCCAGTGGCAGCGGCATGAGGAGGACATACAGTGACCTAGCAGCAGTGGAATGAGAAGGGCATACAGTGACCAAGTGGCAGCTGCATGAGGAGGACATACAGTGACCCAGTGGCAGAGGCATGAGGAGTACACAGGGTGACCCAGTGGAAGCAGCATGAGGAGGCCATACAGTGACCTAGTGGCAGCAGCATAAGAAGGCCATACAGTGACCCAGTGGCAGCGGCATGAGGAGGGTATACAATGACCCAGTGGCAGCAGCATAAGAAGTACACAGAGTGACCCAGTGGAAGCGGAATGAGGAAGCCATACAGTGACCCAGTGGTAGTGGCATGAGGAGGGCATACAGTGACCCAGTGGCAGTGGCATGAGGAGGGCATACAGTGACCCAGTGGCAGCGGCATGAGGAGAGCATACAGTGGCAGAGTGCGGAGGTGGCAGCAGCGTTAGTAGGCCACAGAGTGGCAAGGTGATATAATGTGTAGCCCCCCCCCCCCCCCCCAAACCCTGGTCGGACAAGCGAGACGATGGTCGATGGTGCAGATAGGCAGTGGCCAACTTGCTACATAGCAGGTCTCTATAGTAGTTCAGTTTGTCCTTCCTCTCAGTGGGTGTAAAAAAGGCCCCCATTTTTCCCTGGTAGCGAGGGTCTAACATGGTGGAGCCAGTAGTCATCCCTCTGCCAAATGGTGACAATTTGGCTGTCACTACGCAAGGAAGTTAGCATGCATCAGGCCATTTGCACAAGTGACTCCGAGGGACTCCCTGCATCCATCCAACTAGCAAACGGCAGGTGTCACGCATGAGCTGCCACTGGCTAACATTATTATTAATAATAATAATAATCCTTTAATAGTCCCACCACGGGGAAATTCGGTGTAAAAAGTTACACAGGGGAGTACCTCTGCTTGGATCATCAAGAAATCGTTTATGGCTTTTCTCTATTCCTATAGTTGATCCAACATATGGAGGGTTGAATTCCAATGGGTGTAAACATTGCATATTAGCCTATGTTGTGGGAGGCCGTTCTGCCATTGCAGCTCAAGGAGGGTGTGCTTGGCCGTTGTACGAGTGGCTGAAGTGCATGCAAAGTTTCCTAGACTTTTTTAGGATGTCTTGCAGATGTGTGGAACACTTAAGGAAACGCTTGACAACCAGATTGAACACGGGTTGAGCATGGCTCATCCCTCCTTGACGCAGGGCGGACACCATGTTCTTCCCGTTGTCGGTCACCAATGTTCTGATTTTAAGTTCTCTTGGAGAAAGCCAGGATTTGATTTCTTGATTGAGGACATGGAACAGTTCCTCCCCTGTGTGACTTCGTTCGCCCAGGCAAACGAGGTGTAGAACAGTGTGACACCGCTGTGCCCTGCACATGTGGTATGCTGGAGGAGCACTGGGAATTGTCCCTGCAGTGCAGGCTGAGGACACAGTGGAGGATGAGGCGGACATTGTTGCAGGACCAACGGCGTAAAAATGTGGAGGCAGAAGCTGTATCACCTGTCCAAGTTGCTGGTGTGCCTGGGCAGGCACCACATTAACCCAGTGGGCCGTAAATGACATATATTGTCCTTGACCGTAGTTACAGCTCCACACGTCAGCGCTGCCGTGCACTTTGGCACACACCGACAGGCTCAAGGACTGTCCCACCTTCTGTTCTACATATTTGTGCAGGGCTGGTACTGCCTTCTTGGCAAAGAAATGTCGGCTTGGGACTCTCCACCTTGGTTTGGCGCAAGCCATCAGTTCTCTGAAAGGTGTAGAGTCCATCAATTGGAAAGGGAGTGACTGCAGCACCAGCAACTTGGACAGGAGCACATTCAACTTCTGCACTGTTGGATGAGTGCACGCATACTGTTTTCTCTTAGATATAGATTCTGTGATCGATTGCTGACACAATGACTGACTAGGAGGAGGAGGAGCAGGAGCATCAGGACCAGCAGATGATGGGAAGGACACACAGCTTCCTCCAGCTGAGGTGGTGGAGCCTTGACTGCCTGAAATGGGGTGTGTGCCACTGGGTGATGCAACGGTTCCTGCAGCAGGCTGAACCACCACATTGGAGCCACGGCTCTCCCAGGCCACTTTATGGTGACACTGCATATGTTGACGCAGGGCTGTGGTGCCAACATTGGCACCCTGGTCACGCTTCACCTTCGGCCCACAGATTGAACATAGGGCCATGTTCACCTCCCCTGGCGGCTTCACAAAAAACTGCCACACCACCGAGTAGGTGATTTTACCCCCAACACTCCACACTAACTGACTGCTACCGCCACTGCCTCCGTGAATCCCTGCAACACTGCTATCTGGGCAGGTAGGCTCCTGCGAAGCGGGTATGCTACCCTTGGCACGTTTGGCTCTCGACCTCCCACTGCTGCCACCCTGCTGACTCTGCCACTGCCTCGTGCGCAAGCTGCCATCCTTTTCTCCTGATGACGATGAAGCCCCTTCGTCACCCAGCTCCCAATTGTGATCGGCTACAACGTCTTCCACTAATGTCTGCATGTCACTGATGTCCTCCTCAATGGTCTCTGAGCCAGGAGCCTGACTGCTCACAACACCAGCTCCCACGCCATTCTCATCACTACTTGCCCGCCTACCGGAGGAAGCGGCAGATGTCTCCTCCACATCTTGGCTGGGCACTAGCTGCTGACTGTCCTCTATTAGCTCCTTCTCACTATATAGTGGATCTGAGCCCAAGCATAGAGTACTTCTCTAGCTGAGGGAACAGAAAAGGACAGAGGCAGGATGAGGACAGGTGAGGGCACATGGTCTGCTCCCGGGCCATGCCAACTAAGGGTTGTGTCTGATGAACCCACCGACTCTTGGCTGGGGGTGTCTGATGTGACTTGGGATGAAGTGGATGACCGAGTCAACCAATCTACAACCACTGGGTTGCTGGTCAAGACACGACCACTAGCTGACACTGCGAGCTCAGGCCGCTGTAAGTGATCCTTGCTGCCACACCCCCTTACTCTGCTGTGACCTATGCCTGCGCCAGAAACATTTAGGCCTGTGGCCCTCCCCTGTGCATGGCTTCTCGTTTCTCTGTCTGATATACTGTTAGATGAAAAGACGTAATTGGAAAGGAAATAAATACAGGGCAAAAAGGCCTGTAATTTTCTACTTTGAAGGGAACGGCAAATATGTCCCTTATTTCTTTCCCCACTAATGAAGACCTTTAAAAAATGCGTGATAAAGGCAGAGATTACTGGATAAGAATTATGATTTTTTGGCAGTACTGTACTGCAAAATGGCCTTTAATTTTATACTTGGAACAAAACAGCGAATATGGCCCTTATTTGTTTCCCCCTCAATAAACACCTTTAAATAAGTGTTAGAATAACAGCAAACTGCAGCGGTCCGTGGCTAAGCATTATTGATTTTTCCCACTACTGTATTGAGAAATGGCCTGTAATTTTATACTGGGAACAAAATGGTAAATATGGCCCTTATTTGTTTCCCCACTAATAAACATCTTTAAATAAGTGTTAGAATAAAAGCTAACTGCAGAGTTCAGTGGCTAAGAATTATTGATTTTTTTCCCACTACTGTATTGTGAAATGGCCTGTAATTTTATACTGGGAACAAAATGACAAATATGGCCCTTATTTGTTTCCCCACTAATAAACGCCTTGAAAAAGGCATTAGAACAGATGATTGCAGAGATAACTGGATAAGAATTCAGTTTTCTTTGGCACAGTAGTACTGACAAATCGCCTGTAATGTTATGCTTTGGAAGAACAGTGAATAAGCCCCTTATAATAAACGCCTTGAAAAGGCATTAGAACAGATAAGTGCAGATATTAGTGGATGATAATTCACTGTTTTTTGCTGTACTGCACTGAAAAAGGCTTGTTGTGTTCTACCTTGAAGACACAGATATGAGTAATGAGCAGCAGCAGTATAACGGCAGTGAGTGCTGCAATGTGTATTAAAATTCTTGCTGTTAATGAGGCTGCAACCACCCCAAATTCTTCTTTCAATTCCTCCCTATAATTCCCCTACACTTGTAATCCTTCTATCTGTTTTCTAAGTCTTTCCCTAGCTCCTGCTGACGTCTGCACTAAGAGCAATGTGAAATGATTGAACCTAAAATGGCCGAGGGTTTTTATAGGGCTGTGACATCACAGGACCGGCTGGCTTCTGATTAGCTGCATGCATGGCATTGTGGGTGATCCCGCGTTCCCAGAGCCCCTTGCCCCTTGTCCTAACATGTGCAGCAGCCATTTTAGTAAAAAATGAGATTCGATGCATCGAAGTGTGAGGAAATCTGTAATTGAGGCGAATCGAAGATTTCCTGAAATTCAGATCGAATTCCACTTCTGCAGCCTCGATTCACTCATCTCTAATTAGAATGTTCAGAAAGAGTTTTCTCAAAACGAACTGGATAAGTTGTGGGGTCCCATAGACCCTAATATGTTGCTTGCGCACTGGGGAAGGATCCGTGGTTTGCCACACCTGGGTGAACATCTTTTGAGAGGTTGGCAGGCTCTAAGGAATGCGGTGCTGAATGAGGTATGGAGAGATACACATTTCAGGAGGGCCATAATAGCATTTTAATATACCTCCCTCACCAACTAAACCTGATAGAATGAAGTGCCTCCCTAAATGCCACTTGCCAAGATCTGACTTGTGTTCTTGCCCAATGAGCCAGCACCAGTGGTCCTAGATGCACCTTAAGGTTTATGGCTTATGGAGGTTTTTGATTCAATTAACATATGTTTTTCATAGTGATGAGTAGAGATGAGCGAGTTTCTCTTAAATTTGATTCGGCAGTTCGATTCGAAGTTCCAAAAATATTCACTTTGATCCAAATTACTTCGCAGCGAATAAACAGCTATTTCCAGGCTACAGAGAGCTGGGGTGGGCGGTAAAATGGCAGAAGCCCTTGGATGCCGTGGTCATGTTTCTCTCTCTCTCTCTTCAGCACGGACGACTTTTATTCATGTGGAAGGATCTGCTAACAAGCAAAGACACGCCTACCCAAACACATCACTAGAGAATATCTTGTGACCATCTGATGTCACAAAGATCCTTACTAAATATTCGTTACCACGAAGCATCAGGAATAGCGGAGAATCAAAGATTTCCTGAAATTTGGATCGAATTCCACTTCTGCAGAATCGATTCGCTCAACTCTAGTGATGAGATACCCAGAGATGTCAATCAGTGGAAGTATAGTTTGCCCAAACTGTTCCACTCCATAGCGCTGATAATGAAGAGATGCATTTTACAGCAATGGTTAGATTCGAACCCTCCAACACAAGTGAGGGTGGAACAGTTGGAGGTGGAATAGAAGAAAGACTCCTTGACCAGAAAGTTCTGCAAATGGAGAGCCTTTATTGTTTCCCAGCTATCTGGGGAGGAGTTGAAACAGGTGGTGATACCTTTCCTATCCATGCAATGGTATTTGCTGGCGGACTTGAAGGGTTCATTGGGAAGATTAAAACTGGAATAGTTCTTGTATAAAGGGGAGAGACAACGTTTGCCTGTACCAGAATATAGTTGATAGGGGGAAACATTCTCCTCTGTAACCTGATTCTCGACTTCAGGGCTTAGCCCTACAGATCAGTGGGTATACAACAGCTAATTGATTATATTTATTTGATTGTTATTCCACTTGTCCTTTATATCTGTTTTTGTAACTTATACATGCAAGAAGCCTGCATGCCATACAAAAGTTCGTTTACCCTTTAGGCTTTCCACAGGAATTAAAACAATATGTGGGTGAAGTTTAGCTGATTCATTTTTTTAATAATTACCTTCATTAACCCCTTCCCGTGGTGACATTTTTTGATTTTGACTCCCCACCTTCCAAACCCCATAACTTTTTTATTTTTCCGTTCTCAGAGCCATATGAGGGCTTAATGTTTGCAGGACATATTGTTCTTCATGATGCTACATTTATTATTCTGTACAATGTACTGGGAAGCTGGAAAAAAAAGCAGAATGGGGTGGATTTGAAGAAAAAATGCATTTGTGCGACATTCTTATGGGCTTCGTTTTTGCAGTGTTCACTCTGCAGCCAAAATGACCTGTCACCTGTATTCTATGTTTCGATACGATTCCGAGGATACCAAATTTATATGGTTTTATTTACATTTTAACCCCTTAAAAAATCTCAAAAATTTAAAAAAAAAAAAAAAAAAATTCCAAAAGTCGCCATATTCTGACATCTGTAACTTTTTTATAGTTCCGTTGACGGGGATACATAGGTCGTCTTTTTTTGCGGATCCAGGTATACTTTTTAGTTACACCATTTTGGGGAATGTCAATAGCTTTGATCACTTTTTATTCAAATATTTTATCAGAAGCGAAACAGCGAAAAAATGGCGGTATGGCACTTTTGATTTTTTTTTCCCGCTACGGCGTTTTCCATACGGGAAAAATATTTTTATGAGTTTGTAGACTGGGCTTTTATTTGTATTCTAGGGAAAGGGGGATGATTTAACTTTTAGTTTTTTTTGTTTTTTCTTTATATTTTTTAAAACTTTTTTTTTATTTTTATTTTTTTTAACTATTTTATTAGCCCCCCCAAGGGGGCTTGAAAATGCAATCATTTGATAGGTCATATTGGTCATAGACCAGCCGCAATAGTAATATTGCTATGGCAAGCCTGGGAGCTTTCAGAAGGCTCCCGGCTGTCAGAAGAACAGGTCGGCTCCTGCAATCTCGCTGCGCAGGAGCCGGCCTGCAACTGTAAAATCGTGGGCAATTTTCTCACTATGGGGGGGGATCCTGCACTGCATTGCCCGCGATCAAAATGAATACAGTGGAGACCCGGTTGCTATAGTGACCGCACTGCAGTAGAGTGGCCGGCATCTTTAAAGACCCTGCATCCACCACACTAATAAGGCGGATGTCAGGAAGGGGTTAAGCACTAAAATTTACACATTCACAAGTGGTTAAAAGAGAAAATGCATCTTACAGTTTGTTATGCAATTTCTTCCGAACATGGAAATAGCCCATGTGGACGTAAACTGTTGTTTGGGCAAACGGCATTGTGTCAAAACGAAGGAGCGCCATTGGGCATTTGAAAAGCAGATTTTCTTGGAATAGTTTTCAGGTGTCATGTCCCTTTTTTTTTTTTTTTTTTTTTTTTTTTAAACATTGGGACATGTGAATGAAAAATTACTAAAGTGTCACTTTTATCTCCCAAATTTTCATATTAACAAGGGGTTAAAAGAGAAAACACACCCTGCATTTCTCCTGAATACAGCAATATCCCATTTGTGGTTGAAAAACTGTTGTATGGGTACATTACGGGGCTTGGAATGAAAATAGCACTATTTGTTTTTTGAAGGACAGCTTTTGCTGGCATAGTTTTTGGGTGCCATGTCATATTTACAGAGCTCCTAAAATACCAGTACAATGGAAACCCCCAAAAAGTGACTCCATTTTGGAAACTACATGCCTCAAGGAATTTATTAAGGGGTATTATCATTTTGAGCCCAAGAGTGCTTCTCAAAAATTAATGTGCAAACTGTAAATTGAAATTTTTAAAGAAATATGCCATTTGAGTGCCCAATATATTGTGCCCACTTTGTGTCATCAGAGACATGCACTCGTAAAACTTTTAAGTGGGTTATCCTAGGTACCATAAAGTTGTATATGTGGGTGTAAACTGTTGTTTGGGTACACAGCAGGGCTCAGAAGAGAAGGAGCACAACACAATTTAGAGGGACTGGTTTCTGGACACCATATTGTTTTTGCAGAGCCCTAGTAAATTGGAAATCCTCAAAGTGATCCCATTTTGTAAGGGCAATTTTAGGGTCTCTGCAAATGTGACATGGCATCCAAAAACCAAACAATATAAATTTGCTCCAAAAGCCATACAGCTCTCCTTCACACCTGCACCCTGCTGAGTGCCCATACAGCAGTTTATCCCCACTCCAGAGGCCATCCACTCAGTCAGTGAGTGGGCAGAAGGCTTCTGCCATAATAGTATGGTGGTTTGCCTTAAGCCCTTGGTGGCTTTGCTGTACTCTTATTGCTCCGGTCACTAAGGGGTTAATATTGATTGCTCAGTGGTTAGCACTGTTGCCTTTGATGGAGTCCTATGTAGGTTCAAATCCGACCAAAGACGATATCTGCAAAGAATTGGTATGTTCTCCCAGAGTTTGTGTGGGTTTCCTCTGGGTACTCTGGTTTCCTCCCACATTACAAGGGCATACTAATAGGGAATGTAGATTCCCCTTACGTCCGACAGCAGCACAATATGGGGTATCTCTGTCCCTGTGTGTTGTTTAGGACAGGTGGAACCTTTAATTAGCACCAAAAAGGTGCCTCCTACTAGCCCTATAAGAGGGCACAAGAGACCTCCCTCCACTGTGTTTTTTTCTGTCCTGTGTGGAACAGGTGGACGGAGGTCTCTTGTGACCTCCCGTTGCTAGGGGTTTTAGTTACTCCTGGCTTACCTTTTTGGGGTACCTCGGTCCCAAAGAAAAAACCTACGGTCCTTCGGGCCTTCGCACCGCAGCGCAGCGTTATCCGGCATCCATCTGCAGGCAGCGCGATCCCGGAAGTAAGCGGGGAACCTCCTCGGCCGGAACTTTTCTCCGGTTCCGTGTTCCCAGGGGAAGGAAGCCTTTGCGCACCACCGCGCCCTACTTCCGGTTTTCTCGGAAAAAGTGCGGTAAGTTTGGAAATTTAAAATTTAAAGGCAAAATATAGAATTGATTTTTGCTGCTTGTATTTTGAGCCTCTGGCTTAGGCTTATGCTCCTCTATGTTCCAGTATGGCGTTTGACTTGTTTTGGTGCTGTATAAATGTTTCTTTGTTGGCTTCCTCCCCTCGCTGCTGGATTACATTTAAAAGGTCTGAATGCAGTCCTTTATTTGTTGAGTGAGTGGTTTCTAGCTCCTCTGCTGCGGGTTGCGGTGGCTGGTTTTTTTTCTGACGGTTTTTTTCTCTCTTCAAGTGACCGATTCAAAAAAAAAAAAAAAAAAAAAAAAAAGAGGTACCCCTTGGGTTTTTATGCGATGCTTGGCGATCTTCCCTGTTTCAGTGTCACGTGGCTGTTTGATGTTTCAGATGTCATCTTCTGCAGCACATAATGGCGATGCGCTTAGGAGGAAAAATTCCTCTAAACTTGAAACACCTAATGTGTTTGGATTGCAATACCCCTTTACCTGACGGCTATGATTTTACCCGCTGTCACCAGTGTCGCGGACCATGCCGGAAGTACCTTCTATAAGAGGTTGTTACTTGGGTAAAGGACTTTATGAGGAGTCTCTTAAAGGAGATTCGTTTTTCCATCGCCCAGATTGCCAAGAGACCGCAGATTGAGACACAAGCTTCCCCCCATCCAGAACCTGGTTTCCCAAGGATCTCTGAAGTGCCAGGATCTCTGGAGATTCAACCTGACAGCCTGGAGGTTGAGCAGTCCATACAGCAGGATAGAGGACTGTCAGAGGCCGTCCTGAAGACCCTTTATTCTGCAAGAGCAGAATCTACCAATAAGAACTACCAGAGGACAGCCAAGATTTTCATGGAGTGGTGCTCCAAGAAGGGTATTAATAATCTAGAACCTTCAACGGCTGATATTTTCTTCAGGACGGTTTGGATAAGGGCCTTGCCCCTGCCACTTTGAAAGTGCAGATTGCGACCCTCTCCGCTCATTTGAACAGACGTCTGTCTCAGGATCCTCTGGTTGCAAGGTTCCTTAAAGGGGCAATGAGGCTAAAGCCCTCAATATCATCCCCAGTGGGACCTTGCGGTAGTCATTACAGGCCTGTGCGGTCCTCCATTTGGACCCTTGGAGACTACGGGGATAAAATATTTAGCCTACAAACCACTTTTTCGTTGGCTATTATATCTGCCAAAGAGTAGGGGTACTCCAGGCCCTCTCTTCTAGAGAACCGTACATTTTGTTTTTGCAGATAGGGTGCACCTTAGGTTTGCCTGGGTTTATCCCTAAGGTCCCCTCATACTATAATAGCAATCAGCTAATTTCGTTACCTGTGTTTTTCCCCTCTCCAACCTCTGAGGAGGAAGAAAAGCTCAACACCTTAGATGTGGTAAGGTGTCTGTGGATTTACCTATTCCACACTCAACCGCTTAAGAAGGCCGAAAGCCTACTAATTGATATGCAGTGTAAAAACAGAGGCCTCAAGGCTTCCAAGCCTACTCTATCCACATGGATCAAGGAGACAATTAAGTCTTCCTTTCTTATTCAGGAGTTATTCCCTCCAGTCTTTCTACGGCCACTCGACCTGGGTTGTCGACTTCTTTGGCTGAGTATCGGTCCTTACCATTGGACCAGATTTGTGCGGCTGCATCATAGTCATCTCAGTTGACCTTTTGTTAAACATTATCATTGGACATCCGCAGTTTCCAGACAACTGCCTTTGGTCAGTCAGTCCTTGATGTTGTAAGGCGAGGAAACCCTCCCTAGGGGAATTACTTGCTATCTCCCCATATTGTGCTGCTGTCGGACGTAAGGGGAATCGTTGATTGTAATGTCAATCTGTATTCCCTTAGTCCAGACAGCAGCACAAGGCTTCCCTCCCTAGAAGCTTGTTTCCTGTTACTTTATAATTTACACAGTGGAGGGAGGTCTCTTGTGCCCTCTTATAGGGCTAGTAGGAGGCACCTTTTTGGTGCTAATTAAAGGTTCCACCTGTCCTAAACAACACACAGGGGCAGAGATACCCCATATTGTGCTGCTGTCTGGACTAAGGGAATACAGATTGACATTACAATCAACGATTGTGTGGCTCAAAAACCACAGCAAAATCTGCAACAAAAAAAAAAGCTGCGTTTCCGCAATGTGGGGCCATAGCCTAAAGAACATTATTTCAGAAGTCTACTGGTTTATTCTGATGCAACTTTACAAAACGTAAGCCATGCTGCCATGTTTTTGTAAAATGAGGCTTTTTCTTTGAAACCTTTCCAAACACATGTGTCCTGTAAAGTCTTAGATGTAGCTATTGAGTTTTTTTCTCTTGAGAATTGCATAGTCTTGAATGTTTTCAGCTTGCGTGGAAATGGTCTAATAATCCTCCACAGATTGATGGACAGCACAAACTGCTTCTCCAAGATCACTGCTGATATTTTTTCTCCTCCATTGTGCTGAATGCTGTAGAACAGCAAACTAAAAAAACTTCTACTTTTATAGAGGTGGTCACACTTGCTGATGATCAATTAATCAAGCATTTGATTAACAGCACCTGGCTGCTAGTCTTAATTCATATGGAAACCATAATGGTGGTGTTAATTCCTTATACAATTCTGCATTTTGGCCTAGTTGTAAATAAATAATGGCATAATGTAATTTGTCATGTGTTGTTCATCTGAGGCTGTGCTTACCTAATTTTAAGACCTTCTAAGAACCAGATTTATTTTTATGCCCTGTGTTAAACTGAGTTACAGTGCTGACCACGCTGTACCACACTCAGGCACATGTGAATACAGCTTCATAATTTACATATTAGCCCCATTCCAACATCCGACATATATGCACATCATAAGCATGCTACAGTGGGGGAAAAAAGTATTTAGTCAGCCACCAATTGTACAAGTTCTCCCACTTAAAAAGATGAGAGAGGCCTGTAATTGACATCATAGGTAGACCTCAACTGTGAGAGACAAAATGAGAAAACATATCTAGAAAATCATGTTGTCTGATTTTTTAAGAATTTATTTGCAAATTATGGTGGAAAATAAGTATTTGGTCACCTACAAACAAGCAAGATTTCTGGCTCTCACAGACCTGTAACTTCTTCTTTAAGAGGCTCCTCTGTCCTCTACCAATTACCTGTAGTAATGGCACCTGTTTGAAATTGTTATCAGTATAAAAGAAACCTGTCCACAACCTCAAACAGTCACACTCCACTATGTTGAAGACCAAAGAGCTGTGGAAGGACACCAGAAACAAAATTGTAGACCTGCACCAGGTTGGGAAGACTGAATCTGCAATAGGCAAGCAGCTTGGTGTGAAGAAATCAACTGTGGGAGCAATGATTAGAAAATGGAAGACATACAAGACGACTGATAATCTACCTTGATCAAGAGCTCCATGCAAGATCTCACCCCGTGGGGTCAAAATGATCACAAGAACGGTGAGAAAAAATCCCAGAACCACACGGGGGGACCTAGTGAATGACCTGCAGAAAGCTGGGACTAACGTAACAAAGGCTACCGTCAGTAACACATTACGCCGCCAGGGACTCAGATCTTGCAGTGCCAGATGTGTCCCCCTGCTTAAGCCAGTACATATCCGGGCCCTTCTGAAGTTTGCTAGAGAGCATTTGGATGTTCCAGAAGAGTATTGGGAGAATGTCATATGGTCAGATGAAACCAAAGTAGAACTGTTTGGTAGAAACACAACTTGTCGTGTTTGGAGGAGAGTGAATGCTGAGTTGCATCCAAAGAACACCATACCTACTGTGAAGCATGGGGGTGGCAACATCATGCTTTAGGGCTGTTTCTCAGCAAATGGACCAGGACGACTGATCCGTGTACATGAAAGAATGAATGGGGCCATGTATCGTGAGCTTTTGAGTGCAAACCTCCTTCCATCAGCAAGGACATTGAAGATGAAACGTGGCTGGGTCTTTCAGCATGACAATGATCCCAAGCACACCGCCAGGGCAACGAAGGAGTGACTTCTTAAGAAGCATTTCAAGGTCCTGGAGTGGCCTAGCCAGTGTCCA
The DNA here is from genome assembly GCA_947044405.1 of Leptodactylus fallax. Lineage (NCBI taxonomy): Eukaryota > Metazoa > Chordata > Amphibia > Anura > Leptodactylidae > Leptodactylus > Leptodactylus fallax. The sequence goes on from CAMRHE010000254.1 coordinate 893,883, forward strand.
GATCTCAACCCCATAGAAACCCTTTGGAGGGAGTTGAAAGTCCATGTTGCCCAGTGACAGCCCCAAAACATCACTGCTCTAGAGGAGATCTGCATGGAGGAATGAGCCAACATACGAACAACAGTGTGTGCCAACCTTGTGAAGACTTACAGAAAACATTTGACCTCTGTCATTGCCAACAAAGGATAAACAAAAAAGTATTGAGATGAACTTTTGTTATTGACCAAATACTTATTTTCCACCATAATTTGCAAATAAATTCTTTAAAAATTAGACAATGTGATTTTCTGGATTTGTTTTCTCATTTTGTCTCTCATAATTGAGGTCTACCTATGAAGTCAATTACAGGCCTCTCATTTTTTTAAGTGGGAGAACTTGCACAATTGGTGGCTGACTAAATACTTTTTTTTCCCCACTGTATGTGTGTGTGTGTGTGTGTGTGTGTATATATGTATATAATATATATATTTATTGTTACGGTTAGAGGTCATAACTCCGCCAGTTTCCCGAATCTGATGCTCAATGAGGAGAGAAAACTGACGCTGAGCGGCACGTTGTGTGATGTTCTCACAATAGGAGGAATGGAAACCGGTTGATCCCTTGCCTAGTCACGTGTTGATCCGTGAAGTGATATGAGGTTAGGGTGGCATTTGTGGTGTTACGTTGATGATGAATCAAAAACGTCAAAACGTGAATGAATGGAATCTCTGGTTGCCCAAGGATCCGATGTACCATCCCGCGCTTATAGGAAATAACCCCCGGTCACAGTTGGTATTAATGGATGATCACTTTTATTGAAACAATGGGCACAACGCGTTTCGAAGCAACAGTTCCTTTATCAAGTGCATAAAAACTTTTAGACTAATAAAACATAGTGTTCAATGTTCTTCTCCAATCAAGTCAAATAATAATAATAATAACATACATCATAAAATCAAAAGGAATTAAGACAAATTAACAAAAATCTTCAGCTAAACATTAGTAGAAAAAATGCAACTGCTGAATTTTGGTAAAACTGACAGTCATATTAGTTCAGTGCATTTATAACTATAATATACAGGTGGTTAACATCTGTCCTTTTGATGTTTAGGAATAGGAAATACATAATATTTAATGTCTCATACAACCAAAATGTCATTTTAATTTAGAGTATATAAAGATGAAGAAGAGATAATAGAGATGGGTGAGGATAAGTGATAAATATCTATAGTCTATAAAGCTCCTCATGGTTGTGCGAGGGTATATATTTAGCCCTGTAGAATAATATATTTGGATAAGAATAATACCCCCTAACCCCTTCAGGTCTGAGCCCAAAAGTGCGTTAAAGACCAGGCCTCATTTTTCAAAACTGACATATGTCACTTTACTGTATATGGCAATAACTTTAAGACGCTTTAACTTGCACAAGTGATTTTGAGACTGTTTTTTCGTGAGACATTGTACTTCATGTTAGTGGTAAACATTGATCAATATTTTTGTATTTATTTATAAAAAAATAGGAAATTTGATGGAAATTTTGAAAAAAAAAAAATCGCAATTTTCAAAATGTGAAATGCTCTGCTTTTCAAACAGATAGTCATACCACCCAAATAAGTTAATAAATATTATCTTTTTTTTATATGTCCCACTAGGACACCTGAACCAACGATACTCTAATAGCTGATTCAGCACTATAGACTGCAATATTGCTGTCTATACAGGAATTCAGCCTATGTAGACATAGGCTGATTTCCAGAGGTCCCAGCAGGATCAACCAGGTAGTGGGGACTTCAGGCAGCCTGGGGTCACTGGCCAGATCCTGGGCTGCATATTATAGATATCGGCACCCCCCTGATCTCACCGTGGGGGGTGCCGGGGGCGGCAACATGGCGTAACCCCTTGGATGCCGCGGTCATGTTTGACCGCGGCATCCAAGGCGTTAAAAACCCCGATCAGTGCTGAGGTTAAGGAGCAGGGTGTTAGCTGTCAGTCACAGCTGACACCCTCTCCCGATGCCGTCCGCGACAGTCAGTGCCGCTAGCAACCACTTAAAATGCCCCGGTCGCTATTGACCGCGGCATCTTAAGGGTTAAACAGCGGGGATCGGTGTTATCACTGGTCCCCGCTGTTTCAGCGGGAGCCTGGCTGTCAAATACAGCCGGGCTCCCGCGGTGATCGCACGGGCTCTGCTTCTGAGCCCGCTCGATCACCGTCACATACCTGTACGTGGGGATGCGGTAACTAACCACATTCTCCCACGTACATGTACGTGAGAATGCGTGAAGGGGTTAAGGGTGATGGCATAAGCTTACCAGTCTTATAGATTGCTCAGAAGATCAGTTCTATATGAGCAGTGCTCGTAGGTGCTCTCTCTTTTATCTATGGGATTACTGAGCGTAGCGGAGGAAGGGAATTCCCCGCGCTGCGATGGTTCGCGCATGCGCAGTAGAAAATCTCTGACGCTGCACGTGTGGAAGTTTCCGGGTAGCGAGGATTCCCTACCCGGTAGCAGTGTGCTTGCGTCAGTGACTACTGACTAACTGTGGGCTGGGGAAACTGTTCAATTGTCATATTACTGGCATTGAAAACTAAGGGGTTATAGGGACTATAACCTTGGGATTTGATCAAAGTGAAGTGAAGGACTGATGTTAATGTTGGGCCGAAATAAATGTCAATAAAATGATAAAGGAGATGTTATGAACTATGAACTGTGAATCGTAGATTGTATATTGCAAATTAATGGAATGGATGTGAAGAGATAGGAGAAGTGAAAAGGGGAGAGAATAAACTAACTAAACTAAGGAGAGAGAAAAAAAATATTTTAGATTTTTGCGATATTATAGGTTGCATACTGTAACTTGTAAATTGTAGATTGCGGATAGAACATGATGGGGTATGGAGAGATGGAGAAAAAAAAAAAAGGGGGGGTTTGGGTGAATGGTGGGTTAGGTCTGAAATATACAGGTATTGATTGAAAAAGACAAGTGCATGTTTATTATCATTGTCTGTTAGTGTCTTCCAAAGCTTCATTGAGGCCTGTTGGAAATAGAGTATCCATTTTATAAATCCTATAAACCAGTAGGTCTCACGTTTGTTGATGGCGCTAGATCGATTAGGTGTGTTGACCGAGATATGGTCAATTGGGAGGACTCTGAATCCATCGAATTTACTGTCATGATGTTGGAGTGCATGTTGGATACACTATGTTTCATGTACCCATTCACTACATTAGAGCAATGTTTATTCAGCCGCTCACGTAAAGTCATCGTTGTTCTACCTATATATTGTATCCCGCAGGGGCATTCTAACAAATAAATCACGTATGTGGAAGAACAATTGAGGAATGACCCTATTTCGAAACTTTTTCCTGTAGAGTGACTAGTGAATTTATTGATCTTGTGTCCAATGGACAGGCAACATTTACATTTAGGATGACCACACTTATAACTTCCTTTCATTGTGTCTTTATTTAAGGGTATGTGGTGTTTGGTGGTGGGCCTTAGCCTGCTTGGTGCTAGAAGGTTTTAAAGAGTCCTTGCTCTTTTAATAGTAATAATAATAATAATAATAATAGTCCTTTAATAGTCCCACAATGGGGAAATTCAGTGTGTTACAGCAGCAAAGATAAGCAGATTCAAATACAAATATAACATGTACAGGAATGTTCCAAGGTAAGAGGCATTACATTGATAGTAGACAGACAGATAGGACGTAGAAGAGGAGGGGGGGGTGATTTAAAAGGCAGAAAGATATTTCAGTTCTCTGTGTGTATTGATCACCGCTTAGGTCGGTGTTGGTTGTACAGCCTAACCGCGGTGGGGAGGAAAGACTTCCGATAGCGCTCCTTCTCACACTTAGGGTGGAGAAGTCGGTCACTGACAGTACTGCCCAGCGCGATCAAAGTCTCATGCATGGGATGGGACTTCTTCTTCTGCATGGAGCTCACCTCGGACAGTATCCTTTTGTCACTCACCACCTGCACTGGGTCCAGTGGGCTCCCCAGGACAGAGCTGGCCCTTGTAATCAGCTTGTCAAGTTTATTTCTGTCCCTGGTTGATATACTGCTCCCCCAGCAGGCCATTCCAAAGAAGATGGCTGATGCCACTACCGAGTTGAAGAAAGTCCTAAGAAGTGCCCCCCGGATTCCAAAGGCTCTCAGCTTCCTAAGCAGGTAGAGCCTGCTGTGGCCCTTCCTGTACAGGACCTCCATATGATCTGCCCAGTCCAGCTTATTATTAAGGATCAAACCCAGATACTTATAGGTGTTCACAATCTCGATGCCCGTCCCCAGGATGTCCACTGGTTTAGGAGGGCATCTGCCTTTACGGAAGTCCACCACCATCTCCTTGGTCTTCCCCGCGTTGATCTTCAGGTGGTTCCGCAAAAACCCGGTTCATTCTCTGTACTCCCTGTCATCATCGTCTGTGATGAGACCTACTATTGCAGAGTCATCAGAATACTTCTGTATGTAGCAGCTAGATGAGTTGCACCTAAAATCTGCAGTGTACAGTGTGAAGAGGAAAGGGTGAGAACCGTACCCTGAGGTGCCCCCGTATTACAGATCACGGTATCTGACACACAGTCTTGGGCTCTCATGTATTGAGGTCGATTTGTGAGGTAGTCTAGGATCCAGTTGGAGAAACTGGTGGTCCACTGCAGCAAGGCCCAGCTTGTCTCTCAGTAACCTGTGCTGTATGGTGTTAAAAGCACTGGAGAAATCAAAGAACATTATTCTCACCGTGTTCCCTGGTTTCTCCAGGTGAGACAGAGCCCTGTGCAGAAGGTGGATGATAGCATCATCTACCCCAATGCCCGGCCGATAAGCAAACTGGAGAGGGTCCGTAGCGGGGCTCACTAGAAGGCGGAGATGTGTGAGAACCAATCTCTCTAAGATTTTCATCAGGTGGGATGTCAGTGCTACAGGTCTGTAGTCGTTGAGGTCCATAGGGTGAGGTTTCTTTGGAACCGGTACCACACAAGAAGATTTCCATAATTCAGGGACTATTTCCTGCCTCAGGCTCATATTATACATATATGTAATTATACCACACAGCTGGTCCCCACAAGTCTTAATTAGCCTTGTACTGATGTCATCTGGCCCTGTGGCTTTCCTCGCCTTGATCTTTTTCATCTCCTTCCTCACCTGGGCCCGTGTGAAGGCCAGACTATGGTCAGGTAAAGACGGATTTCTGAATTTACTGGTCTGTTGGGAAGTAGCCGCATGGGGTGAAGTCATTGTGGTGGGGGGAACTGAAGGACATGCTGAGGTGGGAGGAGCTGGTGTGTGATCAAATCTGTTGAAGAATAGGTTTAGTTCATTAAGCCAATTAACATCTGCCTCAATCTGGCAGACAGACTGTTTATGACCCGAAATTGACTTAAGCCCCTCCCAGACCCCCCCTATGTCTTTTCTTTCCATTTGCTTATTCATCTTTTCCTTATAACTGGCTTTTCCCTGCCTGATTTGATGCCTCAGCTCCTTTTGTACTTCCCTCAACCCCTCCTTATTTCTTGTCCTGAATGCCATCTTTTTCTCCTTAAGTAGTTTTTTTTATATCAGAGTTAATCCATTGTTTGTTGTTGGAGAAGCACCTCACCACTTTTGTGAGTACTGTGTTGTCCACATAAAAATTAATGTAGTCCGTTATGCAGTGTGTGAGTCCTTCTATATCTTCTCCATAAGAATCCTGCAGAACTTCCCATGTGGTTGTGTCAAAACAATCCCTCAGAGCCTCATCACTCTCCTCGGACCATATCCTCACTGTGCGGGTGACAGCTGGTTCTCTACGTACTAGTGGCTTGTACACAGGTCGGAGATGCACTAGGTTGTGATCCGATCTTCCCAGGGGCGGTAGGGCTGATGAGTTATATGCCTCCCTCGCGTTGGCAAAGAACAAGTCCAGTGTTTTGTTGTCTCTTGTGTGGCAGGTTACATACCGTGTGAAACTGGGCAGTGTGGATGATGGAGAGGCATGGTTGAAGTCTCCAGACACAAGAAAGAGAGCCTGGGGGTGTTTCAACTGCAAATGGCTCACTGTGGCTTGTAGGACCTCGCAGGCATCGTCAGCTTTCGCAGAGGGGGGACATACGCAGCTATCACGATGACATGCGATAGTTCCCTTGGTAGATAGAAAGGTCTCATGCTCACAGCTAATAGTTTAAAAGTCAAACTCGTTTTTTTTTTGGTAAAGTTTTTCACAAATGGGGTCATTAAGTAAAATTGCCCAGTGTTTGTTGAGTGTTTCTCTACTAAAATTGTGTGATGAGCTGTAAGAGGTTATGAAGTTGTATTCGTATGTTTTATTAGATTTTAGTATACCTGGTTTCAGGCATTCTACCTGAGAAGATGCTCCTGCTTTAGTCATGGCATCAATTATGATCTTCTTAGGATAATGTTTTTCTTTAAACCTTTGTACTAGAGTTTGGCCCTGCAAGTTGTAGTCGATGTCTTGTGCGGAACTGACCGTATGGTATGTTGGTTTTCCACTTCGAATAATGTAAGCTCCTAAAGTCAAGTAGACTATTACAGTCTACCGATTTGAAATAGGTCTTAGTGTAAATCTTGTTGTCATTCGTTGTTAGAAGCAGATCTAGATACTCAATGGATTTACCGTTCGATTTACCAGTTAATTCAATTCCTAAGGTGTTGGTGTTCAGATAATTTGAGAAAGAGGAAAAAGAGTCTTCTGTACCGTCCCAAATAAACAATAAGTCATCGATATATCGTTTATAAAATATCAGGTTATGTGTCCAGGGGTGTGTGTTATATATATACTCATTCTCAAATTTACCCATGAACAGGTTGGCATAACTGGGCGCGAATCTAATGCCCATTGCTGTTCTTTTCACCTGTATATAGGTTTTGGACTCAAACTGAAATACATTGTGTTGTAGGATAAAAGAGATACTCTCAAGTACAAATTTCTTTTGGAGATTAGAAAGTTTTGGATCTTTTTCCAGTGTTGCCTTAACCGCTGCTAAACCTTCATCATGTAATATATTGCTGTAGAGTGAACTGACGTCTAGGGTCCCCCATCTGTATGTGTTCTTCCATGGAATCTCTAAGATTAATTTTTTTAGGTGTGCAGAATCTTGAAGGAAGTAGAACAACATATCTCTGTAATATAGTGTCCACATATTTGGAAAGATTTCTGGTTAGAGAGTGTATTCCTGACATTATTGGTCTACCCGGTGGATTGTGTTGATCCTTATGGATCTTGGGTAAATGATAGAAGAGAGCCAAGGAAGGATTATTAATTGTCAAGAATCCCTTTTCTCTTTTATCAAGAACTCCGTTGGGAAAGGCTTCCTGTATGAGATGTTCATATTCTGACTGATGTGCTACAGTAGGGTTTGTAGAAAGAGTTTGGTAACAGACAAAATTCTTAGGGCTTCTTTGATATAAGTATCCCTATCCTGTATCACAATTCCCCCACCTTTATCTGCACTCCGAATGATTATATTAGTGTTTTTCATAAGTGATTTTAAAGCTTTTAGTTCACTGGGATGAAGATTACTTGAATCAATTGGGGGTTTGCTCCTGAGATCTGTTGCTACCAAATAAAAATTTTCAATGTAGCTGCCCCTATGGTGGATGGGGTAAAAATAAGACTTGGGCTTGAGGCCTGTGGGGATGGGTTATGGGGACTCATCTGGGGATACGGGTGAACCTGGGTTTGATGATGAAATGGTACAGTGGGGAAAAAAAAGTATTTAGTCAGCCACCAATTGTGCAAGTTCTCCCACTTAAAAAGATGAGAGAGGCCTGTAATTGTTATCATAGGCATCATTGTTATCATAATTGACATCATAGGTAGACCTCAACTATGAGAGACAAAATGAGAAATCCAGAAAATCACATTGTCTGATTTTTAAAGAATTTATTTGCAAATTATGGTGGAAAATAAGTATTTGGTCACCTACAAACAAGCAAGATTTCTGGCTCTCACAGACCTGTAACTTCTTCTTTAAGAGGCTCCTCTGTCCTCCACTCATTACCTGTAGTAATGGCACCTGTTTGAAATTGTTATCAGTATAAAAGACACCTGTCCAAAAGTGTAAGCAAAAATCCCAGAACCACACGGGGGACCTAGTGAATGACCTGCAGAAAGCTGGGACTAACGTAACAAAGGCTACCATCAGTAACACACTACGCTGCCAGGGACTCAGATCCTGCAGTGCCAGATGTGTCCCCCTGCTTAAGCCAGTACATATCCAGGCCCATCTGAAGTTTGCTAGAGAGCATTTGGAGGTTCCAGAAGAGTATTGGGAGAATGTCATATGGTCAGATGAAACCAAAGTAGAACTGTTTGGTAGAAACACAACTCGTCGTGTTTGGAGGAGAGTGAATGCTGAGTTGCATCCAAAGAACACCATATCTACTGTGAAGCATGGGGGTGGCAACATCATGCTTTGGGGCTGTTTCTCTGCAAAGGGACCAGGACGACTGATCCGTGTACATGAAAGAATGAATGAGGCCATGTATCGTGAGATTTTGAGTGCAAACCTCCTTCCATCAGCAAGGGCATTGAAGATGAAATGTGGCTGGGTCTTTCAGCATGACAATGATCCCAAGCACACCGCCAGGGCAACGAAGGAGTGGCTTCGTAAGAAGCATTGCAAGGTCTTGGAGTGACCTAGCCAGTCTCCAGATCTCAACCCCATAGAAAACTTTTGGAGGGAGTTGAAAGTCCGTGTTGCCCAGTGACAGCCCAAAACATCACTGCCTAGAGGAGATCTGCATGGAGGAATGGGCCAACATACCAGCAACAGTGTGTGCCAAACTTGTGAAGACTTACAAAAAACGTTTGACCTCTGTCATTGCCAAAAAAAGGATATATAACAAAGTATGAACTTTTGTTATTGACCAAATACTTACAGTATTTTTCACCATAATTTGCAAATAAATTTTTAAAAAATCAGACAATGTGATTTTCTAGATATGTTTTCTCGTTTTGTCTCTCATAGTTAAGGTCTACCTATGATGTCAATTACAGGCCGGCCTCATCTTTTGAAGTGGGAGAACTTGCACAATTAGTGGCTGACTAAATACTTTTTCCCCTCTGTACATGATATGGTGGGAGGAGCAGATGCCTCATTTAGAGTGGAAAGCATATCAGAATCATGAATATTAGCTTGATTGGACAGGATACGTTTGTCTGATATTGAGAAATGTCTTTTGAGGGTGAGTTTCCTCACAAATGCATTAAGGTCGATGAAAATATCCATTTTGTTGGGTTTCTGACTAGGACAGAATGACAGCCCCTTTGATAGGAGACTGGATTTTTTGTTAATATCCTAACTACTCTTCTCTACACCATTTACCATATTTTCATTCATGGTTTCGAGCTATATATGTAGATGTTTTTAACATTGTGGAACACTTTGACAGACACCAGCTGATAAGCTGTTTTTTTTTTTTCAACACACTTCTGTATGACTATAATTTTAAAAAAGAAAATTTTTTTTCCCTATATTTATATTACTATATCAAAAAACTAGTTTTAATTCCTTTTGATTTTATGATGCTTTTTATTATGATGTATGTTAGTATTTGACTTGATTGGAGAAGACTATACATTGAACATTATGTTTTATTATTCTAACAGTTTTTATGCACTTGATAAAGGAACTGTTGCTCCGAAACACGTTGTGTCCATTGTTTCAATGAAAGTGATCATCCATTAATACCAACCGTGACCGGGGGTTATTTCCTATGAGCGCGGGATGGTACATTGGATCCTTGGGCAACCAGAGATTCCATTCATTCAAGTTTCCCGAATCTGATAGACAACATTCAGTTGATGGCATGCCCATAGTTTTGAGGCTAATAACTTATCAGGTTTGTTAGCGTAGCAATAAAATCGAGCCCGAGTCCATCATATAGCCTTCAGTGAGTTAGGAACGAGTCAAGCTGCAATTTAACATCAGTAATGCACTTCACCAGATACCGAGAAGGCTGATGTTACTTAGCAGTTACTAGCTTAAGAAGTTTTTACTCTAGATCCGACTGAACTTTGGTCTGTTCCCTTTTAAAGCGAGAGGCCTCCGCTTTAAGGGATCCTCGGATCGTGGCCTTATGGGCTGCCCATTTAATAGCTGGGTCAGTTTCAAACGCTCTATTAATGGTGAAAAAAAAAAAATGGGTAAGGGCGTCAGTAATCCGTCGCAAGACACCTGGATCGGTCAGAAGGGATTCGTTTAATCACCAATTAGAGTGTTGAATCGATGGGGGATGAAAGGTTATGTCTATCATTACTAAGTCGTGGTCTGATCATGCGCAAGCAATATGGCGAACGTAGACTAAGTCAGGAAGTACAGTAGTGGAGAGGAGAATTCTAATCGATCCTAGTATAGTGGTGGTGGACAGGGGAGAAATCAGTATAACCCCTCCGGTTCCTGTTAAATTTACGCCAGGCATCTGCCACATTAAGGGTCTGTAGGGCAGAGCAGATTTCTCCTTTGGCCTTAGAGCCTATCCGCAGAGGGGAAGGAGCGATTTAGGACGACATTAACAGTAAAGTTGAAGTCACCGCACCAAATTAAATATGAGAAGTCTAATTGGCCTAGTAACGTTCACAGTTCATTGAAAAAATCTGCAGGTGAGTCAGTGGGGGCATAGGAATTGACAAGGCAAAAGTGTTGGCCAGAGTATTGACATTGGAGGACAATGTAGTGACCCTGGGGATCAGCAATCGTGCTTGTGATTTATAGGGAAACAGAGGAATCTAACAAAGACCGCTACTACTCTACTTTTAGATTGATTAAGGGTATGTCCCAACAAGGGTATACCGGGAGTGGAAGTATTTAGTTCAGAGTGTAACAGAACTGCACAGGCTAACATAAAAGGGAGCAAACAGGATCTCAGGATATCTCCAGACAAAATCAAAACAAGGGTAGTGCTGTGAGGAAGAAAAGGCATTAACATGAAATAACTAACAATAAACCTAGAATCAGGGTGAGCACTCCGGAGTTAAACAGAGTGCCACAGACCCTGTAGCGCCTAAGGCGCAGAGGGACATGGTGACTGCTGTCACACCACTTCTAGTTTTTTGAGGGATGTAGTCATTTATTTTCCAGAAGTGAATGTGCAAATTGTGAATAGTGAAAATTGATAATTGTCATGTTTGCTAGTCTTTGAATGCCAGAAAGGTTGAATCTCTCAGGAAGACACTCATTTTAGAAACTAAACTGTTCAGGCAATTTATCAAGAGGCATAGTGAAAAATAGTTTTTCATATATGAATGCACAGTGGATGTTGAAAAGTGAATATGTAAGTGTGCTGAGTACACCAAATCCCATACAGTTTTCCCATTAGCTGCTAGGATTGGGGGGGGGGGGGGGGGAGGATTCAATTCTGGTACCTTTTCCCTTGAAAAATCTAAACCTGAGGTGCATCCTTATATATGCTTACGCAGTTTATATCTTGCTCTTATGACACTATTTTGGTTTCGGATTTTTAAAGAAAAAAGAAAAAAATCAATTCTGCCATTGCTAATATTTTAAAGTTTTGGTCATAAGCAACATGTCAGTATGTCACAACGATATAAATTCATAACTTAATGCTTTACCAATTTTTTTTGCAGGACGAGCATATGATTTTTTTAACCACTTTTTATTCCCATTTTTGGAGCGGAGAAGGTGAAATATTTTTTTTTTTTCCTTTTTCTTTATTCACAGCGTTCACGCGGCACGTTTAATAATGCTGCATAATTTTTCACATCACCTGGATGATGGACCTGTGTCTTCAAATCACCACCTGATAGCAAACAGATAACAGCAAGAATTATTGATCGCTCCGTCACGCCCCACAAGTTTCCAGATTGTTTATTTCTTGACCTGTTGTAAATAACTTCTCTACTTATATTGCATTTTGTTATTTTTAAAGATTCTAAGATCTTTTGAAGGTCCATGTCTTTTGTGTATAAAAAGTCTGTGAATTTTCAGTTTCTTGTATAACACCATGTCTGAAGAAGAGCTAGTACTCTCGAAAGCTCTCAATCAAATATACTCAGCCTCTAAAAGGTATCGCCTGATTTCTTCACTCTTCATCCAACCTCATCATCTGCTATTTATAGGGTAGTGTTTTTTTTTTTTCTCCAGTTTTTATTTTGATTGGAATTGTAACTTTGATGACTGAAAGCAGAGTAATCAGAAACAGCGCAACAGCCCTTGAAGGCAGCGTTGTGGTAGGAAGAAATCGGGGAGGGGTCAGAGTAGTGTGTCAAGTGAATGGGACTGAACTGCAATACTAAACTGCAACAAATAAAACTGCGTTTCCGCAACATGGGGCCTTAACCTTAGACTGGGCCCCACGTTTAAAAAACGCTATGTTTTACATTACCTGCAAAGTGGATTGAATTCTGGCTAATCCCATCCACACATTGCAGGAAAAAAAAAAAAAAAAATTGCACCATGTCCATTATACCTATGGAAATGCTGGCATTTTCCATATAGGTATAATAGGGGCAGAAAGTCCGCAGAGGAAAACTGTAGACATTCTGTAAAAAATGCTGCGGAAAAAAGCACGATTAGTTTGTCACATTTTTTTCACGCTGCAGCTCGCTATGTGGGGCCTTAGCCTAAAGCCATTTGTATAGTACAAATTAGTTATGCAAAGAAAACCAAATATGTAAAAACTAGTTTTTTTTTTTTTTATTATCAAAGATTGATAATGGACATCTGTACAGGCAAATTCCAGAGAAACAAGCAATAAGCAGAGAAATGACACTGGTTAATAGAGATCTTATATGAAAATAGAGTTTTATTGTTTTGTATGGAATACATATGGCCATCACAATATTGAGCTTCGAGATGCACTTGGGTGAAACGGTGAGTGCATGTGAAGTAATGAGGGGATTTATTTTTTAATCTATGGAGATACATTTCCTAGTAAAAGCTTAGACAGAAATCAGTTGGCGATCATTTGACACATAACCAGAAGTATTGTGCATAAAGTCCAAGGAAGCAACTTCCATGTTTTCTTCAGTAATGGTTAGTGGAAAACCACAATAAAGTGTTCAGTATACAGTTTTGTCCATAATACTTATGTATCAGAGATCATGTGCAATAATAGAAATGGTGTGGTTAAATTATCCAAATTCTAAGCGCCAACCAGTAATATCACATTTATTTATTTTACTTGTATTGTGCCATCATATTCTGTAGCAGATAACCAAAAACAAAAGAGGAGAAAAAAAAACCCAAAAACCTCCACATAGTGGTAGAATAGTTTGTACTGCACTAGCAATGGTTGCGTTTGCCATAGATGTTATTGTTGGGCAACCATTTTTCTGGTGGGGATTAGATTTCTGCCCAAGGAAATCATTTACAATCACAGCAATTTTCCACTTTTCATATCGCAGATTTGTCGCAGCTTCCACCTGCAGAGTTTCCCCTTCTTTAAAAAAAAAAAAAAAAAAAATCTGCAAGATTCTACTTCAATTCTTTATAAAAATATAGTGGCGATACAATGGTTCTATATGTACAGAGTAGACTTTACCGCTTCCATTTCCAAAGCAACAAAAAAAAAAAAAAAAAAAAAACCTGCCCTGACAGTATAAAGCAGCGCTTACAGCAAGTAACACTGTCATCTGAAGGTGCCGAACCCCTCAAACATGATCAGAAAAAATTCTTCCCACACTCACATGACTGACTACAGCTGGAGATAAATTATACTTCTATACAATATAAAAAGGGGAGGGAGATTGATTTTTTTTTTTTAAATTACAATAAGACTAGAACATTCTGAATGTAATTTTTTTTTATACTAAAGATAGATAGAGAGTATATATATATATATATATATATATATATATATATATATATATAAAAAGTGAAAATGGTGGAAAATGTAAGCAACACCAACAGTTTATGCATGCGACATTACTACTCCATGATCACATACAATTATGTACTCTATTACTAATTTTTAGATGTGCTCTTTAAGGGCGAGACGATCTGTAAACATCTGCAAGGTACAATGGTTTGGTAGTACAGGACTGTTTCTAAAGCAATAAATCATCAGGTATTGACTGGTCAAATTATTAATTTACATTAATCAAAATAGAAGTTTGCCAAATGTATCAAATTCCCTTACCAAGCTCTAAGCAGGATGGTTCCTAAGATAATTAAAGGAAACCATATAAGAGTGATCCTCAATCTTGCTTTGCACTAATAAGTTGAGCCACTTAAGAAAGAATGGTTGATATGGAGACACTGCCTAAGCATCCCTAGTAACCAGTCTCTCTCAGATTAATATTTAGTCCTAAGTGTACAGTCATGGCCAAAAGTTTTGAGAATGATACAAATATTAATTTTTACAAAGTCTACTGCTTCAGTTTTTCTAATGGCAATTTGCATATACTCCAGAATGTTATCAAGAGTGATCAGCTTAACAGCAATTACTTGCAAAGTCAATATTTGCCTAGAAAATGAACTTTATCCCCCAAAACACATTTCAACATCATTGCAGCCCTGCCTTAAAAGGACCACCTAACATCGTTTCAGTGATTGCTCCATTAACACAAGTGTGGGTGTTGATGAGGACAGGGCTGGAGATCAATCTGTCATGATTAAGTAAGAATGACACCACTGGACACTTTAAAAGGAGGCTGGTGCTTGCCATCATTGTTTCTCTTCTGTTAACCATGGTTATCTCTAAAGAAACACGTACAATCATCATTGCACTGCACAAAAATGGCCTAACTGGGAAGAGTATTGCAGCTAGAAAGATTGCACCTCAGTCAACAATCTATCGCATCATCAAGAACTTCAAGGAGAGAGGTTCCATTGGTGCCAAAAAGGCTCCAGGGCGCCCAAGAAAGACCAGCAAGCGGCAGGACCGTCTCTTAAAAGTGTTTCAGCTGCGGGATCGGGCTACCAGCAGTGCAGAGCTTGCTGAGGAATGGCAGCAGGCAGGTGTGAGTGCATCTGCACGCACTGTGAGGCGGAAACTCTTGGAGCAAGGCCTGGTCTCAAGGAGGGCAGCAAAGAAGCCACTTCTCTCCAGAAAAAACATCAGGGACAGACTGATATTCTGCAAAAGGTACAGGGAGTGGACTGCTGAGGACTGGGGTAAAGTCATTTTCTCTGATGAATCCCCTTTTCGATTGTTTGGAACATCTGGAAAACAGCTTATTCGGAGAAGAGGTGAGCGCTACCACCAGTCTTGTCTCATGCCAACTGTAAAGCATCCTGAAACCATTCATGTGTGGGGTTGCTTCTCAGCCAAGGGAATCGGCTCTCTCACAGTCTTGCCTAAAAACACAGCCATGAATAAAGAATGGTACCAGAATGTCCTCCAAGAGCAACTTCTCCCAACCGTCCAAGAGCAGTTTGGCGCTCAACAATGCCTTTTCCAGCATGATGGAGCACCTTGCCATAAAGCAAAGGTGATAACTAAATGGCTCAGGGAACAAAACATAGAGATTTTGGGTCCATGGCCTGGAAACTCCCCAGATCTTAATCCCATTGAGAACTTGTGGTCAATCATCAAGAGACGGGTGGACAAACAAAAACCAACAAATTCAGACAAAATTAAAGCATTGATTCTGCAAGAATGGACTGCTATCAGTCAGAATTTGGTCCAGAAGTTGATTGAGAGCATGCCAGGGAGAATTGCAGAGGTCCTGAAGAAGAAGGGTCAACACTGCAAATATTGACTTGCTGCATTAACTCATTCTAACTGTCAATATAAGCTTCTGTTACTCATAATATGAATGCAATTATATTTCTGTATGTGATAAAAACATCTGACAAACACACATAAAAACCAGAGGGCAGCAGATCATGTGAAAATATAATATTTGTGTCATTCTCAAAACTTTTGGCCATGACTGTATTGTGACTGTGTTCAGGGCCGATGGGGGCTAGACAGCTTGGCAGTGCATTCTAGGTCCCGCCATTTGGGCTAAGGCCCCACATAGCAGGCTGCAGCGAAAAAGCGCTGTGGGAAAAACCACGGCGGATATGCATAGTGGTTTTTCCCACAGCGCTTTTCACAGAAAGTCAACAGCGTTTTTCTCTGCGGACTTCCTGCTTCAATTATACCTATAGGGAAACCGTTGGAGTTTTTGTAGATATAACTGACATGCTGCGATTTCTAAAATCGCAACAGTTTTGGAAATCGCAGCATTTGCACTTTGTGTTTTTTTCTGCAATGTGTGGATGGGATCAGCTAGATTCCCATCCACTTTGCATGGACTGTAAAATGCCACGATTTTTCGTAACTCTAACTTTACATGATGAGTAAATGTAAGAGGAACGAAAGAGGATATTTGTGGCAATACAACAGGTAAATAGAATTCTAAACTTCTATTGACAGATAATAAATACCAATTTGATTTGCCTATTTTAATACAGTTATTAGAACCGATATTGTACAAATAAATACTGCATATATTTTCTAAGCAAAAATGTTGTGTAATGACACTTAAAATTATCTGCTGGTTTAAAGGGAGAAAGTCTTTTTGGGCCTGTTTGAGATGACCCATCCGTTTAAAAGCTGCATTTCATGGCTCAAACAACAATCATGAGGATGTGTCAATCCAGTTCTGTAAGAGCGAATGACCTCAGTTATTTTCCAGGTCACAAAACTGCTAATATCTATTATGTGCTAGTGACTCAAAAAAAAAAAAAAAAAAAAAAAAAAAAAAAAAAAAACACACACGATCAGTTTTGCAGCACAATCTATAAGTGCATATGACGCAAACCTTGCGATTCCTTTGGTTTCTTTTCCCAGTGCGATGATCTTAAATATTGGTACATAAAGACAGAATACATTTTATTTAGTAGTCTCATATACAACTTTCATTAAAATAAACCAAGTTTAAAAACAAAAAAATACTTTTTAAAACCTTTGAAGACAGTAAGACCGCATATAGACAAAATGTAAAAATGCTGAATGGAGATCAATACAAGGGATTTCACATGCTCATGAGATTCTGTTCCTTTCTCCTATATACATACACAATGTGCTTAAAGAAACATTACATTTACCTGTTATTTATACAAAAGTTATACATGCTTAGCGTTTACTTACAACCAGAATGTACAGAGAAAATGCTTGCACAATTACCTACTTGCCCTGTACATTTTTTCATAAGTTAAAGTAGATTTGATAACATTGTACTCTCAGTACCTACACAATTAGAAGCAGTAGCCATGCAAGACAGGTTTTCAATATATAAAATTATCTCTCTCTATAATATATTTATATATCCAGCAAAAAGCCATTTCTGTACTTAGTATTATATACAGCTGCAATATATGTGCCCTACGTTTTACCCTGAGAGATCATGCATTCATTCCCTTGCCAATTTCATTAATAAAGCTAAAAAATATAAGGGGGCAGAGCACAATCAAACAAGATGGCTGAGGTCTTTTTTAGTGTTAGGAACTGCACATTGATGGGAAACCCAACAGGTATACACAGTGTCATCTTCAGACAAAGTCCATTTCTTGTAGAACACAGACCTGAAATCAAAAAGTTGGTAAAGGTTAGACAAGGCCTTACAGAGTCGGACAATGCAAAATATGCATTCTTTAGCATCTCTGTATTGGCACTGGCCCATAAAAGGGTGAAGGTAAGCAGGTTCATAGTCATGATCAAAACAAATTTCACCTTGAGAAGTTTCTCCAGTCACTTAAAAGCGCATTACTTACAATGGGAAGCCTGAAAGCTATGAAGTTTTATAAAGTTGAGAAAGGGGTGGGGGTTGGGGGATACTGTCTAATAGCTAACATCAGAGAAAAGTTGGGAAGCCTCATACACATTAGTTGGTCAGCCAGTCCCACCGAAATCAGAAGGTTTGGCTGACATACATCTAACCTATGAGTCCACATCCAACTAATAGAAACAGGTACATGAGTAGACATTTCATCTGATGTAACCCAGAAGCTGACCCATTAAGGGCCATGTTTACATAATAAAGTTTAAGGCTTTGGCAGAAAATAGTGGAACCCTCGGCAACTGAAAAGGGTTCATCAGTGTGATTCTCTAAGCATGGTTTCTCGTGGTTTCTTTGGAGCAGTTTTTAATGCACTTTTGTGGAGCCAAGGTCAGAAGCAGCTCCAGATGGTGGAGCACTAACAGTGACATTTAAAATAAATACTATCAAACCACCTTAATAAAGCTACACTTGTGAATGTAATTGAATACAATAAGCAACCCCAAAAAGAAAAAAAACTGGTAGGTAGCACCTAAGGAACTTCTTTTTACTGAACATACTTTTGTTGATCAGGCAAAGGAAAATAAAAAGATTAGAGGGGGAAAAAAAAAAAAAAAAAAAAAAAAAAAAGTGTGTAAAGTGTGATAATTATCCTGCAGTGAAAGGTTTACATAAAAGCCAAAGAAAGAAAGAATTCCATTCCACTCACAACATAAATGACAAAAATGCTGGTCAGTCAGTTCACCTAACAATATAGCTTACAGGACCCAGCTGACAATAGTTTATACATTACACATAACAATTGCTAAATCATTAAGCAGAAGGCTTAGCAAGACTAAGTTTAGCCTAAAATTTATTGTGCTTAATTTGAATGTACCTTATCATTCCCTTACGTGTAGGCAACTTAGTGCTCTAACTGTCGGATCCGTTCCTCCACCATGCTCTTTTGATGCCTCTGGTTGGTAGCTGTATTTTGCCTCCATCCTGCAGAGTCTGCTCTATACAAATTTTCACTGGAATATTTTCTTCTAGAATTGAAAGTATCATCAACCTGAATAGAAACAAAAATCACCATTACCAAAATCTTGAAAAAGACAGCCTCGGAGCTTCCAGACATAATGTAGCAGTCAGTAATCTTACATGTTAAAAGAAATCCAGGAGTATATGGAAATCACTGTATTCCAGGGGCCTCAAGTAATCCTTAAAGGGGTTGGCCACTTTCAGACCAATATTGAGAGACAAATGTTATTGTTTGTATAATAAAGAGTTGTACAATTTTTCCAATATACTTTCTGTATCAATTCCTCAGTTTTCTAGATCTCTGCTTGCCGTCATTCATTCTGCTTACCTCTAGTGGATGAAATTCTGACCATGGTCATGTGACGGGAACACACAAGTGCAAAGCTCGTTCTAAGCACAGCACAGTAATCAGACATCTGCCTGGTAACGAGCTGTGCACCTGTGTGCATCACATGACCATGGTTTGAATTTTATCCACTACTAGAAGAACGACCCGGCTTCGCACGGGCACATTTCATTTTTTGTTTGTGTGGTGGCCCCATAAGAATTGGCCAGTTTTGCACTTGACATCCAGTATGGCAGTCCAGTATAGGTATAGTCTATTTATGGCTGTGTTGTTATGGAAACCTGGTAAATGAAATGTGAACTTATTAGCTGATGTACGTCATATGACTTAATATTTAAAGGACCTGTGAACTGCTATTGACTCATACAGGTCATAAATGGCTTGGCTGCAAAGGTGTAGCTAGCGGGGGAGCAGAGGGGGCGGCTGCCCCGAGCCCACTAACATTGTAGGGCCCACCCTGGGGCCGCCATTAATACATCTTTTACTTTTAACTAGATCGGTGTCTGCAGACACCGATCTAGTTAAAACACTTCCTGCAACTTGCTGTCTTGTAAACCGCAAGCCACTTCAGGCCTGAGGTTTACATGACAACGAGAACACAGTCGTCGGCACAGGCGGTGCGATGACGTCACAAGATAGCGCCTCCTACGCTGAGACGCTGACTTCCTATGCGTGGACCCTCGCGGGTCAAGAAAAGAAAGCGGCGGCTCCATTGGTCATGATCGCTGGTAGGTTAGTATAACTTTGTTTTTTATATTTGTTTTTTTTTTAGCTTAGTTGTGGGTATTTTAATAGTATAAGGGGTTGTTAGGGGAAATTATAACTATAAGGGTGGGGGCAATATGAACATAAGGGGGGCGTCATTTATAGAAGGGTTATTATGGGGTACAAGGTGGGAGGTTATTTATATTAGGAGGTATTATGAACATAAGGGGGGTGGTCATGGTTTTGGAAATTGCAGCATTCCTATGGAAACGCTCCCGGTTTTCCTGTAGATATAATTGAAGCAGAAAGTCCACAGAGGAAACCTCTGCGAAGTTTCTGTGTAAAGCACAGCAGGAAGAACAGCGCTTTTTTGCTGCGGGACGCCACATGGGGCCTTAGGCTTAAAGAGTTTTCCAGCTCATTTTTAATTGATGATCTATTCTCATAATAGATCATCAATAAGAGATAATTGACTCCCCACTGATCAGCTGTATGAAGGGGTCATGGCACCTGTTTATAGCACACGCTGTCTGTTTATAGTGACCGTGTGATGTAATTCCAGCCTTGTCACATACACATGTATAGGACGAGGCTGTAGTTACGTTACATGGCGGCTATGAGATGAATGACACTATGTAAGCAGAGTCACGGTGCTTACAGAGGTACCACGGTTCATTCAAATGGCTGATCCTGGGGGTCCCGATTATTGGAACCCCATTAATTATTTTTACCTTTTGTTTACTTTTTAATTAGGAAACACCTGGGGCATTATTAATAAGGGGCACTATTTAAAGGGGGTACACAGGGAAGTTATTAATTGAAAGGTGCACTTGTGGGTATTATTCATTATGGGGGGGTTATATTATATATTTTATAATTGGGGTAACAGCAGGATGGGCGTGCAGGTGAGGACAATGTGGGTCAGGTGCCTGGAAAAGTGAGGAGCCAAAAATGTCTGTCCTGCAAACTTTACAGAGACTGGAAGAAGTGGTCATGGCGGTTCAGATGAAAGAGATGGGGAATGTGACAGATTAGTCAGAGACGTCACTGGTAAGTCACTAAATGATACTGCACTGTATTTGCCTAAATCGTCTGCAGAGCCCTGTGTAGATCCGATATATACCACTATACGGTCACCGTATAGTGATAATATCGGTATACCTAAGTTGGGGGCCCACTTGGACATGTTCCCCCCCCCCCTGTGCTGAACCCCTAGCTACGCCTCTGCTTGGCTGCTATGGAAACCTGGTGTAAAGCTGTGTGAATGTCAAGACTGAAGAACCTGCGATTTTCCATTGGTTCATAAGAGTCATGTGATCATGTGCATCTCAATTTGGATAGCAGTGAAAAACCTGCGATCGGTTGCTATGGAAAACCTGGAGTAAATCTGTGTGCATGTGACCTTGTGTAAAAGTGTCATCCACAGCGCCCTGCCCCTTTAAAGCTGACCTACAGCAGTGAAGAAAAATGGCTTGGTTGTCATGGAAACATGTAGTGCAGCTGTATGCATGTGGATGACAATACCTTGTCAGATTGGAGACGGGCTTGGGTCTGCTGAGAGTTTTCACTAGCTCAACAGCAGCCATGCATTTTGCTGCAGAAGGCATGAGTAGTTTAAAAACGTTTCAATTTTAAGAATGCTGACATCCAGTATGGCAGTCCAGTCAGTAGTATAAATACCGGGGTAGCTGCAGTAGCGGCTACCACAGGGCCCAGGACATTAAGGGTCCCGGCGGGCCCCTGATGATTTTTTTTTTTTTTTTTTTTAATAGGCCGTTACCTGCTGGTGTAACACCAGCAGATAACTGGCCCTATTTACTTACAGATTCCTGCTCCTGCTCACGGCCGCTGTGTGCAGGAATCGGTAAATAAGGCCACGGGCCGCGAACCCCACAAACACTGCTATCATTATACTCTGGGGTCTTTTCAGACCCCAAAGTATAATGATTGGAGGCCTAGGGGAGGTGAGGGAACATGAAAAACACTGTTATTTACCTCTCCTTCGCTCCAGCAGGCTTCGGGCCTCCTTGGTGACGTCCCAGTCGTCAGTGGGCCAGTCCGACTTCATTATGCGTCGCTATGCATGCCTGGCTCACATGGCATCTGGTCCAACATTAAAGAGGTAGCAAGGAGTGCGCCGGAGCCAGGGAGAGGTAAACAACATTGTTTTTTATGTTTGTATCCTCCCTTGGGTCTCTGATCATTATACTCTGGGGTTTGAAAATACCACATAGTATAATAATTGTTCATGGGTGGTCCACAATGGGGCATAATACTGTGTGCAGGGGCCACTATGGGGCATAATACTGTGTGCAGGAATGCGGTTTGTGCGTGGCGGGGGGGCGGTTGCCGGGGATGGGGTGGGGGCATGTCAAATGCTCGCCTTGGGGCCCAGCCATTCCTAGTTACGCCACTGAGTCCAGTATAGGTAAAGTCTATTTATGGCTGTGTTATGGAAACCTGGTAAATTAAACGTGAACTTATATTAGCTGATATACAAGATATGACTGAATATTTAAGGACCTGCAAAGTGCTATTGACTAATACAGGTCATAAATTGCTTGGATGCTATGGAAACCTGGTGTAAAGCTGTGTGCCTGTGGAGACTAAGCGCCTGCAAGCTTCTATTGGCTGATGAGGGACATGTGACTGTATGGCAGTTGGAACATGAGTGAAGGCTTGTATTGGCTAATGCAGGTCATTTATTGGGAATACTGTATTTCAGGAACGGTACGTCCTAGAGAGCTGAGACCCAGTCTAAACTCTTCTCGGACACCTGATGTACAGTGTGGGAAAAAAAAAGTATTTATTTAGTCAGCCACCAATTGTGCAAGTTCTCCCACTTAAAAAGATGAGGCCGGCCTGTAATTGTCATCATAGGTAGACCTCAACTATGAGAGACAAAAATGAGAAAACATATCTAGAAAATCACATTGTCTGATTTTTAAAGAATTTATTTGCAAATTATGGTGGAAAATAAGTATTTGGTCAATAACAAAAGTTCACCTCAATACTTTGTTATATATCCTTTGTTGGCAATGACAGAGGTCAAATGTTTTCTGTAAGTCTTCACAAGGTTGGCACACACTGTTGCTGGTATGTTGGCCCATTCCTCCATGAAGATCTCCTCTAGAGCAGTGATGTTTGGGGGCTGTCGCTGGGCAACATGGACTTTCAACTCCCTCCAAAGGTTTTCTATGGGGTTAAGATCTGGAGACTGGCTAGACCACTCCAGGACTATGAAATGCTTCTTACGAAGCCACTCCTTCGTTGCCCTGGCAGTGTGCTTGGGATCATTGTCATGCTTTAAGACCCAGCCACGTTTCATCTTCAATGCCCTTGCTGATGGAAGGAGGTTTGCACTCAAAAGCTCACGATACATGGCCCCATTCATTCTTTCATGTACACGGATCAGTCGTCCTGGTCCCTTTGCAGAGAAACAGCCCCAAAGCATGATGTTTCCACCCCCATGCTTCACAGTAGGTATGGTGTTCTTTGGATGCAACTCAGCATTCACTCTCCTCCAAACACGACGAGTTGTGTTTCTACCAAACAGTTCTACTTTGGTTTCATCTGACCATATGACATTCCCCCAATACTCTTCTGGAACATCCAAATGCTCTCTAGCAAATTTCAGACGGGCCCGGATATGTACTGGCTTAAGCAGGGGAACACGTCTGGCAGTGCAGGATCTGAGTCCCTGGCAGTGTAGTGTGTTACTGACGGTAGCCTTTGTTACGTTAGTCCCAGCTTCTACCTATGATGACAATTACAGTCCTCATCTTTTTAAGTGGGAGAACTTGCACAATTGATGGCTGACTAAATACTTTTTTCCCCACTGTACCTGTGTGCCAAATTTGGTGAGTATCAGTCCAGTCGTTTGGTCGCGCATAGAACAGACATAAACTAATTTTTATATATATATATAAGACATACGTAACAGAATTAATGTCAGCAAGCGGAGATCTAGAAAATCATGAGGAATTGATACAGACAGTATATTGGAAAATTGTCCAACTTTTTATTATACAAACAATAACTTCTGTCTCTCAATATTGGTTTGAAAGTGGCCAACACCTTTAACCACTTCCTGCTCTGCGCAGTATTATTACATTATGCTGACTAATAGTATGGCACTGTAATGCCACAGGCATAGGAGAGGTGGCTGTAGCATTACTTCTGGCACTCGGTTTAACAGACCCAGGACTAGCCAATGGAGTCGGAAAATACTCTGACTCTGGCGGATTAATCCCCTCAGATGCCATGGGGTTAGCGATCACAACATCCCGGGGTTTGGTGGCAAGATAGACACCCCCCGATAAGATTGCAGGATCCGAGTGGTTGCCATGGCAGCCAGGAGGCAGAGCTACGGCCACCTGTCTGCCAATACCCATTACACATAGGGAGCCTATGTGCAATGGGCTGCAATCATAATTCCCCAGTTCAAGTCCCCTTGTGGGACAGATTATATATATATATATATATATATATATATATATATATATATATATATATATATATATACATACACATAAAAAAAAAAGTTAAATATCTAAAATCAAGTAGTATATAAAATAAACATTTTTAAACCCCTTTTAATTTTCACCTACAAACTTTATGCAGCTTGTCATGCAAATGCCGCTACTTTGCAATGTATTACCATTGTAGTGCATTGAGTTAGTTATCAGACCCCCTGGGTTCAAGACCCCGGAATCATACCAAAACATAGAACACAGGTGACATGTCATTTTGGCTGCAGAGTTCATAAAAAATGAAGCCCGTAAGAAAGTCGCACAAATGCACTTTTTCTTCAATTCCACCCATTCTGAATTTTTTTCCAGCTTCCCAGTACATTGCACAGAATAATAAATGGTACCATTATGAAGAGCAATTTTTCCCGCAAACATTAAGCCCTCATATGGCTCTGTGAACGGAAAAATAAAAAAAAGTTATGGGGTTTGGAAGGCGGGTCAAAAATGAAAATCGAAAAATTCCTCCGGCAGAAAGGGGTTAAAGGAGTCATTTCTGTCAGGAGAAGGCTGGATACCAAATTCCTGACAACCCAGTTGTGCAGCGACAGAAAACTGTCTCTACTGTGCAGATGTCCCTTTGCTTTGAGGAGCTCTCATCCCCACCCTACCCTCTCCAAAGAGTTAAATATGTTAAAAAAACAGGCACTTTTCTTTTACAAAGTATATTGCAAAGTTTGTTTTCTTCACCTGTTTTAAAGCTTTTGTAAATACAAAATAGATCATAAAAAGGAAGCAATACTAAAAGGAAAAAAAAATTTCAAAAAAATGAATAAATCAAATAGAGTGATCATGGACATCTATCCAGAAACTGATCAGTTTCTTGAGTCAGAAAAGATCAGAGACACAAGATTAAATAAATAAAAAATCTGTGCGTCTGCTCCCAACCAAAATAAATGGGAGTCAGATTTCAGGAGGAATTTAGAGCAGATTTTGTAGGTGGAATAAACCCCAAATTCAGCCATTTGAACATAACCTAAGGCTAAGGCCCCACATTGCGAAAAAGCTGCAGTTTTCTAAGCCAATCCCAGGAATGGCTACAAAAGGAAGGAAACACTGCTCAATTCTTCTCCAGTCTGCTCAATCTTGGCTCAAAAAACTGCAGCAAAATCCGCAACAAAAAGAAGAGAGTTTCCACATTTTGGGACCTTAACATTACAGCTCTTATTAGCAGCTGGTTGAAATACTAGTCCAAATGGAATTAAAAGTATCCTAAAATTTAAAATCAGTATTTTTTACTGCATTTATTTGTAGTTAAAAACACAACAGCCAATTGTTTGCTGTGAGTGTATAAAAATATAATGGGTCCAATTTGTAGTATTTTTAAATACATATATACACACACACACACACACACACACACACACACACATGCATTATCCTCAATTTAATGTAAAAATAGTCTGGATTTTTCTACCACAGACATTCAGAATTATCATTGGAAGTCCTGCCTGTCAAACAGTGAGTCTCCTGATATGTTTTGCAAGGCAAGCATATTAAAAAACAAACTTGGATTTTTTCATAACTCCCAAAGACTTGGAGAGAGTAGCACAGCTACCTTTCCAATTGGTCTGGTTTCCTTAACAAGCATTCTTCCAATAGGTGAGGTTCCCAAAGGGGGCAAATCCTGCTCTAAATGAAATTTAAAAAAAACAAAGAAACAAAAACAAAATTCTGTAGGGACCGTTACATTTTAAGGTTCGAGAAAACTATATATGCTTCTTGTAAGGTTTAACTGAATTATAGAAAAAGCAGCAAGTTTCATTTTATGTCCTTACACTTTTGCAATGTCACCAATTTGGTTTACATTTATAGATCAAATATTGTAGATACTGGAATATTGAGGTTCATATTTGGAGTGTCCATGCACTCAAAGAACTCAATGTTAAACAAACAGCATTTATTTGAACATATGTTTTTAGATCATATCTCTGCCCACAACAAATGTGAGATTTGCCTGCTGCTAGGTTGTAATGGTGAATGAGTCATTTGGTTTGAGAGTTAATTTTGGTGAATTTTAGAAAAATAATTGGTATATAGACACTTTCAAAAACAACAACAAAAAAAAGAAATACAGTCATATGAAAAAGTTTGGGCACCCCTATTAATCTTAATCATTTTTAGTTCTAAATATTTGGGTGTTTGCAACAGCCATTTCAATTTGATATATCTAATAACTGATGGACACAGTAATATTTCAGGATTGAAATGAGGTTTATTGTACTAACAGAAAATGTGCAATATGCATTAAACCAAAATTTGACCGATGCAAAAATTTGGGTACCCTTATCATTTTATTGATTTGAATACTCCTAACTACTTTTTACTGACTTACTGAAGCACAAAATTGGTTTTGTAACCTCACTGAGCTTTGAACTTCATAGCCAGGTGTATCCAATCATGAGAAAAGGTATTTAAGGTGGCCAATTGCAAGTTGTTCTCCTATTTGAATCTCCTCTGAAGAGTGGCATCATGGGCTCCTCAAAACAACTCTCAAATGATCTGAAAACAAAGATTGTTCAATATAGTTGTTCAGGGGAAGGATACAAAAAGTTGTCTCAGAGATTTAACCTGTCAATTTCCACTGTGAGGAACATAGTAAGGAAATGGAAGACCACAGGGACAGTTCTTGTTAAGCCCAGAAGTGGCAGGCCAAGAAAAATATCAGAAAGGCAGAGAAGAAGAATGGTGAGAACAGTCAAGGACAATCCACAGACCACCTCCAAAGAGCTGCAGCATCATCTTGCTGCAGATGGTGTCACTGTGCATCGGTCAACAATACAGCACACTTTGCACAAGGAGAAGCTGTATGGGAGAGTGATGCGAAAGAAGCCGTTTCTGAAAGCACGCCACAAACAGAGTCACCTGAGGTATGCAAAAGCACATTTGGACAAGCCAGCTTCATTTTGGAAGAAGGTCCTGTGGACTGATGAAACAAAGATTGAGTTGTTTGGTCATACAAAAAGGCGTTATGCATGGCGTCAAAAAAACACAGCATTCCAAGAAAAACACTTGCTACCCACTGTAAAATTTGGTGGAGGTTCCATCATGCTTTGGGGCTGTGTGGCCAATGCCAGCACCGGGAATCTTGTTAAAGTTGAGGGTCGCATGGATTCAACTCAGTATCAGCAGATTCTTGAGAATAATGTACAAGAATCAGTGACGAATTTGAAGTTACGCCGGGGATGGATATTTCAGCAAGACAATGATCCAAAACACAGCTCCAAATCTACTCAGGCATTCATGCAGAGGAACAATTACAATGTTCTGGAATGGCCATCCCAGTCCCCAGACCTGAATATCATTGAACATCTGTGGGATAATTTGAAGCGGGCTGTCCATGCTCGGCGACCATCAAACTTAACTGAACTGGAATTGTTTTGTAAAGAGGAATGGTCAAAAATACCTTCATCCAGGATCCAGGAACTGATTAAAAGCTACAGGAAGCGACTAGAGGCTGTTATTTTTGCAAAAGGAGGATCTACTAAATATTAATGTCACTTTTCTGTTGAGGTGCCCATACTTTTGCACCGGTCAAATTTTGGTTTAATGCATATTGCACATTTTCTGTTAGTACAATAAACCTCATTTCAATCCTGAAATATTACTGTGTCCATCAGTTATTAGATATATCAAATTGAAATGGCTGTTGCAAACACCCAAATATTTAGAACTAAAAATGATTAAGATTAATAGGGGTGCCCAAACTTTTTCATATGACTGTACAGCATACAGAAAAAACTGACTACCTACCTCAAAATTAGAACGGGTCCAAGAAGCTTGTCTTGAAGTTACAGATATATTTGGAGAGTTTCTTCTAGATATAATTTCTGTTGCGCTTAAACTACTTTGGCTCCGTTTTGAGATAAATTCTGGGGTAGTACTATAACTGTTCATGCTCGAACCTTTATTTCTTGTATAAAGCTCACTAGTACGTAGCCTTGAAGGATTTTCATCATCAAAACATGATTTTCGTCTAATCTTGGAATCCATGTCATCCTTTTCATTACCAAATATGTCTAGTTCCTCTGTGGACCCAAAAGCTCCTTTCCTCCAAGAGCTTTTTTTTGTAAAACGTTTACTGTCAAAATGATTTGTTCCTCCAATGTCATGACTTTTCCATGAGACTGCTACATCATTTTCCTTGACATTCTCCTTTTTCTTACTTTGGTCTAGATTTTTACCCACTTCCCTGTGATTCAAAGCCAAATCCTTATCTCCCACCTTTAAGATCAGGTCATCTTTGTTTAAAGAGATTTCAAGTGGAATACTGATATTGTTTTTCAGCAGTGGCTGATCGTTTGCTGACAGTCTAATATTACTTGTGGATGTATGTCTTTCTCTTGTGATCTCATCTGTATTTGTGCGAGATGTTTCAGATGGGTAAATTTTTATACTGCTCACTTTGTTAGATGTTCTGTTCAAATCGGAGCTTGACCTTGCTCTATAGTCACTCATAATTTCTTTCATATCCCTTTCAACTATAATGGGCTTTATAACCACAGTAGACTGTAACGCTTCACGTGGACTGCATGATCTTGGTGGTACTGCAATGTGAGAATTTGTTTCTGTATTGTCAAAGCCATCAGATGACATTTTTCTAGAACTTCCTGAATCTTTTTGACTGGAATAATTGTGATTCTCAGAAGAGAAATGTCTAGTACTATCTAAGCTTAAGATTTTTTTCTCTAGAACTTGACTGTCTCTTGGTATGTAGCCCTGAAAGTCTAGTCCTTTTCTCAGGATCTCTGTGGTCTGGCATTTCTAAAATATGAGGCTTTTCAGCAATCTGTGGTTTTGAGGCTTTAGCTCTGGTTTTATCCCTATAGTAAGATCTGTGGGTGCTTGAGGACTGACTTGTTTGTGGATCAGCTTCCTCGGGATTTAAAACTGATGTTTTAGGGTTTTGATCAACAACATTTGTGAAACCATCATCTCGACGTAAAATACCTTCATATCTGTACAGTGTATCCTTAGAGGATGTTTTTTCCATATCTCCTGAATTCATCTGTAACTTGGCTTCTAAAACCATATCACGATTTGCTTTAGCATTATCAAGTTGTGGGCTGAGGTTACTCATTTCTTGGTGCAGTGTTGAGGCAAACAAGCTGTTGTCAGTTGGAACAGCCTCCTCAGTATAAACTGTATTTTCTGAAACGTCACCAGAAGTTCCCTTTTCAACTTCGTTTTCCGATGAAATTTCCTTCTTTGGGTAAGCTTTAACAGAATAATCTGAACCAAAAAATCTCATAGATCGGTCTGTCTGCTTTGATGTGGAACCTTTCCAGGACTTTTGTGGGACTTGTTCTTGAACTGCTGGTGGATACCGACTTAAAACTGAGGGCTGGTCTTTCAATTTTTTAGCATCATTATGCACTGTACTTAGATCTTTACCACTTGAATAATAAGAGGACACTACTTTCTCTTCTTTCTTTAAATTTCCTGTTGTATCAAGAAGAGTGGCCCTAGAGCTTTTTCTACTGTTTGAACTAGAGTTTGAAAGTTGTCTCTTAAATTCTGAATTTCGAAGCCTTTCACTTCTCAGCTGTTGAGTTGATAAATCTTGTGAAGTATATTTTGAAAACGAGGCTCTGTCATTTTTAATTCTACTTCGTGTAATTAGGTCTTCACTTTCAAGAATCCCATTCTCAATCTCTTTATACCGATTAGTTTGTCTTTGTAAAGACTGTAGTTCTTCAGTGACTAGTTTGTTTTTATTTTGTTCACTAAGATAGCTTTCTTGCAGTTCACAGTGTTTTTCTTTAAGCTGTTTCAATTCTTGCTCAAGTCCTTCATAATGTTTGAGCTGATTTTTAAGTTTCTCAATTTCTTGGTTAAGTTCTTTTATTTTGTTGTCTTCTTGGTACTTGTTTTTCTCATTTTCATTGTTGCTGCTTGTCTGAATTTCTGACTGCTTAATGTAATCAAATCCAACTCTTTGCAATGATTTAGAGGTTAGGCCATCTTCAATTCTAAATTTGTTATGCTCTACATTTTCATCAGGAGATATTTCCAAGGCATTGGATTCATTTCTGCTTTGTTCCCCTGTGATTTTCCCATTCAATTCCAATTGTTCTTTAAGTTCCAAAATTAATTTTTCATTTTGCTTTTCTCTTTCTAACAAGAACTTCTTTTCATTGGCAAAACTAAGGCTTAATGACTTAACTTTCTCCAGCTCACTTGTTAAAAACTGTTCAGCTTTGTCCAATTTGCTTTCAGAAGATTCCAGTTCTTTAACTTTAGATTTAAGAATTTCCAGTTCAGATGATAACTTCTTTGACATATTTTTTTCTTCATTCAAACTAAGACTTAGTTGAGTGCAGTCACTTTTGCTCTTGTTGAAAGCCTCTTCTAGCTTCTCAAGCTCACCCATTCTTTTTTGGAGTTGCTCGATTTCCAGTCTAAGCTCTCGAGTAATATTTTCCTCATTTTCCAGCTTCTCTTTTATCAGTCTACACAAATCTTCAGCTTTCTTCACTTCTTCATCTTTTCCCTCAATCTTTAGCACTCTTTTTCTCAAAGCTTCTACTTCTGCTAACATGCTTGAATTACTCCCCTCTGCTTGTATAATTTTATCTTGGAGATCAAGAACTTCATCTTCAGCTTTTTGAAGATTTCTGGTCGCTTCTTCCAAGTCATCCAAACGTCGACTAAGACTTTGTAGCTTAAAACGTAAATGACGACTTGAATGCTCCATTTTTTTTCACAAAAAAAA
Organism: Leptodactylus fallax; assembly: GCA_947044405.1. Taxonomy (NCBI): domain Eukaryota; kingdom Metazoa; phylum Chordata; class Amphibia; order Anura; family Leptodactylidae; genus Leptodactylus; species Leptodactylus fallax. Next base: position 924,846 of record CAMRHE010000254.1, read on the forward strand.
AAAAAAAAAAAAGAAGAAGAAGAAAAGGACTAAGTAGGCCTAAATAGTTCCACAAATTAATTTAGGTTCTACTAGTTCCAGAATTATCCCTTTTCTTCTTGATAAGCACACTTTGTGGGACATCCAGCGACCATCTTAACCTGTGGTACAAAAGTAAAAAAAAAAAAAAAATTATTATTAACCTAGTTTCGAATCATCAGGTCAACAGTACATATTTTTAGTGTAGTATCATATAACCAAAACATAAGCATATATTAAAAGTGTGGGTAATATATTTTAACACAAATATAAATTTACATGACATGCGTTTAAATGATCATATTTTAGTTTGCAATAATAGGAGCCATTCTTTGCCATGGCTCACGGAGGGAGAAGGAGTTTCAAGTGGCGCTACAATGTCCATCTGCAATAATGGGGTATATGAATACTTGATGCGATACCCCATTTTTACACAACTTGTGGGAAACACAATGGAGGGAATTTATTAACATACCCCAGTTTTTCACATTACTTGCACCAAAATATGTGCCACATCCATAGTTCTGCGCCTCACTCACCACTTTCTGTGAAAGTGGATGAAGCAGGGATACCTCTGTCCAACAAAGTTATTAGAACTCATTCAAGAAAACTGATAGTTACATAAGTACAGTACACCAGTTTTTGAGTGGCATAAAATTTCCATTCTGGCATAAGGGAGTACACCTTATTTATTAAGAAAACAGTGGCTTTTAACCCTTTCTCTGCCATACATTCTGACAGAGGTATTTCAGAAACCAAGGATGGATGGCGTTCATACTAATGCTGGTGACCGTCAGTAGTGTCTGTTGCTATTGTCCGCTACAAGATTTTAGCAACGGACACTAGCTGAACCATCACAAATCCGTTAATTTCAATTAATTTCAATGTGATTTTATCTTGTGTCCGTTAGTGACCGTTATACACCCAATCCGTCACGTCTGTTTTTTTCGCAGACAAAAAAAATCCTACATGCAGGACTAAGGTTTCTGTTTAAAAAAAAAAAAAAAAAAAAACACACGGATTCATGACGGACCTCAAGCGTCCGCTATTTTTTAACATCTATCATCATAACGGTTTGTTGTCTGTGGTATATATATTTAACATATTAGTGGATAAAATATTGCTTGTCTTGTGTTTCAATATTTTTGAGAGTACGAGCAGATAAAGTTTGCGGTATATATAAAGTTGGGTGTGAAATTGAATATATGAGTTTTAGGTTTAAATATATATATATATATATATATATTTTTTTTTTTTTTGTTTTCATTGAAATGTTTATTGAAGTTTTACATAGGAAATTAAACAGTACAAATCAAAAATACAAAGGAATTCCAGCGGGGAGTGGGGTCAGCAGCAGGAGAATCAGAGGATGGAAGGGAAAGGGGATGGGGTAAACATGGACTCAACAAATAATCAAAACAATCAGCACAACAGTAGAGAAGCAATGGAGAGTCCGTAGCCCCAAGCGCAGAGGCCGGACAGAGGGAGGAAGGGAAAGAGTCAGTTGACACCCTCCCCAGAGCCTGAGAGGCAGCTGGAGAGAGGTGGGATCGACCAGGGGAGTACAGTGGAACCATATAAACCAGGGGGTACAGTCAGAGGTAGAGTGGGAGAACAAGTGTAGATACAAGGAATATTAGGAAAGAGGGGGGGGGGGGGAAGGCGGACTGAAAACCAGCAGAGTAATAAAAGGTATCCCACAGTAGCCATGTCTGTTGATAAGTATTGTCATCCTGTTTCAGCTCATCCAGTAGGTTTTGCATGCTGCGTATGTGAAGCAACTCCCGCAGCCAAGATGCCAGGGTCGGGGGGTGGGGGATAATGGGATTTCCACAGCCGAGGAATGATAGTGCGAGCCGCAACAAGCATAAACCCTAGCAACCTGCAAGTGTGTTTCCTAAACTTCCTGGGAAAGATAGAGAAGGGGGGAGGGGGGGGGAGCACCTGATCATTGTCTAGAGCAATACCTGCAACAGTTTCAATAATACCTCGGACATCTGACCAGAAGGGGCATAGGAGGGAGCATCCCAGATGTGTGCCATCGTGCCCCTGTGGGTAGAGCATTGGTCAGATATGAGGGGTAGATCTCATGGACGACAGAGGGGACCCTTTACCAGCGCAAGAGTATTTTGTAGTTTGTTTCTTGTGCCTTACAGGAAATTGAAAATTTGTGGCACACCAAAAAGGCTGAGGGCCATGCATCTGGTTTGAGCGAAACCCCCAACTTCCGTCCCCAACTCTCAGCGAAGGCCGGTAGATGTTCCTCAGAGTCCTCTAACAATAAACCATAAACCAATGAGATGGCGAGAGTTGGGGGCCACTGAGGAAAAGCAGAGTCGCTCAAAGAGCAAGAGTGGTCTATGCCTTTTCTTCTCCTATTATTTGACTTGATTGGATTTGGCGAGAGAAAAAAAAAAAAAAAAAAAAAAAGCTTAAAAATTCTATGCATCACGAAATGTGAAAAAATGGGAAAGTTGGGAAAGGGGGAGATGATAGTTTTCAGCTTGTACGATACAGCGACCACATTGTTTCTTATTTTTATTTGCTTGCAGGTCATATGGAGGTCTTAATGGAGGAATAAAAGTGGGTCAGCTGAGTACACTGCCATTGAGAGGAAGTCGTCGTAGAACTAAAGAGGAATCAGGTCTGAGAGGGGCCGAAGCGAAGCGGTCAAAAGTACTTGGTGGAAGAGAAGCAAGGGCTGGCCCAGGGTCTTGGAGAGGAAAGATGGATGTGAGGCAGCAGGGAAGTCTGGGTTGCCCAAGAAAAGGGTCATAAGGCCATCATTTCTGAATAAGCACCTAACAGTACCATAGAGCCGACAGGTCTGAAGCATGTAGCGTGTGACATAAGGGAGAGATTGGTCAGACAGCGCAACTCAATGACTCTTATGAAGCCATGGGAGAGCAGTAAAAGGAAACTTGCTCAGACTTCTCCAGGGCAACCCAGAGTTTCGATTGAGCTTCGTGATGCCAGTCTAGAATGCAGGCAGCGGTAGCAGCTAAGTAGTGCAAATATTTGTTTTAATGCATTTTTTCAAACAATAATTTGTGTTTCTTACACGAAGGTGGACATGGCTATCAATAACCCATAGAGACAAATGTAATCCTCAGGTTGTCTACTTTTAACCCTATGGCAATGCGAACTTTAATAAGTCACAGCCACCACTGATGGGTTTCCACTGTACTGGTACTTTAGGGGCTCTGCAAAGGAGACACAACACCTGAAAAGGATTCCAGCAAAATCTGCTTTTCAAAACACCAAATGGGACTTCTATCCTTTGGCCTGTGTGTGCCCAAACAAGCAATTGATATTCACATGTGGGGTAATTCTGAGTGCGGGACAAATTTCATAACTTGTGAAATGCATTCCCTTGTGAATGTGTAAATTTTAGGACTGAATAAACGAACTAGTGTCTCAAAGTTATTGCCATATAAAGTGGCTAAGGCCCCATGTTGCGGAAATGCAGCGTTTTTTGTTGCAAAAGTTGTTGCGGTTTTTTGAGCCAAAGTCAGGAGTGGAGTTAACAGAAAGGAAACGTCTAAGTATTTAATTTATATTCCCCCCCCCCCCCCCCAAAAAAAAAAAATAAAAAAAAAAAAAAAAAAAAAAAAAAACACACACACACACACACACACACACACACACACACACACACACACGGGGCCTTTACCTAATAGCATACTTTTGTTTCTTCCAGTTCTGGTGATCTCATGAAGGTATGTGCATGCAGGTATAGGCCTAAGTAATACTCCACACATGCTGAACTCTTATTTTTAGGAGGTTTGATGCACATATTTTGTTTGGTTTACACTTGAGCAACTAATATAATTTTTTTTTTTTTTATTTATTATAAAACATACACACTTTAACCCCTTAAGGACACAGCCATTTTCATTTTGCATTTTCGTTTTTTTTTTCATTTTTTAGTTCACCGACTCACATGATGGCTTATTGTTTGCTAAACAAATTGCACTTTGTAATGGCACCATTCAATAGCCTGTGCAATGTACAGGGAAGCTGGAAAAAAAATTCAGAATTAAGTGCAATTGGAGAAAAAAATGCATTTGTAGCAATTTCATATGGGTTTAATGGTTTTAAAAATTGAAAAAAAAAAAAAGGTTTGTCACCATATTGTGACTCTTGTAACTTTTTCATATTTACATGTATGGAGCTGGGAATGGCGTCTTTATACGGGACTGATACCATTTGGGGAAAGATCCGATGGTTTGATAACTTTTTATAAAATTTTTTATAGGAGGCAAAGTGTTGAAAAAAAACGTTACTTGGCGATTTTGATTTTTTTCGCCGCTACGCCATTCACCGTATGGGATAAATATTTTAATATTTCGGGCATTTTGGAGCAGGGGAGATACCTAATGTGTTTATGTTTACTTTTGTTTATTTACTTTTGTATCTAATCTAGGAAAAGGGGGGTGATTTGAACTTGTGTTTTTTTTTTCTCTTCTTTTTTTGAAACCTAGGGATTCGATCGCTCATACTATTCACTGCGATACTACTGTATCGCAGTGAATAGCAAAATGCCTCTCTCTCTATTACACGCTGCCTCTGGCAGCTTGCAATAGATCTAATGCAAAGACAAGCCTGGGAGCCTTCAATAGGCCCCCGGCTGTCGTAGCAACTAGAGATGAGCTAATCGATTCTGCAGAAGTGGAATTCGATCCGAATTTCAGGAAATCTTCAATTCGCCACGATTCCGGATTTCCTCACACTTCGATGCATCGAATCGCAAATTTAAAAAAATTTTTTTTTTTTTTTTTAAATGGCCGCTTCACATGTTAGGACAAGGGGGAAGGGACTCTGGGAGCGCGGGATCACCCACAATGCCAAGCGTGCACCTAATCAGCTGCCAACAGGACCTGTGATGTCACAGCCCTATAAAAACCGTCGGCCATTTTAGGTACAGTCATTCCACATCGCTCTTACTGTAGGGACAGACATCGTCAGGAGCTAAGGAAAGACTTAGAAAACATATAGAAATTCAGGGAAAGAGGATTCAGGGGAAGGATAGGGAGGAATTGAGAGAAGAATTTGGGGTGGTTTCAGGCTCATTTACAGCAAGAATTTGCAGCATAATTCACATTGCAGCACTCACTGCCGTTATACAGCAGCTCATTACTCTCATCTGTGTCATTAAGGTGGAACACAACAAACCTTTTGCAGTGCAGTACAGCAAAAAAAAAAGTGAAATATCATACACTAATATCTGCACGCATCTGTAAAAGCAGCCTTTTTAAAGGCCTTTATTATAAGGGGCTTATTCACTGTTCTTACAAGGCATAACATTATTCAGTACTATTGTGCCAAAGAAAACTGAATTATCATGCAATAATATCTGCACTTATCTGTAATAAAGGCCATTAATGTGGGGAAAAACATAACGACCACATTCGCCATTTTGTTACCACTATAAAGTTGCAGGCAATATTTAACCCCTTCCCAAAGGTGACATTTTTTGATTTTCGTTTTTGACTCCCCTTCTACCAAGCCCAATAACTTTTTTCATTTTTCCGTTCTCAGAGCCATATGAGGTCTTAATGTTTGCGGGACAAATTTTTTTTTTTCATGATGATACCATTTATTATTCTATACAATCTACTGGAAAGCTGGAAAAAAAAAAAAAATCAGAATGGGGTGGATTTGAAGAAAAAGTGCATTTGTGTGACTTTTACGGGCTTCGTTTTTACGGCGTTCGCTTTACAGCCAAAATGACATGTCATCTGTATTCTATGTTTCGGTACGATTCCGGGGATACCAAATTTATATGGTTTTATTTACATTTTAACCCCTTAACAAAAATCCAAAACTGTGCAAAATATATATATTATATATATACAGTACAGACCAAAAGTTTGGACACACCTTCTCATTCCAAGAGTTTTCTGTATTTTCATGACTGTAAAAATTGTAGATTCACACTGAAGGCATCAAAACTATGAATTATCACATGTGGCATTATATACTTAACAAAAAAGTGTGAAACAACTGAAAATATGTCTTATATTCTCGGTTCTTCAAAGTAGCCACCTTTTGCTTTGATTACTGCTTTGCACACTCTTGGCATTTTCTTATGAGCTTCAAGAGGTAGTCACCTGAAATGGTTTTCACTTCACAAGTGTGCCCTGTCAGGTTTAATAAGTGGGATTTCTTGCCTTATAAATGGGGTTGGGACCATCAGTTGTGTTGTTCAGAAGTCAGGTGGATACACAGCTGATAGTCCTACTGAATGGAGTGTTAGAATTTGTATTATGGCAAGAAAAAAGCAGCTAAGTAAAGAAAAACGAGTGGCCATCATTACTTTAAGAAATGAAGGTCAGTCAGTCTGAAAAATTGGGAAAAGTTTGAAAGTGTCCCCAAGTGCAGTGGCCAAAACCATCAAGCGCTACAAAGAAACTGGCTCACATGAGGACCGCCCCAGGAAAGGAAGACCAAGAGTCACCTCTGCTGCGGAGGATAAGTTCATCCGAGTCACCAGCCTCAGAAATCGCAGGTTAACAGCAGCTCAGATTAGAGACCAGGTCAATGCCACACAGAGTTCTAGCAGCAGACACATCTCTACAACAACTGTTAAGAGGAGACTGTTTGCAGCAGGCCTTCATGGTAAAATAGCTGCTAGGAAACCACTGCTAAGGACAGGCAACAAGCACAAGAAGAACACAAGGAATGGACATTAGACCTGTGGAAATCTGGGCTTTGGTGTGGATGAGTCCAAATTTGAGATCTTTGGTTCCAACCATCGTGTCTTTGTGCGATGCAGAAAAGGTGAACGAATGGACTCTACATGCCTGGTTCCCACCGTGAAGCATGGAGGAGGAGGTGTGATGGTGTGGGGGGGGCTTTGCTGGTGACACTGTTGGGGATTTATTCAAAATTGAAGGAATACTGAACCAGCATGGTTACCACAGCATCTTGCAGCAGCATGCTATTCCATCCGGTTTGCGTTTAGTTGGACCATCATTTATTTTTCAACAGGACAATGATCCCAAACACACCTCCAGACTGTGTAAAGGCTATTTGACCAAGAAGGAGAGTGATGGGGTGCTACGCCAGATGACCTCGCCTCCACAGTCACCAGACCTGAACCCAATCCAGATGGTTTGGGGTGAGCTGGACCGCAGAGTGAAGGAAAAAGGGCCAACAAGTGCTAAGCATCTCTAGGAACTCCTTCAAGACTGTTGGAAGACCATTTCAGGTGACTACCTCTTGAAGCTCATCAAGAGAATGCCAAGAGTGTACAAAGCAGTAATCAAAGCAAAAGGTGGCTACTTTGAAGAACCTAGAATAGAAGACATATTTTCAGTTGTTTCACACTTTTTTGTTAAGTATATAATTCCACATGTGTTAATTCATAGTTCTGATGCCTTCAGTGTGAATCTACAATTTTTATAGTCATGAAAATACAGAAAACTCTTGGAATGAGAAGGTGTGTCCAAACTTTTGGTCTGTACTGTATATATATATATATATTTTTTTTTTAAACTCGCCATATTCTGACACCCGTAAATTTTTTATACTTCCGTGTATAGGGATGCATATGGTGTCTTTTTTTTGCGGGGCCAGGTGTACTTTTTAGTTATACCATTTTAGGGAATGTCTATTGCTTTGATAACTTATTAAAATTTTTATTAGGAGGCAAAACAGTGAAAAAACGGCGATTTGGCACTTTTGATTTTTTTTCCCGCTACAGCGTTTACCGTACGGGAAAAATATTTTTAAAGATTTGTAAACCGGACATTTTCGGACACAGAGATACCTAATGTGTATGTGTTTCACAGTATTTAACTACTTTTATATATGTGTTCTAGGGAAAGGGGGGAGATTTGAACTTTTAATATTTTTTAATTTTTTATATTTTCTTTTGTACTTTTTTTTTATTTTGCATTTATTAGACCCCCTAGGGGTCTTGAACCCCAGGGGGTCTGATCACTAACGCAATGCATTACAATGCTACATACAGTAGACTAGCCCGCAATAGAAGTTAAAGAAAGACAGGCCTGGGAGCCTTCACAAGGCTCCCAGCTGTCATAGCAACAGAACGCCGGACCCAGAGCTTGCTCCAGGTGCCGGCGATCCCCGGCAAAATGGCGGCGCCCACGTGCCGCCGGTAAAATAGCGCCAGACAGCTTTGACCAAGGCATCAGAAGGGTTAATGCCCGCAATCATTGCGGGCACTGATCACAGGCATTAGCGCCGGGTGTCTACTGTATAATACAGCAGAAACCCGGCGGCTATGGCGGCTGCTCGGGACCCGGCATCCGCCATACTATTACGGCGTTTGTCGTGAAAGGGTTAAAAACAGTATTGTCAAAAATTAAATCCAATAATTCTTAGCGGTTAGCAGTTATTTAAAGGTCTTTATTAGTGTCAACACACATAAAAAGGACCATATTCGCCATTTTGTTACCAGTATAAAGTTGCTGGCCATTTATTAATAGTATTGTCAATAATTCAGAGCCACAAATCTCTGCCTTTATCACGCTTTTTTATTGGTGTTCATTAGTGGATGAAGAAATAAGGGGCATATTTGCCGTTCTCTTCAAAGTAGAAAATAACAGGCCTTTTTGCCCTTTACAATTACGTTTTTTCATCGAACAGTATGTCAGACAGAGAAGAGAGAGGCTATGCACAGGGGAGGGCCACAGGTCTAAATGTTTCTGGTGCAGGCACAGGTCGCAGCAGAGTAAGGGGGGCGTGGCAGCAGGGGTCAGTTACAGAGGCCTGAGCTCCCAGTGTCAAGTACTGGTCGTGTCTTGACCAGCAACCCAACGATTGTAGACTGGTTGACTCGGTCATCCAATTCATCCCAAGTCACATCAGACACCACCAGCCAAGAGTCAGTTGGTTCGTCAGACACAACCTTTAGTTAGCACGATCCGGCATCAGGCCCTGTGCCCTCACCAGTCCTAAACTTGCCTATGTCCTTTTCTGTTCCCTCAGCTAAAGAACTACTCTATGTTGTGGGCTCAGATCCACTGTACAGTGAGGAGGAGGTACTAGAGGACAGTCAGCAGCTACTGCCCAGCCAAGATGTGGAGGAGACATCCGCCGCTTCCTGCGGTAGGTGGGCAAGTAGTGATGAGGAGAGTGGCATGTGAGCTGGTGTTGAGGAGGACATCAGTGACCTGCAGACAGTAGTGGATGACGATGTAGCCGATCGTAATTGGGAGCCGGGTGACGAAGAGGGTTGCAGCTTGCTCATGAGGCAGCGGGGGAGTCATCAGGGTGGCAGCAGTGTGAGGTTGGATGCTAAATGTGCCCAGGGTAGACCACCCGCTTCGCAGCAGCCTACCTGCCCGGAAAGCAGTGGTGCAGGAGTTCACGGAGGCAGTGGCGGTAGCAGTCAGTTATTGTGGAGCGTTGGGGGTAAAATTACCTACTCAGCGGTATGACAGTTTTTTGTAAAGCCGCCAGGGGAGGTGAACATGGCCATATGATCAATCTGTGGGCAGAAGGTGAAGCGTGGCCATGGTTCCAATGTTGGCACCACAGCCCTGCGCCAACATATGCAGCGTCACCATAAAGTGGCCTGGGAGAGCCATGGCTCCAATGTGGTGGTCCAGCCTGTCGCAGCAACTGCTGCAGCACCCAGTGGCACACACCCCATTTCAGGCAGTCAAGGCTCCACCACCTCAGCTGGAGGAAGCTGTGTGTCCTTCCCATCTGCTGGTTGTGATGCTCTTGCTCCTCCTCGTACTAGTCAGTCATTGCGCCAGCAATCGATCACAGAATTTATATCTAAGAGACAACAGTATGCGTGCAATCATCCAACAGTGCAGAAGCTGAATGTGCTCCTGTCCAAGTTGCTGGTGCTGCAGTCACTCCCTTTACACTTGGTGGACTCTGCACCTTTCAGAGAACTGATGGCTTGCGCCGAGCCGAGGTGGAGAGTCCCAATCTGTCATTTCTTTGCCAAGAAGGCAGTACCAGCCCTGCACAAATATGAAGAGCAGAAGGTGGGACAGTCCTTGAGCAGACGTGTGGATCTGTAACTACGGTCAAGGACAATATATGTCGTCATTTACAGCCCACTGGGTTAATGTGGTGCCTGCCCAGACACACCAGCAACTTGGACAGGTGATGCAGCTTCTGCCTCCACGTTCTCACGCCGTTGGAGCTACAACAATGTCCACCTCATCCTCCACTGTCTCCTCAGCCTCCACTGCAGGAACAATTCCCAGTGCTCCTCCAGCATATCACATATGCAGGGCACAGCGGTGTCACGCTGTTCTACACCTCGTTTGCCTGGGCGAACGAAGTCACACAGGGGAGGAACTGCTCTGTGTCCTCAATCAAGAAATCAAATCCTGGCTTTCTCCAAGAGAACTTAAAATCGGAACAATGGTGACTGACAACGGGAAGAACATGGTGTCGGCCCTGCGTCAAGGAGCGGTGAGCCATGCGCCCTGCATGTTGCACGTGTTCAATCTGGTTGTCAAGCGTTTCCTTAAGTGTTCCACCCATCTGCAAGATATCCTAAAAATGTCAAGGAAACTTTGCATGCACTTCAGCCACTCATACACCGCCAAGAACACCCTACTTCAGCTGCAGAACAGCCTCCCACAACATAGGTTGATATGCGATGTTTCCACCCGTTGGAATTCAACCCTCCATATGGTGGATCAACTATATCAACAGAGAAAAGCCATAAACGATTTCTTGATGATCCAAGCGGACAGAGGTACTCCCCTGTGTAACTGTAACGTTAGCCAGTGGCAGCTCATGCGTGACACCTGCCTTTTGTTAGTTCCCTTTGAGGATGCCACTTTGTTAGTCAGTTGCCAGGACTACGGGATGAACAACGTTATTCCACTGATTCACATCCTGGAGAAGGTCAGGGGACCGGAGATGTGGCGTCTACATCTCAAGGCCACATGAGCCCTGTGGGGGCTGAACTGGAGGAGGAGGATGAGGAGGACATTTGAGCACAAACAATGTGTAGTCAAATGGGTGGAGAGGAGGAGCAGGAGCAACCAGAACAGCCAGAGGGAGATTAGGAGGCTGATCCAGACACACCGTGGCTGTATGCAGTGGAGATGGATGCAGGGAGTCACTTGCGCAAATGGCCCGATGCATGCTGACTTCCTTGCACAGTGACAGCCGAATTGTCATCATTCGGCAGAGGGATGATTACTGGCTCTCCACTATGTTGAACCCTTGCAACCGAGGAAAAATGGGTTTTTTTTTTTTTTTTTTTTACACCCACTGAGAGGGAGGACAAACTGAACTACTATAGAGACATGCTATGTAGCAAGTTGGCTGCTTCCTACCTGCGCCATCGTCCATCCTCTCGCATGTCCAACCGGGGGGGCCCTGAGCGCTCAACTTGCACTGGCATGGCAGCTGTGGGAGGGAGTGGGGGTGGCAGGAGCAGTATCAGCTCCATCAGCAGCAGCCTGAGCCTAGAGTCACTGATGACTAGCTTTCTTCAGCCACACAGTGAAGATGCTGCTCATCAGCAGCTAGACACAGAGCAAAACTTGAACCAGAAGGTAGTGGCATACTTAAGAGTGCACCCTGCCACCCGTCATCGAAGATCCGCTGGACTACTGGGCAGCCAAACTGGATTTGTGGCGGCAACTGGCCGAGTTTGCCCTTGAAAAGATGTCCTGCCCGGCCAGTAGTGTGGCATCAGAGCAGGTGTTTAGTGCGGCGGGGGCCATAGTTATCCCAAGGAGAACTCTCCTGTCCACCCAAAATTTGGAGAGATTGACCTTTGTGAAGATGAATCAGGCATGGATCAGCCAGGACTTCCACCCACCAATGCCTGATGCAGCAGATTAAATGATCCATTCTGCCTCACCACACTCTCCCACTGGTTCACTGTATGGCCCCCGAAGGCTGTTGCTACCTGCTATCACCTTGCCACTCTGTGGCCTGCTCACTCTGCTTCCACCTCTGCACTCTGCCACTGGGTGGGTGTATGGCCTTTTCAAGCTGCTGCTGCCACCTCCTCACTCTGCCACTTGGTCACTGTATGCCCTCCTCATGCCGCTTCCACCGGGTCACCCTGCATCCTCCTCACGCTGCTGTCACTGGGTCACTGTATGCCCTCCTCATGCTGCTGCCAACTTCACATTGTCACCAGCAATTTTGCTAGGTGGCGATGCTTCCGCTTCCACGTTCTGACACCGTTGGTCCTGCAGCAATGTCCACCTCATCCTCCACTGTTTCCTCAGGCTCCACTGCAGGGACAATTCACAGTGCTCCTCCAGCATACCACATGTGTAGGGCACAACGGTGTCACACTGAACTACACCTCATTTGCCTGGGCGAACAAAGTCACACAGGGGAGGAACTGGGTCACTGTATGTCCTCCTCATGCCATTTCCATTCGGTCACTCTGTGTACTCCTCATGCCGCTGCCACCGGGTCACTGTATGGCATCCTCATGCCGTTTCCACTTGGTCACTCTGCGTCCTCCTCATGCTGCTGCCACCAGTTCACTGTATGGCCTCCACATGCCACAGCCACTGGGTCACTGTATGCCCTCCTAAGGCTGCTACTACCTCCACCTCTGCCATTGGGTCACTGTATGCCCTCCTCATGTTACAGTCACTGCTGGGTCACTGTATGTCCTCCTAATGCCACTACCACTGGGTCACTGTATGGCCTCCTCATGCTGCTGCCACCTCCACATTATGTCGCCTTGCCACTCTGTAGACATATATGTGGAATCAACAGACGACGGTGTAAATGGAGTGCACTCTTTCACATTACAGTAGGATGTTGGGTCTCTGCACGGTTCTTTCTACCTGGCACTAACATGGACCTGTAAGGCTGGGTTCACACTTTAGTTAGATGGTCAGTTTTGGCCCCGTAACTGTCCAAATAAGTGTGCATCGATTCTAAGAGCAACGCCTGTCATGTGCGTGTCATTCGGACTCACAGTATTGTTTTACTACCACAGTAGGCTCCCTATGCGTGTTACTGCAAGGCACAGTGTTCTACTCCACTATACAAGCTCTCTGAAGCTAGGAAATAGGTGTTTTTTAGCGATATTCGCCGCAAAGTAATTCGGATCAAAGCAAATTTTTTTGGAACTTCGAATAGAAGTGCTGAATCGAACTTTTGAGAAATTCGCTCATCTCTAATAACAACCGATCGCCACCCTCCGATGACGTTCAGAAGGGCGGCGATCGGTGAAAAATGAAGGAGCCTGCGCAGTTTAGATGCCGCGGTCCCGTTTGACCGCGGTGACTAAAGGGTTAACAGGTCCTGGTTGTATTACACAGCCGGCATCTGCCCTGTATGGAGAGAGCTCAGCTCCTGCGCCATCTCCATACACCCAATCACGTACATGTATATGATTTAGGGTTAAGGGGTTAAACCAAAATTGCAAGACGGTGCCTGTTCGTATACAGTTCCAAGTGGGCATTTTGACAATGTTGTAGATGTCTACTTTAAGAATATATATAGGTATGGTGGGGGTTAGTATGATTTTTTTAATGTTGCAATTTATTCTCAAAAGTGTGGAAATTATCCTGGCTATCATAGGTGAAAAATGTCTGAAAACCTCTAGCAGCAAAAGGGTTAATTCAGGCATGCAGGAAATGCTGGTTGTAATAAATTTGTCCCAATATGCCAGGCCATCAACTATGTTTTGAACTGTAGAAAAATTAGTTGTGTGTGTGTACAGTTGTACTAGATGTGTGTATAGTTATACTATCTATCTATACATATAGGTATTGGGACACACCTCTTAACCCCTTACCGACCAATGATGCACATGTACGTCATTGGTCGCATGGAGAGGGCTCAGGAGATGAGTATAATACAGCCAGCACCCACCCAACAGATGCCACAGTTAAACACGACCACGGCATCTACAGTGTGCAGGCACCATGAGTGCTGCCATCTTTAACCGATCGTTGCCCTCCGAAATATCATCGGAGGGTGGCGATTGTTTGCCATGACAGCCGGGAGCCTATTGAAGGTTCCCAGGCTTGTCATTAGTATGGTTCTATTACACGCTGCCATAGTCAATGAATTGCACTATAAACTGCAGTACATTAGTATTGCAGTGTATAATATGAGCGATCAGACCCCTTAGAGTTCAAGGTCCCTAGGGGGGTCTGAACATTAAAAAAAAAAACAAAAAAAAACACAAACATAAAAAAAGTTCAAATTCCTAGCCTTTCCCTAGATCTCATATAAAAATAAAACAAACACACACTTTAGGTATTCCCGTGCTCAAAAATGCCCAAAATATAAAAATATTTATCCCATATGGTGAAAGTCATAGTGGAGGGGGAGAAAAAAAAAAAAAAAAATAGTTAAATGGCGATATTTTCAACACTATGCCTCCTTAAAAAAAAAAAAACAAAAAAAACAAACAAACACTATTTTTCGGACTATAAGACGCACCTAGGTTTTAGAGGAGGAAAATAGGGGAAAAAAATTTTGAAGCAAAAAAAATGGTAAAATATTTAATATATGGGAGTTGTAGTTTGCAACTTTTGCATAGGGCATCCTTTTTTGCAGGCCTAGGTGTACTTTTCAGTTATGCCACTTTGAGGAATGTCTATTGTTTAGATCACTTTTTATTCAAATCAGGGATACCTAATGTGTATGTGTTTCACAGTATTATTCTACTTTTATATGTATTCTAGAGAAAGATGGTGATTTAGAACTTTTAATTTTTTTTAAACTTTTTTTTTTTTACTATTTTATTAGCTTTTATTAGACACCCGCTCCTCCAATCCCAGGGCCCGCACACTGCCCCATTCCCACAGAATATAGGTATCATGTCATTTTTAAAAGCTTTTTTTTTTTTTTTTTACAGCTTCCCAGTATATTGTACAGGATATTGAATGGTGCCATTACAAAGTACAATTTGTAATGGAACCATACAATGAGCCATCATGCATCATGTGACTTTGATCCGAAATAAATGGCTCTTGGAAGGTGGGGAAGAAAGGTAGAATTATGCCTTCCCGATAACTCGGTTTCATGAACCAACATGACAGCACCAAAACCAGAGAGATTGACCCTTGACCCTATTAGGAACAGGAACATAGAGATTAAAAGGCACCTTCCCCCCTTACCTCCTCAGTGGTTTTATAAATAATAGGATCATCCATATAAAAGGTATCATGATATATCCAAGGGAGGGAAATTCAGAGGTGCTATCATGGTGACTCGTGAGACAAAATTATCGGTAAGACATAATTCTACCTTTAACCTCGCCACCATGACCGCACCAAAACCGGAGAAATGCCAGATAACACTTACATTAGGGAGTGACTACTGTCACCAGGCAGAATGGGGGTCAGGGAATTCCCTGTTCTGGATATATAAGGTGAGAGCCACATCTTTGAGATGGTTATGGCATACACTGTATATATGCCATAGATGTCTAGTGTGGGAACACTAAATTTCCTCAAGGATACAACAAGACTTGCCCATCATATGGCCTACAGTGTTTTTTCATCATTGAAACTCACAATGACTAAATCACTATGTATTCTGCAAAAAGGAAAGAAAAAGAAAAAAAAAAATGTAGTGCCTGCTTACATAATACACACATTTGAGCGCTTGCTAATTACATATTTTTATCCCTATAATCTAGAAGTGAAAATGGAGCCAATATGTTTGCGGTTTTTATATGAATAATCTGCAAATGTCATTTGCCATAGTTTTGGTGCCCAATTTGCTATTTAGGCTCTGTACTGTCAGGTGGGCAGTACCATGCAGGAACAGGCAACAAGTGAGATTATGAGCTCTGACACTGTCCCCTTTCCTGCCTCTGATAAAGAGCCTATGAACAGCATATTAGGCTCCAAAACTCACTGCACTGATTGCTCAGGAATGGTGTGAGGTAAAAATATTATTCCAACTGAGCTGGAATCATTGGAGCAGCAGCAATTAAAAGATGCTAAGAACTGAAGTTAGTGAAGGTGGTGAAAGGTCCTCTTTAAAACTGCAAATAAATAAAGCCAGGGACTATGAAGCAAAATACAAAATGGCTGCAGTGGGAAGGTGTTAAGTAAATAAATGACAAATGACAGCTGTTATCACTGTACAATGTAAATGCCAATATATTTTCGATTGACAGCAATGCAGTATTTTTTTTTTTTCCACTACACTCAAACTTTATAGTACGATGGTTATTTGTCTTTTGGGAGACCCATGTGCACTCAACAGTAGGTAATGTTCTGGAATCGAAACATTTTGTATAATGGACTTAATATTTTATAAAGCCCTAAAAGGAGCTCAGTGACTAAAATCATCACAGAACAATGCTCAATTCTCATTAAGGCAACCTCTTTTGATATGAGAGATAATACGCTTATATTAAAAGGGATGTCCATTTTAGGAAGGCCATGTAAAAACGTTCCTTTATTATTTAGCTTACTTATATAGCGCCATCATATTCCACAGCGCTTTACAGACATTGACAGTCACTGTCCCATATAGGGCACACAATCTACATTTCCTATCAGTATGTCTTTGGAGTGTGGGAGGAAACCGGAGTACCTGAAGGAAACCCACGCAAACACGGGGAGAACATACAAACTCCTTGCAGATGTTGTCCCTGGCAGGATTCGAACCCAGGACTCCAGTGCTGCAAGGCTGCAGTGCTAACCACTGAGCCACTGTGCTGCCCTTATCTATTCCAATAATGCATATAATTAAAAAATTGCAATCATTTAAACATGTAAATACTCAAGTTTGATCACAAGATCCCCAAATCACTGTGTGCAAATGCGATTGCTTCATAGAATTACAATTAACTTCAAAAATAGAATTAGACTTAGGTCCCGTTCACATCTGCGTTCGGGTTTCCATACGGGGAGTCCGCTTGGGGACCCCCCCGAATGGAAACCAATACGCATAAAAAAAGCGGTTTACCTTGGAAACCTGTGGACCCCATAGACTATAATGGTGTCCTTGTGGTTTCCGCACGAAAAATGCGGAGAGGAAAGTGCATGTTTTGTGCGGAAACCGAGGGGAAACCACACGGATCCCCAAGCGGACTCCCGAAACACAGATATAAACCGAGCCTTACTGGTAATTCGCCTCCATGACACCACCACAGGAGTTAGGGCTCTGCCTCTAATAGGAACAAGGAGAAGCACACAAGGTTAAAAGCCCCCCCACCACAGCTCATTATTTATCAAATTACTATTAGCACAGAAGAACATATCTACTACTTCATAAAACATGTTCAACATACATAAATAAATAAGGGAGGGAAATACAGGTGCTGTCATGGAGGGTTTCCTAGAAAACTGAATTACTGGTAAGTCTAATTCTATTTTCTCAAACTCAACCCTCCATGAAAGAACCACAGGAGTCTTAAATACAAAGAACTTTCCAGGGCAAAGGCCCTGATTTTTAGGTTTCTAGAGATTTTTTTTTTTATCCATAGGGCAATGCACTTTTTTGCCCTTGTTAGACCCCCCAGAATTGTACACCTAGAATAGATTGTAACCTATCTAGGGGAGCTTGTAGTTTTTAGATAGTGTAACCCCTTCCCGATTTAGTTTTTAACTCCCTGCCTTTCAAACCCCATTTTTGAACTTTGTTATTTTTCTGTTCACAGAGCCATATGACGGCTTAATGTCTGCGGGACAAATTGTACTTTGTAATGGTACCATTTATGTTCTGTTCGATGTACTGGAAACAAAAAAAATCCCACAGTGGGTGTACAAGATTTATTTTTATAGCGTTCACTGTACAGCCAAAATGGCAAGTGAACTGTATTCTAAGGGTCGGTACGATTCCAGGGATACCAAAATTATATAATTTTATTTATGCTTTATCCGCAAAAAAAAAAAACGAAAACCAAAACATTCTTGGAGTCGCTATATTCTTACGCCCATCACTTTTTTATATTTCCGTGTACAGGCGTCTTTTTTGTGGGGACAGATGCACTTTTTAGTTATACCATTTTGGGGAATCTCTGATGTTTTGATCACCTTTTTTTCCAAGTTTTTATGGGAAGTGAAACGGCACAAAATCTTTTAGTTTGGAGCTTTTGATTTTTTTCCCCCCAACTATTGTGTTTGCTGTATGGGAAAAATATTTTGGTGTATTTGTAGACCGGGCATTTTAGGACATTTTTTTTTTAATTAAATTTAATGTGAAAATGTGGGTGTGATTTGAATTTATTTTATTAGCCCCCCCCACCATTAGTGCTTAAACCTGCAATTCTTTGATTTCAATACAACTCTATTGGGGGTCTACCGGAGATTTGCTAAATATCTATTACCAGCCTCAATAGCTATAATACAATGACAAGCTTTCATTAGGCTCCCAGCTGTCAAGGAACCAGGAAAAAACAAAACCCCTTACCTTTTCTGGTGCAAGATGACTCCTGTGCGGCAAGATCGCGGGAGCAGTCCTGCACCAGAAAAGGTACAGAGTTTTGTTTTTTTGACTTATGTAGCTAAGGCCTGTATTTCTCGAACCTTGCAAGCTGAGGTAAATCACTACCAAAAATGATGTCTTCTAAGTAAAAAAAAAAAAAAAAAAAAATCTAATGTTGGAGTCTGCCATACATTCATAAGGAGGAAAGAGTTAGGGTTTTTAGGACCACATCTAAGTCCCAAGGAGGAACAAGCACTCTCCTATCCTATATGCAGCCTTAAAAAAAAATCTTTTGATCCATCTGCGATTTCTCGCTGACCAAAATAAGTACTTAAGGCTGCCACCTGGACTTTGAATGTACTAGATCTAAAGACTGCTGTCTAAACCATCCTGAAGAAAGTCCAGAATTTTAGAAATATTGGAATGGAATAGGTCTGGATTTTCCTCTTCACACCAAGAGCGGAATTTCTTCCATACTTTACCATAAATAGCATTAGTAACCCACTTCCTGCTCTGTTGTAAAGTATGTGACCGCATATGACAGCCCCTTGCATTTTATAATGAAGAAGGTCTCAGAAGCCATGCTGCTAGCTTTAATCTTTGGCGTTCTGCATTGGATATTGGACCCCGGCATAGAAGATCCCGGGAGACTGGTACAGGTACATCTCAATAAATTTGAATATCTTTGAAAAGTTTATTTCAGTAATTCAATAAAAAAAAAAAAAAGAAAAAGTGACCTCCTATATTTTCTAGATTCTTTACACACAGAATGTTCTATTTCAAGGGTTTTATTTCTGTAAATGTTGATTATGGATTACAGCTAATGAAAACCCAAATCTAAGAAAATTTGAATATTGTAAAAAAGTTCAGTATTGTAAATTCAGTGTGTCACCTGCCAAGGTTTCTTAAGCCTTTAAATGGTCCCTCAGTCTGGATCAGTAGGACACACAATCATTGAAGACTGCCGATTATGAATTGAATTACTGAAATGAATGAACATTTCAAAAATATTCTAATTTATTGAGATGCACCTGTAGTATCCAAGGGTCTGGTATTTTTAGTCTGTTCCGAGTTAATGTTCCGAACCATGCTCTCTTTGGCCAATATGGGGCAATTAGAATTACTATGGAATTCTCCATCTGAATTTTCTGTAATGTGCTTGGTAGAAGAGAAAATGAAGGAAGGTAAAATTTCCAGCTGTGGGCCAGTGATCCCTACACACTTGTCCTTAGGGTTTAGAGAAGAGCAGTGTTTTGCCATTCCTCTGATCTGCAAACAAGTCCACCTTTGCTACACCTCATTTGTGCGATTTGGTCAAAGATTGTTTGATTTAGACACCAGTCTATCTATTTTGGCACTTTTTTTTCCTCAGATAATCTGCCTGTTCCTTTTCAGATGTAGGGCTGATAGTGACTTTAGATAAGGCTCTGCCCAGAAGAATATTCGGTTTACAAGCCATTGAAGGCTTCTCTGTCTGGTGCCTCAGATAGGCCACCATGGTGGTGTTGTCTGAGTAAACTTTTACATAGTTGTTTACTAATATATATGTTTTCACCTGGTATGACCAAGTCCCTTGGAAGGAAATTTGAGACACTAAAGCCGTCGAACCCCTCTTGCTGGTGTCCGTGACAACTGACCCTACCTCGGATGGATGCCAGGAAACTCCTTTCCTCAGATTCTGGGGGCAGGACCACCACTGAAGGGAAGATTTTACTGAATTTGAGAAAATTCTTCTTCTCTAGAGTCTAGAGCCAGGATTGATTTGTTCCTTTTTGACAAAATTACTGGTTTCTTGAATGTGCCTGAGCGCAGGCTTAACTTTGCATGCATGCTGTTCAAGACTCTAGAGGAAACATTGCTAGTCTGACCGAGACTTGTCTATAACATATGAAGAAGGAAATTTTTTTCCCTTAAAGACACTTTCTGGCTGGAGGAAATATATGTTTGCTGGAGTATAGAAGAACTCCCAAAATACTTTTTGAGTTAAGGGAGTTAGGACTGACTTATTATTTATCATCAAACCCAGGTCTTTCAGAATCTGAGAAATACAATCTTGAAATGCGACTGCAGATGAGGCTACTAAAAAAAAAAAAAAAAAAGTCGTCCATATAAGGGATAATGTGAATACGTACTATTGGTAGTGGAGAATAGAATGATCCTGATGGATTGTAAACATCAGAATTGGATTGCTACATGGTAATATGCATCTTGCAAATCTAAATTGGCCAACATTAAATTTTTCCCTATGAATGGAATAGTTGATTTTATGGATTGCATCGTGAATTTTTGATAGGCTACAAACTACTCTAGGTTTTAGGGTTAAATATAATTCAGGGACTCCAGTTTATTTGTTTTTTTTCCACAAGAAACAGGCGAGAGTAATGGCCAATATTTTTTTCTTCCATTGGATGTAAAGTTATAACTTCCTGTTGTAGTAATTTTTGGACACTTTCCTTCAAAGCCATTTGGTGTGTTAGAGACACTATAAGTGGGTGACAACCATCTTTGTTCATAATCACCTAGGAAGGGAATAGACTACAACTTGGTTTTAAATACTTGGTCCCCAGACCACATTTTTAACCAGAGTGCCCGTCTAACCGTGTTTGAAAGAACCCCTCCACTAGAAGTGATTTTAATAGATTCAGTGGAATAATCAGCCAGAAACTCAGTAGAATGTGAGAGAAAAGGAATAAATGACAATATATCTTCCCTTGAAGTGCCTCCATGGGTTTTCAACTGGTCCAGCCATCTATACATAGATCTATCAACACAGGTGGCACCAAATGGTCATCTGTAGAAGAGCTGCAGATGTCTCCTGCAAATTTTTAAGGAGACTGTTAGCATTGCAATCTAACGGTTCTTTTAATTGAGATGAATCCTCAAAAGGGAGAATTGTTTTCTTCCCTACTTTAGCAACTTGAATGCAGATTTTAGGAACATCCATCCTAGTAGCTTTCTTCTCTTCAAGTGGAAATCTGTCCCTCATTTCTGCAGGGAAGGACAGTGGTTTTTCAGGATATTTCCATTTATCTTTAATCAGTCCTAAAAGACTTTCATGAACAAGAAACACTGGCTTTTTCTTACCTCTAAGACAAGCAAATATGTCATCCTATATGGTCTGGGGTTCCTGAATATCCTCTACTCCCATAGTATTCCTGACTGCGGAAAGTATTTCTTCCAGAAATTCTGAGGAAAATAATATTTATCCTCTTTCCATACAGGAGCTGGCCCCGGTAACATCCCCTCTTCCAAAATATTACTAGAAACCAAGACTAGAGAACATTCAACTTCCGAGCCAGATTCTACATTAATTTTGCGTTTCTTGGGGTTTGGGGCAACTTCAGCAGGCACAAAACTTTGGGAAAAAGCCATAAAAGATGACTGAACCTCTTGTTTAATTCCCCCCACCCCCCATCTCATCCATCAAGGAGGCTGTTCATTTTTAAGGACTTTCTCCGTACATTACTGACAGAGATACTTTTTGCTAGAAGACAGTAATCAGGATCAATAGAACCAGATCTAAAGCTAGGCTTCTCAGCATCCATAGTAGAGTTCATGGAGTCTCCTACCTTGTCCTGCAGGTTGCTCCAGAATACAGCTGTTTTTATGTACTGACGGCCCATGTGACTGGGAGGTCTTCCAGGAAGATTCCACCCCTCTTGAATAGTGACATGCTATTAGACGCCGGGATCATGGGCACTGCCATCTTGGCTGTGTCACAGCTGCGCCGGAAGTGACACACATGCATCCCAGGATGGGTTGCCACACCGGAAAGAGACGTGCAGCTGGGGAGCTGAAGTAGGACTGCAGCTGGCATGTTCTGAGGACCGCTTTGTCCGAGGACACAGGAAGGCCCCAGGACAGAACCAATGGACTGTGCACCGGTAAGTAAAAAAAGGATAAAGGTAATTTTCTACTGCCAGACTCCTGGCAGCACCTCTCGTGATCCCTAATAAAGACAGGAAGAGCACTGAGGTGTGGAAGTTGGGGGGAGGTGGGGTATTAACCTCTTGTGCTTCTACCTTTCCCTATTAGAGGCAGAGCCCTAACTCCTATGGTGTGTCATGGAGGGTTGATTTTGAGAACACCCATCTAGACTTCAATGGCCTCCCACTGTATAATGTATCTACAAATACAAATTTCATCATAGTATAAAGGAATTGCCACTATACTGTATGTAAACTTTACCAAAGTATGTAAAGGCACTAATAAACAGGGCAGGTCCCCTCGTATACAGTTACTATACTGAAAGTGATTCTATCAATAGTACCCAATCATGTTCAGCTGTTATTGCTGGGAGCATATGTAGCAAAAACACATTCAAAGGCTGAGTAGGATCAAGATTGTCACTATTTTAGAAAAAGACAAAGGGTTATTGTACAGACAGCCACAGTTCTTTCATTAACATGTGTACAGTTCATAAATATGACTTAAGCCTACATCTGCATGCACATATCTTCAGAAAATCACCAGAACTGGAAGGGACAAAAATCTGTTTTTAGGCCGGGGCCCCACGTTGCGTAAATGCGGCGGCAAAAAACACGGCATTTACAGTCACTGCAAAGAGAAAACGGCATTAGTAGCAAGGACGCATTACATACGTCTTTGGCTACTGCAGTGACCCTGATAAACGTCCCTGGTAAGGCAAGGGTTAATGAACATTCAGTATATAAAAAAAGAAAAAATATATATTATATACATATACAGTGGGGGAAAAAAGTATTTAGTCAGCTACCAATTGTGCAAGTTCTCACACTTAAAAAAGATGAGAGAGGCCTGTAATTGATATCATAGGTAGACCTCAACTATGAGACAAAATGAGAAAACAAATCCAGAAAATCACATTGTCTGATTTTTAAAGAAGTTATTTGCAAATTATGGTGGAAAATAAGTATTTGGTCAATAACAAAAGTTCATCTCAATACTTTATAATATATCCTTTGTTGGCAATGACAGAGGTGAAACGTTTTCTGTAAGTCTTCACAAGGTTGGCACACACTGTTGCTGGTATGTTGGCCCATTCCTCCATGCAGATCTCCTCTAGAGCAGTGATGTTTTGGGGCTGTCGCTGGGCAACACGGACTTTCAACTCCCTCCAAAGGTTTTCTATGGGGTTGAGATCTGGAGACTGGCTAGGCCACTCCAGGACCTTGAAAGGCTTCTTACGAAGCCACTCCTTCGTTGCCCTGGCGGTGTGCTTGGGATCATTGTCATGATTAAAGACCCAGCCACATTTCATGCCCTTGCTGATGGAAGGAGGTTTGCACTCAAAATCTCACGATACATGGCCCCATTCATTCTTTCATGTACACGGATCAGTCGTCCTGGTCCCTTTGCAGAGAAACAGCCCCAAAGCATGATGTTGCCACCCCCATGCTTCACAGTAGGTATGGTGTTCTTTGGATGCAACTCAGCATTCACTCTCCTCCAAACACGACAAGTTGTGTTTCTACCAAACAGTTCTACTTTGGTTTCATCTGACCATATGACATTCTCCCAATACTCTTCTGGAACATCCAAATGCTCTCTAGCAAACTTCAGACGGGCCCGGATATGTACTGGCTTAAGCAGGGGGACACGTCTGGCACTGCAGGATCTGAGTCCCTGGCGGCGTAGTGTATTACTGACGGTAGCCTTTGTTACATTAGTCCCAGCTTTCTGCAGGTCATTCACTAGGTCCCCCTGTGTGGTTCTGGGATTTTTGCTCACCATTCGTGATCATTTTGACACCACGGAGTGAGATCTTGCGTGGAGCCCCTGATTGAGGGAGATTATCAGTGGTCTTGTAGGTCTACCATTTTCTAATTATTGCTCCCATAGTTGATTTCTTCACACCAAGCTGCTTGCCTATTGCAGATTCAGTCTTCCCAGCCTGATGCAGGTCTACAATTTTGTTTCTGGTGTCCTTCCACAGCTCTTTGGTCTTCACCATAGTGGAGTTTGGAGTGTGACTGTGAGGTTGTGGACAGGTGTCTTTTATACTGATAATGTCAAACAGGGGCCATTACTACAGGTAATGAGTGGAGGACAGAGGAGCCTCTTAAAGAAGAAGTTACAGGTCTGTGAGAGCCAGAAATCTTGCTTGCTTGTAGGTGACCAAATACTTATTTTCCACCATAATTTGCAAATAAATTCTTAAAAAAAAAAAAATAAAAAAATATATCAGACAATGTGATTTTCTGGATTTGTTTTCTCATTTTGTCTCTCTTAGATGAGGTCTACCTATGATGACAATTACAGGCCGGCCTCATCTTTTTAAGTGGGAGAACTTGCACAATTGGTGGCTGACTAAATACTTTTTTTTCCCCACTATATATACACATACACACACACACACACACACAATGAGCATCAAATCCAAATGAGAACCAGAGAATATTCAATAGTCTGTAGACTATCAGGCCCGACCCTGATGCAGTTGAGGACTAATTTGCATATGTATAAAGAAGATACTCTCTGTAGTGCTTCATTGGTTTGTAGCCACAAAGATAGGTTTCTGTTCCTATTAAAGGCCTCTAAATTACCGTACTCAATATGCAGTGTGTTCATTTGCTCGTAAAGGCAGTCTCCACCCCAAACCAATATTTAACCCTGCTTTTCTGTTCGGTCAAAAATGACCGAATTTGAAATTTGGTATTTTTTTAAATATTCATTATGCGGTTCTGAAACTTGTGGTTCATTGACTTTTCCTCATTTGAGAAGTTCTTACTAATAGCAGTTTTTATTTATTTATTTTTTGTTTACTTTTTGCTCCACGTCTTTTTTTTTACACATGTACTGTTCGGTCAAAATTGACCGATAGCCTTTTATACTAATCTCCAGCCATCTCCAAGTAAGCCTGCAAAGTATGGCATCAAAATATGGACTCTGTGCGACAGCAAAAGTTCATACGCTGTAAATGCTCAGGTATACATAGGAAAAAACCCTGGAGAAAGAGCTGAAAAAAATCAAGGTATGCGAGTAGTTTTGGATTTGACACATGGACTCAAAGGACGAAATGTTACATGTGACAATTTTTTTTACATCACACCAACTGGGGCAGATGTTGCTGAAAAAAAAAAATGACCATGCTGGGTACTGTTAGAAAAAATAAGCCAGAAATGCCGCAAGGTATCCTCAGTAAGAGAGACGTTTATAGTTCTACGTTTTATTTTACTGAGGATACAACAGTAGTTTCTTATGTTCCCAAAAAACACAAACAGGTCATTCTGATGAGCACAATGCACCATGATAATGCAATCAGTAACCGAGACGACAGAAAGCCACACATGATTTTACACTGCGACGATACCCACGGCCTCCACTAGCAGTGCAACCAGCCTAAAACGGAAACGATGCGCCTTCTGTCCAACATCAAGTAATCACAAATCAAATGTGATATGTTGCAAATGAGCAAAGTACTTATGCAAAAGACATGGAAATTATACTTGTGACGAATGCAAACAGTAAATTTAGCACCTTGAACCTTATTTCACATTTTATATAGAAAAAAACTAGACTTTTTATTTGTTTGTTTTTTTTGAAAAAAAATATATTTACATACAGTTTGATGTTATTAGTTATAGTTTACATTTTTATAAAGATTTTTTTTTTGTGCAAATGTGCAATATGCATGAATAATGCAATAAGGCCATGTAACATTTTTTGACACAAAAAAATAAAAATTAAGTTTTTGATTTCATTTTTCATTTGTTTTTGTTTTTTAATAAAATTCTTTATTTTAGAAGTTATACAGAAATAGCAACAAACAAAGATGGCGTGAGCCAAACAAGTGCCTGACCTCAAGGATCAAGGCATATATCAACATCCATACATAATAACATGGTAACATGAAATAGATATATTAGAACATCAGCTTCTGCTGATCATATCAGTTGTCAGGGAAAAAAGGGACAGAAGGGGGGGGGAAGGAAGCAGGAGAGATGGGAAGAGAGAGGGAGAGAAAGAAAGACACGGAGGGGACAAATGTGGGGACCAAGAGTTGGCACACAAATGACTAACAGACAAGTAGACAAGGACCCCATTTTTCATTTGTTTGTGAACAACCATGTTCACATACAGTATAATAATGCAAAAGAAATTCAAATAAAACACTTAAATTAGTTAAAAATCCAGACTTTAATAGGCCCGGTCAAAAATGACCGGAACATTATATGTGTATAGTAGAACCGAACAGAACAGCAGGGTTAAAGTGTGGATTTTTATGCAAAAAAAAAAAAAAAACACACTATAGTGTAATACAGTAGCATTAATGTCAATGAAATTTTCTTAACACAACCGGAGAAATTTATAATTGTTTGTCAGGTTGTTTGTCAGGTTTCTGGTGTTCTAAACACCAGATGCAGTAAAAATAGCCACAACTGGAGTTTATACACTGCCCTCACTACTTTCCAAAAAGGAGGCATGGTGAAGGAGTGGGGTTATCAACCCTGCCAGACTTATCAATTACATCAGAAAATGGATTTAAGCAATGGCTGAAATCTACACCAGCTATGAGCTGGTGTAGACTTCAGTGCAGGTAAACTGCCTGACAAAGGTTGGGTCTGAGTTATGCAGAGGCATGTGCCTCCTGGGAAATCAAGCACATGCTCCACCAATGTCAGGAATATTAATATTGGTGCTGAAAACACTGGTCTTCAAAATTCTCCCTCAATGTTTTTTTTTTTTTTTCTTTTTTCCAAGTAGAATGTGACACAGATTTTAAAATCTGGACCATATCAATTCCTTGTTGCTGATTTTATACCTTTCATTAAATAGGTGAAATTTGCTGCAAAAACGTATAGACAAACAATTTTATGTTTCTATCCTAAACATATCACATTTTTTGAGAAGAGTCAAACTGAGAAAAAAAAAAAAAAACTGAATTGGTAAATATAAAACAAAAACATACCTGTCAAGAGTTATACATTCCAGTTATGAGCAGGGCTAATACACATCAGATTTCTGTATCTCTATCTGCAAAAGATAAATGAAGCATATATCAAGCTGAGAAAGTTATTAGAGCATTAGATAAAAATACAGCACCAGGCAGTGACACCCATGTAGACAAAGGTACTAACAGTTACAAAGCACATTATTTCCTTCAGAGGTATCTGGAGATACAGTATTGCTGTCATTATAGGAAAAGATTTCGCAATTTAACAAGCATGTGTTTGTGCAACATGAAAACGAAGACTCAAGTTTAAATTTACTACATGCTGTAGATCAGGAGTGGTAATAGGATTCAGTGTTTTGCATACGTCATCATGAGATCACCAAGTTTTTCACTGCAGTCATTCAGAGTCCAGTCGTTTGGTCGCGCAATAAAGAACGGACAGATAGAAACTCAATTTGAGCAGGTGAATATAATAAAACCAGGGGTGTAGCTAAAGGGTTTGCAAAGGTAGAAATCGTTGCAAGGCCCTGGAGTCTTAGTAGGCCCAAAGGTCTCTCAAAACATAAGGAAAAAAACAGTATTACAGATAGCACATAGTTAGTGGGGCCCCATTGCAGATTTCAAGCCAAGTGACACCTCTGATTATAACGGTTAGTTGCTCATGTGATGCTGTACTAATGCATCATGGGATTGTTAGAGAAAAGAGAAGGAGAAATATAAAAGCCTAGAACCCTAGATGGAGTCTGATCAGAAGCTGAGGAGAAACTGAATGGCAAGGATAGTGGGGAAAAAAGTATTTATTTAGTCAGCCACCAATTGTACAAGTTCTCCCACTTAAAAAGATGAGAGGCCTGTAATTGACATCATTAACCGGTTAAGGACCGGGCCTAAAAGTGCCTTATGGACCAGGCCTCATTTTTCAAAACTGACAGGTGTCACTTTATATGGCAATAACTTTGAGATGCTATAACTCACACAAGTGATTTTGAGATTGTTTTTTCATGACACATTGTACTTCATGTTAGTGGTAAACATTGATCAATATTTTTGTATTTATTTATAAAAAATTAGGAAATTTGAGGGAAATTTGTAAAAAAATTGCAATTTTCAAAATGTAAAATGCTCTGCTTTTCAGACAGATAGTCATACCACCCAAATACATGAATAAATATTATCTACCATATCTCTGCTTTATATCGGCATCATCTTTTAATCATCCTTTAAAATTTATTTTGGATGTTAGAAGGTTTACAAGTGTAACAGCGATTTTCCAGATTTACAAGAAAATTTCCCAAACTCATTTTTTAGGGGCCACTTCAGTTCTGAAGAGGATTATAAAAGCCTATATATATTAGAAACCCCCAGAAATCACCCCATTTTCAAAACTGCATCCCTCAAATAATTCAAAACAGCATTTGGGAAGTTTGTTAACCCTTTAAGCATTTCACAAGAATTAAAACAATATGGAGGTGAAATTTAGACATTTCATTTTTATCCAATAATACATTCATTTATCCCTAAAATTAAACACATTCACAAAAGGGTTAAAGGAGAAAATGCATCTCACAGTTTGTTGTGCAATTTCTCCAGAGCACAGAAATACCCCACATGTGGGTGTAAAATGATTTTTGGGCACACGGCAGTGCACGGAAAAGAAAGAGCGACGCTTGGCATTTGAAAAGCAGAATAGTTTTCAGGTGCCATGTCTCATTTGCAGAGCCCCTAGAGAACCAATACATTGGAAACCACCTAAAAGTGACCCCATTTTGGAAACTACACCCCTCACAGAATTTATCAAGGGGTGTACTGAGTATTTTGACCCCACAGCCGTTTCACAGATTTTATTAACATTGGGATGTGTAAATGAAAAATTACTAAAACAATCACTTTATCCCCAAAGTTTTCATTTTCACAAGGGGTTAAAGGAGAAAAAGCCGCCCACAGTTTGTTACACAATTGTTCCTGAACTCGGCAATACCCCATATGCGATTGTAATTTGCTGCATGGGTACATGGCGGGGCTCGGAATGGAAAGAGCGCTATTTGGCTTTTGAAGGGCAGATTTTGCTGGAATAGTTTTCAGGTGCCATGTCACATTTGCAGAGCCCCTAGAGTACCAATATAATGGAAACCCCAAAAGTGACCTCATTTTGGAAACTACACCCCTCACAGAACATATCAAGGGGTATAGTGAGCATTTTGACCCCACAGCCGTTTCACAGATTTTATTAACATTGGGATGTGTAAATGAAAAATTACTAAAACAATCACTTTATCCCCAAATTTTTCATTTTCACAAGAGGATAAAGGAGAAAAAGCTCCCGAAAGTTTGTTAAACAATTTCTCCTGAATACAGGAATACTCCCCATGTGGTTGTAATCTGCTGTTTGGGTACATGGTGGAGCTCAGAATGGAAAGAGCGCTATTTAGCTTTTGGAGGGCAGATTTTGCTGGAATAGTTTTCGGGTGCCATGTCGCATTTGCAGAGCCCCTAAAGTACCAGTACAATGGAAACCCCCAAAAAGTGACCTCATTTTGGAAACTACACCCCTCAGGGAATTTTTCAAGGGGTATGGTAAGCATTTTGACCCTACAGTTGTTTCACAGATTCTATTAACATTGGAATGTAAAAATTAAAAATTACTTTTTTTTTTTTTCCAATAAACTGTCCATTTAGCGACATATTTTTAATTTTTTACAAGGGGATAAAGAAGAAAAAACCCCACAGTTTGTTACACAATTTCTCTTGAACACAGAAATGCCCCATATGTGGTTGTAAACTGCTGTAGGGGTACATGGTGGGGCTCAGAATGGAAAGAGTGCTATTTGGCTTTTGGAGGGCAGATGTGGCTGGAATAGTTTTTGAGTGCCATGTCACATTTGCAGAGCCCCTAAAGTACCAATACAATGTAAATCCCTCAAAAGTGACACCATTTTAGAAACTACACCCCTCAAGGAATGTATCAAGGGGTATTATCATTTTGAGCCTAAAAATGCTTCCCAAAAATTAATGTACAAAGTGAAAATTGACAATTTTAAATAAATATGCCATTTTGGTGCCCAATACGTTGTACCCACTTTGTGGCATCACAGACATACACTCCTAAAACTATTAAGTGGGCTATCCCGGGGGAAAAAAAGTTATATATGTGGGTGTAACCTGCTGCTTGGGCATACAGAAGGGCCAGAAGGGAAGGAGCACTGCGCTTTTTAGCTTTTGGAGTACAGATCTAGAGGGACTTTCTGGACACCATGTTGTTTTTGCAGAGGTGCCAGTAAATTGGAATTCCCCAAGAAGTGACCCCATTTTGTAGGGGCAATTTTAGGGTCTTTGCCAATTTGACATGGTGTCCAAAATCCAACAATCTAAATCTATGCTCCAAAAGCCACATAGCGCTCCTTCACATCTGCCCCCTGCTGTGTACCCAAACTGCAATTTACGCCCACATGTATGACACTGGTGTACCCAGGATAACGTACTTGGGATAAACTGCTGCTTGGGCACAGCCGGGCACAGAAGGGAAAGAGCGCTATTTTGGTTTTTGAAGCACAGTTTGGTTTTTGGACACTATGCCACTTTCGCAGAGCCCCTGAATTGCCAGTAAAGTGGAATCCACAGACTTGTGACGCCATTTTGGGAACTACACCCCTGAAGGGATTTATCAAGTGGGGTAGCGAGTATTCTTAACCCTTAAGTGTTGCATTCATTTAATTTCAATAAATGAATGCGCAGCTGATAATGAAAAGGGAAAATTGCAATTTTTCCAGAGATACGCCACTTCAGTGCCCAATATTTTGTGCCCAGCTTATGTCAGCAGGCACAAACACTCTAAAAACTGTTAAGTGGTTATCCCGGGCACAACATTTTTTGGAGCGTTCATATCTGATGCAAGCCGGGCACAACGTATTATACATTGAAATTACATAGTAGTATGATGTTGTACCGTGTTAGCCATTGAAAGTAGTGGAAGAGTGAAGAAATCAGGCGATACCTTTTAGAGGCTAACTGAGTATATTTATAAGTAAGCTTTCAGGAGTACTCGCTCCCTTCATCAGACATGGTGTGATACAAGAACTGAAAATTAACAGATTTTTATACACATGGTTTTCAAAGCATTTTAGAGTCCTTAAAAAAAAATTGCAATCTAAGTAGAGAAGTTATTTACAACAGGTCAAAAAAACAGTCTGGAAACTTGTGGTGCGTGACGGAGGGATCAATAATTCTTGCTATTATCTGTTTGCTATCAGGAGGTGATTTGTGTCCCTCACAGTTTCATACATAGTTTGATTTGAAGCTGGCATGAATATTGAGTTCAGTTCATGGTTCAAACATATTCATGGTTGAAATTACATATTCCTGGAAAAATTGTCATTTTCACCTTCCACCATTAGCTGCGTATTCATTTCTGGAAAATAAATTATAGCAACACTTGGAGGTAAAAAATGCTCACTGTACCCCTGGATAAATTCCTTCAGGGGTGCAGTTTCCAAAATAGGGTCACGTGTCAGGGGATTCCGCTTTACTGGCATTTCAGGAGCTCTGCAAAAGTGTCATGGTGTCCAAAAGCTAAACTGTCTAAATCTGTGCTCCAAAATCCAAATAGCGTTCCTTCCCTTCTGTGCCCAAACAGCAGTTTATACCCACATATGACATTATGTACGTTATTCTGGGTACACCAGTGTCATACATGTGGGTATAATCTGCAGTTTGGGTACACAGCAGGGCACAAAAGGGAAGGAGCGCTATGTGGCTTTCGGAGCGCAAATTCAGATGTTTGGTATCTGGACGCCATGTCATGTTTGCAGAGCCTCTAATGTACCAGAAAAGTGGAATCTCCTAGGGAGTGACCGCATTTTGAAAACTGCACCCCTCAAAGAATTTATTAGGGGGTGTAATAAGCATTAATATCCCAGATGTAAATGCACAGCGCATGGTGAAGAGTGAATACGTAAGCTGTGTGGAGTACATGGGGAACACGAAATTCCCTACTATATCCCCAGTAGCTCCTATGATTGGGGGAGGGGTCACTTCTGGTTTATTATCCCTCGTAAGCTCTAAATCTAGTTTGTACCCTGATATAGGCTCGCACCGCTTATACATTCCCTTCCCGCCGCAGCCAGTTGTGTTCTAATGATTTGGTGATTTTTGGGGTTTTTGTCTTCACATTGTACAAGCTATATTCTTTATTTTTCAGATGATGTAGCCATATGAGGGCTGATTTTTTGCGGTATGATATGCATTTTTTAATGACACCATTTTTTGGGTGTCTATAACTTATTGAATAAATTATATTAACTCTTTCTGGGTGGATTAAAAAAAAAAAAAAAAAATCATATTCTGGAATTGGTTTTTACCTTTTATTTTTTTTGCCATGTGGCGTACAGCATAAGTAACATGTTACCTTTATTCAGCGGGTCGGTACGATTACGGTGATACCTCATTTATATTGTTTTTTTATGCGTTACTAATTCTGCAGAACAAAAACCCATTTGTGGACATAAATCAATTGTTTTTGCATCGCCATCTTCTGAGAAGCGTAACATTTTTATTTTTCGGTTTACAGACTTGGTTTAGGGCTTGTTTTTTTCGGGAGGACATGCACTTTTTATTGGTATTGTTTTGAGGTACATATGAGTTTTTGATCACTTTTTATAGCATTTTTTTGTAAGCGTTTTTCTTCCGTTTTTTTTTTTTTTTCTTTCGACATTCACCATTAAATGTTAAATATTGTTTCAGTTTTATTGTACAGGTTGTTACGCACGCGGTGATACCAAATGTGTTTTTATTTTTAATTTTTTTTGTATAATTCATTTTATATAGGAAAAGGGATTTTTGGGGGCTTTATAACTTAAAAAAAAATAAAAAAAAATAATTAATAGTTATAAAGCCCCCAAAAATCCCTTTTCCTATATAAACTGAATTATATATATATATATATAAAAAATTTACTTTTTTACATTTTTTACCTGTCCTATAAGGACACCTGAGCCAGCGATGCTCTGATCCTGGCTCAGTATTATAGACTGCAATACACAAGCATACTCTTGTATTGCAGTCTATACAGGAATGTCAGCTGATGTAGACGCATCGGCTGACTTCTTGACAACCCAGCAGGATCAACCAGGTAGTGGGGGCTTCAGGCAGCCTGGGGTCACTGGCCAGACCCCGGGCTACAGAAAATAGATATCGGCAACCCCCGGTTCCGCCGGTGGCAACATGGCGGAACCCCTTGGATGCCGCAGTAATGTTTGACCGCGGCATCCAAGGGGTTAAAGCCTCCGATCGGAACTAAATTCCAACCAGGGGTTATGGAGCAGGGTATTAGCTGTCAGTTACAGCTAAGACCCGCTCCCGATCCCGCTCACAGGGTCTCTGAAGTGCCGGCCGTAAATTTACTATTGGCCGGACTTCAGAGACCAGGACCGCTGGCCGTAAATTTACGGCCGGTGGTCGTCAACTGGTTTAACAAATCCAGAAAATCACATAGCCTGATTTTTTAAGAATTTATTTGCAAATTATGGTGGAAAATAAGTATTTGGTCAATAACAAAAGTTCATCTCATTACTTTGTTATATATCCTTTGTTGGCAATGACAGAGGTCCAACATTTTCTGTAAGTCTTCATAAGGTTGGCACACACTGTTTCTGGTATGTTGGCCCATTCCTCCATGCAGATCTCCTCTAGAGCAGTGATGTTTTGGGGCTGTCGCTGGGCAACACGGACTTTCAACTCCCTCCAAAGGTTTTCTATGGGGTTGAGATCTGGAGACTGGCTAGGCCACTCCAGGACCTTGAAAGGCTTCTTACGAAGCCACTCCTTCGTTGCCCTGGCGGTGTGCTTGGGATCACTGTCATGATTAAAGACCCAGCCACATTTCATGCCCTTGCTGATGGAAGGAGGTTTGCACTCAAAATCTCACGATACATGGCCCCATTCATTCTTTCATGTACAGTCATGGCCAAAAGTTTTGAGAATGCTACAAATATTAATTTTTACAAAGTCTACTGCTTCAGTTTTTCTAATGGCAATTTGCATATACTCCAGAATGTTATAAAGAGTGATCAGCTTAACAGCAATTACTTGCAAAGTCAATATTTGCCTAGAAAATGAACTTTATCCCCCAAAACACATTTCAACATCATTGCAGCCCTGCCTTAAAAGGACCACCTAACATCGTTTCAGTGATTGCTCCATTAACACAAGTGTGGGTGTTGATGAGGACAGGGCTGGAGATCAATCTGTCATGATTAAGTAAGAATGACACCACTGGACACTTTAAAAGGAGGCTGGTGCTTGCCATCATTGTTTCTCTTCTGTTAACCATGGTTATCTCTAAAGAAACACGTGCAATCATCATTGCACTGCACCAAAATGGCCTAACTGGGAAGAGTATTGCAGCTAGAAAGATTGCACCTCAGTCAACAATCTATCGCATCATCAAGAACTTCAAGGAGAGAGGTTCCATTGGTGCCAAAAAGGCTCCAGGGCGCCCAAGAAAGACCAGCAAGCGGCAGGACCGTCTCTTAAAAGTGTTTCAGCTGCGGGATCGGGCTACCAGCAGTGCAGAGATTGCTGAGGAATGGCAGCAGGCAGGTGTGAGTGCATCTGCACGCACTGTGAGGCGGAGACTCTTGGAACAAGGCCTGGTCTCAAGGAGGGCAGCAAAGAAGCCACTTCTCTCCAGAAAAAACATCAGGGACAGACTGATATTCTGCAAAAGGTACAGGGAGTGGACTGCTGAGGACTGGGGTAAAGTCATTTTCTCTGATGAATCCCCTTTTCGATTGTTTGGAACATCTGGAAAACAGCTTATTCGGAGAAGAAGAGGTGAGCGCTACCACCAGTCTAGTCTCATGCCAACTGTAAAGCATCCTGAAACCATTCATGTGTGGGGTTGCTTCTCAGCCAAGGGAATCGGCTCTCTCACAGTCTTGCCTAAAAACACAGCCATGAATAAAGAATGGTACCAGAATGTCCTCCAAGAGCAACTTCTCCCAACCGTCCAAGAGCAGTTTGGCGCTCAACAATGCCTTTTCCAGCATGATGGAGCACCTTGCCATAAAGCAAAGGTGATAACTAAATGGCTCAGGGAACAAAACATAGAGATTTTGGGTCCATGGCCTGGAAACTCCCCAGATCTTAATCCCATTGAGAACTTGTGGTCAATCATCAAGAGACGGGTGGACAAACAAAAACCAACAAATTCAGACAAAATTAAAGCATTGATTCTGCAAGAATGGACTGCTATCAGTCAGAATTTGGTCCAGAAGTTGATTGAGAGCATGCCAGGGAGAATTGCAGAGGTCCTGAAGAAGAAGGGTCAACACTGCAAATATTGACTTGCTGCATTAACTCATTCTAACTGTCAATATAAGCTTGTTACTCATAATATGAATGCAATTATATTTCTGTATGTGATAAAAACATCTGACAAACACACATAAAAACCAGAGGGCAGCAGATCATGTGAAAATATAATATTTTTGTCATTCTCAAAACTTTTGGCCATGACTGTACACGGATCAGTCGTCCTGGTCCCTTTGCAGAGAAACAGCCCCAAAGCATGATGTTGCCACCCCCATGCTTCACAGTAGGTATGGTGTTCTTTGGATGCAACTCAGCATTCACTCTCCTCCAAACACGACAAGTTGTGTTTCTACCAAACAGGTCTACTTTGGTTTCATCTGACCATATGACATTCTCCCAATACTCTTCTGGAACATCCAAATGCTCTCTAGCAAACTTCAGATGAGCCCGGATATGTACTGGCTTAAGCAAGGGGACATGTCTGGCACTGCAGGATCTGAGTACCTGGGGGTGTAGTGTTTTACTGACGGTAGCCTTTGTTACGTTAGTCCCAGCTTTCTGCAGGTCATTCACTAGGTCCACCCGTGTGGTTCTGGGATTTTTGCTCACAGTTCTTGTGATCATTTTGACACCACGGGGTGAGATCTTGCGTGGAGCCCCTAATCGAGGGAGATTATCAGTGGTCTTGTATGTCTTCCATTTTCTAATTATTGCTCCCACAGTTGATTTCTTCACACCAAGCTGCTTGCCTATTGCAGATTCAGTCTTCCCAGCCTGGTGCAGGTCTACAATTTTGTTTCTGGTGTCCTTCCACAGCTCTTTGGTCTTCACCATAGTGGAGTGTGGAGTGTGACTGTTTGAGGTTGTGGACAGGTGTCTTTTATACTGATATACTGTCAAACAGGGGCCATTACTACAGGTAATGAGTGGAGGACAGAGGAGCTCTTAAAGAAGAAGTTACAGGTCTGTGAGAGCCAGAAATCTTGCTTGCTTGTAGGTGACCATATACTTATTTTCCACCATAATTTGCAAATGCTTAAAAAAAAAAAAAAAAAAAATCAGACAATGTGATTTTCTAGATATGTTTTCTCATTTTGTCTCTCATAGTTGAGGTCTACTTATGATGTCAATTACAGGCCTCATCTTTTTAAGTGGGAGAACTTGCACAATTGGTGGCTGATTAAATACTTTTTTCCCCCCACTGTACATGAAAGAGGTGATAAAGTGTTTTTGCTGGAGTGCTTTTTCTTTTCTTCTTGCTTTAGGTTCAGAAGTATACAGAAATAAACGGCTAACCAAAATGCTTTGTGAGGCAAAGTGAAAGGAGCTTCACCCATTCATGGAGGTGGAGTTGGTAGGGCAAACCACCAAATATGACTATTTTTCCATATCCCGACACAGACTCCTGCTCTGAATCCTTCAGAATGGTCAATCAGTCAGAATTGTGTCTTTGCTGCTATTTTTAGCTGTGTTTCACCATGTGTCCTTAGCCTTAAAGTGTATCTCCAGTTACAAACAGCTTTTCATAAATGAATAGTGCAACTGAATAAACTTTTTATATATCTCATTAAGGAGATTGGTTTCCTTCTCCACTTATTAAGCTGTTCTCCTGCTCCTTATGTTCTGATTGGTTGTGTACATTATATCTCCTTATTCAGACTCACATATACAACTCTATGGAGGGGGAAGGGGTGGAGTAGAATTCTCCTGCCAGCTGGTAAAAGTGATTTATTGACTAATTTTTTTTTGTGCTAGTAGCCACAAGAATTATTAATTATTTAATTATTTGAGTGTCTTTTATAGGAGCATCTTATTCCCCTCTCCTCTCTATAGGACAATATGTAGAAAGTAACTCTGCCTGAAAAATGGGAGAAGAAAACATTTCTTTAATAAGACATACTACAAAGTTTATTTTCACCTGTAGTATTAATTTATCAAAATTTGTTTATAACTGTTTATAACTGGAAGTATGCTTTAAACACAAAAGTGTCAGAGTCAATGCACCTTTGCAGTAAATTTGACCTCATTTGAGCTTAAATGCAAAATGATTACCAAGCAAGCAGTGGCTCATTCTATACATGTAGTTGCTAACTTCTAAGTCATACTTTTAACTTCCAGATTTCATCATGTTTGTTCCATTGAATAAGAGGGTGGAGCTGCGTAACAATTCATATACAAAGTGTGAGTCACAAAATAACATCACATCCCCACTTCCCGTCACTGCATGCCAGAAGGACATGGTCTAAGGTAATAGGAGTTTTTAAAGTCAAGTTGTAAGGCACAATTCCAGGTATGTAAAATTAGATTATTGATTAGCATTTAGTAACAACAAAAGTAATTACGGTCTGAAGAAAAAAAAAAAAAAAAAAAAAAAAACACACACAAACAACAAACAAAAGAAGCAGTGTGAAACAACTCTTCGTGTGAGGACCCTGGTGGATCCCTGTAATCGATTTTGTACAATTTAAAGTCCTCTTTACTAGAAATGATGATATCTCGGAGTTTGAGGAAGGGTGGCTTACTATATTGAAATATATTACTATTATTACTACAATTATGAGATAACTATGGGGATGGTTTATCATGGTTTGTATGGCAGAAAACAAGCATAAAAGCCACTTAGAACAATTTTTGCCCCCTGTGGAGTTCGGGGGGGTGTAACATTAAAAAAAAAAAAACAACAACAACAAAAAACGCTGAGGCCACTGATTGGGGTGGGGTAAACGAATTCCGGCAATGAGGATACAGCACGAGGATAGCACAATTCCTGGACAACCCATTTAAGTGAATTTTGGAATCCTTACATAATCTATTCAATAAGCCCTAAGGTTATTTATAACCTACTGAAAATTACATTACTTGTGGAACAATACCAATTACAACAGATTTTAATGCAGTCAAATCACCCAATTATATGAATAATTTATACTACTCAAACATAGCACCATTCTAAAAACAGATTTAACAAACATCCCAAAATCTTGTGACATAAAATATTACATTTATGATTCACATACTCTCTCCCTGCTCCCCCTCCCCCACATTCCTTTTTTGTCCATTTGTTAGCAAGCTATTTCAATATCTTCTAAGAGGAGACTTGGCAGTGCAGGAAGTTTCGAGGTCTGGTCAGAATGATTTGTCTGCATATTTTTCCAGCTACTAAGCTTTGTTCTAGAAGTGATTAATTTCCTTTTAAAGCACTGAATGTGTCATGTTAACAGATGCAAGGCTGGCCAGGCAAGTAAAATGAAAACGGGATTATGAAGTTAGGCCACATTCTATTTACACACATTATGAAAAATTAGAGATAGACGTCGCAACTCATACAAACCATTTAAGTTTGTGACTATGTTCCTTCCCTAAAGGCAGTCATACACATTAGACTAAAGGCCATATTAGACAGGGAAATTTTAACAACCAATTGGCATATTTAATAATGCCAAACAGTCAGTCAACGATCAAGTGTTTGCTTGTTTTTGAGAGTCATATCACTAAATGCAGCATTTACAAACAATGAAAAAGTTATTGTTGTTTAGGAGAATAAAGAAGATCGCCCCCCCCCCCAAGAAAATAAAAAAGGGGACTGTATGAATCAGAGCTACACAGTCCCCATCAGGTCACACCAAACACTGCATTTCACTTGTTTGCAAATAAATAGGATGCAATACTCATGGCTATACCAAAATGTGAACGTCATGCACAATGCCAAATTAAGAATATCTAGAATATCTATAATGAGCCAATTTAGTGAGCACCAAAATGTTACCTACATTTTTAAAGAAGCCTTAAACAGAAAATGCACAAAAAAAACTCAACAAATCTTCCCTTAGGCTAAGGCACCACATAACAAAAGGCATAAAAAAAAACAAAAAAAAAAACAAAAAAACACAACCCAAAACGCTGCAGAATAAACCGTAGCGTAAAGGCATTTTTCTGTAGCATTTTTCATTGCAATGTCACAGAGTTTTCCTCTAACCTTACTATGCCTATATAGAAAACATCAGCGTTTCCACAGGTATAATTGATATGCTGCGATTTTCAAAAACGCATGTTTTTGAAAAACAGCTTTTCTGCTGCAGATTTTTTTTCTGTAATGTATGGATGAGATTAGCCAGAATCCCATCCACTACACAGTTACTGCAAAACACTGTTTGTTTTTTCTGCTACGGCTGAGTTTTTGCAAAGTGGGGCCCCAGCCTTAATCTCTTTCTTTCCTTTGTTACTATTGTGTGCCACAAGGCTGAAAAATATATGAAAAAGAATCTTCTGTGTATCCCAAGAGCTCAGTGATAACTTCTAAAGAGTCTGCGGGGTGGTTGCTATGCCAGGCTTACTAGATGATGAGAATGGGTCCATGCCGGCACTAGTGGCATACGTATGTCATTCATGAGCTATCCATCCGGTTTTACCATGGAATGGGTAAATGCACACGACTGTGCACATGTAGCTTTATCCTGTGTCTGGCTGCAAGACAACTGGCTGAATCAAAATGTCCCACTGCTGCACTCTCTGCAGTAGTACAACACATTCCAAACACAGCCGTAATCCAGCACTTCATTAAAAGTCCATCATTTTATTAGTAAGCAATTAAAATCCATATTAGAAACAGACCAGCACAACATATAAAATCAATGCACCCCTGGGGAGCGCTGGTTTACATATTTACTGCTCTTTAGTCATAACCATGTGTCATTACCAGGGCAGGAAGGAAATGTATCAGGGCATGTATATACCACACCCACTGCACATTTTGCAAATTTTCAAGAATATGTATATAAAACATACATGCCACAATTAAAGAGTACAAAAACCAAGAGACAAAACCTCACTTATACCTTATAATGCAAAATAAGGTCAGTACAGTAATTCAGGCCCTGTGGGTGGGCTTTATCTAACATGAATATCCAAAATGCTTCTCTGTTGAGGAGCGCACGCCTCCAATCTCCTCCTCACAATGGCCGATTAACCCTCTCAATGCCACTAAAAGTAAATCCAGTGAGATCGCCCCCATATATAGAGGAGAAGTGCTTGGACACTGGAATTAACAGCCTCTGGATTACCTGAATTTCTAATATGTTACTGAACTCTAATTTTAAGCTTTCTGGTAGAGACACCAATATATCCCATACTGCAGATGCCTCAGTTTGCATAATTACATAAGTGCCATCACAATTAATAAAGCTCTTTATATTATATATTTTACCATTCCTGACATTACGGATGGATTTTGTCTTTTTAGCATATCTGCAGCGTGTGCATCTATGACTGCCACACCTGAAAAAGCCCTTCACAGACAACCACGTATTAGGTGCATGTTCAGACTTTACCACACTGGGTAATAAAATACTGCCCAAAGTTGGGGGGTTGCATGTGTAAAAACTGTAACCCTCCTGCAATATACTATGTAGGACATATGATTCCTATAATTTTATGGTATTTACTGTATTGCTATAAGTGGCCACAAATACTGGTCTCCTGCTATTCCTCTCCTGCTGTCTAATCGCTGTGAAAGAATTGTGAGCTTGTTTTTTTGCTCACAATATACTATGCTATTAAGAGTCCACTTAGGATAACCGCGTGTCTGTAATCTTCTATACAGCTCCTGTTGTGACTGGAAACTGAATTCAGTGGAACGGCTGCATTTTATACATGTCAAGTCTCCTAATGGTATGCTTTTAATTGTGTGCCTGGGGTAACACGATTCAGCATATAAAACAGTATTTACCTGCAGTGGCCTTGTAATTTTGGCAGCATTATCATCACATGACAATGGCAAATCCAAAAATGGAATGCTATTTTTCCCCCCAACTATATGTAAATTGGAGGTTGCAATTATTAGTATTCAGGTATTCCATAAACTGTGTTATGGCCGCCTCACCTGAAGTCCAGATGATGATGATGACGACGACGACGACATCATATATGAAGCAGCCGTACCATGCAATGTCATGTAGAACTGGGTTTGTTATTTTAAATATAAACTGCTCATCCCACCACAATACAAATATATTTGCATAAGCCAGTGAGTATTTAGTACCTATAGATGCTCCTGACATTTGAAAATAATATTTCTGATTAAACAAAAAAAAAAAAATTATGCATTAATACTGTAATGACATTGCAACAAAAACCTATAAACCTGCACTATAATATGAATAGCAGGATAAATACTCAGACTCGGCCTGTAGACCAAAGATTCAATATCACACAAACTGTGATATTGCTAACAGTAGACAGAACATGTTTAGTAGCCTTCAAACTAGCTGGACATTTAGCGACAATAGGCTTAAAAAGGGGTTGTCTGGGATAAAATGCAATTTCTACACTAATCTAAACACCCTCCCCCGCCTACTTTCTAAATTACTTACTTTAGCAAAAGTGTATATTTACCCATATCCCTGGGGTGGTCATGTGACCGTCCCAGGCACATTTTCTGATTATCCAGTGCCGTTTCAGAAAAACGGAACGTCACCAATACTACCCCCCGAACCCCATCATACTTACCTGTCTTCCTGTCCAGACGTCCTTCTGTGGGGACAGCATCTCCTCTTCTTTGCCCTCTGCCGACGTGTGCGCAATAGAGCCAGAGTCCCAGCATTGCGCTGTAGCAGGCACTCAATCTCTGTTGCGCAGGCGTGGGAGGCCAGAAGAGCCTCCCACACCTACGGAGTAGAGATGGAGTGCTAGCTACCGCACAATGCCAGGACTATTGCACACGCTCTGGCAGACGTCAAAGAAGAGGAGGAGCCGTCCCCACAGAAGGAAGTCTGGACAGTAAGACAGGCAAGTGTGATGGATTAGGGGGATGGGCAGAGTTAGTTGGAAAGGGCTAGTAGTGGGCGGGATAACTAGGGAGACAGGGAGGGGGGTGTGTGGGAGCGGGAGGGAGGTAGTGTGAGTCAGCCTACAACTACCATGATGCATTGCGTGAGCTACGACAGCAGGAAGCTACACCATGTAAACAAATGCAGAGGATGCCAGGATCTCCCAAAGAAATCCAGAATTCAATCAAAACACTGCTAAAGGTATTTGGGTGCACTTATTAACCCATTAATAGCACCAAGACTCTTTTCTTAAAAAAAACATTTTTGCCCGTAAAAACCCCTTTAAGCAGCATATCCACCCACTCACAAAGTCCCTCAATCAAAGAAACAATTCCCTCCACGATAGGTATCATAGATGGCCTGTCAGCATTTGAGACATTAATAAATGTAGTAATGTACTTTATTTCTGTGAAATCCTGCCCTAAAATCACCTTTGTCCCTTCTGTATTCTTTCTCCTGTTTGTAAATTGCCAGCAGGCATTTTAAATCTGAAGTTTTGATGTCATATGAAAGTTGAGACTCTCAGGTTCCATATGCCACCAAGATTACAGGTCTTCTACTTTATTTCCAGTTGAAAACACAGTTGGACTGGAATATTTATATTAGTTTTCAATTGGGGTTATCTCCAAAAAAAATATTGGCTAAAACAGCAATCTTGGCATCAAGTTAAAACAGAATCTCAGAGAATCACTGTTCTAGATTTTATATTGCCTGAGATATAACTGGTTGAAGCGATTATCTGTAGTCTGGAGATA
This sequence comes from Leptodactylus fallax, assembly GCA_947044405.1. Classification (NCBI taxonomy): domain Eukaryota; kingdom Metazoa; phylum Chordata; class Amphibia; order Anura; family Leptodactylidae; genus Leptodactylus; species Leptodactylus fallax. The sequence goes on from CAMRHE010000254.1 coordinate 967,958, forward strand.
TTTCTCGATTTCTATGGGAAAGTTTTCAAAGCTTGCTCTGTGACATGTGCAGAGGTCAATGTGCCTGTGATAATAGTGAGATCAAGTGAACAGAAACTGTCAGCCTATCATTAGGCTTCATGACTAAAGTTAAAACTGCAAAATTCTTCGAAAATATGTTTAAAGGGTTTGTCCAGTTTTTTTTTTTGTTTTTTTTTTAAATTGATAATCTCAGGAGGGACCATAATTTCTTCACAGCTTCCAATGCACACAGTTTGTTTCAGAGCAGCATGTAATAGAAGTGAATGGGACGAGGCTGTACTTACATTTAACGCCCACTGTAGAAGAAAAAAAAAGGGGGGGGGGGCGCTATTTAAACAGTCAAAGAAACATACAACTGCTACTGACTCCCATTGAAATTAACTGGAATCCGACAAAAAAAAAAAAAAAAAAAAAAACACGCTTCCCATTCACACTTTGTGTAAACTACTTAAGGCCAGGATCCCACGTGGCGTAAAAGCTGCGGTTTGCCCACGGCGTAAACATCACAGAGAAAACCGCAGCATTTTACAGTCACAGTAAAGTGGATTGGATTCTAGCGAATCCCATCCCAACTTTGCGTTAAAATACGCGCTACGAACATGTGGCGATTTCCAATACCGTCATGTTCTGGAAATCGCAGCATGTCAATTAAACCTGTAGAAACGCTAGCAGTTTCCCTATAGGTATAAATGAAGCAGAAAGACTGCAGAGGAAAACTCTGCGAACTTACTGTCAAAAGCGCTGCGGGAACATCAGCGATGCATTCCCTCCGTGGTTTTTCCAGCAGCGTTTTTTTGCTGCGGGACACCACGTGGAGCCTTAGCCTAAGAGTCACATCAAAATTGCAAACACCCTCCAATTTTTTTTTTTTTTTTTTGCAGATTTTGAACTTATGGCTCAAGTAAATATTGCTGGCCCATAGCTCTGGTGCCTTATGTACATTTTAACCCTTTAGTCTTAAGCCATTAACATTTTATCCCTCTCTGCATTCCTGCTTTCATAACTTTTTAGATTTTATTTCAATATACTGTAGTTTTATGATACCTTGTATTTTGTGGGTACCTAAGAGTCTTTAAAAAAAAATTTCTATACGAAGTCTCAGAATTGATAAAGGGTTAAATGGCAAGTATACTTTATGATTGATAATGGGAGGGGAGGGGGAGTGATATCATGAACCCATGGTACCCTCTCACCTGGGCTTATCTGAAGTCTCAGGGTCAGGAGAATATGGAAAAAAAAAAAAATAAAAAAATCCCAGCCTTTCTTCTCTCCTTGCACACTAGTTAAAAGTATATGCCACTCACTTTAATCAGTGGTATCTCAAAATCTAGATGGTGGTGTTTGAGAGACATTTAAGGTGACTGCCATCACTGCAGTCTCCCTGCTTGGGGGGTGAACTGTAATGCACTTTGCTCAAACCCCAAACAAACAGTGGGGAGTTTAACATAAAAATCTTAAATTAAGGCTAAAGACCCACATTGCAAAAACGCAGCATTTTTCAGTGCCAGTAAAGTGATTGAGATTTCAGCTAATCCCTCCACACATTGCAAAAAATAACCCTAGTGGAGCTTTTTTAAAAAAATGCAGCATGTCAATTTTACCTGCGGAAACGCTTGCGTTTTCCCTATAGATCTAATAAGGGAAGAATAACTGCAGAGAAAAAAGTAGCAAAAACGCAATAAAAACGCTGTAGAAAAACACGCAATGCGTTTCCGTTGCGTTTTTTCCACATTTTCTAGCTGTATTCCACAACATGGGGCCTTAGCCTAAACAGTAGGTTGATTTCTCATGACACATTCCCTTTTAGTATAATATATAAAAATTGGAAATAAAGATCAAGAACCATATATATTTGATGTCAGAACTGACAACATTCTGCTGCTTATCCAGTTTTGGCACCTGGCACGTTATGACATACACTACAGCAAGTACTCCAGATTGGAGGTTAGTCCCTCGTCCAGTGAACAATAGCCATGTTAAATTATACCCAATTCTAATAAACTTGGCAAGATGACATAACAGAATAGTTCACATATGTAAAAGCAGTGTCTTACCGTGTAGACAACAGGCAATGGGGCTAGAGGAAGTCAGGCCACTCCCAAGACTCAGCTCATTGTTTGCACAGACTAAGTGAAAAACTAGTAACTGTATGGTTTGTATGCCACAGTTTGATTAGAAAACAGTGCGTCATTGGATAATGAGGAGTGTAGTCATTCCTTCACACCTTCATTACCGCATCGGTCTATTATCTGCTGCCATGGCCTTACAAACTTGCATACCCAGAGTGATGTAATACAAGTAGGATCATCATCTGCTCCTCCAAAAACAAATGTTGGACAACTGACCTGACAGCGAGTGGAGGACTTTTACTCCCCTGCTCTAACCTTTACATTCCTTCACCATTTTTGTTTATAGAATAGTCTGTCCTTTTACTAGCAACAATGGGCTACAAAAATGGGTGTCCAGGCGAATGTCATTAGGGAAACCAAACAGCCAAAAAGCTTATAAATTATGTTGTAGATGTAGAAGGTCTAAAAGGCACTTAAGACACAGTTCAAGACAATTTTGGTTTAATCTATTGCCTGGGGAAAAAAAACAAAAAAACAAAAAACACAAAACAAAAACAAAAAAAAAAAAAAAAAACTACATCAGCCACAATATTATATCTATAGCTTACATTACTTTTTAGAATTTATTCCTGCTGATCACTCCTGACTCATCTATGGAGTAAAACAGGAAAGAGTTAGGGCGATGTGTACTTACCCAGCATATGCCAAAAACACTGGGTTCATGGGGCCCTATGCACATGTGGAACATACGTATGTATGCTGTTCATGTCCACAAAACAATGGGGGAATATATAAAATATTTTACACCAGTTTCTGGGAGTAGTTGGAATAGTCTCCTGCATTCCAGAAGATTTACTATAATTTACTACAGAAACTTCTATAAATCATAGCTCAAATCTAGATTTGAGTTTCTGCACATGGAGTGCAAGAGATGCAACTAATTCATTAAGAGGTGTAGACTGCAGTATTAAGACTAGTGTGTAAACAGATGCCAAGCTCCCAAGACATTGGGATTTGGATCTCTATTTCAATAAAAATAAACATCAGCTATAATGATATATTAAGAAATCACAGAATTCTGAATGGGTGGCAGTTAAAAAATACAGTAGGGCCCCCCATCATGGTCTATGGGTGCCCTAATACAGCTAAGTAACAACTCAAAAGATGCATGGATATAATACAGTCACGTTCATGAAGTCTTAGCCAGCCACTGGTCTTGCTGAAATGTTGCGCTGGCCAAGACAAGGTAAACACTGTGTGACTGTGCAATTTTAAGTAACAAAACTGTCAAAACAGCGCCTATAGGAAGAAATCAATGCTCCAACCTTAAATAGCCTGTTCAATTATGGGGCACAGGTACAGCCATTAGGTACATGCCATTAACATTAGACCACCATGGAGACCTACATAGAGCATTAAAACCCACCCATTTACAGGAAAAGCACTTTTAAAAAGTAATAGAAACTAGATGTGCAATCTGTGTGGTACCAGGAAGTAGGACCAGGTGGTGAAAATAGATCCATTTTTTTTGTTATCTTTATCTGAACAGTCCTTTATGTTTATGGAATGGCCATATTCAAACACATTATCACCTGGAGTACTTGGACCCAGAAGAATATTTTCATATATGACAGCATTAAAGGCTAATCTTTAACAGACAGAGGGTGGGGGTAGTCAGTGACTCAGCAGACAATGGGATGTGCTGTAAATTGTGTGACAACATAAGGGCAAAACTTTCAGTGACATTCGTAGCTAGATGATAATCAACAATGCAGAAAAGCCATAGGAATTTTTTTTTTTTTTTTTTAGTTAAATATTTCCTTACTTTTAGACAGACAGATAAAATTATTGAAATTTACTGCCAAGGAGAAGGAGGGCTGCAAATTTAATTCTGTGCTCAAAGTCTGCAACCATATCAAGACATTTCCTTTTTCACAGACCAAAATAGAACAGTTTATCTAAATGAAAACAAAGTGAATATTCAGACAGAGCCAGACAACATCCAGACCTCTTTGTATTTTAGAGGTTTGGTTTAGATTTTCACTTCATGCATTTCTACAGGAAAAAAAAAATTGGTTTGTGAGAGCAAATATGATTTGGAGACCATCCTGCTAATAAGGAATACTGGAATAGACATCCACTAGCACTCAAGTACCTGGGATGAAGTTAAATTAGTCGAGATGTTGCGCTGACTCATATAATTAACTGCTATTAATACCTGTAGTAAGTCAATATGTCTGCAAAGACTATTTCAAAAGCAAGTTACACTGAGAGAAGGTTGTGACTGTAAACAGCTGGCCCAAGTTTTGCTACAGAAAACTGTTTTAATATTGTGAAAAATTTATGAAAACGATTATGCCCCAAACTAGCAGAAATGCATAGGAAGTGATACAACATTTCTACTCCCAGCAACATAACTACATTGATCATTCTCAGAACATGTCAACTGTGGGTTCAAATACAGGGTAACAATAAGAAACGTGTCAATAACTCGATAATGAATAAAGCTACGTTAAAAATGAGCACACCATTGTTTTTCTTGTGCAATTCTCCATGTGTTTGATGTGTCACATGACCCCCTTCCCATTGAAAAAAGTAAAGTTGAATCCAAAATGGTGGCTTTGTAGATGGCCACCATGGGCGTCACCCGGCCTCAAATGTTTCCCCCCTCCCATGTACTAATATGCCACAAACGGTAAGGTGATATCAGCAACCACTTCCATTTTATCTGGGTGTATCCATACTTATGGCCCACCCTGTAGTTTGATCAAAGCTTGGAACTTTTATTATTTTTAGTGCATTCTAAGCTAACAAATGTTGCTGATCACCGCTCTGGTCTGAGTCACCCACTGGTCACTTTAGTTTCTGGTCTTTTTTTTTTTTAAAAGCAAGGCTTGTAGACACAGAGATATTGCATGAAGTGCTTGAACGGCAGTCAATTTTGAAAAAAATTATTTATGTTTGAAGGGGGGGGGGGGTGTGTAACAAATGAAGAAGCAAAACGGCTTTAACGGTGAACCAAAACAGCAGGGAAGACCACTTGTGAAAATGAAATTTGACCCCAGAAAACCCTTTAAGACCATAGTGCTAGCAAAGTAAACTTAGTTACTGCATATTGCATACATTGTATGGCAAACTATGAAAATCTGTGAAAGCCAACATTTACATTTTCATGGGGAAACAAGGTCGGCTATATTGAAGATAAAAGTTACTTATATAGCTATACAGCTGGATACACACACACTAAGGCTTTGCCAAAGCTGCATTCAGGGTACAAATACTAGTTTTTCTTTGTTCTTTTACTGAAAACGTTTAGTCAACAAAGCTCTGTTTCTGCACATTAAATTAAATAAAATAGGTTTACAGACAGACATTTTGGTTTTTAAATTTCAAGTCTATGTCTTCATTATACTCCTGATCTGATAAATATGGACCCTTAACCTAACTTTTAATGCATTGATTTGTGTTTGACTACTGTTATATACATTTCATTGTGGTAAAGTTTCCTTATTGTAGAACAAAGCTACAGATTTGCATTACATATTTTTATTTTCAAATTACCAAAACTACTTTATGTAGTCTGTTGAATATTTAAAGAAAAACAAAACAGATGAATATACTATAGGTTAGACCTAAAGAACTTCATTTTTGAGCATACAAATAGTATATGTAAACAATAAAAAGGTAAGGAGAGATCCCAGACTTCAAATTCTGCTTCCCTTATCAATAATTCATTATTTGAGGATCTATTATTAGGCCAGTGAAAGAAAAGTCACCAGCAGGAGCTGAGGAGGTGAAGCCAACCCTAAACACATCCACTGAGACTGTTTAGTAAACATGGCCTCTAATACCTTGAAGAGGGATGTGGCAGAAAAAGGAGACGTTAACAGCAAACAGACGTTAACATAACTGAGAAAAGCAAACAGAGGCAGCCCATGTGTATATGAAGACTCAACATTTTGAAGTATCATACAGCCAGAAGGAATCCCCCCACCCGTCAATATCCGAGTAATGTTGAATATTTTAGTAACTAGGATGGTCCCTCAACAACATTTGTTAAGTATTCCCACTTCCATTCAAGCCTTTCACTAGTTATACATGCTAAAAACAATAAAATTCAAAAGAACAAATGAGAAATGAGTTACCTTCTAAGTACTTTAGTTTAGTTCTAACAAAAAATCATAACATCTTACATTATAGGGGTTGGCCACTTTCAGACCAATATTGGGAGACAAACGTTATAGTTTGTATAATAAAAAGTTATACAATTTTCCAATACACTTTCTGTATCAATTCCTCACAGTTTTCTAGATCTCTGCTTGCTGTCATTCATTCTGCTTACCTCTAGTGGGTTATAGTCACAGCACAGCAATCAGACATCTGCCTGGTAAGTAGCTGTGCACTCATCACATGACCATGGACAGTATGTCACATGACCATGCTCAGACTTCTATACACTAGTGGTAATAGAATGAATGACATCAAGCAGAGATCTAGAAAACCGTGAGGAATGGATACAGAAAGTATATAAGAAAATTGTATAACTTTTTATTATACAAAAGCTATAATATTGGTTTCAATATTGGTCTGAAAATGGCCAACGCCTTTAAGCAATAATATACAACTGTCACATTCTGGCCTTGGGAGAGAAGCATGGACCTACTTCTGTTCAGATTGGCTAGGGCTAGACTGGGGGGGGGGGGGCAAATGGAGGAATGTGAAAGATTTTAAAATCTGTGCGGCCAACTGACATGTTACTCATTCTGTGCGTCAACTAGATTAAATTACAGTGATATCAAATTTATATTTATAGATAGACAGAGATATATATAGAGAGAGAAAAACCAAAAATCTAAAACTTTGAAAATAAATTAGCTATATTCTGACACCTTTTTTTATTTATATTTCTGTATGTGGGACTACATAACCAGTACTATTTATTTATATCATTTTGGGGAATGTCTGAAAACAAAAACAACCACCTCTAGTCTCAGATAGCATATCTGATCTCATTAAGGGAAGAGACATATTCCTCACTTTTTATAGTTCAGCAAACTGCTAGTCATATATCTAGAAGAGTAAATACATGTCAGCAAAGAACACAAAAGAAACTGCAGATAATGGCTCTGGGTAAAGAAAAATAAAAGTATTGGAAAAATTGAGTCAAAGTCCAAACTTGAAACGCCCCTTGAACCATTTAAGCCTGATCCAGAAGCCTCAAGTTTTCAAACTTACATCCATTTACTAGAATGAATTTAACATGCAGATTTGATCTAACCACTGTGAACATAAGCCACATATTTGACTTTTTAGTTCATGGAAAAACACAGTACATTTACTTATTAAGCATAATAATATAACCCTAAGGATCAAAAGCTTATACCCTCAATCCCCATCTACATGAAAACCAGACAGACATCTTTCACAAAACATTACTTTATGTGCTATCTGAAGGGCATGTGCTTTTTTTTTTTTTAAATAAAAAAACACACACACACAACACACTTTCTGCTGACCACTGCCTTCACAAGCATGCACTCTTTCCTACTGTATTCCTGTGCTATCAGTCCCTTTGTGGACAGGATAGATCATAATTATATTTAAAAGGGGTCTTTCAACTCTATTTTATTTAATACTGCTGCTTAACCTCTTCCTACCTCAGCCATTTTTTGATTTTCGTAGTTGTTCCCCGCCTTCCAAAAGCCATAACTTTTTTTATTTTTCCATTCACAGAGCTATATGAGCGCATAGTTTTTGCTGAACCAATTGTACTTCATAATGCTATAATGTGCAGCAATAATGTCACCTGTTTTCTATGGGTCAGTATGGTTCCGGGGATACCAAATTTAGGGTAAAGGCCCCACGTTGCGGAAACGCAGCTCTTTTTGTTGCAGATTTTGTTGCGTTTTTTTTGAGCCAAAGCCAGGAGTGGATTGAGCAAAAGGGAGAAGCGTAAGCATTTCCTATATATTTCTTATTCCTTTTGTAGCCATTCTTGGCTTTGCCTCAAAAAAACGCAACAAAATCTGCAACAAAAAAAAAGCTGCATTTCCGCAACGTGGGGCCTTAGCCTTATATAGTTTTTGTAAAGTTTTAAAATAGTAAAACATCCAAAATAAAATTTTTATATTTCCCTGTACAGGTCTTTTTTTTTTTGTGGGGATAATTTAAAAAAAAAAAAAAATTTATGCCATTTCGTGACGTCAGCCAGGGACCTGTATACAGAAGAATGAAGTGGGCGTCGCTGGAAGCCGAGGCACGGGGACAGGCGAAAAATGGTTTGTTATGTTTAAGGGCCTCTCAGCTACAGTATTAAACAAAATAATGAGTTGGAACACCCTTTTAGGCTAAGGACCCACGTAGCGGGCCGCAGCAATAAAGCACTGTGGGAAAAGTCGCGGCGCAATACTTTTCGCAGGAAGTCCGCAAAGCTAACCTCTGCGGACTTTCTGCTTCCATTATACCAGTAGGGAAACCGTCGGCATTTCCGTAGGTATAACTGACATGCTGCGGCTTCCAAAACTGCAAAGGTTTTGACAATCGCAGCGTGTTCGCTATGAGTATTTTTGCTCAAGGTGTGGATGGGATTCAGCAGATTCACCTTGCAGTGACTGTAAAACACCATGTGGGGCCCCGGCCTTAAAGGAGTTTTCCACGATTATAATACTGATGACTTATACTTGGCCCCTTCACTGATTACCAAGCACATTGTCAAACATTGTATAGCGACTGTGCTTGATATTAGTTCAGCCCCATCCACTTGAATGGGAGTAACCTGCAAACAGGCAGTGTGACCCATGAATGTGACGTAACTGACCAGTGAAGAAGAAATGGTGTTGAATTAGAATATTATAACTGAATTTTTTATTTTTTTTTAAAAAACAAAACACACGAACTATGTGCTAAAACTTACTAGACTACTTTCAGTTAATTGAACAATGTGTTGGAACATGCAACACTCCTTTAAATATTCTGAATAATTACTGGCGCACAAGTCGCCAGTAGACAAAAAAAAAAAAAACCCACACACTCCACATGTTAAAACAAGAGTTTTTTTTTTTTTGCCAGCTTTGAACAACTTAACTCATTAAGAGCTTTAAAAAAGGACTGTGCAATACACACAAGAAAGCAGCAAAAGAATATGGATATGTGCAAGACTTAATAAAACACACTTATGTCATATATCAGTGTTTCTACACCTTTTTAAGCAAAGTAACCCATAGAGAGAAAAACTCAGTGATGTTAAAGGAGCGAGTGGTAAGCTGCATTCATTACTTACCACTGGGGCAGACTAAGGGTACCATGGGTCTGGGGCTGTTCAGAAACTGTGGGGCCCCCCTGTTTTATGCCAAAGATCCTTGTGATCCCTTTGTTATTTTTACTCACCTCCCCAGGACCTTCTCTAATTATACTATGGGGTCTCTTGAGACCCTAGAATAAATTAGTAGTTTGTGGGTGGCAAATCCCATGAACTACCATTATTAGGAGGGGGCTCTCAACACAAGGCATATCCCCAGAGATATGCATACTGCATAGTGAGAACCACTGCCACATACCATACCAGGCAATCGTAGGAACGACAGGCCTAAGGTTATATACACACAGTCATGATCCGTCCATGAAACATGGTTCATGTGCGGCTGTAATTCCAATCTGACGAACTCACGGCATCATATTGAGTTATGATGCAGTAAGTTTCTAAATGTATATACTTCCTGCTCTGTACAGTAATGCTCTGGCAATTCAGCCGCTGACAGAATCTTAACTATTATGAAGTTAGTTCCATTCACATACAGCTGCATCTCAATAAATTAGAATATCTGTGTAACGTTTACAGTGAAGGAAATAAGTATTTGATCCCCTAACAACCATTAAGAGTTCTGGCTCCTACAGACCAGTTAGACGCTCCTAATCAACTCATTACCTGCATTAAAGACAGCTCTCTTATATTGTCACTTGTATAAAAGACTCCGGTCCACAGACTCAATTAATCAGATATTTTTTATTTTAAATTAGGCTGGTGGAGGGTTAAAAACAAACAAACACACACACACACACACACACACACACACACACACCTGTCCCCGGTGCAGTCTGGTCCTCCTGTCCTTGTCGTACGTAACTGCTGAGGCCAGTCAGCGGCTTAAGAAAAGGGACGCGGGACATCACAGCCGACACGGACTTTTGCCGCAAGAAAACATCGGAGAAGTAGGACCTGAGATGCAGTAGAGCTGCTTTCTTCTTTTCAGCTTCCCTGGCCGACTTAAAAAAAAAAAAAAAAAAAAAAATTGTATCCTGGACAACCTCTTTAAATGTCTAACAGATTCTGATCCCACTAATGCCATGTAAGTGCATACGTAGCTCTTTCAATTCACTTTTATGGGGGTTCAGAACAGCCAAGGAAGTGCGCTCACTTGTTTTGGGAACTCCAGTAAAAGTGAATGGAGATAGTCACCTGTCTATTCACTGTAACTAATTGGAACATGAGGGGTTGCAAGACTCCTGTTCTGGAGATAGGTGTGGATCCCAGAGCTGGAGAAAAAACCTTTAAGGCTTCATGCACACGACTGCAATTGTGGACAAAACTACGGGCCCAGCCGTAAAACTACGCACAGCCGTAGTTTTTGTGGCTATGTGTCCGGGCCACATTGAAGAGCCAAAAATTATGAAGCAGATCCTATACCTGTACACATTTGTGGCTCGGCCCATTCAATAGAATGGATGGGTCAATGAAAACCAATCCGGGTGCCATCCACGCTGTTTTCACTGACCCGCAGACTGCACATCAACATGTGCATGAAGCCTTAGATACTTATACCATATCCTGTGGATATACCACTAATGTCTGTGGCCAATGAACTCAAAAGAGTAGTTTCTTCTAAGTAGAGAGCAATTGCAAAGAGTATCTCTCTCTGGAGGTCATGGCATCTATTACTCAGACAATATATTGATTGCAGTAGGTACCATGTAGTGCTTAAAATTCCCTCTGTGGCACTGCAGGGAATTGCAAAATTACAGCTGATCACAGGAAGTCTTGTCAAACAGATAGAGAGTGTCCAAAGTGGACAACGCCTTAAAAATAATTTACCAGGGCTGTGGAGTCAGTAGGCCAAACCACCAACTTGGACTCCATTTTCCCAAAGCCAGACTGACTCCTTCTTAAACAGCTTCCAGCCACTGTGAGTCAGAAGCAGTAAGGCTTGGTTCACATCTGCGATCGGGTTTCCGTTTGGGGGGTCAGTTTGGGGAACGGAAATCTAATCCGCATAAAAAAGTGGTTACCTTAGGAAACCCAAGGACCCCATAGACTATAATGGGGTCCGTGTGGTTTCTGCTCGGTTTCCGCCCAAAAAGTGTGGAAAAATGCGTAGAGAAAAGTCCTGCTTGCAGCGCTTTTCTCTCCGCATTTTTCATGTCGAGAGGGGAACGGAATCCCCAAACGTACTGCAAGCGCAGGTGTGAACCCAGTGTAAACCTTCTAATATACTGAAAAGAGAGTGACTGAAATCCTATGAAAGTTAATATGTAACAAACTATGGGTGTAATTAATTATATAATATTAAAAGTTTTGTAATATAAACAGAATCATGCTATTTTGAAATCACATTCCCGACTGTTTGAAGTACAGCTAGTACTTCAATCTAAGCTTTCTTATGATACCAGAAACAATTTTCTAGGTGGGATAAAACCAAAGATACAGCTATTGGAAGTGATCATCCTTCAGCTCTATGTACTGCATGGAGGACAGGGTCTCCCTGGCAATACTTAGAGCATTGCTAATGGGAAATTTATAGCCGGTTTTCTATTAAAACTTTGATAGATTACTAAAGTATATTACAAATATGTCCAACCCCACCCCTCCCCCGAGAAAAATAAAATAAAAGGGAGTTATACTTTAAAGAAAAACACAGGTAGAACTGAGACTAGCAGCACAGAACATAAGAATTTTGACAGCCATTATAACAATGCTTTTTTGACAAACTCTCAACTGACCCCTTAAAAAAAAAAGAAAGCTATACCTTTCCAAGTTCAGATGTTTTTTTGCTAAAGCCCGTTGCACATGATCATGTGCGGGTTGCCAGCCATGACTGAACGGCAAGGCCCGCGCTTTCGCGGCCCCATTCATTCAATGAATAGGGGTCGCAGAAGCATGGCCGCAAAACTGGACAGGAATAGGACCTGTCCTTAGTTTTGCACCCCGGACTGTTGGTAATACACGGTCATGTACATGGGCCGACAGAAATGAATGGGTCAGTGTGCTATCCGGGAAAAACCCGGATAGCACACTGACCTAGCCCACAGTCTTGTGCAAGGGGCCTAACGTTGTATCCACACTTGGTTTTAATGTGGTGCTATTTTTCCTCAGCTGTAACCCCACATACATCTGACCTATAAAGTGACAGGGTTTTGTATCCTTTAGCTGCTGGGTTTTGTCAAGGTTCTCTATGAAGACACAGATATCTATTATAAGTTTCCAAACATGCAGCCATGTCTTTTCTCTGTTCTCTCAAACCATTTAAAAAAAATAAATAAAAAAATATATAGGATTACTACGTGTCAAGAATAACATCCACATGAATATTAGAACCCAAAGTTTCCCAGCAGAACATTGCCCAAAATGTTACACTGCCTCATCCAGATTGCTTTTTCCCATGGTGCATCCTGGTGATAACTTTTTCCTCAGATAAAAGATGCATGTGCACCCAGCCTTCCACATTAACTAAAATGAAGTGAAATTCACCAGAGCATGCCACCCCTCGTCCACTGCTCTACTGTCCACTTATTATGCTTAGGAGCATTAACATTGTCAGCAATTTATGCTACTGTAGCTCTTCTGTGGGATCGGAACAGGTAAACTAACTTGGCTCCTCAGGGGCATAAGTAAACCTTGGTTGTTCATGACCTTGTTGACTGTCCTTCCTTGAACATCTTTTGGTAGGTACTAACTACTGCATACTTGAACAGCCCACAAGACCTACTGTTTTGGAGATACTCTGACGCCAGTCATCTAGCCATCACAATCTAGCCTTTGTCAAGTCGCTTAGATCATTACATGTATTCATTAGTCCAACAAATAAATGGGGTTTTCCGGCCAAAACTGCATTTTCATACTCATGACCACAAGATGATATCCACAGAATAGGTTATCAATACCTGACCTGTGTATCTGACACCCAGACCCCACACAGATCCACTTATCTGTACGCCTCTAGGTATCATGCTACAGCAGTGGATAGAGACTGGAAGTAATCTGTTTCTACTCATGTAATAGGAGCGGAGCTGCACCCCATCCACTGCATAGCGGGGGTGCCAGGGAATTGTAGTTCTGTTCCTATTACTAGAATAGGAGCAGACTGTTTCCACTACCCGTCTATATGCTGTAGGTTTCAGCACCCAAAGGCAGTCAGAACAGTGAGTCAGAACAGTGAGTTTGTACAGAGTCTGTACAGGGTCTTGGTGTCAGACCCCACAGATAAGATACTGATGAGCCATCCTGTGTATAAATCATCAGTCTGTGCAACGCATTTGAGGCCAGAAAAACCCTGCTGCTACCGGTCCCTGGAGCCTGAGGGGGCCCCAAAGGTCCCTCTGACACAAAATATTCCAAAATTGTAAATGGCACAAGGTAGGGAGGGGCCCCATTACAGATTTTGCATCAAGGTTAGGAACTTTAAGGCCCCTTGCAGATGACCGTGGACAAGATCAGTGTGTAATCTGTGTTTTCCCCCGATAGCACACTGACCCATTCATTTATATGGGCACATGCACACGACCGTTATTTCCTCTGATCAGTGTGTGGGCCGAGAGTCCATGCTGCATAATATAGAACAAGTCCTATTGTGTTCAGTGTTTGCGGAATGGACTCGTCCATAGAAGCCTATGGGAGACTAAAAACCTATAACACCACACTGATATACTCAGTGTGCCGTTTGTTTTCGCAGACAAGTTAGGGACATCTTTAGATGTCTGTGTTTTTTGTTTTTTTTTGTGGATCTGCAAACTAGGATCACACACTGAAGACACTCTGTCCTTTTTTGCGGACATACTTCACTGCAGACACACTGTCCGCAAAATAGGAACAAAGATTACTAGTTTGCTGACCGCAAAATACACACGGCTGTCTGAAACTAGCCTAAGTTACATTTATGCTTGCCACCTAAAATATCACTTTTCTTTACAGGTGACATTTTAACTAGACAGTGTTATTCACTTCACCCGCCAGTGGTTTTAATGTGGTGGTTGATTGAAGCACATACAGTGGGGAAAAAAAGTATTTAGTCAGCCACCAATTGTGCAAGTTCTCCCACTTAAAAAGATGAGAGGCCTGTAATTGTCATCATAGGTAGACCTCAACTATGAGAGATAAAATGAGAAAACATATCTAGAAAATCACAGTCAGATTTTTAAAGAATTTATTTGCAAATTATGGTGGAAAATAAGTATTTGGTCAATAACAAAAGTTCATCTCAATACTTTGTTATATATCCTTTGTTGGCAATGACAGAGGTCAAACGTTTTCTGTAAGTCTTCACAAGGTTGGCACACTCTGTTGCTGGTATGTTGGCCCATTTCTCCATGCAGATCTCCTCTAGAGCAGTGATGTTTTGGGGCTGTCGCTGGGCAACACGGACTTTCAACTCCCTCCAAAGGTTTTCTATGGGGTTGAGATCTGGAGACTGGCTAGGCCACTCCAGGACCTTGAAATGCTTCTTACGAAGCCACTCCTTCGATGCCCTGGCGGTGTGCTTGGGATCATTGTCATGCTGAAAGACCCAGCCATGTCTCATCTTCAATGCCCTTGCTGATGGAAGGAGGTTTGCACTAAAAATCTCACAATACATGGCTCCATTCATTCTTTCATGTACACGGATCAGTCGTCCTGGTCCCTTTGTAGAGAAACAGCCCCAAAGCATGATGTTGCCACCCCCATGCTTCACAGTAGGTATGGTGCTCTTTGGATGCAACTCAGCATTCACTCTCCTCCAAACACGACGAGTTGTGTTTCTACCAAACAGTTCTACTTTGGTTTCATCTGACCATATGACATTCTCCCAATACTCTTCTGGAACATCCAAATGCTCTCTAGCAAACTTCAGACGGGCCCGGATATGTACTGGCTTAAAGGGGTATTCCCTTTAACATAACTATTTTTAAATTTGTAGATAATTAAAAGTTAAACATTTTTGCAAATATAAATAATTAGACATTTTGCAGAGTTTTAAAGATTTTCTCTAAATATCTTGTGGTCACAAGTTGTTGTCTTGATCGGTTGCCAGTGGATACGACCATGAATGCAGGACCTTTCTAAAGTCACAAAATCAGCCATGATGTCCTTATTGTGGCCGTGATATCTTCTCATACATGTAGTGTCCCTGCCTGATAATCTAGCTACAATAAGAAAATCATGACTGGGTTCCTGAGAAGTCCCAGACCATAGAAAGTTTTTGCATTCGTGGTCATATCCATTGGCAACTGATCAAGACAACAGACTCTCACCACTAAGAAAGTTAGAGAAAATTTTTAAAAGTCTGCAGAATTTTTAATTACTTATATTTGCAAAAATGCTTAACTTTTACTTATCTACAAATATAAATAGGATTATGTTCATGGGAAAACCCCTTTAAGCAAGGGGACACGTCTGGCACTGCAGGATCTGAGTCCTTGGCGGTGTAGTGTGTTACTGATGGTAGCCTTTGTTACGTTAGTCACAGCTTTCTGCAGGTTATTCACTAGGTCCCCCCGTGTGGTTCTGGGATTTTTGCTCACCATTCTTGTGATCATTTTGACCCCACGGGGTGAGATCTTGCGTGGAGCTCCTGATCAATGGAGATTATCAGTGGTCTTGTATGTCTTCCATTTTCTAATTATTGCTCCCACAGTTGATTTCTTCACACCAAGCTGCTTGCCTATTGCAGATTCAGTCTTCCCAGCCTGGTACAGGTCTACAATTTTGTTTCTGGTGTCCTTCCACAGCTCTTTGGTCTTCACCATAGTGGAGTTTGGAGTGTGACTGTTTGAGGTTATGGACAGGTGTCTTTTATACTGATAATGTCAAACAGGAGCCATTACTACAAGTAATGAGTGGAGGACAGAGGAGCCTCTTAAAGAAGTTACAGGTCTGTGAGAGCAAGAAATCTTGCTTGTTTGTAGGTGACTAAATACTTATTTTCCACCATAATTTGCAAATAAATTCTTAAAAAAAAAAAAAAAAAAAAAAAAATCAGATAATGTAATTTTCTAGATACGTTTTCTCATTTTGTCTCTCATCGTTGAGGTCTACCTATGATGTCAGTTACAGGCCTCTCATCTTAAGTGGGAGAACTTGCACAATTGGTGGCTGACTAAATACTTTTTCTCCCTCACTGTATTTTAGAACAAGTAGTAATTAAAAGTTTGTCAGGTCCAAAGTGACTTCAAAGCCAATAATTGTGTTGTGTAGGGGCCTTTAATAGGAATAGAAACATTATTTTATGGCCACAATCTGAAGCAATGGAAGATCATCTTTTCACGCATGTGCATATCAGCCTGTAAGGGCATCGGGAGGGGCCCGTTTTCCCAGATTTGCTTACAGACAGCAGGCAAAGGCTGAGGATATCAATCACTGCTGAAGAGACTGTGTTAGTTGAGGATTCAAAATGAAAGCCAGAGCACCTATGACTAAGCAAATCTGAGAAAAATTGCTCCCACCTCCTATGCACTTGCAGGCCAATAAGATTATCCATAAAGAGTTGAATATTTTTGAACTGATTCATCGGTTAGTGGCCCCTACATAGCACTATATTTAGTTTGGGAGGCATTTTGGACCTAATTTCCTCACTTTAAAATGAATGCTAAGAAAAATGGATATGCTATGTTCTACCTAGTGTAAGGCTACAGAGATATGCTAGGTTCACACTAGCATTCGGGGACTCAGTCCACCATTGCGCTTAAAATATCGAATCATCGGAAACCCAGTGGACCCCATTATTGAGAGAGACCTATGTTATTGTTTGTATACTGGGGGAGCAGTATATCAACCAGGGACAGAAATAAACTTGACAAGCTGATTAGAAGGGCCAGCTCTGTCCTGGGGAGCCCACTGGACCCAGTGCAGGTGGTGGGTGACAAAAGGATACTGTCCGTGGTGAGCTCCATGCAGAAGAAGAAGTCCCATCCCATGCATGAGACTGTGATCGCGCTGAGCAGTACTGTCAGTGACCGACTGCTCCACCCTAGGTGTGAGAAGGAGCGCTATCGGAAGTCTTTCCTCCCCACCGCGGTTAGGCTGTACAACCAACACCGACCTAAGCGGAGATCATTACACACAGAGAACTGAAATATCTCTCTGCCTGTTAAATCCCCCCCCCCCCCCGCTACTTCCTATCTGTCTGTCGGCTATCAAAGTAATGCCTCTCACCTTGGAACATTCCTGTACATGTTGTATTTGTATCTGCTTATCTTGCTGCTGTAACACATTGAATTTCCCCATTGTGGGACTATTAAAGGACTATTATTATTAAAAAGTTATACAACTTTCCAGTATAGTTTCTGTATCAATTCCTCACTGTTTTCTAGAGCTCTGCTTGCTGTCATTCATTCTGCTTAAAAAACCAGTGGATAAAAATCAGCTCATGGTCATGTGATGAGCACACAGGTGCAAAGCTCATTATCAGGCAGATGTCTGATTACTGTGCTGTGACTACCGAACTGTGCACCTGTGTGTCCATCACATGACCATGGACTGATCTTTATTCACTGGAAGTAAGCAGAATGAATGACAGCAAGCAGAGATCTAGAAAACTGTGAGGAATTGATAAAAAGTACAGTATATTGGAAATTTGTATAACTTTATTATACAAACATGTGTCTCAATATTGGTCTCAAAGTGGCCAACCCCTTTAACTATGCAAAGAGAGAGACTCTGCACAGTTTAGTTACAAGATTCAGAGGTCAGGCAGATGAATTATTGACTTAGGTGCACTTCAGCCTATGTGATATTTACAGAGTCATAAATACCTCAGTAATAAAATAAGACTGCCTGCATTTCAGAGGGATGAGAGGATGTGCTTTACCCCATATTCACACGACAGTGAAAATCGTCCGTGTGACGGCCGATTTTTAACAGCCATCTCATAGCCACATTAACTTCAATCTTTGCAAATTCATATGACCGATATTTTGATGGTCCATTGTCAAGGACCAGCAAAATATAGACCATGGTCTATTTTTACTGTTTTCATGGATCTCTCCATATACTTTAATGCAGAGGTCCCCAGTGACCGGGCCACTGATCACTTGGTAGCGGGCCGGCCTCTGTAGCCTACACCAGCAGATCACTAATGCAACTCACAGGACCTATTCTTGTACAAAGGATGTGTGCATCTTCTAGTCCACTCCCGGAACCTTTGCTATGGTGCTGCTGAGACCAGGGAGAAAAATAGAAGATGCACACATCCTGTGTGCTAGAACAGGTTCAAGAAACTGCATTTCTGAGTATAATGATAGTAACAGTATGTGGGGGGTACTACTATTACCACAATTAATCACATTAGTTATGTGGGGAGGTAATACGGTACTATTACAGTAATAGTACCCCTCCACAGGAAATAGTCCCCCCACATAGGTTATAGGGCCCCTGTCACCTGTAGGGGACCTATTAGGGCCCATTCACATGAAGTAATATGAAGAGGAATTAAAAGCAGTTGTCCAGCCTAAAATATTTTTAAAATAGGCTGGGGGAGGTGAAAAAACACATTCACCTGTCCCTGGTACCCTCCCTGTGCTGGGCTGTCTTCTTGCAGTGGAATTCTTCGTCCAGCTCCAACGTGGTGACATCATACGTCACTTCCTCAGTCACGTGTGGAAGGTACTTGTGCCGGAAAACAACAACGGAGCTGCAGGACCGGACCGTGCTAGGAGGCACCGGAGCACCAAGGACAGGAGAGTATTTTTTATTTTATTTTTTTTTAATTTCACCTCCCTCGGCCGAATTAAAAAATAAAATTTCAGCCCAAACAACCCCTTTAAAGGCTAAAGCCCAATGTAGTGGGCCGCAGCAAAAATGTGCTGCGGAAAAAAATGCGGCGGTAATACATTGCGGTTTTTCCCGCAGCACTTTTCACAGAAAGTCAGCAGAGGTTTCCTCTGTGGACTCTCTGCTTCCAGTATACCTATAGGGAAACCGCCAGTGTTTCCATAGGTATAATTGACATGCTGCGATTTCTAAAACCTCTGTGGACTTTCTGTGAAAAACGCTACGGGAAAACCGTGATGCGTTTCCGCGCTTTTTTGCTGAGGCCCGTTACGGGGGGCTTTAGCCTTATGGAGCTCCTTCCATATCACCTCTAATTGAGTGAAGGCCCCACCCTACCCATACTTTTATTAAGGGAGCTCTCCATACCACCAAAAAGTTATGCATAATATGGAGAGAAATCTCCCTTAATAAAAGTATAGGTAAATGTAATTATTAAATATGCACTTTATTGTGTTTTCTTATGACCCACCACTTAGTGGTCCTTGGTAGAAAAAAGGCTGGGGACCACTGCTGTAATGGATGTCCATTGGGTGCAAAACGGTTTTACAACACATTCGTGTGAATATAGGCTTATAGGACCATTATGAGCATAGCAGAAGCCAGAATTCCATTCACTTTGCAGGTACTGTAAAACGCAGCATTTTTTGGCGTGGAGTTTCTGCAGCAGCAAAAACACTGTGTTTTCACATCATGGAGCTTCAGCCCAAGACTGTAATCCGACAGCTGCAGTATGGTAAGTGTGAGGTGGGGGAACAACTTCCCTGTAGCATATACTGTATATATATTTTCACGCACACGGATGCCCTAATATATTACTTTCTATAGGTTAGTGTACACAGCTATCCTCTTAGTATATACTGTATATATAGAGCTTATATATCTTAATATGGCACAGCTATGGCTCTAGAATAAGAAATCTGCTAGTCTGTAAAAAGCGAAAAAGTGGATTTTCACATTCTCTCATCCCTAGCATTTACTGTATACATCAATCCATATTTTTGCCATGTTATTTAGCCTTAATTTTACAGTGCGTTAGACCTATGTAGAAATTGATGTGTGTTTTTGAAATTGAAACCTCTTAAAGAAAGACTGGAAAACGCAACAAAACTTGAGTTGCTCATTTTGGTGCTTACAAATTGGGAAAATAAAGTTTAATGAATGAAGATTACACTAAAAAAAAAAAAAAAAAAAAAAAAAAAAAAGGAAAGAGAATTTCTCATACCTTTCTGACAGAGGCGAAGCCTCAGAATAAGAAACGTCTATGTATTTGTTGCATATTTCATACTAAATGAAAGACTGCAAGACATTCTTTGGGTGACACCTAAAACATAATTCTTAAATGACTTGGTTTCAACTTCAAATAATTGAGACATTCCTCTGAGTCAACTAAAGAAACAAACAGTACCTGCCTGGAGGGGAATTTCACTATTTTACGAACCACAAGAATCTTATGGTTTGTCTGTAACTGTGTTTAGAATGCCATCTGGTAACCACCAGTGAATCTTCACCTTCACAGGTACTTTAAAATAGCACATTCCTTTGCATATACGATCAGTACTACAGCTTTACAAAAGCCCTGCATGACCATTTTAAGGTTCTGGTCAAATTACAGGGTTTTTTTTTTTCCCCTTTCAGTCTGGGATTCTAGTGTTTTCAGTAGCCAGAACAGCGTAATATGCCATGAAAAACAACGTAAATTAAATAGCAATCTGCCGGACCACATTAGTTAATGGGAGCTACCAGGACAATTGATCCATCATGATTTCATTAAGAACAGTAGTGTGTACAGAGCCTAGGAGAACATCTACTGGATAGGGAAATAAAGCTCTATCAGATTGTAGAAGAATGTATAGGACATAATTGAAAGCCTCCATGTCACCCAACTTTCCCAGGTAATCAAGGCATTTCAGTTTCAGCAAATAAATGCTATACCTTTGACACACACACACACACAAAATAAGTTATATAATTTTACTAGATGCTCTCTGAATTTAACTCAGAGAGAATACAATTCCAGAGATCCTTAAAATGGTTTTCTAGGCTTAGATAATATGGGTGTGTGAAACTTCACAAACAACACAAAGCTGGACCCAATTTTCCTGCACTCCCTCGTAGGTACTGCTGTGGCCGTGATTCCTCCACATTAAATGGAACTGACTCCGAATATGGTTGTCCAAAGGTGAATTTTTTATTTGGAGTATACAGATAGCAATAAATGCAACAAAATAAAATAAAAAATAAAAGAAAAACCAGGTAGTAACGCGTTTCGGAGTCTACTGCTCCTTCCTCAGACTCCACTGGTATACTGATAGCCATTGTTTAGCGCACATGTGCTCTTTAGATAAACAATAGTGTGATCATATGGTTGAAAGTGAGTATGTATGTTTACAGCCCTAATGAGCGTAAGCTGTGTTTACATAAATTGCTGCCAATTTTGAGTACCGTGTGTGTAACCTTTGCAGGAAATGTGTATTTTTGGGTTTTTAAGGATGCTAAGATATCAATTAATATGTGCATACCCCAGACACAGTATTATTCTTTTAAAATTATTGTGCATGATTGTTTTAAAGTGTTTTTTTTTTTTTTTTTTTTTTTTAATTTAACCTAATTGGTCACAGGTCAGTGCTTTCTACTATATAAGACTGCACTAAACAATGGCTATCAGTATACAACTTTTCTAGGCTTAGGATATTTATAATCTATAGCACATCCAGCACCCCCCACCAACTCGGCTGATACCAGCTGCTGCTGGAATGTTTAAAGGAGATACAACAATGTTGTCCTGTCATGTCTAAATCAGCCACCCTTTGAAGAAAATACCAAGTTATAATACCCAGAGTTTAATTTCTCAACAAAATATAAAGCAGACATAATGCCTTTGTTAGTGTAAAATAAATCCAAAAAACAAAAGCTTGAACATTCAGCTGTAGCTACGTATGGCACCTTGTGAACTCAAGCATCAGGTCCATAATTAATGCAACTGGCAAAGTCTACTGTAGATGGTTACTGCAGTGAAGAGAAAGAAATAGAACAAATATGGCAACAATTCAGCCACAAAAACCATCACTGCAGTGGGCAATGCAGATTTCAGAACAGAACCAAGGGAGACAACCATAAGAGGCTGTGCACTAACCCAAAGACCACATAAATGAAAGAGGACATTGCAGTTCATGGCTGGTGATTAAAAAGGTTTTACACTACTGTGAAATGGCAAAAAAAAAAAAAAAAAAAAAAAAAAAAAAAGAGTTTAGGAACCAGTGACTCGTAGTTAAGATTCCATATTTGTCAATAAGAAGGAGGATAACACTTTGAACAATAAGTATAAAAAAAAAAAAAAAAAAAGCAAAGCAAGACAAAGCAATCTTTGACATTATTTCATCAAAACTTGTTGACTTTCAGCAGATTTCCCTTTCCTGCAGATAATCAGTTACATGCTTAGTAAGAACCACATATAATGCAGTATTTAAAATATATACAATATGTAGTATTTGTCAGCCCAGCCTTTTAGCAACAACCTATAAATATCCCATGTGTAGGCCTAATAATTTCTACTACTCGACGATCATCTAGTACTGTAGTTTACAATGATTATTCCAGGATGGCAATTCATTATTCACGGGGAGGACTCTGTGCAGTTCACAATGCTGAACAAGATAAGGGAAGGGAATCTCTCTCCTTGGGGAGAGCACCAGTGAAGGTGTGTAGAGTTTTGAATTGCCTTGCCCCACTAAGCATCTACATGAGAAAAAGAGCTGGGAAGCCAAGCGCCCTCTGCTGGATGTAACAGATCCTCAATTTGCTTTTGACCCACTGAGTCTTGAGAAAGCAAGAAGGATTTCCCTAGCCAGCAACACTCATCTGCATACAGGGCTGTTCGGGATTTCTGTCCTTCATCAGTGCAGAGCAGAGTGAATTGGCTGGTTTTGTGAGAGGCAATGAGTGGCTCAGGGACGGGAATCTCGCTCCTTGTGGAGAGCACCAGTGAAGGTGTGTAGAGTTTTGAATTGCCTTTTTGCAAGATAAGGAATTTCTACTCTACTGCATGCATTGCAGAAACTCATCAGCAGATTGCTTGAATTACCAGGTTATATTCATTATGGTCACAATTTGGCAGTAACACACTATGTTAAGACTCTCTCCGACAACATATACTTGTGTATGGAAATACTGTAGTAACTCATCAGGGATTCTGAATATCTGTGCAAACAGTGAATTTAGATTATCTCTGTTTGGACCACCTAAACCTAATCACTTAACTATAGAGAATTTTTCTTTAATGTTGAAACTACGGTTACAAAGTCAAATTCTTTTCTACACAAACACACACATTTCTGATTTTTAAGAGGATCATGAAAATGGCATTACCCACTACACAGAGTTATATATTCAATACAGGCTTTCGTCTCTCACCACAAGCATCAGATCTGATTTCTTCTCACTGGGCCACCTCGCTGAGTTTTTTTTTTTTTTTTTACTAAAAATAAAATCCCCCAGCAAGAACAAGGGTTAAACATGAGGATCAATATCTTTTTCACATGGTACAGCCACAACGTACTCAATTCGCATACATTTTACTTTTTTCTATAGCAATTTTTGGAGCTTTTTAGAAGAAAAGCTTTTTGTCTCTGAAAATGATATACAGGTGCATCTCAATAAATTAGAATATCTTTGAAACGTTCATTCATTTCAGTAATTCAATTCATAATCACCGTCTTCCATGATTGTGTGTCCTACTGAACCAGACTGAGGGACCATTTAAAGGCTTAGGAAACCTTGGCAGGTGACACACTGAATTTACAATACTGAACTTTTTTACAATATTCTAAATTTTCTTAGATTTGGGTTTTCATTACCTGTAATCCATAATCAACATTTACAGAAATAAAACAATTGAAATAGAACACTCTGTGTAAAGAATCTAGAAAATATATGTCACTTTTTTATTTAATTACTGAAAGAAATAAACGTTTCAAAGATATTCTAATTTATTGAGATGCACCTGTTTATTTTGAGGATTCATTTTTCAATATAAAAGTAGTAGTCAAGTTCTCATAGTGAGTCATGCTACTACCAAACCTCTCCACTAATGCATATTTAATTAGATTATGTCAGCAGTAAATTGGCTATAAACCTAATCTAGAGAAGTCGGGGTATGCCAAAGCACCTTTTTCCTTTACCAGGGCTCCCATTTAGGGGGTGTTCACACTACCGTTGGTGACCGTCAGTAGTGTCCGTTACAAGATTTTAGCATCGGACACTAGCTAAACAGTCAGAAATCCGTTAAAATTTCCATTCATTTCAATGGGTTTTTATATTGTGTCCGTTTACACCAAATCCGTCAGAAGTCCGTTACTTTTTCGGACAAAAAAAAAAAAATCCTACATGCAGGACTTTTTGTCCGTTTGAAAAAAAACGGATTCTTGACGGACAGCAAGTGTCCCTTATTTTTTTTTTAACATTGAAGTCTATGGGTAACGGACTTATAACGAACAGTAACTGATAGTCATCAATTACTGTCCGTTATTTTATGTCCGTTTTTTTTCCTGCGCATGCTCAGAAAGCAGAAAAAAAAAAAAAAAAAAAAAAGCGGACAGTGTTAAGAAACAGACACTAACTGATGCTAATGTGTCCATTTTTTTAACTAATCTATTAATTGGATCAGTTAAAAAAAACAGACACATTAACATCAGTTAGTGTCCGTTATGATAGGTGTCAGTTTTTTTTTGGTTTGTTTTTCTTTTTTTTTAACGGACACTATCAGAACGGACATCAACGGTAGTGTGAACCCTGCCTTAGTGCGGTCAACAGTTTTGCAGGGTCAAAACTGTTGACAGTCTCTCACTACTGGTATGATCTGGTTTTAATATTTTTTTGCAAATTACTCAGATTTCCTAAAAATGGGCATAAAAAATGCTATTAGTTTGTAAAAAAAAAAAAAAAAAAAATTATTGACAGCAAACCCTTGTAGAGGATGGGCAACCCACAATTATAGGAGAAATCAGTCCAAAATTATCTTGATATGTCAAAAGGATCACATAAGTGCACCAAAAATAACTTCCATAGACAAAGAATCCAGATCACATACCATCATCATCATCATCGCTCAGAGATTTCTGACACTGAATCAGATATTAATCAAATCCTTAAATAAGGAATTCTTTATAAAGTTGTGTCAGGTTTCCAGTATCAAGTCACTGAGAAGTACAAATTGAGAGGAACTGTCCCAAGTGCTCTACAACAAACTGTTAAATGGGTTTCCATCAAGCAGTCACCCATAGCATAGGGGATAACTTGTAGATCAATGGGGGTCTGACCACTAAGACCCGCACTGATCAGGGGAACGGGGACTTTTGTCACTCATTCTAAATGTGGCAGTGGTCAAGCAGTGCTACTGAATGCTGTATTTTCATAATCAATGACCTTACCAATATAATCTTGTCACTTGTACCTGTACCTATGTTACAAAAAGCCTTCTATAACTTAAATCAAGAAGATATGTTTACTAAATATATATATATATTTTTTTTTTTAGCTTTCAGGAGTCTCTCATGTTAGGGCTTAAGCAGATAAGGTAATAAGGCAGATAATAAGGTAAATCGCTGTATATCATTATAGAGTGGAACTAAAAGTTCAAGCAAATCTATAGGACACCTCTAGATGTATTGATGAATACTGAGATATCAACAAGATGGTGCTAACTGCCCAAGGTTCACCTTTTAAACCCTAATAATTTTGTCCACCCTTATTTACCGTCAACATGTAGGACAAATCAGGCTTAAAAAAAGTTTGATGAGTAATAAACTAACAATCATGTTTGTGCTTTAAGAAACTAACCTTTCCAGTCACTGTAGGAACCTGTCTGACAGGATTAGAAGTCTTCATGCACTCTCTTAGGGTGAAAATGCATGTAGCAAATTAAGTACTTACTACTGCTCCTCCCCCACCACAAAAAAAATAAATAAATAAATACTTAACCTGTTGGCAGGTGCTGCAGTTAATACTTTTATAGCGAAGGCTACAGGCCAGAAGAGTTATGAATGTGTGCGATGAACAATGCAGTCATGGACAGCAGATCAACCCAGCCGCACAGGTTAGTTAGGATCACTTTTTTGTCAACATATAAATTAGCTCATTGGCGCAATGAGGGTGTTGCCATTGACAAATATGAAAGTGGCAAATCCCTCATTGCTCCAAAGAGTTTATTTGCAGATTGACAAAAAAACAGCGATATCTCAGTAACGGAGACACAATTTACAAGTGGAATCCACCATTTCACTCAAGTGACTCTAACCTATCTATCTGCAGGGCTGAGTTCTGGCGACAGACTCCATTTAAGCTGGCCATACCCATTAGTCTTTTGTTGGCTAAAACAGCATAAGCTTGCTGGCAAATAGACGGTGACTGTCCATTTGCAACAGCTGACTTTTCTCGGCCAAAAAAAGATTGGCTCTGTTTGAGGTTTTCTGCAAGGCATTGACCAAAAATTGCAGTGTTTGGCCTAATCAGCCAATATGTGCAGCATTGTTTGATTGGGTAGTTTGGTTGTTAAAGGGATGGGCCACTAACATTTTCCAGATATGTTTGTACTATCATATAATACCACTTTCTAGTATACGTTAAGTAGAAGCTCTGCGCTAATGCCTGTACTCTGTACAGTAAGCACAGTGAAGGCCAGTAAACTATGTGGAATCATACAGAGATCTAGTTCAAACATGGCTACTCATGTAGGGTTATATGACCTGGTCTGTCCATTAGCGGCCATCATTTAAAGGCACTGCTCATGCTATAACTCCCTAACTGAGCATAGTGTATTTCAATCAGTAGGCACATTAGAACTAAATCTCTCTATAGTCAGTGCAGTGAAGGGGAATAAACAACATAGGATCATATAAAATATAGGTATTATCGCAGAGCCTCTACTTACTGTATACTAGTAAGTGGCAATATATGCTACTACAAGCACATAACGGAAAAATAATGTTAAAGCGGCCAACTACTTAAATGTTCGTGGGATCTTTTGTACAAATGATCCATTGTAAATCAGAAAACCACATCTCAACCACACAAAATCTAATGTGTATGGCCAGTTTAAAGGGGTACCTGAGTTTATGAAAAGTTGAAATGTGCAGGGTGCTGGGCAGTCTGTTGTATGTTGTTTAAGTCTTCATACATGGTGTCCCATCAGTTTTTCTGCTGCCAATATCCCCATCATGGCTGCAGCACATTTTACATTTGTCTCTGAGGCTGAGCATGTACAATAAGAAGCAGTCTGTCCCCTTCTCATATACAATAAAAGTAGTTTGGTTTGTTTAGATGTAATTCTGCCAGGAGTAACTCTACAAGAGCAAACAAATAGTTGAGAAAAACCATCACATAAGACATCAGAGTAACTGATCTGAAGCGCAAATATAGATCAGATACATACAGATACCTTCTCAATTCTAGCATGTACTATGTAGGCATGACAAAGGAAAAGAGTAATCTAAGAGCACAGTCAGTAAAGCTGATTGCCCATGTGTGTAAGGATGTGAGGAGAATCAGCCCATCCCATCTGCATTCTGTGTGTGAAGAGAAATAAAACCCTCCCCAGTACGTACTTCCCTTGTAACAAAGCAGTCAACTGTAAATTAGCTAGAAGGGAGACCCCTAGTGGCAGGAACTTTAGGGACGTTTTTCAGACAAAAAGAAGCCACATTTTTAATTAAAGTTCAATACATGTTGGTCCAGAATTACATACTCTATGAAATGAGACTAAGTTTTCAGAAACGTTAGTGATAATTTAATTGAAAGTTATATGCAGTAGTCTCAACATATTTTTTTCTACATTTTTTTCTTTTACCTTGCTTCTCTTTTAAGAGAAGTCAAGCAATAGCTTATTTTCCCATGCGCTAAAATCCAACATGCCTAATCTTTTTATTACCCTAACATCTACCATAAAAGAATAGGAAGGTGGGCCTCCACACATCAGATAGCCAAAACTATTGGTTTTGCCTGGACCACTGAATTAAGGCTACATTCGCACGACAGAGGTGAAAAACGTAAATTTTTCATGGCCGTCTTGCACACGAGGGGCACCTGTTTTCATGGATCCCCATACATTTGAGTGTATGGAAGGATCCATGAAAATGGACAAAAATAGGACGAAGTATAATTTGATGGTGCGTGTCAAAATAACGGTCATATGAGTAGCCCCCATTCACTGACATTGAATTTAGTGCTGCCGTGCGATGTCCCAAAAAAAAAAATAAATAAATAAATTTATACCACACTGCCATTAATCACTTGTCATGTGAATGTAGCTTAATAGTGATCTAATTTGTACAGGCGCTAAAGCTTGGGAATTATTGAATCTGGAAAGGTTGTGTGAGAGCGGTCAAGGTTCCTTCAAACATACAATTTTTTTCTATATTTACAAAACACTTTTTTTATTTATAAATATCCACTACCACTACTAGTAGCTTTTTCATTCTGTTACAAAGCAAACAACCAGAAAAAGGCATTAAAATGTAGTGAACCTCTGTGTGTCTCTCTAGTCTAACGATGGCAACGTTAAAACGATTTGAAACGATGACAGAATGACAAATCAGTCTACATTTACCATGGTTTATGGGATATGCTTTGCAAAAACACCATATGGATAGTGCATTTCAAGACATCTCAATGGCAAGTTCATGACTTGCAGAAGGATCACCAATAATTTTATTTATATACCACCAACATATTCCACAGCACTTTACAAAACAGAGGGTACATGAAGAGACAGTATTAGACATTACAGTGTGACAAAGAAATTAACATATCAAACAATACAAGTGAGGGACCTGCTTACAAATCTACGAGATCACACTTGTCTCATTTCTGACCATCATTGTTTATGGCCTTCTTATAATTCAATGTTATATAGTGGCCCAGTTAAAGGCCAAGCAAAGAAATTTTGATAAAAGTAAGCAAAAGTAATACAACCAGTGAAACACATAAGCTCCATAGCAATTGCATCCCCTGAGTCAATGATGGTTACACCCTAGGACATGCACATTTTTTTTTATTGAAGGCACAGGGTGTGTATACAAAGGTGGAATACCTAACTACTTCAGTCGTGTGTGAGTGAATCTGTGTGCACGCAATATAAAGAAATTCATTCACTGATGCTCAGTATCTAAAAAACAAACAGGAAGCATTGTCTCTAAAAAGTCTGCTGTAGAGGCCTACACACCTGGAGATGTTACAATTCATAGCAGAGTTTGACACACAGGTGCAGGCTACAAAATAAATAAATAATACACTGTATACATCGGGAGGAAGCACTGGCACCAGATACATCAAGATATCCACAGACAATGGGCCCCCAAATGCCCCACCTCCCATAAAAATTTGGATACAAGATCAAAACAATACACATTACGAAAATGGTAAAAAAAAATAAAATAGCTAGCCGTTTTATGCCACTTAGGGTGGGTTCACACTTGCGCTTGAGTCCGTCCGCTGCCAATCCGAATGAAAATCTCGGGAAACAGGATAGGCACCGGATAGCGACAGGTTAGCGACGCATTGCTTAAAAACCCATTCATTTGAATGGGTTTTTAAAGCAATGCGCGGGTGTGCGCTTGCACCCTCTGTACCACGAAGCCGTTTTTTTTCGTCGGACACAAAGTCCTGCATGTCCGACTTTGTTTCCAACGAAAAAACTGGATTCGCGGTGCAGAGGGTGCAATCGGACACCCGCGCATTTCTTTAAAAACCCATTGAAATGAATGGGTTTTTAAGCAATGCGTCGCTAACCTGTCGCTATCCGGTGCCTATCCAGTTTCCCGAGATTTTCACTTAGAGTGGCAGTGGACGGACTCAAGCGCTAGTGTGAACCCACCCTTACCTGGCATAAAGCAACAAAAATCGTAAATTCCTATTTCATTTTATTCATATGTTTGAGTCTATGTCAAACATAATGGTAGCTAGTCTCCATCTTCCAGCTCAAGGAAAAATGTAAGTCAGTGAGAGCTTGCAAAGGGCCAGTCTGCTTGGAACAAACTTCCGGCAGCTGTAGTTGGGAAATCTACAGCAAAACTAGGTTCACATCTGTGCCAGGCTCTCCATCGTTCGGGTCCCCCTGCAGAACCCATTGACTATAATAGGGTTCCCCAGATGTGCTGTTTTCATACTGAAAGCTTGGGAAGAGAAAAGTCCTCCGTACAGGACTTTTCCTTCTGCAGATTTCAGGGGCGAAGTCTCCAGCGGAGACTCTGGCGCAGATGTGAACTTAGCCATGCCTGAGCTAAATGCATGTCTATCCTAAGATAAAATGGTAACAACATAAGGGCAGACTAGATTGACTGCAGGAAAACACCACATGGCCAATCTTCTATGTTTCTATATTTCTACAGGAAAGCAAAAAATCAAAATGGGATGAAATGGAAAATAAAAAAATAAACTGTAACTGTGCCATTTTCTTACATGTCTTGCTTTTACGGTGTTCAGTGCATTGTGCAGTATAAATTACATGTTATCTATATTTTCAGGGTGAGTACAGCGGTACCATATTTATATTTATGTTTTAATGCCTTTAAAAACTAACAAACTCAAACTTTGAAATAATAGGGGGAAAAAAATTGATTACTTTTAATCCAATTTTCTTTTCAACACACAACAGCGTTGATCAAATGGAATAAATAAACTTATGTTTTTATAGTATCAGAAATTTGTTATGCAGGGATGCCTAACGCGATATGCAGGAGGGTTTTTTTTTTTTTTTTTTTAAACAGGCCAATTTCTATGGTTGAGGACCAGACACATTTTTAGGTTAATTCTGGACATGCAGTTTTGAAGACTGTCAGGTTATTGAAATAATTTGTGTGTCTTTATTCGGAGATACTGGTGATTTGAACTGGTGATCATCAGACTGCTTGTACCACAGGCAGCAATACTACTGTACTGCAGTCTAAAGCAAACCCCTTTATAACTATTGAAGCACTAGTTCGCTGTTATACCTCTGGGTTCTCCTATTTTCACATGTAGGCATACAGATAAGAAAAATGAAGAAACTCCATCACAAGTCATATGTATGGCACTTTTTTTCGCTTTAAGTATCACTTCTAATTTTGTCACACACGTGGCTTAGCATTATGGAACTATACAGCTCTGATTTGTGCGAACAAGCCTTCACAGAAGGTAAAGAAAGGAGAACCAGCCTCCGCCAAGATCTCAATCTTAAACCTAAGATAATGTACAGCTTTAATAAAACACAGATATATTACATTGGTATAATATAGTGCACTTCCACAGTGTGATTATTGCTATAAATGAAAGCATCTGAATGACAGATTATAAAGTTGATCTGCTATACTTAAATTGTTGTTGAATTCGGACTTGTAAATATCCACTGGCCTGACTAATATATTTTCACAATATTGGAGTGGTGCTGAGGTGTAGATATGCAAATTATTACGTTTCAGTGCAATTACACCTGTAGAGTACACTGCAAACTATGTAACACAGGAGGCGTTCCACTGGAGGAATTTCTTCTCCAGTTAAAAAGATTAAAAAAACCTAAGAACTGTATAAAAGAAAAATGATATATGCTTATTGTTTTCTTTATTATTATCCCAAATATAGAGCAATGGTTCCAAGGTTATACACACACTATCTAAGACTGGTATTGGAAAATTACTTCTTTTAGGCTAAGGCCCCACATAGCGGTCTGCAGCCAAAAAGCGCTGTGGGAAAAACCGTGGCAGAAACACATTGCGGTTTTTCCCGCAGAGCTTTTTATATAAAGTCCACAGAGTTTTCCTTATATACCTATTCCATTATACTGTCAGCGTGTCCGTAGGTATAATTGCGATATGCAAAAACGTAAGCAATTTTCAAGTAGTAGCATTTCCGATGTGGATTATTTTCTGTAATGTGTAGAAGGGATTGACCAGAATCCCATCCACTTTGCAGTTAATGTAAAACACTGCGGTTTTTGTGGCCAAATCGCAGTGTTTACGCTACAATGGGCCCTGGCCTTAAAAGTGAACCTGTCATCAACTTTAAAGTATTGATAGACATGCTTACTCCATCAGTCTGTTACTTGTGAGCCAAGGTGTAGTAGTTTATAAAAAAAAAAACCAAAAAAAAACCCAAAAAACAAAAACACACACACACACACACACACACACACACACCTACATCCACAATCAGAAACTCACCAAATTAAATATCATAAAATACATGTTTATTGAGATTAAAATAAAGAGGACAATGTAAAAAAGAAGGCAAAACATGGAACACTAGTCACACATAAAGGTAATCCTGGATGGAGGGCAAGTACAACCACCACCAGTGGAAAATGATGCAAAAGCTGGGTGTAATAAACAGTCCTATGTACCACCAAGATAGGCTGCAATAGTAGGACAGAAAATGAGTCTGTATGCATATAATTATAAATCTGTATATATGGTATTAATGTATAGAGCTAATTAAAAGAACAAACTCCAAATAGTAAAACCTCAAGTATGAACAAATACATATATACTAGTGAAACGATATAGAGTACAACAGACTCACAGGATAAACATAAATAAAGGTGGAAAACAGGACATATACAAAGACTATAAACTAGGCAAGTACATCAAAGTTAATGAAGCATAATATCGCGTGTTTCGCCACGGAGGCTTTGTCCTTTACTGTGTCACTGTCACTGTGACCCAAAGAGTGTGAGACTTTCAGTTGCCACCGACTCCCCCCTCAAAAAACCACCCACAGTGCCCAGTCACAGTTGCAGTATCCTTGTGGTCAAAATGTAACTTCATTCATGTAAATTGATGAAGGGATAGCAAGGCGACACAGCAATCTCCGGTCATGTGGTGGGAGTCGTGCCCAAAGTTACTATGTAGCCTTAGCCAGAAAGTCATTGCCCGGCTTTCTTAGACCGTCAGAAGTGTCCGTTGCTATTGTCCGTTACAAGATTTTAGCATCGGACACTAGCTGAACCATCAGAAATCCGTTAAAATTTCCATTCATTTCAATGGGTTTTTATATTGTGTCCGTTTACACCAAATCCGTCAGAAGTCCGTTTTTTTTTCGTGGACAAAAAAATCCTACATGCAGGACTTTTTGTCAGTAAAAAAAAAAAACGGATTGTTGACGGACAGAAAGTGTCCGTTATTTTTTTTTAACATTGAAGTCTATGAGTAACGGACTTATAACGGACAGTAACTGATAGCCATCAGTTACTGTCTTATTTTATGTCCGTTTTTTTCCTGTGCATGCTCAGAAAGGAGAAAACAAAAAAAAAAAAAACGGGCAGTGTTAAAAAAAGGACACTAACTGATGCTAATGTGTCCGTTTTTTTTTTTTTAACTGAACCATTAATTGGATCAGTTAAAAAAACGGACACATTAACATCATAAAAAAAAACAGACACCTTCATAACGGACTTCAACGGTAGTGTGAACCCTGTCTTAGATTTGTGAATAGCTTCAGACAACATTGGATTTCACTCAGCTTTTCAAAAATTAACAGAATTTGACATGAGACCAACTTAATAGCTATTGTCCAGTTTTATGAAAAATTAGCCCGGGGATGCCTTAAAACAACAAACAGCAGTGCTTACCTTTTCAGTCCATTGCTGCGCCTCCAGTACTGCTAAGGTTTGTTGATGGGCTGCAACGTTGAAGTCTCATCATCGCTACAGACCATCACTACCCCTCAGCAAAAACACTGCTGAAACCAGTGATTGGCTGCAGTAGGCCCATAAATGGAGCGGCGGGCATTATACAACCAGGTGCCCTTGTTGGAACTGGAGTTCTAACAGGAATGCCCCGTGTTGTGGAAAAGCGGCTTTTTTTCCTCATAGAATATAAACTCTTGCGAGCAGGGCCCTCAGTCCCTTTGTGTGAATTGACTATTACTCTGTAATGTCTATTGTCTGTACTTGAACCCTACAATTTGTAAAGTGCTGTGAAATATGTTGGCACTAAGTGTATTTTATGTAATATATTATTATTTTGTTGCAGCTTTTGCTGTGTGTTTTTTTTTTTTTTTTAGCCAAACCTAGTAGTGGTTTCAGAAGGAATGGGAAATATCTAGGAGGCTCTTATACTTTCCCCTTCTGTTCAATCCACTCCAGGCTTTGGCTCAAAAAAACCACAGCAAAATCTGCAACAAAAAACAAAACAGCTTTTCCGCAACGTGGGGCCTTAACCTTATTGTGCACATTGTCATGGCTGCAATGGAGTTAACAAAAAAAAAAAAAATAGTTGCAACAAAAAACTCTATTTGAACCAAGGGCATTACTGCAAATATCTATTGTATATAAAAATATAAGTGAGGTTCTTGGTTAACATTTTGGTCAAATTGCATAAGCCCAACTGTCAGATACAAAGCAATCTCTTTAAATGGGACCTTACACTATAATGACTAACCTCTCTCTGAGCCTTGGCCTCCAAAGAATTAAGGGGAGGGAGGGAGCATGTAGTTCAACTATATTATGCTCTAACTAAAATCAGCCTTGAAAAGATGGGTGGAGTTCAATACTGTGCTGTTGAGGCAATGTCACCAGTGAAGCCCTGTTGACAAACACTAGCAGGGAGAAGTGTAGATGCAGCGCTAGAGTGGCAAATTTTTCATAAAACCAGACATCCCCTTCAATGATCAATATCTATGGGTGACATTTTAATAACATTGAAAATGCAGACTACCGGCACCTTTACTCTATCCTCCTGTCACCCCAAGCCCCTTCACAGTTAAGTGGGTCACCCACTAAACTGTACAGCCACTGCCTGCCCTGCTGTGCCTTCCATGTGCCCTGTACTTTCTTCACCTAGCCACACTACACACAATGTGAGGTGTCTCCTTCACCTCAATGTCGCCAAAGATCTTACCCAGGACTTGGCTTAGGAACATGTTGAGAAAAATAACACAGACTTAGGGCCTGGCATAGTATCCTTTTTAATATCAGACAGTGTTTTGGCTACTGTTCTCTGTGCAGGACCACTTGCAATGGACTTCATGCTTCCTCACCAATCTAGAGGAGAGCGCGGTGACTGAGCCATAATGGGCTGGAGACTATCAAATCTGCAGTAGATCCCATGCTATAGTAGCGCAAATAAGATCCTAGTCTAGGATTTAGCATCAGTCATTTATCTATTTCCCATGTATTCAAACGTTCCTCCCATGATCCACACAGCTGGCACATGTGTTTTATATGAAATCAAGGTACTCCAATTCATGATGCATCACATTTTCGCTGCAACAGCATAGGGTCTTATCTTCGGCCTGCAGATAAATGCTCAGTAGGCAATCTATGAGGAATACACTTACAGAATTCATATAAGCAT
Organism: Leptodactylus fallax; assembly: GCA_947044405.1. NCBI lineage: Eukaryota > Metazoa > Chordata > Amphibia > Anura > Leptodactylidae > Leptodactylus > Leptodactylus fallax. The sequence goes on from CAMRHE010000254.1 coordinate 1,003,378, forward strand.
TACACTGCTGAGGAGATTAAGGCTGATGTGCCGGATTAATATCCAAATGACAACTGAAAACATCAATAATTATTTGAATATTTAAAGATACCGGAATGACCTTTCCCTGGAAACAAAGCTACAGATCTACTCAATGAATACCTATTACTTGAAACTTGTAATTATTTTTCTGCTGAAGCTTACTGCAGCTATAAACTGGAAAGTGACCTTGATGAAGGGATTAAAAAAAAAAAAATAAAAAAAAAGTTTTAAACCCTTAAATGGATAGGAAGTCACCTATAGACAGGCCATACATATATATCCTCAGGAGGAAAAGCAAATTAAGCGAAACGGTTGAGCCTGCCTACTCGTTTTACAAAACAGGCATTAAAAGCAGCATAATGGATTAGCTGTAGAGGATAATGTATTGGTGCACACCTTCATTCTTGAACTTTTCTTCCAGTCTCCCCTGCAGGCAATGAGCAGTGAATCACATTGCAGATGGAGGATTCAAGCAGCGCATACAAATCTAACCCAGAACATTATTGCGGCAAATGTAACCGAACCACCAAAGCGCCAACTCAGTCTTCCTGCACATAAACAAACGCACCACATTTAGCTGCCATACACAACATCCTGACACTTCTGATCTAACCTCAATGCAAAAATAAAACACTTAATAATAAAATAAATAAACCGAAAAAGGAAGTGAATTTATACTCTTACTTACAAGGTTTAGTCATCTAGGTTGCCAAAGCCGGCATAAGGAATTCATAATGGTCTTTTAATGTTAGCCAGGCCTATTCTGGGGAGGGGGGATTAACCCCTTCTGTGCCTCCTTACAACTGCAAAGTGCCACCACAGTTAATTAGTTAATGGTTAAATTGAGTAGCCTGGTTAGATATTTTTCATCAAATGCCTTAAATTCCTCTATCCACAATGAGGTCTCCCATCAGCCTGCCTGCCATAGGAATATTAGTGCAGGCAGCTGTTAGCAGCCACCTGATCTCCCCCACTGCAGATGAGGTTACTGCAGTCATTCTCCCCCCTACTAACCTCTGCACATACCACAGGATACATCACATTCCTTCACACAAACCACAAAGGCTTCTCCATTAATAATGTCTTATGCTGAGAACGCGATCTCTGCCACTGCGGCTCTACTGGATCTGTTAGAGATCCACAGTCTATGCGAGCATGATCAGAAGCGTGAATGGCTGACAAAACAGCTAGGACTGCAGAGCAAAGGAGGAAGAGCAGGGTGTCTAGTGGATGTCCGTAACAGCAGAAAAAGAAAAGTTAGTCTTATGTGATCCACACAGTAAACTTACACAGGGGCGATCAAGTACAGAGGCGAAATCCCATTTTGATCCCTTTTCCTTACCTCGTCATGGAGCGATCAACAGTCCTAACCCAGAAAGTGTAAAGTCCCTTAGAGAAGCGATTTCCTTTCCTCAGATCCTCTCTCTCCCCCTTCTCTTCCCTTCCCTGCAGTGCAGGGCTCAGACATCACATTCCAGGCAGGGGATAGTAACAATGTAAGGTGGGCTTCCCTTCCCTCAGACCAACCTCCACATTGCTGCCGTCAGTCCTCGGCCATATATGGAAAGGCTGGGCTGAGTTCTCGGCTTTACTCGGCAAAGGCGGAGCCCTGGAGCGCCCAGGGGAAGGGATAGACCGGGGAGACAGGGAAATGAGCAGAGACACACTTGGGAGTGAAGACGGGAGGGGTGAAACACGAGATTGTTTCGAGAGGGAAATAACATGAAGGCAGGGAGAAATGGAGGTGATGAATTAGGCGGCGGGGAAAAGGAAGGCTGAGTGCGGCGAAAAGCGCGGGATGCCGAGTGAGAGGAGCGCAGGGAGACTTGCCGGGGAGCGTGTGCTTTATCTGTGTGGTGGTATCCAGTCAGCAGGGGCTGACAGGACATTTGGAAGTCATTTAATTTTGGCGCTTGTTAGTGGTAGAACAGGGCATTGACGAAGTCACACATGTGGCAGTGTAAAATATGGATGACTCGAACACTGGGATTACTTTAGCCCCATTGAGCAGCCTTCATACTACTCCATATATTAACGTGAGACCCATATCAGGCCGACTCCTGTTTTAATGGAGTCATTCATACGACATACAGTGACAGGGATTAATCCCTTCCTGCCCATGACATTTTTCGATTTTTTTTTTTTTTTTTTGTATTTGACTCCCTGCTTTCCAAACCCTATAAGTTTTTATTTTTCACAAAGCCATATGAGGACTTATTGTTTGCAAGACAAGTTGTTCTTCATAATGGTACCGTTTATTATTCTGTACAATGTACTGGGAAGCTGGAAAAAATTCACAATGGGGTAGAATTGGAGAAAAAGTGCATTTGTGCGACTATCTTACAGGTTTCATTTTTAGGGTGTTCACTCTGCAACCAAAATGACCTGTCACCTGTATTATATATTTTGGTACAATTCCAGGAATACCAAATTTATTTAGTTTTAATTACATTTTAACCCCTTAACAAAGATCTAAAACTTTGCAAAAAAAAATGTTTTTCTAAAAGTCGCTATATTCTGACCCCCATAACTTTTTTTATATTTCCGTGTATGGGGATGCATAGGGAGTCTTTTTTTTTGTGGTGTCAGGTGTAATTTTTAGTTATACCATTTTGGAGAATGTCTATTGCTTTGATCACTTTCTATTAAAATTTTTAAAACAGGGGAAACGGTGAAAAAATGATAGTTCAGCACTTTTGATTTTTTTTTTTTCCCGGCTACGGCGTTCACCGTAATGAATAATATTTTTATAAGCTTGTAGGCCGGGCGTTTTTGGACAAAGGGATACCGAATGTGCATGTGTTTCACAGTATTTAAGTACTTTTATATGTGTTCTAGGGAAAGGGGGAGTGATTTGAATTTTTAATATATGATCCAGCAGAGACCTGGTGGTGGCTCAGCTCCTGGGTGACCACCATATTTAAATACCTGACATCCGCCATACTATTATGACGGATGTCGGGAACGGGTTACTACCATGTTCCGTTGAGTTCTTCAGTAGTATATAACTTTAGCGTGTGCTGTGATCATCATGTTGCAGCTGTTCAATGAATACTGTGCAACAAGTGAGTTTTATAAGTTGTAACTCACAGCACTTTTACATCTATAAAAGTATCTTATGTCATGACGCTCAAAGGTCAAAAAAACAGTGAAGGGCTTGATAAATATATTTTTCCAAAACGTCATTTAATTCAGGTGTACTGATGTAAGTGCCCTATTGTTTTTCTATATTAAAAAATCTGTAAGATATTTAAAGCAAACCTGTTAGGTGAGTTTCACAGCTGCTGCCATCATTGCATTTTTCTTTCTGAATTCAAGCAAAGACAAAATCGACAACCTTTGTCAGGAGATACTACCTGGAGAATGAGTCATCAGTCCCTTTCCCTCCCTGGTTCCTCATTGTGAACTCTCAATCTTTGACCCAGTAACAGAAGAAGAAGTCTCCCAGCTCCTTTCTTCTTCTCACCCTACTATTTGCAGGGTCTTCTGTTACAACTCACCATACTAAAATTTTTGACTTCTCTCTTCTGGAATCTAACACTCCTCCTTCAAACATGCTGCCATAGCCACACTACTGATAAAACCCTCCCTCAACCTATCCTGTGCTGCTAACTATTGACCCGTCTCTAATCTCCCCTTCATCTCTAAACTCCTGGAACGCCTGGTCTGTTCTCGCCTAATCGGCTAACTCTTTTCTGGACCCCTTACAATCGGGTTCAATTGGCCTCAGGGACACTGCTCTATTGGTTTTCTTCCTAACTTTCTGATCGCTCATTTAGTGTATCATTTGCTAATTCTATTTCTTCTCCTCTTCCCCTTGCTGTTGGGGTTCCTCAAAGTTCAGTCTTAGGCCCCCTCCTCCTCACTCTTAAACAGCCCCTATTGGACAAACCATCAGCAGATTTGGCTTTCAGAACCATCTTTATGCTGATGATACCCAGCTATATACCTAATCCCTTGACATCACCCCTGCACTACCACAGAACAACAGTGCCTGTCTTTCTGCTGTCTCTTACATCATGTCTTCTCATTATCTGAAACTGAATCTTTCATAACCTGAACTTTTTGTGGTCCCTTCATCTACTAAACGACCGAACCCTGATATCTCAATTTCTGTCTGTGGTCTTACTATAACACCAAAGCAGCATGCCCGCTGTCTTGGGGTTGTATTTGACTCAGATCTCCCCTTCACCCCACATATTCAGACACTTGCACGCTCTTGTCACCTGCACCTCAAAAACATCTGTAGAATTTGATATTTTCTCACTATGGAAACATCAAAAAACCCATTATCGCTTTAATTCTCTTTTGTCTTGACTATTGCAATTCTCTACTAATTGGGCTTGCTCATACTAAACTCTCCCCTTTACAATCTGCCCTGAATGCAGCCGCCAGACTCATCCTTCTGTCAATCCTGTACACAGATGCATCTACCTTGTGCAGTCGCTGCACTCATTGCCCATTCACCACAGAATACAATACAAAATTATCACACTCACCCATAAATCCATCCATAGTGCTGCTCCTCCCTACATCTCATCCCACATCGCTGTCTACCACCCTAACCATCCTCTCTGTTCTGCCAATGACCGTAGACTTGCATCCTCTTGTTATCTGATTATCCCACTCCTATCTCCAAGACTTTTCTTGAGCTGCACTGATGCTCTGGAACGCTTTACGCCGGACAATCCGATTAATACCCAACTACAGAAACTTCAAACGTGCCCTAAAGATCACATGACCTGATCACATTGTTCTACACCTCTGCACACTACTCTAACATTTCTTATCCTAAGCTATCCTTTCTACTCTGTTCCACAGAACCTGACTCCTCTATCTAGAAGTTACACTGCACTCCCTGCTCTTTGTATTTGTATATTCACAGATACCAGCTGGTAAGATGCTCATGCAGCTTCAGTTATATGACCTTATTTATTAAAAGATGGCTGGACTATTGTAATAAACAAGCCCTCTTATCTCTTGTCTTCCTATTTCGTCATAGATTGTAAGATCTCGTGAGCAGGGCCCTCACTCCTATTGTTTGATGTGTTAATTTCTTTATCACACTGTAATGTCTAATACTATCTGCTTGTGTACTCACTGATTTGCTGCAGAACATGTTGGTGCTATATAAATAATATTATTATTAAGCTGGAAATGTATCTCTTACATGATGGACACCAAAGGAGCCAACATATCCCCACTGACTATAATTGGGTCAACTGGGTTCTTTTTTTTGGTGGACATCATTTTACCTGATGAACAAAGCAGAGCTTGCAGCACTTTGTCATCCAGGATTTTTAATGGAATATAACAAGGCCTCCAACATAGATGTGAGTGTAGCCTACAATGCTGTTATGTTTGACAAAGGGCAATGACAAAGGGAGAGAAGCTGATTTCTATGATATGTAAGGTTATATGATGAAGCAGAGTAAATCCTGGAGGACTCTTAGGGAAGGCAGTGAGAGTCCTGCTGACTTTCATTGACCACTTTCTCTTCATCAGCTTGTGCACAAAGGAGATTGTCAATCAGGCTTTGTGGGTGCAGGTTTTATTCATGTTTCTTTATTCAGCTTTGAAGCCAAAATTGGGTATACAGTGGGGAAAAAAAAGTATATGGTCAGACACCAATTGTGCAAGTTCTCCCACTTAAAAAGATCAGAGAGGCCTGTAATTAACATCATAGGTAGACCTCAACTATGAGAGACAAAATGAGAAAACAAATCCAGAAAATCACATTGTCTGATTTTTAAAGAATTTATTTGCAAATTATGGTGGAAAATAAGTATTTTGTCAATAACAAAAGTTCATCTCAATGCTTTGTTATATATCCCTTGTTGGCAATGACAGAGGTGAAACATTTTCTGTAAGTCTTCACAAGGTTGGCACACAATGTTGCTGGTATGTTGGCCCATTCCTCCATGCAGATCTCCTCTAGACCAGTGATGTTTTGGGATTGTTGCTGGGTAACACGGACTTTCAACTCCCTCCAAAGGTTTTCTATGGGGTTGAGATCTGGAGACTGGCTAGGCCACTCCAAGACCTTGAAATGCTTCTTACGAAGCCGCTCCTTCGTTTCCCTGACGGTGTGCTTGGGATCATTGTCATGATTAAAGACCCAGCCACGTTTCATCTTCAATGCCCTTGCTGATGGAAGGAGGTTTGCACTCAATATCTCACGATACATGGCCCCATTCATTCTTTCATGTACACGGATCAGTCGTCCTGGTCCCTTTGCAGAGAAACAGCCTCAAAGCATGATGTTGCCACCCCCATGCTTCACAGTAGGTATGGTGTTCTTTGGATTCAACTCAGCATTCACTCTCCTCCAAACACGACGAGTTGTGTTTCTACCAAACAGGTCTTTTTTGGTTTCATCTGACCATATGACATTCTCCCAATACTCTTCTGGAACATCCAAATGCTCTCTAGCAAACTTCAAACGGGCCCAGATATGTACTGGCTTAAGCAGGGGGACACATCTGGCACTGCAGGATCTGAGTCCCTGGCGGCGGTGTGTTACTAATGGTGGCCTTTGTTACGTTAGTCCCAGCTTTCTGCAGGTCATTCACTAGGTCCCCTCAGTGTGGTTCTGGGATTTTTACTCACTGTTCTTGTAATCATTTTGACACCACGGGGTGAGATCTTGCATGGAGCCCCTGATTGAGGGATATTATCAGTGGTCTTGTATGTCTTCCATTTTCTAATTATTGCTCCCACAGTTGATTTCTTCACACCAAGCTGCTTGCCTATTGCAGATTCAGTCTTCCCAGCCTGGTGCAGGTCTGCAATTTTGTTTCTGGTGTCCTTCCACAGCTCTTTGGTCTTCACCATAGTGGAGTTTGGAGTGTGACTGAGGTTATGGACAGGTGTCTTTTATACTGATAACAATTTCAAACAGGGGCCATTACTACAGGTAATGAGTGGAGGACAGAGGAGCCTCTCAAAGAAGAATTTAAAGGTCTGTGAGAGCCAGAAATCTTGCTTGTTTGTAGGTGACCAAATACTTATTTTCCACCATAATTTGCAAATAAATTCTTAAAAAATCAGACAATGTGATTTTCTGGATTTGTCCATTTTGTGTCTCATAGTTGAGGTCTACCTATGATGTCAATTACAGGCCTCTCTCATCTTTTTAAGTGGGAGAACTTGCATAATGGGTGGCTGACTAAATACTTTTTTTCCCCACTGTATGTCTGTTTGTTATTTACTATGCACACTTGAGAAAGGGCTGTATGCCCGAAACACGTTGTCTGATTGTGTATTTTATCTTATTGGATTAAAGCTTTTTTGGAACCTAAGGACCAGCGCCTGGTATTGTGCTTTTTTGGAAATACTATTCAGTATTCCCACATTTTTTACCTGCCATTTGCGGCGTGTAGTGCCACAACTGCCTAAGGTTAGCATTGAATCCCTTCTTTCACTTACAGTACTTACCGTACATACAGTGGGTACGGAAAGTATTCAGACCCCTTTAAATTTTTCACTCTTCATTTTATTGCAGCCATTTGCTAAAAGCAAAAAAGTTCATTTTATTTCTCATTAATGTACACTCAGCACCCCATCTTGACAGAAAAAAAAGAGAAATGTAGATATTTTTGAAAATTTATTAAAAAAGAAAAACTGAAATATCACACAGTCATAAGTATTCAGACCCTTTGCTCAATATTGAGTAGAAGCCCCCTTTTGAGGTAGTACAGCCATGAGTCTTCTTGGGAATGATACAACAAGTTTTTCACATCTAGATTTGGGGATCCTCTGCCATTCTTCCTTGCAGATCCTCTCCAGTTCCGTCAGGTTGGATGGTGAACGTTGGTGGACAGCCATTTTCAGGTCTCTCCAGAGATGCTCAATTGGGTTGAGGTCAGGGCTCTGGCTAGGCCAGTCAAGAATGGTGACAGAGTTGTTCCGAAGCCACTCCTTTGTTATTTTAGCTGTGTGCTTAGGGTCATTGTCTTGTTGGAAGGTGAACCTTCGGCCCAGTCTGAGGTCCAGAGCACTCTGGAAGAGGTTTTCTTCCAGGATATCTCTGTACTTGGCCGCATTCATCTTTCCTTCAATTGCAGCCAGTCGTCCTGTCCCTGCAGCTGAAAAACACCCCCATAGCATGATGCTGCCACCACCATGTTTCACTGTTGGGATTGTATTGGGCAGGTGATGAGCAGTGCCTGGTTTTATCCACACATACCGCTTAGAATTAACGCCAAAAAGTTCAATCTTCATATCATCAGACCAGTGAATCTTATTTCTCATAGTCTGGGAGTCCTTCATGTGTTATTTGGCAAACTCTATGCGGGCTTTCATATGTCATGCACTGAGGAGAGGCTTCCTTTGGGTTAATCTGCCATAAAGCCCCGACTGGTGGAGGGCTGCAGTGATAGTTGACTTTGTGGAACTTTCTCCCATCTCGCTACTGCATCGCTGGAGCTCAGCCACAGTGATCTTTGGGTTCTTCTTTACCTCTCTCTCCAAGGCTCTTCTCCCACGATTGCTCAGTTTGGCTGGACAGCCAGGTCTACAGTCATGGCCAAAAGTTTTGAGAATGACACAAATATTATATTTTCACATGATCTGCTGCCCTCTGGTTTTTATGTGTGTTTGTCAGATGTTTTTATCACATACAGAAATATAATTTCATTCATATTATGAGTAACAGAAGCTTATATTGACAGTTAGAATGAGTTAATGCAGCAAGTCAATATTTGCAGTGTTGACCCTTCTTCTTCAGGACCTCTGCAATTCTCCCTGGCATGCTCTCAATCAACTTCTGGACCAAATCCTGACTGATAGCAGTCCATTCTTGCAGAATCAATGCTTTAATTTTGTCTGAATTTGTTGGTTTTTGTTTGTCCACCCGTCTCTTGATGATTGACCACAAGTTCTCAATGGGATTAAGATCTGGGGAGTTTCCAGGCCATGGACCCAAAATCTCTATGTTTTGTTCCCTGAGCCATTTAGTTATCACCTTTGCTTTATGGCAAGGTGCTCCATCATGCTGGAAAAGGCATTGTTGAGTGCCAAACTGCTCTTGGACGGTTGGGAGAAGTTGCTCTTGGAGGACATTCTGGTACCATTCTTTATTCATGGCTGTGTTTTTAGGCAAGACTGTGAGAGAGCCGATTCCCTTGGCTGAGAAGCAACCCCACACATGAATGGTTTCAGGATGCTTTACAGTTGGCATGAGACAAGACTGGTGATAGCGCTCACCTCTTCTTCTCCGAATAAGCTGTTTTCCAGATGTTCCAAACAATCGAAAAGGGGATTCATCAGAGAAAATGACTTTACCCCAGTCCTCAGTAGTCCACTCCCTGTACCTTTTGCAGAATATCAGTCTGTCCCTGATGTTTTTTCTGGAGAGAAGTGGCTTCTTTGCTGCCCTCCTTGAGACCAGGCCTTGCTCCAAGAGTCTCCGCCTCACAGTGCGTGCAGATGCACTCACACCTGCCTGCTGCCATTCCTCAGCAAGCTCTGCACTGCTGGTAGCCCGATCCCGCAGCTGAAACACTTTTAAGAGACGGTCCTGCCGCTTGCTGGTCTTTCTTGGGCGCCCTGGAGCCTTTTTGGCACCAATGGAACCTCTCTCCTTGAAGTTCTTGATGATGCGATAGATTGTTGACTGAGGTGCAATCTTTCTAGCTGCAATACTCTTCCCAGTTAGGCCATTTTTGTGCAGTGCAATGATGACTGCACGTGTTTCTTTAGAGATAACCATGGTTAACAGAAGAGAAACAATGATGGCAAGCACCAGCCTCCTTTTAAAGTGTCCAGTGGTGTCATTCTTACTTAATCATGACAGATTGATCTCCAGCCCTGTCCTCATCAACACCCACACCTGTGTTAATGGAGCAATCACTGAAACGATGTTAGGTGGTCCTTTTAAGGCAGGGCTGCAATGATGTTGAAATGTGTTTTGGGGGATAAAGTTCATTTTCTAGGCAAATATTGACTTTGCAAGTAATTGCTGTTAAGCTGATCACTCTTTATAACATTCTGGAGTATATGGAAATTGCCATTAGAAAAACTGAAGCAGTAGACTTTGTAAAAATTAATATTTGTATCATTCTCAAAACTTTTGGCCATGACTGTAGGAAGAGTTCTGGTCTTCCCAAACTTCTTCCATTTAAGGATTATGGAGGGCACTGTGCTCTTAGGAACCTTGAGTGCTGCAGAAATTCTTTTGCAACCTTGGCCAGATCTGTGCCTTGCCACAATTCTGTCTCTGATCTCCTTGGGCAGTTCCTTTGACCTCATGATTCTCATTTGTTCTGACATGCACTGTGAGCTGTGAGGTCTTATATAGACAAGTGTGTGCCTTTCCTAATCAAGCCCAATCAGTTTAATTAAACACAGCTGGACTCCAATGAAGGAGTAGAACCATCTCAAGGAGGATCAGAAGGAAATGGACTGCATGTGAGTTAAATATGAGTGTCACAGCAAAGGGTCTGAATACTTATGACCATGTGATATTTCAGTTTTTCTTTTTTAATAAATTAGCAAAAATATCTACATTTGTTTTTTTTCTGTAAAGATGGGGTGCTGAGTGTACATTAATGAAAAATAAAATGAACTTTTTTGCTTTTAGCAAATGGCTGCAATCAAACAAAGAGTGAAAAATTTAAAGGTGTCTGAATACTTTCCGTACCCACTGTATATTGCATTCAACCGTATTACACTATTAGCATTTGGCGCTGTCTCTTTTCTCTTTTCAGAATAATTTATTTTTGTCAATTAACAAAATGAAGTGAATGAACAAAAGATAAATCTAAATCAAATCAATTAACAATTAACATAATTAATCAAAAATGTATATTTACCCATATCCCTGGGGTGGTCATGTGACCACCCCAGGGACATTTTCTGATTATCTGGTGATGATCCATTTCCCCATTTTCAGAAACGGATCATCACTAATATTTCCCCCCCCCCATCCACCCCATTATACTTACCTTCCACGCTTCTTCTTGGGGGACTGCATGCGCAGTAGAGGTGGATCATCACTGCAGAGAACTGAGCAATGCTGGAGAAGAGCACGTGCTTGCAGAATCAGTAAAGAAGGAGGGACCGTTCCCCAGGAAGAAGCGTGGAAGGTAAGTATTTAATGGGGTCAGGGGTTGGGCTGAGTAGGTAGGTAAATGGCTTTACAGCGGAGTCCCGGAGCTAATGCCCACGATCAGAGTCTGACCGCGGGCATTACTACTGTATCTGTGAGCAGCCCCCCCCCCCCCCCCCGAGGCTGTAAAAACTGCCCCCAGTCCCCACCGACCCATACCTGTTAAGTTGCAGGTCGATTCCCCGCGCGGCGAGATCACGGGAGTCGACCTGTTCCGGTGACAGCCTGGAGCCTAATGAAGGCTCCCAGGCCTGTAACTGGGATACTACTACTGAGACTGGTCTATGACCAGTCTCAGTAGTAATGTACAGAATCTCCCATAGACTGCAATACACTTGTATTGCAGTCTATGGGACTTGCAATCAAACGATTGCAGGTTCAAGCCCCATGAAGGGAGGGGGGCTAATAAAATAGTAAAAAAAAAAATAAAATAAAAAAAAAAAAAGTTCTAACTCACCCACTTTCCCTAGAATACATATAAAAGTACAAAATTACTGTGAAACACATACACATTAGCTATCCCTGTGTCCGAAAATGCCCGGTCTACAACCTTATAAAAATATTTTTCCTATGCCATGGTGAAATGTTATTTATTGGAATTAGTAATAAATATTTCACAACATATAATTAAATATTGTTTTTGTGATTAATCACTATGTTTAAATTATGCTTGATTTGTAGCAATTAGAATACATAATGCATATCAGGTATTTACATTCCGAATCATAACTGTAGCAAAATTACAGTTTTGAAGTAGCCACCAAAATTATTTTTTGGTTTGGGGTCACCGCAACATGAGGAAATGTACTGCGGGGTCACGGCATTAGAAAGGTTGAGAACCACTGATGTAAACAAATGTAGGAGATACCAGGAGCTCCCAGAAATCACTCAAAACAGAGCTAAAGGTATATGGGTGCATTTATTAACCCATTAATAGCACTAACAGACTTTTTTTTTTTTTTTTAATTTTTTGCCCATGAAACCATTTAATGATGTTCAGGGTTTTGTTTGTTTGTTTGTTTGTTTGTTTGAGTTGGAAGGGACCTCAAGGGCCATCGAGTCCAACCCCTGCAAAAGCAGGAATTCCTAAAACATCCCAGCTATATACCTATCCAGTTTCCGCTTGAAGATTTCAATTGATGAAGAACTCACCACCTCCCGTGGCAGCCTATTCCACTCCCTCACTACCCTTACTGTTAGAAAGTTTTTCCTAATGTCTAATCTGAATCTCCTTCCCCTTAGTTTCATCCCATTACTTCTCGTGCTTCCTTCTGCTAATGAGAATAGGGTAGATCCCTCTGCACTGTGACAACCTTTCAGATATTTAAATACCGCTATTAAGTCTCCCCTTAGCCTTCTCTTCTGCAAACTAAGCAGTCCCAATTCTTTTAGCCTCTCCTCGTAGGACATGGTTTGTAGACCTTCCACCATTTTGGTTGCTCTTCTCTGGACCTGCTCCAATGAATCGATGTCTTTCTTAAACTGGGGCGCCCAGAACTGTACACAGTATTCCAGGTGGGGTCTGACCAGGGCAGAGTACAGCGGAATAATTACCTCTCTTGATCTAGCTACAATGCTCGTCTTGATACATCCTAGAATTTGGTTAGCCTTTTTAGCCACCGCACCGCACTGTTGACTCATGTTGAGTTTGCGATCTATTATTATGCCCAGATCCTTTTCCCCTGTACTCTCACTTAGTACTATTCCTCCCATACTATATATGCTTCTTGCATTTCTGTTACCCAGATGTAGAACTTTGCATTTGTCCCTGTTGAATACCATTTTGTTCACCTCAGCCCATTGTTCCAGTGTGTCTAAGTCCTTTTGGATGCACTCTCTCTCCTCTCTAGTGTTGGCCATTCCTCCTATCTTTGTATCATCTGCAAATTTTATTAGTTCCCCATTAGCCCCATCATCCAGATCATTTATAAAAATATTAAAAAGTACTGGGCCCAGGACAGAGCCCTGCGGCACCCCGCTTTTTACTTTCTTCCAGTTTGATGTATAGCCATTTAGAATTACTCGTTGTGCCCGATCATTAAGCCAATTGTGAACCCACCTCACTGATATTTTATCAAAGCCATACTTGATCATTTTTTCAATAAGAATGTTATGTGATACTTTATCAAAGGCCTTACTAAAGTCAAGATATACTATGTCCACTGCATTCCCCTGGTCCAACCATTCAGTGACTTTATTATAGAAGGAAATAAGATTAGTCTGGCAAGATTTATTAGGCATAAAGCCGTGCTGGCTTTGATTAATTAAAGCCTTCCCATCCAGGTACCTAATTAAATGTTCTTTAACGATTTGTTCAAAGATTTTTCCTACTATCGAGGTCAGACTTACCGGCCTATAATTTCCTGGGTCGTCCCTATTCCCCTTTTTGTAGATGGGGACCACATTTGCCCTTTTCCAATCTAGAGGGACCACTCCTGTCTCCCATGACTTATTAAAGATTATTGCAAGGGGTTCTGTTATTTCCTCTGCTAATTCTTTTAAAACTCTAGGGTGTAAATCATCCGGTCCTGGGGACTTGGTTTCCTTAATCTTAGCTAAATGTTCTCTTACCAAACCTTCACTTATAATCAGCTTGGAGTCCTCATTCCCCTCATCACTATCACCATTAATGTTGATATTTCCATCCATTTCTTGGGAGAAGACGGATACAAAATATGAATTTAGTAACTCCACTTGCTGATCCACCATGTTAACTTTTTCACCCTTTTCGTTCTTTAGGACTCCAATGGTTTCCTTCACTTTTCTTTTGCTCTTAACATATCCCCAAAAACCTTTTACATTACTCTTAACTTCTTTTGCAAGCTTCAATTCGTATTCAGCCTTGGCTTTTTTAATGCTTATCTTGCAGAGTCTGCAAACTGCAGTATACTCTCCCTTAGATATAGCTCCCATCTTCCACTTGTTGTAAGTTTCCTTTTTCTTTTTTAGTAGGTTATGTAATTTTTTGGTCATCCATCCTGGAGTTTTTAGGTGATTCCCATTTTTCTTGCTTCTAGGTATTGTTAGTTCCTGTGCATTAATGATTTCCCTACGGAAAATTTCCCACCCCTCATGTGCATTTTTGTGCTTAAGTAATTTTTGCCATGGAATTCTACTAACCCTTACCTTTAGGCCCCTAAAATCTGCCCTACTAAAATTGAGTCTTCTAGTCTTTGTCTTCTCAGGTCTTCTTCTTCTTACAACCCCAAACTCGAGTATAGCATGGTCGCTGAATCCCAATGTCCCTGCTACCCTTAATTCCTTAACCATGTCCTCCTTATTAGTTAAAACTAGGTCCAGAATGGATGTTCCTCTTGTGTTTTCTTCTACTAACTGGGCAATGAAATTGTCTGCTAGAGAGGATAAAAATTTGATAGAGCTTTTACTCGTAGCTGTGTGAGTTTCCCAATGAATATCTGGGTAATTAAAGTCTCCCATGATAACAATTTCAAATTTCTTCGAAAGCGTGGTCATTTGCTGTGAAAAAATCTCATCCCTGTCTTCTGTCTGTCCTGGTGGTCTATAATAAACACCTATTATGATGTCCTTATCATTGTTTTTCCCCTGAATTGTTACCCAAATATTTTCCAATAAGTTATCATTTTGTAAAACTGTGATTTCCGTGGAAATGTGATCTTTTTTAACATACAATGCAACTCCTCCCCCTCTTTTATTAGTTCTATTTTTTTTGAATAAGTTGTATCCTTCCATCTGTATATTCCAATCATGCTTTTCGTTCCACCAAGTTTCTGTAATACCAATGACATCATATTTTTCCCTCTGTATTATCAGTTCTAATTCTCCCTGTTTATTTCCCAAGCTTTGCGCATTTGTGTAAAAACATTTCAGATTGCGCTCTGATACTTCCTTTTTCTTAATTTCATTCTGAGTATCCTGTCTTAGGTCCTCATTACCACATCTAGTAACCTTGTTTAGTATATCCTTTAGCTGCATGTTCTTGTCTTTCTTTTTACTTCCCATCCCCTTCTCTTCTAGTTTAAAGCCCTCCTGATAAGTGTGGCAAGTCTTCTGGCAAATATGTGTTTCCCAGGCTTTGTGAGATGTATCCCATCTCTAGCAAGGAGTCCATCATAGAGGTAATTCACTCCATGGTCCAGAAATCCAAAACCTTGCTCTCTACACCACTGCCGAAGCCACTTGTTTACCTCTAGTATTTTATTCCATCTCCTGATACCATAACCATCAACTGGGAGAATTGATGAAAATACTACCTGCGCATCCAGTTCCTTCACTTTCTTACCTAGATTTTGAAAGTCTTTACGAATAGTTGGTAAATCATTTTTAGCCGTGTCGTTTGTACCCACATGTATCAGCAAAAATGGGTAGTTATCCTTGGAGCTGAAGAGGCATGGAATCCTATCGGCCACGTCCCTAACTTTTGCTCCTGGGAGGCAGCATACTTCTCGTGCCGTCATATCTGGCCTGCAGACTGCTGCCTCTATGCCTCTTAGCAGTGAGTCGCCCATAACCACTACTCTTCTTTTTTTTCCTCGCTACGCTATTTCTTGTTGCTCCCTCTTGTCTCTGGGTGACTTTTGTTTCTTCTTTTGCTGATAGATTATTCTTATCATTTTCATCAGTCTGCATAAGAGTTTCATATCGGTTACCTAGCTGTGTAAGTGGTGATGGCCTTGTGATCCTTTTGCATCTCTTGGTCACCTGTATCCATTTATCTGCCTCTGTAGGTTCCCTCAAGTATTCTTCCCTTACTATATTTAGGAGGTTTGCTTCAGCCTCCACCACTGTAGGCTCTCTCATACTTTCTTCCCTTACTATATTCAAGAGGCTTGCTTCTGCTTCATCAATAAAAACCTCACTTTCTTTGATGCCTCTCAACGTCTCTATTCTTTCTTCCAACCTCTGCACTTTATCTTCTAAAAGGGCCACTAGTTTGCATTTCATACAGGTGAAGTTGTCTTTATGGTCAGGCAAATCTGTAAACATATAGCATATGCTGCAGCTTACCATGTGAGTTTTCTCCTCTTCCATATTCCTCTCTTCTGGCCGTGCTGGGCCGCTACTCACCGCCGTGAAGCTCTCTCCTGGCCCCACTGTTCTGGTCTGGGTGTCCGTGGCTCCTTCCCTTGTAGGCCGCACTGGGCCGCTGCCGCTGTTCACCGCTGTGCTGCCGCCCGGCAGTAAGCCGGCAGCTCTCTCCTGGCCGCACTGGGCCGCTGCCGCTGTTCACCGCTGTGCTGCCGCCCGGCAGTAAGCCGGCAGCTCTCTCCTGGCCGCACTGGGCCGCTGCCGCTGTGCAAGCCCCTCCGCACGCTGCTCACAGCTGACTCTTCCCCCCTGCTTCCGCACGCTGCTCACAGCTGTCTCTTCCCGCTCACGTGACTCGGTTCGGTGGAGGCCTTCCTGCACTCCTTCTTCAAAGGCTGGTGACACCAAATATTGATTTGACTTAGATTTATCATTTGTTCATTCACTTTTATATGTTAACTGACAAAATAAACTACTAATATTTCTATTTTTGAAAGCATTCTTACTTTTCCACACATACCTAAAACTTTTGCACAATGCATTGCAAAATATCGGCATCTGCATAAAGCAGCCTGTCATACAAATGAATGGTAGACAAGCCTGGGAGCCTTCAATACGCTCCCGGATGTCATGACAATGGGACAACGACCCCCGGATCTTGCTCCGGGTTCCACCGATTCCCGGCAAAATGGCGCCTCGGTCAGGTTTGACCGAGGCACCGTCAGGCACTGATCTTGGGCAATAGCGTCGGGTCTCTACTGTATTATATTTAAATACGCAACATCTGCCGTACTATTATGGCGGATGTAGGAAAGGGGGTCCGGTTATCCTTGTAGGGGGAAGGCTTATCTCCGTAAGAAGCGGATTTAATTATGTAGGAGTTAGCCATGTAGGGGCAGAGTTAGCAATGTAATGGGTGGGTTTAACTATATAGGGGTGGGTTTAAGTGAGCTGCTTGCTCTCAGACAGGAGTCGACTCTGGTCATTTGGTTGAAAGTGCCGGCACAAAGAGCAAACACCACATCACTATTCTTCTCAGTCTTTAGCTAGCTGCAGATGAGGAACTTAGCTTGTAAGAAAGTACCATTAGCTTCCCAGGTTAGTTAGAGGCTTAACTGGCAGTCCCAAGTCACCTGACCCCCTGCTTGCAGAATTATAGCCATCTATAATCTACCAGTGAGGAAACTCTAGTGTCAACAGCCAAAACATACCCTGCATTTCCCCAAGAGTGGCGAAAATAGCCACTGTGAGCAGTGAAGCTTTCCATGCTGATCGCCCCTGGGAGTTGCATAAGAGATTAGAATGTAAAGCAATTTTGAATTTATCAGGCATAATATCTTACTGGTGATTCGAGATATTGCTAGATCATTGCGATCCTGAGGTTCTGGCTTAGTATACCTAATCACCAGAGAGGAAAACAAACAGTTCCTTATGTAAGGGGGGAGGGTGGTAATTGTTATGATATTATGTCTCCAGATCATCTTTTTGTCATGTTCTGTTTACAGATGTATCCAGGGACGGATTAAGGATACCAGGGCCCCCCATTCACACCAAAGATAATGTCCTATAGCGGCAGAATCTGTTTAAAAATCTGCCTCAAAAAACACCTCCCGTTTATTTCAATGGGAGCCAGTAGCAGTTCAAAATCAGCTAGAGGAAAAAAGCAACATGACCTATCTTCAGGCAGATTCCGCCTTTAAAAACCCATTGAAATCAATGGGAGGTGGAAAAAACGCAATGCGGTTTTTGCAAAAACCCCATCCAGAACCACTACTGTTTTTTTTAAAGTGAAGTTTCCAGGTCCATACAATGTGTTGGAGTAAAAAATTGCAGCAAAAAAGTGCAACAAACACTGTCCATGAGGAGATGAAGGGGGCACATTAAACTGGGGGCAGATGGAGGGTGACATTAAATAGTGGGGGTCACTAGATGGGGACATTAAACTGGGGACAACTGGAGGAGGACATTAAACCATGGGAGTAGCTGGAGGGAGAAATGTCCGCCTCTAGTTGACTCCGGATTAATATCACCCTTCAGCTACCCCTACGGTTTAATGTCCTCCTCCAGCTGCCCCAGTTTAATGTGCCCCTCCAACTACCCCCACGGTTTAATGTCACCCGACAGCTGCCCCAGTTTAATTCCTCCCTCTAGTTTCCCCCCAGTTTAAACTGGGGCAGCAGAAGAGGTATTTCATACTGGAGGGGAATATTATAATGTGGGGGCATATAATGTTAGGGTGACTGTAGGCGCATTATACTGTGTGGAGGCCCAAAGAAAAATGGATGAGAATGGACGGAGTCAACATAGAAGTGGGTGGAGCTAAATTTGCTGTGGTGTGCGTAGCGCACTGCACATTGTGTCCATCTTTCTGTCTTTTGAAAGTTGGGAGGTATGCTCTCAACCATCCTGGATTTGGCAGGACTTTCCCTGGATTTTGGTGCTGTCCCGGGTGGAGGGAGGTATGTCCCGGCTTCAACCCTATTCATGTCTGGAGAATGCAGATGGGATTGAGTACAATGTGGAAGCGGGGCGCCACCAACTCCTTGATTTACTATTATCCTCTGTCTCTGCTCCCAGCAGCTTTAAGGGAGACAGGTTCTATGTGATTACGCCGCTGCATTGCTCTTGCTACTCCCAAGGCACCAGCAGCAGAGACTGGAGTGGACTGTTGGAGAATAGAGTGAGAGGAGTTGTACTTTTATTTTGTTTTTTGTCCATTTTTCTGCTGGGGGCCACAATAGGGGAGGGGCATTATACTGTGAGGGCCACAAGAAAGGGCCAATGTATTGTTGGGCTCTGCAAGGAGGGGTGATTATTCTATTGGGGGACACAACGAGGGGGCACTATTCTATGTGGTGGGGCACAAAGAGACATGGTTAGGAATAAGAGAATTATACTAAGGTTGCCATTTAAAGGCATCAGACCCCTGGGATCTCATTCACATGGGTGGAGATGCCTCCAGTAAGGTATCCTCATCCTCTAAAACCCCAAATATGCCGCAGTCACTATTGGAGGCCCACTAGTGACTGACTAAATAAGGCCCACTAGTGACTGACATAGACAGTCTCTATGTTGGTCACTAATGGGTTATAGAGATCACTTCTTAGCAGTCATCTCATTATCATCACCAGCAGGAATAGAATGAAAGTTGACACCTCTGCTATAAAGTTGGGCAGACAATATGGGATCCACCATAGCTCACCTCTTTCTCCTGTCTACATAGTGATGTTTGTGCAGAGCATGCTCAGAACACTCACACATACAGGTGCATCTCAATTAATTAGAATATTTTTGAAACGTTCATTCATTTCAGAAATTTAGTAATACAATTCATAATCAGCAGTCTTCCATGATTGTGTGTCCTACTGAACCAGACTGAGGGACCATTTAAACTACCTTTCAAAAGTTTAGGGTCACTTAGAAATGTCCTTATTTTTGAAAGAAAATGCAATATCTACATAGGTGTTGTGAAGAATATCGCCTCGCCCAGCCGCCTGGCACGCCTGCGATCAAACTTCTTTCTTAACCTCCCACTCACACACCGTGAGTAGACCGGGTCATAGGATAAAACGAAATGAGCGATATAAATTTTATATATTTAATAACCCAAGTGGGTCGGTATGGATTAATAGCATATACAGAAATATACAATATTAATACGATCAAGCATAAACATACAAGCAAAGGCGCGATGATACAATACACAAAAATAAACAGGGGAATTAAAAGATAGAGAAAATACCGGCATAGGCTCGTAGTCCGTTTCTCTAGGCCACAGCAGAGTTTTGGGCCTAGGGCGCAAGCTTAAGCAAGTTGCATAAAACAATCCTTCTACATGCTGTCCAGAACTAGGCCCTCAAAGCATTCCTCAGTAGGGCAGGCCCTCTCATCTTCTCCCAGATCAGAGCTCCTTACTGCCTCTTTGTTGAATGACCCCCGAATCCAGGTCTGCCCACAGCATATGGCTAGTGCTCCACCCACCCCTTGCACCCAGGCAGCCCCCCTTCTCCCACCTTTGCAGAACCCTCGGAGAGAAGGGTGAAGTTAAGGCTTGCTATCCCCCATCCCATCTGGCCAGGGATAATAAAAGTGCCTGGCTATAGCAAGCCATCTCCAATGAACACACATAAAACCAGTGAAGCCTATCGTCCAGCAATGTGAACTCAACTAAAGCACCGCATTCCAAGTGGGGGAAGGACTGACCTAAGCAAGTAAAACACACTTCCAAGAAAGATATAAAACTGAGGGTCGGTTCATCACAGGTGTATAGAGGGCCATTTCCAGCAACCATCACTCCAGTGTTCTAATGGTACATTGTGTTTGCTAACTGTGTAAGAAGGCTAATGGATGTTTTGAAAACCCTTGTGCAAGTATGTTAGCACAGCTGAAAACGGTTTTGCTGGTTAGAGAAGCTATAAAACTGACCTTGCTTTGAGCTAGTTGAGAATCTGGAGCATTACATTTGTTGGTTCGATTAAACTCTCAAAATGGCCAGAAAAAGAGAACTTTCATGTGAAACTCGACAGTCTATTCTTGTTCTTAGAAATGAAGGCTATTCCATGCGAGAAATTGCCAAGAAACTGAAGATTTCCTACAACGGTGTGTACTATTCCCTTCAGAGGACAGCACAAACAGACTCTAACCAGAGTAGAAAGAGAAGTGGGAGGCCCCGCTGCACAACTGAGCAACAAGACAAGTACATTAGAGTCTCTAGTTTGAGAAATCGACGCCTCACAGGTCCTCAACTGGCAGCTTCATTAAATAGTACCCACAAAACGCCAGTGTCAACATCTACAGTGAAGAGGCGACTCAGGGATGCTAGCCTTCAGGGCAGAGTGGCCAAGAAAAAGCCATATCTGAGACTGGCTAATAAAAGGAAAAGATTAATATGGGCAAAAGAACACAGACATTGGACAGAGGAAGATTGGAAAAAAGTGTCATGGACAGACGAATCGAAGTTTGAGGTGTTTGGATCACACAGAAGAACATTTGTGCGACGCAGAACAACTGAAAAGATGCTGGAAGAGTGCCTGACGCCATCTGTCAAGCATGGTGGAGGTAATGTGATGGTCTGGGGTTGCTTTGGTGCTGATAAAGTGGGAGATTTGTACAAGGTAAAAGGGATTTTGAATAAGGAAGGCTATCACTCCATTTTGCAACGCCATGCCATACCTTGTGGACAGCGCTTGATTGGAGCCAATTTCATCCTACAACAGGACAATGACCCAAAGCACACCTCCGAATTATGCAAGAACTATTTAGGGAAGAAGCAGGCAGCTGGTATTCTATCTGTAATGGAGTCACCAGATCTCAACCCCATTGAGCTGTTGTGGGAGCACTTGACCGTATGGTACTCAAAAAGTGCCCATCAAGCCAATCCAACTTGTGGGAGGGGCTTCTGGAAGCATGGGGTGAAATTTCTCTAGATTACCTCAGCAAATTAACAGCTAGAATGCCAAAGGTCTGCAATGCTGTAATTGCTGCAAATGGAGCATTTGTTGACAAAAGCAAAGTTTGAAGGAGAAAATTATTATTTCAAATAAAAATCATTATTTCTAACTTTGTCAATGTCTTGACTATATTTTCTATTCATTTTGCAATTCATTTGATAAATAAAAGTGTGAGTTTTCATGGAAAACACAAAATTGTCTGGGTGACCCCAAACTTTTGAATGGTAGTGTAAAGGCTTAGGAAACCTTGGCAGATAACACACTGAATTTACAATACTGAACTTTTTTACAATATTCTAATTTTCTTACATTTTGGTTTTCATTCCTGTAATCCATAATCAACATTAAGGGGGCGTTCACACTACCGCTGGTGACCGTCAGTAGTGTCCGTTGCTATTGTCCGTTACAAGATTTTAGCATCGGACACTAGCTGAACCGTCAAAAATCCGTTAAAATTTCCATTTATTTCAATGGGTTTTTATATTGTGTCCGGTTACACAAAATCCGTCAGAAGTCCGTTTTTTTTTCGCAGACAAAAAAAATCCTACATGCAGGACTTTTTGTCGGTTTGAAAAAAACGGATTCTTGACGGACAGCAAGTGCCCGTTATTTTTTTAACATTGAAGTCTATGGGTAACAGACTTATAACGGACAGTAACTGATAGCCATCAGTTACTGTCCGTTATTTTATGTCCGTTTTTTTTTTTCTGCGCATGCTCAGAAAGTACAAGAGAGAGAAAAAAACAAGTTTTGCACTCCTATGCCCTGTACCTCAACCACTCAGTCTGAAAATCTACCTCAACTGTTTTATTATATGTTTAACTAAATTTGTTTTTCATGACAGTGATTTGTGAAGAAAAATTTATATACAATAAAATAAAAAAAACACATTTGTTTTAATAAAAAAAAACTTTATTAAAATATTTTTAATAAAGTTTTTTTATTAAAACAAATGTGTTTTTTTATCCACAAAATTACAAACAGAGCCAAAAGAATGAACAAACACACTTTCTTTAAAAGCGGTGTCGGGGAGGGACTCTCGGTGGACAAAGTGTATTTTACACTTTGTCCACTGAGGGCCACCCCCCCATGACACCACCCTTTAAGAAAGCATGTACAAAACACAAACTCAGGCAAAAGAATGCACAAACACGCTTTCTTTAAAGGCAATGTCAGGGGAGGGAACCTTGGGGGACAAAATGTATGTTTACACTTTGTCCACTGAGGGCCAACCCCCCATGATGCTACCCTTAAGAAAGTATGTGCAAAAGACAACTGAGGAATAAAA
The DNA here is from genome assembly GCA_947044405.1 of Leptodactylus fallax. Lineage (NCBI taxonomy): Eukaryota > Metazoa > Chordata > Amphibia > Anura > Leptodactylidae > Leptodactylus > Leptodactylus fallax. Next base: position 1,026,254 of record CAMRHE010000254.1, read on the forward strand.
AAAAAGTCTGTGGCAGTTGCAAGCATTGAAAATGGAGCAGTCTGCATGCTGAGTAATAAAGTCTCTCATTTTCAGTGCTGAGGACATTAATTATCGAGACTTTTCAGCAGATTTGATTCTCCAAAAAAAAAGTTTAAAAAAAAAAATTCCAAGAAAAAACTTACACTCTGCCATCCTGCCAGTCCACCCAACCTGCGTTGGAAAGAAAAAAAATCTGCAAAATTGTCCCTCATGCGGCTGACAGCAACTGTAGATCGCGGGCCAGATCAGTCGAGACCATGTAAACCAGACTCCAGTTCCTGGGTGTCAACTGGCAATGGTTCCCTTGTCAGCAGGAAGTTAAGGAGGACCACGCAGGCTTTCACGTCATCCACAGATTCTGGCTTCAGCTGGATAGCAGTGGTAAAAATTCGCCATTTCGAAGTTAGGATCCCAAACGCGCACTCCACAAGTCTCCGGGCTCTTGATAGTCTGTAGTTGTACAGTCATGGCCAAAAGTTTTGAGAATGACACAAATATTATATTTTCACATGATCTGCTTCCCTCTGGTTTTTCTGTGTGTTTGTCAGATGTTTTTATCACATACAGAAATATTATTGCATTCATATTATGAGTAACAGAAGCTTATATTGACAGTTAGAATGAGTTAATGCAGCAAGTCAATATTTGCAGTGTTGACCCTTCTTCTTCAGGACCTCTGCAATTCTCCCTGGCATGCTCTCAATCAACTTCTGGACCAAATCCTGACTGATAGCAGTCCATTCTTGCAGAATCAATGCTTTAATTTTGTCTGAATTTGTTGGTTTTTGTTTGTCCACCCGTCTCTTGATGATTGACCACAAGTTCTCAATGGGATTAAGATCTGGGGAGTTTCCAGGCCATGGACCCAAAATCTCTGTTTTGTTCCCTGAGCCATTTAGTTATCACCTTTGCTTTATGGCAAGGTGCTCCATCATGCTGGAAAAGGCATTGTTGAGCGCCAAACTGCTCTTGGACGGTTGGGAGAAGTTGCTCTTGGAGGACATTCTGGTACCATTCTTTATTCATGGCTGTGTTTTTAGGCAAGACTGTGAGAGAGCCGATTCCCTTGGCTGAGAAGCAACCCCACACATGAATGGTTTCAGGATGCTTTACAGTTGGCATGAGACAAGACTGGTGGTAGCGCTCACCTCTTCTTCTCCGAATAAGCTGTTCTCCAGATGTTCCAAACAATCGAAAATGGGATTCATCAGAGAAAATGACTTTACCCCAGTCCTCAGCAGTCCACTCCCTGTACCTTTTGCAGAATATCAGTCTGTCCCTGATGTTTTTTCTGGAGAGAAGCGGCTTCTTTGCTGCCCTCCTTGAGACCAGGCCTTGCTCCAAGAGTCTCCGCCTCACAGTGCGTGCAGATGCACTCACACCTGCCTGCTGCCATTCCTCAGCAAGCTCTGCACTGCTGGTAGCCCGATCCCGCAGCTGAAACACTTTTAAGAGACGGTCCTGCCGCTTGCTGGTCTTTCTTGGGTGCCCTGGAGCCTTTTTGGCACCAATGGAACCTCTCTCCTTGAAGTTCTTGATGATGCGATAGATTGTTGACCGAGGTGCAATCTTTCTAGCTGCAATACTCTTCCCAGTTAGGCCATTTTTGTGCAGTGCAATGATGACTGCACGTGTTTCTTTAGAGATAACCATGGTTAACAGAAGAGAAACAATGATGGCAAGCACAAGCCTCCTTTTAAAGTGTCCAGTGGTGTCATTCTTACTTAATCATGACAGATTGCTCTCCAGCCCTGTCCTCATCAACACCCACACCTGTGTTAATGGAGCAATCACTGAAACGATGTTAGGTGGTCCTTTTAAGGCAGGGCTGCAATGATGTTGAAATGTGTTTTGGGGGATAAAGTTCATTTTCTAGGCAAATATTGACTTTGCAAGTAATTGCTGTTAAGCTGATCACTCTTTATAACATTCTGGAGTATATGCAAATTGCCATTAGAAAAACTGAAGCAGTAGACTTTGTAAAAATTAATATTTGTATCATTCTCAAAACTTTTGGCCATGACTGTAGATTCTTTTCTGGAAGTTGAGCCCACGGCTGGAGTACGGTTTCAGAAGGTTTCCACATATCTGGAAGGCCTCGTCGCCAACAACCACAAATGGCATAGGAGGTCCATCAGTTCCAGGAAATGGCTTTGGTGCTGGCCATCCGAAATTTCCAGAATAGATTCTCCGACCCATGTCAGAGTCCTTGAAGATTCTGGAGTTGTTGGTGCGGCCGTAGTATGCCCCAATGTCCACAGCCAAAAATCGATACTGGGCATCAGCAATGGCAATCAGCACAATGGAAAAATACTTCTTGTAGTTGAAGAACAGGGAGCCGCTCCTTGCTGGTTTCTGGATACGGATGTGCTTTCCGTCGACTTCTCCTACACAGTTTGGAAAACGTGTCACCTCCCAGAACTTTTCTGCAATGTCCTTCCATTGTTCGGTAGATGGATGTGGGAGAAATTCTTCACGCAGCAAATCCCACAGAGCCTGGCAATTATCCCGGACAATGTAGGAGATGGTCGACTTGCCAAGGCGGAACTGGAAGTGCATGGAGGAGAAGCTCTTGCCGGTTGCCAGATACCTTGAAAAAAATAAATAAATAAAAAAAATTAAAGTAAATATATATACAGTGCCTTGCGAAAGTATTTGGCCCCCTTGAACTTTTCAACCTTTTGCCACATTTCAGGCTTCAAACATAAGGATATAAAATTTTAATTTTTTGGTGAAGAATCAACAAGTGGTACACAATTGTGAAGTGGAACGAAATTTATTGGTTATTTTAAACTTTTGTAAAAAATAAAAAACTGAAAAGTGGGGCGTGCAATATTATTCGGCCCCCTTAAGTTAATACTTTGTAGCGCCACCTTTTGCTGCGATTACAGCTGCAAGTCGCTTGGGGTATGTCTCTATCAGTTTTGCACATCGAGAGACTGAAATTCTTGCCCATTCTTCCTTGGAAAACAGCTGGAGCTCAGTGAGGTTGGATGGAGAGCGTTTGTGAACAGCAGTTTTCAGCTCTTTCCACAGATTCTCGATTGGATTCAGGTCTGGACTTTGATTTGGCCATCCTAACACCTGGATACGTTTGTGAACCATTCCATTGTAGATTTTGCTTTATGTTTGGTATCATTGTCTTGTTGGAAAATAAATCTCCGTCCCAGTCTCAGGTCTTTTGCAGACTCCAACAGGTTTTCTTCCAGAACGGTCCTGTATTTGACTCCATCCATCTTCCCATCAATTTTAACCATCTTCCCTGTCCCTGCTGAAGAAAAGCAGGCCCAAACCATGATGCTGCCACCACCATGTTTGACAGTGGGGATGGTGTTTTCAGGGTGATGAGCTGTGTTGCTTTTACGCCAAACATATCGTTTTGCATTGTGGCCTAAAAGTTCGATTTTGGTTTCATCTGACCAGAGCACCTTCTTCCACATGTTTGGTGTGTCTCCCAGGTGGCTTGTGGTAAACTTTAAACGAGACTTTTTATGGATATCTTTGAGAAATGGCTTTCTTCTTGTCACTCTTCCATAAAGGCCAGATTTGTGCAGTGTACGACTGATTGTTGTCCTATGGACAGACTCTCCCACCTCAGCTGTAGATCTCTGCAGTTCATCCAGAGTGATCATGGGCCTCTTGGATGCATCTCTGATTAGTCTTCTCCTTGTTTGAGAGGAAAGTTTAGAGGGACAGCCGGGTCTTGGTAGATTTGCAGTGGTCTGATACTCCTTCCATTTCAATATGATCGCTTACACAGTGCTCCTTGGGATGTTTAAAGTTTGGGAAATCTTTTTGTATCCAAATCCGGCTTTAAACTTCTCCACAACATTATCACAGACCTGCCTAGTGTGTTCCTTGGTCTTCATGATGCTCTCTGCGCTTTAAACAGAACCCTGAGACTACCACAGAGCAGGTGCATTTATACGAAGACTTGATTACACACAGGTGGATTATATTTATCATCATCAGTCATTTAGGACAACATTCGATCATTCAGAGATCCTCACTGAACTTCTGGAGTGAGTTTGCTGCACTGAAAGTAAAGGGGCCGAATAATATTGCACGCCCCACTTTTCAGTTTTTTATTTTTTACAAAAGTTTAAAATAACCAATAAATTTCATTCCAATTCACAATTGTGTCCCACTTGTTGTTGATTCTTCACCAAAAAATGAAAATTTGATATCCTTATGTTTGAAGCCTGAAATGTGGCAAAAGGTTGAAAAGTTCAAGGGGGCCGAATACTTTCGCAAGGCATTGTATATATACACACACACATTTGAAATACAGTGTTGATACTCACCGAAGGGTCACTGTCAAGCGCTCCTCTGGTGTAACACTTCTCCTCAAGTGGGTGTCCTGCCTCTGGAGTCTTGTTGACAGCCGCCGAAGAAGTTCATCAAAGCTGAGAATGGACATACGCAGATATATAATCGTGGAACTTCTCTGGATGTTGTCTCAGTTCTCCATAAAGGCTTGAATACACTCCCCTTGTCATGCGGGCAGATGTAATGGGATGGACCCAGAATCGTCACCTTTGACCCCGCCTCTGCCTTCTCCACTTCGCCCTCAGCCGGATCACCTCTAGGTCAAATAAAAGAGATGGTGGAATCATTTTCAAAAAATGACAGCAGCACCACAAGAAGAACTGGAACACAGGAACGATACTCTCCTCTCCAAAGCTGGCTCCAGAATTAATTGTCAGCTCTTCTTCCTGCTTTTATATTCTCTCTGTCATCATTCTGTGTTTATGGCAACCAATTAAGCAAAAAAAAACGGACTAGAAATTAACGAACACAAACGGATGGTTTACTGTCCGTTTTTTATGTATTTTTAACGGATTGAGTTTAACGGATCCGTTAAAAAAAATGGACACGTAGGTATCATTTACTGTCCATTTGTGTCCGTTATTGTAGGTGTCCATTGTTTTTTTTTTAACGGACACCTTCATAACAGATTTTCAACAGTAGTGAGAACCCTACCTAACAGAAATAAAACACTTGAAATAGAACACTCTGTGTGTTAAGAATCTAGAAAATATAGGAGGCCACTTTTTTAATTTAATTACTGAAAGAAATAAACGTTTCGAAGATATTTTAATTTATTGAGATGCACCTGTAAGTTATCTCTAAATGCTCAGGGAAAATGGCTGTCCTAATAATCATGTACAGAAATGAGAATAAAAAAATTGCAACAAAATATGAATACAAATTACTACTTTTTATCATATCTTATGATTGTCATTGCATGTAAATTTAGGCCTGCAATTATATAGGTGTAGCTAAAAGTAATTGTACAGGAGGCGCCATCAGCACAGAGTCCATTTAAAAAAGTCCTACAAGCATGACCTTTTGTTCTTGAAATGTGATGGCAAAAAAACAACTACCCAACAGACCCCATTATAGTCAATGTGGTTCCCCAGAATCCATTGTCATTCTTCATTAGACAGGTTCATTTTAATCTGTAGTCCAGACAGTGTGAAAGCATCCTAAATATGTTGCTTCTTAGCCTAGGCAGTTGTATTGTGTAAGGCTGAGGCCCCACATTGCGGAAATGCAGCTTCTTTTGTTGCGGATTTTGCTACAGTTTTTTGAGCCAAAGCCAGTAGTGGAATGAGCAGAAGGTAGAAGTATAAGAACTTCCTATATATTTCCAATTAATTTTGTAGCCATTCTTTCTTTGGCTATAAAAAAAAAAACCACATCAAAATCTGCAACAAAAAAATGTGTTCTGCAACATGGGGCCTCAGCCTAAATGTGATAGCTTGAAATAAAAAATATTTAAGTGTGGTGGTTTGTGAAATACCAAAAAATTACTATTTATGAAAACAATTACTTAAAAACATTTCAATTGAACAATACATTTACATGTCCAATACTTCTAAATTTGTCTATAATTTAATGTTAGTGTAAAAGTATTTCTAAGATATTTGTTCCATGGTTTTAAACAGATGTGTGCAGTGAGCTCCTAAAACAGACACATGATAGAACAAGGCCTGTAGTTTTACAGCATATCTGTTGATTTCTCTTCATTCCTGCCCATAGTGAGCTGCTCAGCAATGTAAACAGTGGTTTCATTAGAGCAAATTCAGATTTTGATATAACATCACCTTTATGCTTTTATGCATGATAAAAAAAATAAATCTACCAGAGTCTAAGTAAACTGCCACTCCCAAAAAGTTTCAGAAAGGATTACATTACATTAATGACATTTGTAAATTGTTACTTGAAACTTAACAGCACTTTGAATGTCATAAATGAGAAAAGACTGTACTAAAATAATATTTGGAAAGTACCAAGTTCATTTCATATTTATTACTTTGCTACTCAGTACTTTTTAATACTCCTACTTTCTGTTCCTAACTACTGATCAGTCATCACACAAGCATCTAACATCAAACATGGTTTTCCCTATAATTCCTTGCTGAAAATTCATTTGTAGGAATACATTACTAAGCTTTGCAGACCTAAGCAAATGTGCTCCACCTATTTCATATAACTTCTATTAACATGCAGCCCCCAAATAAATGTAGGTTCCAAATAAGAAAGCTTTGTTTATATCTTAGGCTATATTCAGACAAAGATCAAAATGTCCATGTTTTGTTTATTATTGGCTGTCACGCGCCTGTTTTTAGAATACAGGTGCAGCTCAATAAATTAGAATATTTTTGAAACGTTCATTCATTTTAGTGATTCAGTAATACAATTCATAATCAGCGTCTTCCATGATTGTGTGTCCTACTGAACCAGACTGAGGGACCATTTAAAGGCTTGGCAGGTGACACACTGAATTTACAATACTGAACTTTTTTACAATATTCTAATTTTTTTAGATTTTGGTTTTCATTACCTGTAATCCATAATCAACATTTACAGAAATAAAACACTTGAAATAGAACACTCTGTTTGTAAAGAATCGAGAAAATAGAGGAGGTCACTTTTTTAATTCAATTACAGAAAGAAATAAACGTTTCCAAGATATTCTAATTTACTGAGCTGCACCTGTACATTGATTTCAGTGCGTCTAGTTGCATGTCTGTTTTTTTGATGGCCTTTTCTAAAGGACTGTCAAAAAATAGAATATGTCCTATCTTTGACCTTCACGGGTTACTGAAATCTATGAGGGATCAGTGAAAATGGGTTCCAGTCGGATGCAAAACAGCCATGAAAAAACTGACTCATTTTCCGTTACCATCCACAATCATGTGAATATAGCCTTAACCTCTTAAGATAGGGTATTTTGTACGTTCTTCATATTTTCCTTCCCCGCCTTCCAAAATTCATTTATTTTCATTTTTTATTTCAACATAGTTACGTAAGGGCTTATTCTTTGCTGGACAAGTTGTACTTTCATTTGACACCATTTTGGGGTACATATGTTTTGATTAGCTTTTATTAATGTTTTTTTGGGGTCCGTGAAAAAAGCCAACAATTCATCATATTTATTTTGTTTTTATGTCATTCATTTTGCATTAAAAATTACATGGTAGCTTGCCGGCGGGTCATTGCGAATGCAGAGATACCATATTTATATTGGTTTTAATATGTTTTACCACTTTTACAAATAAAATGTAACTATTTGAAAAAGAACAGTTTTCCTGGGGTTACCGTATTCTGATGCCTGTAACTTTTTTACTGCCATGGCAACCTCTCAGACCCCGCAATCTTATCACAGGGGATTCAAGGGGTGGCAGGGGGAGTGATCTTGCCCCGGGACGCTCGGGATGCCTTGATCACTAGTGATCATGGCATCCAGAGGGATAATCCTCCATCGTCAGAGTATCTTCCGACCTCAGCAGCTAGTCCTGGGGCATTACAGCGCCATACTATATATTCTACCGTACTGAGCGGGAAGGGGTTAAAGGGGACTTCCAGTTTCAGCAAACAGCTTTTTTTGCATAATGAAAAAAACGCAACTTTCCAATTTAATTCTTTATGAATTTCAAGATCTCTGTTTGTTGTTCTTGAATTTGAACATTTATGTTTTACTTTGAGTGGTTAAAAATGCTCCAACCATATGGGCATCTGGATAGAACAAAAAAATGTTCAGTCCATGCTGGTTTAACTACTGTAATAGTAAACAGATTTGAAAAATGATATTCAGGTGAGATAATGATTAAATCCAGTAGGAGTCAATCATTAAGATTATTTGTGTTCACTATATGAAATCTCAGCTTCATACTGGGGTCCTGGGTTGGATTCTGACCAAGGGCAACATCAGCATGGAGTTTGAATGTCCTCCCCATGTTTGCATGGGTTTTCTCCCACATGCCAAAATATATTTATAGGTAAATTGGCTTCCTGTAAAACAGATGACACTTGTGGGTGTTTGGGACGAGTGCCTGTAAAGCAGCCCCTAATCCACAATGCTCCCTGCGCTTTGAGTCTGCGAGAAAAGCGCATTACAAATGTTTGTCATTGTCATAGGATTGCAATAGATACACATTCATTAGTTTTTGTTTGTTTTTTGTTTTTTTTCATTACATTTGGTTTTACTAATTATTTTATTTTACCAGGTAGATATGGAGAAGATTATGTAATCATAAAAATACTGGGGCTCAACATGAACATGATGAATGGTATAGTTCTCTGACCTATTTATTGCCAAGACATTGAGTAAATGCATTCAAAGCATTTCAAAAGTTATCTTAACATCTAAACTGATTCAATTTTGGAAGGACAGATAAGAAGAAAATACTCTTACAAACATTTGCCTTATCTTTTTGAATCATTCACCCTACGCATTCCTTTAAGTCTTCCTCAGTAAAGTCCCCCAAGAAGAAAAATTATTTCTGTAGACACAGTCGGATAAAACATGCATTCCATTGTAATGATGTCACTGCACTCACATTGCTCAAAACCATCCAGTAAACATTAAGAATGCAAAGAAGCATTGTGGGAGGTAATGCCACAGATAAAGTATTTTCTTCACCATTGTCCCTTGCTATCATGCTTGGTTTCCATTATTTAATTAACAATACTGTGAAGGATCTCGTCCTACCGGAGCCACCTTCAGCACACCTGAGATCGCTTCAATTACCTCACACCCACCTCCAGTGAGTGTTCGGGGCCCATAGGATAATACAAACTGAGCTTTCTAAATTTTATATATTTATTAACCCCTAAAAGGGTTGGCACTAGACACTTAACACATACAGAGAATACATCCAGCGATTAGCAAACAAATGGGAAGCAACATGATACGGTGCACAAAATAAAAAGGAGAATAAACAGAAGGAAAGGAAATATTACCAACACAAGCCTGTGATTGGTTCTCTGGGCTCTAGATGTTGAGCTCAGGGCGCGTACTTCAAGCAGTCCAAAAGCATGCGTCTGGGCTATTCCAGTGGCAGCACCCCTTTTTCTCTGGGCAGTGCTATCCGGGTGGCTTTCAGCAGAAGAAAAACAGATCGAAGATTACCAGAATAAGTAGCTAGTCCGTTTCTCTGAGCCCATGTGGGTAGGCTTCAATGTTCTTCCTTAGGCAAGTTACAGAGCATGTGTCTCCTACAAGCTGTTACATCTCTTCCAGGGTAAGAAAGAGTCTTAGGCCTCAATGCTAGGCTGCATAGTAGGCCACATGGTTGAAGGCCAAACCATGACCTCCCTTCACATCTCCTCCAGGAACAACAAAAGACCAAAGACCCACCTGTTCCTGATATGAGAGCTTTAACCTAACCTGGTCTCTTCCCTAAGTGATGTCACCAGGAGGAGCCCCGCCCTCATTTTAAATCCTTCAGAATCATCTTTCCTTATAATTCCTCACCTGATGACTGTAGAGTCGGGCCGGCGGTATGATAAGGTTCGTGGTGAGAGCGGCATTGCGTAGACCCCAAGGATGACACCCCAATCCCCTTTGGGTAAGGAGATCAGTGTCTGGACCTTTTCCGGGCTTGGAACAATAACTGGTTTGACCTCGAAACGTGCGCCTTGACCTGACGCATCTGGTGTATTTATCAGGGTGCCTGTAAGAGGTTCCCTGGTGAAGATATGGTCATAAAACGATAATCCTTTTGATATGTAGCTGGCTCCATCTGGTCTAGCAATTCCACCTCTCTGCAGGGAACCCCTGTGGAGATGATTAGTGTGACAAGTGTATGTAAATTCGGCTATACATGGGACTATACAGGGTCTGGGAACAACGCAGCCCGACCTTCTGTATCCAAACTAGCTTTGATACTAGGCACCAACCCCCCCCCCCCCCGTGTAGTAATATTATTGACCGGTAGTAATATATCACAGCAGAAATACTTAACTTGGAGTCTCTCATGATCACAAATACATACTGTATACAATAGTATGTATTAGACACAATAGGAAAGTGCTGACCATTACAACACTCATATGCTGTATGTCCCTTAAGAATTATTTTAAGTGTACAGTCATGGCCAAAAGTTTTGAGAATGACACAAATATTCTATTTTCACATGATCTGCTGCCCTCTGGTTTTTATGTGTGTTTGTCAGATGTTTTTATCACATACAGAAATATAATTGCATTCATATTATGAGTAACAGAAGCTTATATTGACAGTTAGAATGAGTTAATGCTGCAAGTCAATATTTGCAGTGTTGACCCTTCTTCTTCAGGACCTCTGCAATTCTCCCTGGCATGCTCTCAATCAACTTCTGGACCAAATCCTGACTGATAGCAGTCCATTCTTGCAGAATCAATGCTTTAATTTTGTCTGAATTTGTTGGTTTTTGTTTGTCCACCCGTCTCTTGATGATTGACCACAAGTTCTCAATGGGATTAAGATCTGGGGAGTTTCCAGGCCATGGACCCAAAATCTCTATGTTTTGTTCCCTGAGCCATTTAGTTATCACCTTTGCTTTATGGCAAGGTGCTCCATCATGCTGGAAAAGGCATTGTTGAGCGCCAAACTGCTCTTGGACGGTTGGGAGAAGTTGCTCTTGGAGGACATTCTGGTACCATTCTTTATTCATGGCTGTGTTTTTAGGCAAGACTGTGAGAGAGCCGATTCCCTTGGCTGAGAAGCAACCCCACACATGAATGGTTTCAGGATGCTTTACAGTTGGCATGAGACAAGACTGGTGGTAGCGCTCACCTCTTCTTCTCCAAATAAGCTGTTTTCCAGATGTTCCAAACAATCGAAAAGGGGATTCATCAGAGAAAATGACTTTCCCCCAGTCCTCAGCAGTCCACTCCCTGTACCTTTTGCAGAATATCAGTCTGTCCCTGATGTTTTTTCTGGAGAGAAGTGGCTTCTTTGCTGCCCTCCTTGAGACCAGGCCTTGCTCCAAGAGTATCCGCCTCACAGTGCGTGCAGATGCACTCACACCTGCCTGCTGCCATTCCTCAGCAAGCTCTGCACTGCTGGTAGCCCGATCCCGCAGCTGAAACACTTTTAAGAGACGGTCCTGCCGCTTGCTGGTCTTTCTTGGGCGCCCTGGAGCCTTTTTGGCACCAATGGAACCTCTCTCCTTGAAGTTCTTGATGATGCGATAGATTATTGACTGAGGTGCAATCTTTCTAGCTGCAATACTCTTCCCAGTTAGGCCATTTTTGTGCAGTGCTATGATGACTGCACGTGTTTCTTTAGAGATAACCATGGTTAACAGAAGAGAAACAATGATGGCAAGCACAAGCCTCCTTTTAAAGTGTCCAGTGGTGTCATTCTTACTTAATCATGACAGATTGATCTCCAGCCCTGTCCTCATCAACACCCACACCTGTGTTAATGGAGCAATCACTGAAACGATGTTAGGTGGTCCTTTTAAGGCAGGGCTGCAATGATGTTGAAATGTGTTTTGGGGGATAAAGTTCATTTTCTAGGCAAATATTGACTTTGCAAGTAATTGCTGTTAAGCTGATCACTCTTTATAACATTCTGGAGTATATGCAAATTGCCATTAGAAAAACTGAAGCAGTAGACTTTGTAAAAATTAATATTTGTATCATTCTCAAAACTTTTGGCCATGACTGTATTGTGCATTTCAGATTCACTTGTTAAATAAATATACATAAATTAATTTATTTTCAACATGACGATAGAAAGGTTGACTCATCAGAACTGACCATTTTAAACTCTTCAAGCTCAGCGCCATACATAATTTATCAAAAGTGTATATGCTGCAACCCAGATAGAGAGAACTGGAGGATGGGGGTAGTAGTGGCAGATGATATGCCACCTGCTAGGCTGAGCATACCCAACCAAGCCCCCAGCCCCACTCCTGGGCTAGACATTGTTGAGGGTGGTCCTGCAGCACTACCTGGATGGTGGTGATAGTAGTTTCCCCTGGGGCGCTTTCAGTTGGAGAGCCGATGTGATGGTGGACGGAAGGGCCCTAATGGTAATGCAGGCATGACTCAGGCAGCCAGTGGTGACAGTTGAACAGGGAACAGCTTTATTCAGCAACTGGAAACAGGTTGCTGGAAGCAGCTTCCAAATGGGGGTAGTAGTAATACAGAGTCCAATCCCCCAGCCTTGGTTCTAGGAGGGTGCTCAGGGATAATACAGGCTCTATTGCAGACTTCTCCAACTCCTCCTCTTCTTGTGCCACTCCAAGATGAGGAAGGATGCTGGGGATAGTGGTGCAGGGAGTCCTGACAGGGATCTGGTTACCTCTTGGTTAGGCCGAGTGAGCTCCTCCTGTCAGTGTCCTCCACTGCTCCTACTGGCACGGAATGCAAATGTACAGACAGCAGTACTCCTTTCACAGGGCTGTCTCTAGATGAGCCTGGGGCAGATAATAATCCTCCTAGAGACTGTATGGGTAGCCGTTGAGCTCTAGTCCAGATGCTGTCTGCAGGGATACTCTGCACACTGTCTCAGCTTCACACTACACACTAGACTGAACTGAGGCTTCAATGGACACCCAGAAGACCTAGGTCTCGAGCAACCCTGCCCAGTGGCCAGTGATTGCCCAGGGCTGAACCAAGGCAAAGGTTTGAAACTTTGGGGGGAAAATGACAGGAAAGCTGCATAACAATGTATTTACATGACAAATAACAGAACACAGAGGACGCGACATACCAACACAACCCAGAGGCACAAAAGACAAACAATTAAAGCAGTAGCACTCTTGGATGCTGCATATAGTTACCCATATGTGTGTCATGTGACCGCCCCAGGGACATTTGCTGGTTATCCGGTGACGATCCGTTTCCCCATTTCCGGAAACGGAACATCACTACTACTCCCCCCCATCCACTCCATCATACTTACCTATCTTCTTCCTTCCAGGCTTCTTCCTGTGGGACAGCTCCTCCTCCTTCTGTGACATCTGCCCGCGATATAGACCCAGCACTACTCTGGGCAACTGATAATCCACCTCTACTGCGCAGGTGTGGGAGCAGCATCAGAGACCTGTGCAGTAGAGGATTGTCAGCTAGAGAGCAGCGCTGGGTCTATAGCAGTCAGAAAAGAATGGGCGTCCTGCAGGAGGAAGATTGGAAGGAAGAGAGGTAAGTATATAATGGGGTCGGGGATTGAGCTGAGTAGGTAGGGAAGGGCTAGTAGTTGTGAGCAAGATAGCTAGAGACAGGGAAGGGGTGTATGGGAGGGAGGGAGAGAGGAAGGGGGAGTGAGGTGAGAGGAAGCTAGCATGGAAGTTACATAGCAGAAAGCTGAACAAAGTAAACAAATGCGGAAGACTCCAGGAGCTCCCAGAGACACTCAGAAATAACTCAAAACACTGTTAAAGGTATATGGGTGCATTTATTAACCCATTAATAGCACTAAACAGACCTTTTTTTAAAAAAAAACATTTTGCCTGTAAAACCCCTTTAAACTTTGGCTGTTTCCAAATGACAAATGCGGCTCACAATTGAATTGTAGCAGTTTATATGGATGGTGTTCACTTAAGGTTGCCAAAAATACACCACTGAGGTGGCACCCCGCATTCATGACAAGTGTGTCAGTGACTTATAACTTTTATCAAAAATTTATCATGAATTCACTCTTCCCCATGCCAACCTTCCTCCTCTGCATGATCAAACTCTGCATCTTTCACATATATTAGTATGGCCCACTGCAAAGGTTTCGCAAGTGGACCCCCCATCATTCCCACATAGACATTCCTTCTGACTTTCAGAGGACTCAAAGACAGATTAGTGTGGCAGCAAATTATTTTGTGTTCAACTTTAACCCTAACCACATCCATTCCTATAATGTCCCTTTGTGCCCTAACACAGTAAGGGTGGGTTCACACTTGCAGCGGCACTCCGTCCGCCACGAATCCGACCTAAATGTCGGTAAACTGGATAGGGGAAGGTTTGCGACACATTGCTTAAAACCCCATTCATTTGAATGGGGCTTTAAAGCAATGCGCGGGTGTGCGCTTATACCCTCTGCGCCGCAAAGCCGTTTTTTTTTCGCTGGAAACAAAGTCCTGCATGTCCGACTTTGTTTCTAGCGAAAAAAACTGGCTTCACGGCGCAGAGGGTGTAAGCGCACACCCGCGCATTGCTTTAAAACCCCATTCAAGTGAATGGGTGTGATGATTAAGGGGACTCCCATATATGTATTTCTGTACACTTATGTATCTGGCTGACCCCTTATAACCCCATCCCCCCTGCAGACCATGTGGTCCAACTTCCCCTCAGCTCAGTTACTCTGAGCTGGGTCCCTGTTGTGGGTTAATTACCATCCCTTTGTTATATTGCTCTGCGTAATTAACACTCCTTTTCAAGTACCCTACCTCTCCCCAGGAGATTTCCTGATGAACCACAGCCACACTAGACAATCCGGCACCAATTATACATCAGAGAGATCATAGTTTTATGCCCATATCTCAAAAGGGGGGCACCTCACAGTTACTCCAATAAATTCTGTGGGTGCCCCATAGAAAGGCGCACGCGGTCAGCCCAAACATGGAGCCATTGTGAGCCCAAGGCAGGTCCAGACACCCAACTCCCTACCCAAAGGGAATTGAGGTGCCATGCTTGGTATGTATACGACGAGGGTTTCACCCTGAGTTCTCCTCTTCCACTTACCAGACCATACGGTCGCCGGATAAGGAGCCAGAACTATTTTCTAGTTCAGGGGCTCCATGCTAGTAGGTGTAACTTCCCTCCCCTGTGACATCACTCTGGGCGGGGGCAGGGAACACACAAAAGCAAACCACGCAGATAGCACATGGTCTTCTGCCATTTTACCCTGCTAATCATCTGCTGCTGGTCGTTCATAAGAAACATGCCCTGGTCAACCCTTGGAGGCCAGAGAAACCTTCACAAGCTGGTGTTGGTAATATATATTCTTATCTTTCTTTTATCCCCATTTTTATTTTATGTACCGTGTTATGCTGTTTTCACTTGTATCTGCTTGTTAATCGCTGCATGTATTCTATGTATGTGTTAAGTGTCTAGTGCCATTTAGGGGTTAATAAATATATAAAATTTAGAAAGCCCGTCTCTCGTATTATCCTCTGTTGGACCTACATTCACGGAAAGTGGGTGTGAGGTAATCGAAGTGATCTCAGGTAGGCCAGGAGCGGTTTCTGGTAAGACCTCAGATCCTTCACAATGGGGTTTTAAGCAATGCTTCGCAAACCTTCCCCTATCCAGTGCATATCCAGTTTTCCAACATTTAGGTCAGATTCGCGGCGGACGGCGTGCTGCCGAAAGTGTGAACCCACCCTAACAGTGTCCTTCAATTTATATCATAGAGTGATGATGCCTCCACCACACAGTGTAATGTCCTCTAATTGGCCCATACAAAGTATAATGCCCCCTCAGTAGCCTATCAAATGGTAAAGTGCCCCTGCAGTGGCCCCATACAATATAATGCCTCTCAGTGGCCCATCACACAGTCAAATGCCACTGCAGTGGCCTCATATAATATGTTTCTTCAGTGGCCCATAACACATTAAAATATCCCCTCATTGGCTCATTAGACAGTAAAATGTCCTGTCAGCGGCCCAGCACAAATTAAGAGATCTCATCACACATTAAGGTGTCCCTCGGGTTGCCCATCGCACATTAAAGGGGTTTTCCAACCCCAAAATCGAATTTTCATACTGATGACCTATCCAAAAGAGATGAGTAACATTTTTATTTTTCGTTTGACAGAGTTAATTGAGGGCTTAGTTTTTACAGGATGACCTGTGCTTTTTAATGGTACTGTTTTGAGATACATATGACTTTTATATCATTTTTATAGCATTTTTTTTTAAAGGTGAGATGGCAAAAAATCATTATTTCTGGAATTTTTTTTTTCAGTTTTTTCCCCAGATGTTCACCATGCAGGTTAAATAATGCTTCAGTTTTATTGTACGGGTTGTTACGGATGTTGCAATACCAAATATGTATTGTTTTTATTTTATATATTTTTTAATATAATTCATTTTATATAGGAAAGAGGTATTTTGGGGCTTTATTCATATTAATTTTTTTTCATACACTTAATTTTTTTTTTTTTTTTAACTGTTTTGTATTGTCCCACTAGGGGACCTGAACCAGCAATGCTCTGATCGCTGGTTCAGTACTATACACTGCAATACACGTGTATACACGTGTATTGCAGTGTACAAAGCAGCAATTCCCAATCAGGGTGCCGTGGAGACCCCCCAGGGGCGCTGTAACAATCCAGTGGGGAAAAGGGCGATTTACCTCCTTTTAACTACATCGGGATCCTAAGCCGATGTATTTAAATAGAGAGATGCAGCAGGAAGACTTTAGCTTCCTGTTCTATTGCTCAGTTAGTGATGTCTGCTGAAGACCTGCTGCATTGATCCGCAGAGAAGGAGGATCACAGAGTTCCAGGGACTGAGGATGGGAGCTTGGTGATAGTAAAAGGTGAATTTTTGTATGTGCTGGGTTTTAAAGTATAGAATGGTGTAGCTTCGAGGATGCATTCACATGGTGCAGTTGTGATGCTGTTAGGCTGACTTCCTCCATTCATCAACAGGATCAACCAGGTATGGGTGCTCCTGGCAGCCTGGGGTCACTGGCCAGGCACCGGACTGCAGAAAATGCATATTGGCACCCTCCCAATAACGCCGCGGAGGTGGCGATGGGGAACATTTGTATGGAGGAACCCCGTGGATCCTGTGGTCATCTTTGACCACAGCATCCAAGGGGTTAAAACCCCCGATTGGAGCTCAGGGTTATGGAGCAGGGTGTTAGCTGCCAGTTACACTATCTGAGTGGGCGGGCGGCAGCGAAATCCCAAGAAAGTTTGTTACTACAACAAACTTTCCCTGATCTGGCCATGATTAATTCTCATGGCCATTACATGATTGGGACCTGAACCAATCCGGTTCCGATTATGTCTCCGTGACCAGCAGCAGCTATTAGCAATGTGATCACAAAGTTACCAGCACTTGGGATGACCCGATCCCCAATTTAACAAAGTCAGTATATAAACGTCGGCATTGCACAAAGCCCAGCAAGCACTGACATTTATATACAGTGAGCTGTCGGGATCCAGTCAAAGGGGTTTTCCAGGACTAAGAAAATATGACTAAAGGCAGGAAATGCTTGTTACATGAATGAACACACATAACTGAATATGTGTGTTTGGACCATTTTTACCATTCCATACCATACCTGGCTACTGCCATTTTATGCTTAGACTAGTGAGGAATAGTCCCACCACTGTGGGTTCTCTGGTTTATTATGTTTGTACCCCATTAAGCACTTTTTTGGATAATGTGATAGCTAAGGTCTCCTGAGGAGTGGCGCAGGACGTGTCATGAAACGCGTAGAGACTAATAGGGACAGTTAAAGGTACAGTTTGGTTCTGCCCTTGTTAGGGCGGGGAGTCAATACAGGGAACTAGGGAGAGTGTGTAAGGGTTCGGATAGGGACCATTTATCCTGCCCTGCAAAAGCCATCTCCTGTGGGTGATTTCCCTGTATCCTGCAGTGTGGGTAAGATCCATCCATTTTTACCTTATAGTGGTGATTTTTGGTGCTTTGATTCTGCCTTGGTTAGAGGTATTTTTTATCTATTTATAATATTAAATGTTAAGTTTTATTTCTGCATTTGTGCTATGCTATATGGAATTCCTAATGCAAGTATGGTGGTAGCCCTGGCTATCTAGTGCTGTTTCACCAGTTCTGCTCAGAGTTTGTGTTTTCATTTTTACCATTCCTCATATTTTCAGGCTCATCCAATACTTCCTGGTTGTAGGAATGTCAGTGCTTTTTCAGGAAGTCCCTCTCATCATCTGCCCACACTGCATCTCCTAGCTGTAACGTCCGCGCCTGTTCGGACTTTGGCGCCATCCTCCAGGCCGCATGCTACGGTGCAAGAGGCGTGTCCGGCTATGATTCCTTGCTTTTAGTTGTTGTAGTACCCTGTATGAACACTGTTTTATTCCCTCACCTCTGTAATTGATTTTCTACCACACCCATCTCTTACACCTTTGTTTCCCTCTGCTCCTCAAATAGTTAATCTCAGCCTGGTCTTGTAATTGACAGTCCTACTGAACCAGTGTTCAGTACACCTGAGATTGCTTCAATTACCTCACACCCACTTCCAGTGAGTGTTCTGGGCCGATAGGATAATACAGAACGAGCTTTCTAAATTTTATATATTTATTAACTCCTAAACGGTTCGGTACTAGACACTTAACACATACAGAGAATACATACAGCGATTAGTAAGCAAATACAAGTGGAAAGCAACATGACACGGTGTACAAAATAAAAAGGAGATTAAACAGAAGGAAAGGAAATATTACTAACACAAGCCTGTGATTGGTTCTCTGGGCTCCGGATGTGAGCTCAGGGCACGTACTTAAGAGCAGTCCAAAAGCATGCATCCGGGCATGCTATTCCAGTGGCAGCACCCCCTAGATCTGGGCAGAGCAGATAGATATTGTCATAAAACCATAATCCTTTTGAAGTGTAGCTGGCTGCAGACCAGGAGTCTGGGTTGAGTTTGCTTACAGCCTTCCAATACACTTCTCTAGGCTGCCCCCCCCCCCCTCCCCATGGTGATAATAAGGTTAGCATAAGTATATTAATTGCATCAGGTACAGAATGGGCCTTGGCTATAGAGTAGAATGACTGCATTCCAGCAAACCCACTATTTTTGATCCTAGGCACCAACCCCCACTGTGTAGTAATATAGACCGGTAGTAATATATTACAGCAGAAATACTTAACTGGAGGTCTTTTATCATCACATGCAGGTTCTGGACTTTCTATTTACAGCCCATCAGCCCACACTTGGTTGCTGGCTATTGACTCTGTTGTTGCTAAGCATTCTACTTGCTCTTTATTGTGTTGTACTTACTGACCTTTGGCTTTTCTTTTTACTATTCTTTTTGATTGCGATTTGGTACTATTTTTCTCTCTGGTTTGACCTCAGCTTGCTGACTCCTCTTCTGTGTTGTTTTATCTTCTCCTATTCTGTGTCACACTTATCATAAGAAGGGACTGGTACCCAGTTGTCCTCTAGGGCGGTGAGGCAAGTAGGCAGGGACAGTGGGTGGGTCGAGTTTAGGACTCACCGTTTATGTCATTTCCTTCCTCCCAGGTATCAGCAGCAGCACTGGGAAATTGCTCAACTGGCAATTCCCTTACACACACCTAGTACATCCTCTAATAATGTGCTATACTCTCCCTCTCAGGCTACTTCCTATAAATAGATATATATTATATATCAGTGTGTATGGGCATATACATATTTATCTATATACATGTATGTGTATATGTACTGTATATATTTACATATATGTGCATGTACAGTATGTGTATATGTAGTATATAAATATATATAGTGAGAAGGTGACAGGTAAGATTCTGAAAGGTCGCTATGTCTCCCCCGGATTCCTCACATGTGTGGTAAGTGGGGTTACAACACAGGTAACTAACAAAACCTTAGCTGTGAGAAGGCTTTTTCTGTTAACCAGTTCTTGTTCTACTCCCACCTTCAAGCACAGGTGGGAGCTGGACATCATTAAAGGCCTATAAAAGGTTGGCAAATTCTCACTCCTGAGCAGTACCTGGGGAGAGAGGAGGAGCCGGGTTCTGTCCCAACCTTGTCAAGACTGGTAAGACTCCAGTATGAACTGTTGCCATTATTTTGCTCTGTGTTGACCGTGTGGCTGAAGCAAGCCACCCGTATAGTTAGGATATTTCTAGTGGGGACTGCACTGTCTAAGAAAGGTCCCATGGACTATAGAGCTTAATTTTGCTGTTAAGTCAGAGCTATTCACCACTCCCTCTAGTGCTGTCAGGTGACTGGGCAGATCATTTTCTGCAAGGGAGGATATCTGCAACTCCTGTTATGTATACTGTGGTCTATCCTAGCTCTATCACAAGTTTCACCCCACTTCTCTGGTTAGCTAGGTGGTCTCTTCTTGGGATTTAT
The DNA here is from genome assembly GCA_947044405.1 of Leptodactylus fallax. Lineage (NCBI taxonomy): Eukaryota > Metazoa > Chordata > Amphibia > Anura > Leptodactylidae > Leptodactylus > Leptodactylus fallax. Next base: position 1,046,561 of record CAMRHE010000254.1, read on the forward strand.
CTATGTCTGTACTGCTCCACCTCTTCCTCTTTCCTGCTTCTACACAGCAAGCTTACCTAGGTGTCCAGGATGGCATACGAAAGCTTGCTTGTGGCCCTCCACTCCAGGCTGGCTACAGAGGGTGATGGCTGTCTGTCGGCATCCTCTCCCAGCTTCAGACAACCAGCGTGGATCCTCATGGTGAGTCTGCAGGAGCAAAGGGCCGGTGCTCCGCCCGGCGCTCTCGCCCCCCCCCCCCCCCCGGCATTTGAGTCCCAGTGTGTCCCCCTCCTACTGTGTGCAGGTGCTGTCCCCCTCCAACACCCTCCCCCATTGTCTCTCTGCCGAGCGCTGCACTTCACAGCGCTGTGCATTGGCCCCTCTCACCACTTCCTGTCGGCACTGGAGGTGCGCATGTGGGAGTCCGGGCTGCGCACAGTCAGACAGGTGGAGCTCGTGCAGCTCCTGCTTCAATTTCCCATACCTCACGTGCAGTCACCGTGGGTGTTTTTAGTCGCCTGGCCATGGGAGCTGCTCAGAGCTCTTTCCCCACGGTGGAGGAGCCGCCGACCCCTCCCCCCCATCACAGCTTGCGCCTTCAGCCCTCCCTCCTACTGTTGCAGCCCCCCCCCCCCAGGTGGTCTTACTGGCTCCCCTGGTCCACCCCACTCCCTGTCCCAGCTCTGTGGAGCCTGCGTATGTAGATGCATTAGAATTTCTCCCTTCCCCTGCCCCTCCTATTCACACAGGCACCTCTGCTGCAGCGCCCCCTACAGCCCTGGGCATGCATTCTTCCAGAGGGTCCCAAACCCGAGAGCATTCCGGTTCTTCTTTGGGATCCTCCTCCCAGGGCTCCGGGCGCTCCTGTCACCGTAGAGCTGCTGGGCTAGATGATGCTGCTCCCGCCATCGCTTCAGACCGTCCAGGAGGAGTTATTGGTCTTCTCAGTCATGTTCGTCAAAGTGGAGGTCGCCTTCCTCCTCTGACGGTTCTGATAGTTCGAGCGGCTACAACAGGTCATCCAGTCGGTGCGGTTCCAGGCACGGGTCTTCTCGTTCGACCAGAGGGTCGCCTCCCAGAGCACCTCCAGATCGCGGTGTTCCTGCAGTTCCAAGTTCACAGTGTTGCATCTCCAAGTCCTGTCATTGAGCCTCCGGCAGCTGGTGAGTTTGGTTTTACTGGGTCATGGGAGGTGGGTCTGGCAAATGGTGAGGTTATACCCGCGCTGAAGGCCCTTCTCGGTAAGCTTGAGTCGGGTTCAAAATCTTTAGTTGCTACCCCCTCGTTAGCCCGTGTTCATGGGGAGGCGTACTTTTGCGGGATTAGCCCACTGGGTGAGTATTTGAACGAGGAGGTTAAAAAGAAAATATGGGAAAAATAAGTGATTGTATATTATTTCAGCAATCTATAGCTGTAGCTGTATAGCACAGTGTGACTTGTTGGTGCCCTTTCTCGTATCCTACACTGGGGGCACATACACTTCTATATTCCCCTAGTTGCAAAAGATGCAGATGTAATTCTCTGTTATATTTGGGTCTTTGTGCAGTGGCTATGCTAGACAAGCTCCAACCTTGAGATGTTCCCCTTTATTGACAGCAAGCAGAGGTCGTACAATGTAAAAAGTTAATCCATAAGATATTACAATGTTGTGGAACTTTTCATTATGCATTATGTATCACTTAAAGGAGTTTTCAAGGTTAGAAAAACATGGCTGCTCTATCATGTATGATGAAGGAAGATGTGATGGAGTAGTCAATAGCAATGGATATAATCCTTATGAAATAATTATGTAATAAATCACTGTAATCTTGATCGCTAATGTTCAATATGTGTCTTCTAGCTTGTCATTTGTTTGATTTGTTTAGTGCTTTTTTTGAAAGGGGTAGTTCATTTTGAGACCGGTTTCAGTTCTATAGTTCATTATTTAGACAATTTTCTGTTTGTTGCGCCTGGGGATTCAGATCGCTGCCATTTCCGGGCCGAGTTTTTTCTAGGAGATTTGTCGTTAGCTACCCGGGGTGCCCACAGCCCGGGGCATAGAATTCGTTTGACCCATGCCCTTAAGGCTGACCTATTTGTGTGGAGAGATTTTCTGCGTAGGTATAATGGCCTTACATGTATACAGTCAGTTGCGGCCACAAATGCGGTGCCGTCTCTGTTTACGGATACGGATGGTTCCCTGGGTTTCGGGGGCATCCTTGGCGATGCCTGGTGCGCGGCGAGCTGGCCGACTGAGTGTTTTAGCATTGTTGTGACATCTGGTGCTGCGTCGCCTAGAGTTGAACATCGCGTTCAGGGCTAGGCATGTTCCTGGTGTTGACAATGGCACCACGGATGCTTTGTCACGTTTTCATTGGCAGGAGTTTCGGGATCGTCTACCTTCGGCGGCAGCAGAGAAGGGGCTTCGATGTCTGCCATACCTGTGGGAGCTGATGACATCCGCCTGATGCAGCTGGTGCAGTCCTCGGTAACCCCAGCCATCTGGGGAGGTTATGGTAAGGAGTGGAGGGAGTGGTGTCAATTGGCAGGTGACGGTTGTGACTCCAAGAGCGCTGAGTTTAGGATGGAGATTACGTTTCGTTATTTACTGTTTTTGAGGGACCCGGGTTGTTTGGCTGCGGTGGCACACCGGAAGTTAGCAGGTGTGGCTTTTCATTTTCAGTTACGTGGTTGGCCGGATGTGACGAAGCATTTAATTATTAAGCAAGCCCTCAAGGGTTGGGTTCGCAAACACCAGACCAGGTATACTAGGCGGCCAGTTTCATATGACCTCCTGGGTTGCCTTTTGCGGGCAACTTGGGAAGTTTCTGCAACGTGCGATGAGGCGCTTCTTATGCAGGTCAGTTTTAGCTTAGCGTTTTTTGGGGCCCTGCAGGTTGGCAAACTTGTTTCCCCTCAGCAAATAAATCGGGTGGATTGTTGGCTGATGATGATGTGCTGCTAATGTTAATGTTCACCTCTGCATTCGCCGTTCAAAAACAGACCCCCTCGGACGGGGTGCTTGGAGTTATTGCCCCTACTTGCCCTGTCAGTTTAGTTTGGGATTTCATGGGTGTCCATGCGGCCGGTGGGAATTTCTTGTGTCATGCTGACGGGACCCCCTTTACCCTCTTTGAATTTCAGACAGTTTTTTGGCGGTATCTAATTGCGGTGGGTGTTGACCCATCGGATTATGGTGCCCACTCTTTTCGTATTGGTGCAGCGCCGGAGGGGGCGAGGGCAGGGTTGTCCAGTGAGGTGGTTCAACGCATTGGGAGGTGAGGGTCTGCATGTGTTGCCGGTTATGTAAGCCCTGAGTTACTGCGTTGTTTTTTCTTTCAGATGTTTGACGGCTCAGAGTATGCTTCTTGGGCCACAGCTACATCTTTTGGGCAGCTCAATGGGCGGAGTCCAGGCCTGGTGGCAAGTCTTTGGGGTTGTCACATTGCAGTGGATTGGAGAGGGATGCGGGGCTAAAAGTGGTCACAGGGAGTGAGAGATGCTGCTGCAGTTGACTGAGCGCGCAGATCGGTCAACGCCCACCTGTCCTGTTTTGATATGTCATTAGGTGGGGTAGTGGTCTGCCATCAGTAACTCGAGTCCTGATGGGGTACATTTGAATGATATTGGACTCGATATCTTTCTTTCTGGTTTGTAAGATGGTGTGGAGCAAGCCTTGTTTTTGCTTGGTGGGGGTCGGAGTACTGTGTGATGACACGGTATCCTCCGTGGCGGTTCGTGGAAGATGAGGAGACTGGGTTGAAGGTGGACGTGCTCACTGGGAGTCCAGTGGCTGGCACACCCCGTCCTACCTTACGGCAGATGACGTATGTGTTTACAAGTTATGACGTATGTTACGTCACCGTTTGTTCAATTACGTTTTACAATAATTAATAATTGATTAATAAAGCTGTGGCCGACCACCAACCACTTAAAAGTTAACTTTTGTTTACGAGTGTTTTATGGGAGGGGTTTTTATGGTGCCTGGGTGGGAGCTTTGTCTTTGTAGTCTGTGATTAGTTAGTAGCTCAGACGAGCAGGTGTTTTATTTTTGGTAATTGGTTTTGCCTGAAAGTTAAAGCTTGTTTATTTTCTGCCAGTTTTTGATAAATAAACGTACAGGATGTGAAAGATCCTCAGTGCGCCAACACCGCTTTGGCCCACACCTGAGACTTCGTTCATAAAAACCACACTCACCGCCAGTGAGTGCTGGGTTCACAAGATAAATACAAGACAAGCTTTCTAAATTTTATATATTTATTAACCCCTAAATGGGTCGGTATTAACATCTAACACATGCAGTTCAGAACAGATATGTAGATATATACAAGCATTAACAGTTACTATTTACAAGATACAGTACAATAAAATAAAAGGGAATAAAAGTGAAATAATTACTTTACCACACATCTCCTTGATGTGGCTCTACACTGTGTTCCAAATTATTATGCAAAAAGTGTTTAGGAGTGATAAGGTAAGAATTTTTTTGTTTGTCAGTTAAACTCATTGATGGTGATGTGTGTCAGGGCTCTTTATATCACTGAAAGCAATTGCAGACACCTGTGCTAATTAGTTTGGCAGGTGTGTCCAATTAAAGGCAAGACTACTTAAGAAGGCTGTCCCACATTATTAAGCAGCCTACATTTTCAGCCAAAATGGGAAAGAAAAAGGATGTGTCGGCTGCTGAAAAGCAACAAATTGTGGAGTGTTTAGGTCAAGGCATGACTACAATCAACATTGCCAAGACACTTCATCGTGATCATTGCACAATCAAGAAGTATGTAGCTGATTCACAGCACACACGTGTGCGTGCTGATAAGGGAAAATTGAGGACTCTTCCCAACAGGCAATTACGTCAGGTTAAAAGAACAGCTTCAAAAATGCCTTGTCATAGCAGCAGACAAGTTTTTGAAGCTGCTGGTGCCTCCAACGTTCCCCGAACAACAAGATGCAGGGTCCTTCAGAGGTTTGCAGCTATGCGTAAGCCATCCTGTCGACCTCCTCTATCCACTGCACACAAGCAGAAACGGCTCCAGTGGGCCAAACAATACATGAAGACTAACTTCAAAACTGTTTTGTTCACCGATGAGTGCCGTGCAACGCTCGATGGTCCAGATGGATGGAGTGGAGGATGGCTTGTTGATGGACACCCCATGCAAACATGGCTACGGCGCCAACTAGGAGGAGGCGGAGTAATGTTTTGGACTGGAATCATGGGGAGAGAGATTGTCGGCCCCTTTAGGATCCCTGAAGGGGTAAAGATGAACTCCATAATGTATGTGGAGTTTCTCAAACAGCACTTCCTGCCATGGTTCAAGAAGAAGAACCATGCATTCCGCAGAAAGATCATTTTCATGCATGATAATGCACCGTCTCATGCTGAAAATAACACATCTGCATCTCTGGCTGCTATGGGCATAAAAGGGGACAAACTTATGGTGTGGCCCCCATGCTCCCCTGACCTCAACCCCATTGAGAACCTCTGGAGCATCATCAAAAGGAGTTTCTATGATGGCGGGAGGCAGTTCACATCTAAGCAACAGCTCTGGCAGGGTATTCTGTCCTCATGCAAAACAATTGAAGCAGAAACCATCCAAAAACTGACAAATTCAATGGACGAGAGAGTTCAGAAGCTTCTTTCGAACAAGGGGTCCTATGTGCAAATGTAACATCACCTCGAATAAAGTTTTGGCTTGAAAACTTTGATTTCAGTTTGTAATAACCTGCTAATGCTTATAATTTCACAATGACCATTTATTTGTTCTTAATAAAAATGAAAAGGTTGCAAATTCTGCTGTGCATAATAATTTAGAACATGCATTTTGAGTGTTTATTTTTTTTTTAAATATACTGTTATCATAGGCAGTTTGTTCAAAAACCTTTCAATTATACTCGAATAGTTGATGACTGGAAAATTACAATGACTGCAATTCATATAGGTAATTTTGGAAAATATGAGAAAATATTATTTGCATATTAATTTGGAACACAGTGTATAATCCAACCCTCACACATGGCATGTGGAGGTAACCAGTCGAGGCTTTTAGCAGCAGCATTCCAGCATGCCTGCTCATCACAGTCTATCCCTATAATCTCTCTGTAGTCTCATCATAGTATTCTCCTTGTAGTCTCAGCCCAATCTCCTCCCACTGACCTCTTACCTCATCTTTTATACACTTGATTACACCACCCAGAATGAGGTCACCGGCAAGTCTGATTGATTAATACACTCAAGTCCAGATTCTTTGTAAGAAGATGGGATTAAGTGGAATGACACAATGTTATCAACCATGTCTGATCAACAGCCCAGGCCAAACAATGCATGTATATTTGATCACTCAGGGCTGTGTATGAATTCAATGGAGCTATTCTGGGATGGATACAAAGCCCTATTGTTATAGTGTTGCCTCTACTGATAACATACAACTAGGATTAGGGCTGCGCACATTATGAGCAAATGGAACTAAGAGGGAGATACGACACCCAGAGATCAAAATACAGCTTTGAGTTATAGCCATATTTAAGTGGAATCATCACACCTCCCCCTTTAGAGCGTGCACGGAGGAAGGCGGATCCGGTGATCACCTTCCGCAGGCACCTTAGTGGCCTGACCGCGATACCCGTCTTCTCTCTAGTCTGACTAGGGATATTTCTAAGGCTCAGGCCCTGAGCCACGTACACTTGGCTACATCCTGCCTGTTCTGGGTCCGCTTTCTGAGTGTTGGCATCCCGTGGAGCCCCACTCATGACCCCAGGTCTTTGGGATACCAGTTCAGAGACCCCATCCTGGCGGTCTTTCAGGGTCTCTCTCACACTAGCCGCTAGTTGGGAGAGTTCTAGGGGATTCTGCACCTCCCCCCTTTGCTTTCAAACCTAGGGGGACCTCTGGTTCTGGCACAGGTATGTTTGGACCCTGTCCTCCCTCCCAGACGCCTTGCCCCTTTGGGCCTACACCCTGTTCCTCCTGTACTTGGGTGGGTGATGGTGATACCTTGGGCAAATGACTGAGATCATGCTTCCCCAAACCATCCCCCAACAATACATTGACAGGTAATACAATTGACATACCCCCTTCTTGGATCACACCTCCAGTACCCCATGCCATCTGCACTTGGGCCATGGGCACTTCTGGAATAGAACTGGACCGAAGAGACGTGTATGTCTCATACCGGCCGGACTCCTCCGGCTTCAAGGGAGTGAGGCTAGTCATGGCGGTCTCAGCACCGACTCCAGGTGGTGTAGGCAACGGTTCAAGGGTCGGAACGCCCTCCACCCTTGTAGCACTCTGGCTGCGGGCTAACACCGCACTACCAGCAGTCCGTCCCTCACCTGGATCGGCCATGAGATCCACATAGCCTACCTGACCACCTGGCACATGGTCAGCAGTTGGGTGCTTATCGGATGCACTGGGCGAAATAGTAGAAGTCGCTTCCAGTGACTCAGAAGAGCTACCCTGTACACTTTCACAACAAGCATTGGCAATTACATTGACAGTACCTTCATTAGCAATTGTTAATTCACACCGGGCCTCAATGAGATCTGTGGTAGACAGATTAACAAGCTGGGAGGGAGACGCCCCCGCAGATGTGGGTGTGTCTACAGACAAGGTCTCATTGGCTCCTAGCACGGGGGTGAACAAAGCATCAATAACATTTTTGCTGAGCTGGGTTGCAGGAAGCTCATTTGCATCTTCCCTGCTCTCAGCTGAAGGCAACTCATTAGCATTTACATTGACTGCCATGGGAAGTATCTCAGAGGGGGGGTTACGGGCCCTCTCTGAAGCTATGACAGACACATTATCAACATTAGTCATAGACAGTTTATCACAGTAAATTGGGGTGCTCCCCACCCCATATTGGGACATCATAGGTCCTAAATCAGTTCCCAACAGTACATTAGCAGGCAAATCAGTCAATAGTCCCACAGTCCGCATTCCTTTTCCTGCACCCCAGTCCAGATACACAGATGGGCCACCTGCTGTGGCTTGGGAAGCAGGGAAGTTCTCAGGGCGGTTGGGGCACTTCTCCTTGAAATGTCCTGTCTGGTTACAGGCATGGCCCTGCCGCACCTCCCCTTGGGGTTTGGGAAAGGTCACCCGGGCGCCCAGAGTTCTTGGGACAGGGAAGGGACCACCCGGGGCATAGTTTGTCTCACCCGACCTGACGACAGACGGCTGTGGTGAACTCCGGCCTGGCTTCTCCTTCCAAGTTGAGGGTCTCTGCAAGGTTGTTGGAGTTTGCGCAGGGGCGGTTTGTGCCTACTGGGAGAGCTCCATCCTTTTGAGCTCAAGCTGATACTGCCGTTCTCGTTCTGCAGCTTCACGATCAGCCTGCCGTTCTGCAGCTTCACGATCAGCCTGCCGTTCTGCTGCCTCACGATCAGCCTGCCGTTCTGCTGCCTCACGATCAGCCTGCCGTTCTGCGTCCTGCCATTCTTGTTCTACAGCTTCGAGAAAACAGCAGGTATGTGTTAGGGTCACTAGTGCCTACTTGCTGCAGGGCCGTTTGCCAGTATGAAGCCATTCCCCCGACAAGGCTGGGGCTACTGGTCTCTCCTGGTGAAGTAATCCTTGGGACCGAGCTGCTTGCCGCACTTCCTGGCCTAGCCCCAAAATCAGGACTCTGCTCGATTCTCTGCATGGCTGTGGCTGCCTCCATTTCAGCCATACGCTCAGGATCTCCAAAAGCCTGGTTCTGCAGTTCTTGAGCTCTGCTTCCGAACCCACTAGCCATCCACTGGTATTTGCCAAATAAAAGATAGGATAGAATACAAAGAGTAAGGGAGGGGAACAGCACTGTATCAAACTTTCACTGTATCTTAATGCTTGCTTTAATAGCGAGCTTGTCTCATAGGATTACTATAATCCCCAGCGTCTGAGTGATAAAGGTCACCAACACACGCTGTTTATCCTAAGATCCCACTACGCTGCCACCAATGTGAAAGATCCTCAGTGCGCCAACACCGCTTTGGCCCACACCTGAGACTTCTTTCATAAAAACCACACTCACCGCCAGTGAGTGCTGGGTTCACAAGATAAATACAAGACAAGCTTTCTAAATTTTATATATTTATTAACCCCTAAATGGGTCGGTATTAACATCTAACACATGCAGTTCAGAACAGATATGTAGATATATATAAGCATTAACAGTTACTAGTTACAAGATACAGTACAATAAATAAAAAGGGAATAAAATTGAAATAATTACTTTACCACACATATCCTCGATGTGGCTCTATAGTCCAACACTCACACATAGCATGTGGAGATCACCAGTGGAGGCAGCGGCATTAACTCCAGCATCTCAGCAACTCATCACAGCAGCCTCTCCTCATAGTAATCTCCCAGTGGTAGTATGTCTCACTGACCTCTTACCTCATCTTTTATACCCTTGATTACACCACCCAGAATGAGGTCACCGGCGACGGCAAGTCTGATTGATTAATGCACTCAAGTCCAGATTCTTTGTAAGAAGATGGGATTAAGTGGAATGACACAATGTTATCAACCATGTCTGATCAACAGCCCAGGCCAAACAATGCATGTATATTTGATCACTCAGGGCTGTGTATGAATTCAATGGAGCTATTCTGGGATGGATACAAAGCCCTATTGTTATAGTGTTGCCTCTACTGATAACATACAACTAGGATTAGGGCTGCGCACATTATGAGCAAATGGAACTAAGAGGGAGATACGACACCCAGAGATCAAAATACAGCTTTGAGTTATAGCCATATTTAAGTGGAATCATCACACAGGGTAAAACCTGTTTGAACCTGAATTTTTGTGTCTGCTGAACCTAACCTCCCACAAAATATATACAGTGGGGGAAAAAAAAGTATCTAGTCAGCCACCAATTGTGCAAGTTCTCCCAGAAAGATGAGAGAGGCCTGTAATTGACATCATAGGTAGACCTCAACTATGAGAGACAAAATGAAAAAACAAATCCAGAAAATCACATTGTCTGATTTTTAAAGAATTTATTTGCAAATTATGGTGAAAAATAAGTATTTGGTCACCTACAAACAAGCAAGATTTCTGGCTCTCACAGACCTGTAAATTCTTCCTAAAGAGGCTCCGCTGTCCTCCACTCATTACCTGTAGTAAAGGCACCTATTTGAAATTGTTATCAGTATAAAAGACACCTGTCCACAACCTCAAACAGTCACACTCCAAACTCCACTATGGTGAAGACCAAAGAGCTGTGGAAGGACACCAGAAACAAAATTGTAGACCTGCACCAGGCTGGGAAGACTGAATCTGCAATAGGCAAGCGGCTTGTTGTGAAGAAATAAACTGTGGGAGCAATAATTAGAAAATGGAAGACATACAAGACCACTGATAATCTCATTCGATCAGGGGCTCCACGCAAGATCTCACCCCGTGGGGTCAAAATGATCACAAGAACTGTGAGCAAACATCCCAGAACCACACGGGGGAACCTAGTGAATGACCTGCAGAAAACTGGGACTAACGTAACATAACGTAATGTACTAACTACCGTTAGTAACACACTATGCGTCCAGGGACTCAGATCCTGCAGTGCCAGACGTATCCCCCCTGCTTAAGCCAGTACATATCCGGGACCATCTGAAGTTTTCTAGAAAGCATTTGGATGTTCCAGAAGAGTATTGGGAGAATGTCATATGGTCAGATGAAACCAAAGTAGAACTGTTTTGTAGTAACACAACTTGTCATGTTAGGAGGAGAGTGAATGCTGAGTTGCATCCAAAGAACACCATACCTACTGTGAAGCATGGGGGTGGCAGCATCATGCTTTGGGGCTGTTTCTCTGCAAAGGGATCAGTACAACTGATCCGTGTACATGAAAGAATGAATGGGGCCATGTATGGTGAGATTTTGAGTGCAAACCTCCTTCCATCAGCAAGGGCATTGAAGATGAAACGTGCTGGGTCTTTCAGCATGACAATGATCCCAAGCACACCGCCAGGGCAACGAAGGAGTGGCTTCATAACAAGCATTTCAAGTCTCCAGATCTCAACCCCATAGAAAACCTTTGGAGGGAGTTGAAAATCCATGTTGCCCAATGACAGCCCCAAAACATCACTGCTATAGAGGAGATCTGCATGGAGGAAGGGGCCAACATACCAGCAACAGTGTGTGCTAACCTTGTGAAGACTTACAGAAAACGTTTGATCTCTGTCATTGCCAACAAAGGATATATAGCAAAGTATTGAAGTGAACTTTTGTTATTGACCAAATACTTATTTTCCACCATAATTTGCAAATAAATTCTTTAAAAATCAGACAATGTGATTTTCTGGATATGTTTTCTCATTTTATCTCTCATAGTTGAGGTCTACCTATGATGTCAATTACAGGCCTGTCTCATCTTTTTAAGTGGGAGAACTTGCACAATTGGTGGCTGACTAAATGCTTTTTTCCCCCACTGTATAGATATATATATAGTGGAAATACAGTGTTGATACTCACCGAAGGGTCACTATCAAGCACTCCTCTGGTGTAACGCTTCTCTGCAAGTGGGTGTCCTGCCTCTGGAGTCTGGTTGACAGCTGCCGAAGTTCATCAAAGCTGAGAATGGACATACGCAGGTAATCGTGGAACTTCACTGGATGTTGTCGCAGTTCTCCATACAGGCTTGAATACACTCCCCTTATCATGCAGGCGGATATAATGGGATGGACCCAGAAGCGTCGCCTTTGCCGCTGTCTCTGCCTTCTCCACTTCACCCTCAGTCGGATCACCTCTAGGTCAAAGAAAACAGATGGAGGAATCATTTTCAAAAATGACAGCAGCACCACATGTAGAACTGGAAGACAGAAACGATGCTCTCCTCTCCAAAGCTGGCTCCAGACTGAATTGTCAGCTCTTCTTCCTGCTTTTATATTCTCTCTGTCATCATTCTGTGTTTTCTCATTCTGTCTCTCATAGTTGAGGTCTACCTATGATGTCAATTACAGGCCTCTCCTTTTTAAGTGGGAAAACTTGCACAATTGGTGGCTGACTAAATACTTTTTTTCCCCACTGATATATATATATATATATATATTTTGACAGTGCAGCTATTCAAGTGGCTGGTTTGCGGAACTGGGAAAAAAAGAGCAGGTTCCACGCCATATAGAAAGGCAGTCAAAGGTTTGGGCTGCTTAATGAACCTCATTAGACATCAGCTGGGAGGACTCCTGAAGAAAAGAGATCATCACTGAGACATGGCTGACTGAAGAAGACAAGCAAAGGGCCTGGAGAGTCACACCCAAAAGTTCTGGTATGAACATTATTTTGTTTTGAGGTGCTAGGCCTACACACTGATAGTAAGGAGCACTATACTGTGTAGTTAGTGGTCAGATGACCAGGATTTGTTATATTGTGAACCTGTGTTGTATCTCTGCATGCTGTGGCTGGAGAAATAAAACTGCTGAGGTCAGTTTTTTTTAACCTGACCTGCCTTTGTGGAACTGAAGTTCTTGGATGGAGATGGCGATCCCTTGAGATTATATATATATATATATATATATATATATATATATATATATATACACACACACACACAAACACATACACAGTATATTTGATAAGTAAGCTTTCATCAGACATGGTGTTATACAAGAACTGAAAATTCACAGATTTTTTATATCCTATACACATGGTCTTCAAAGGATTTTAGAGTCCTTAAAAAACAAAACAAGGACTCTAAAATCCTTTGAAGACCATGTGTATAGGGTATAAAAAAATCTGTGAATTTTCAGTTCTTGTATAACACCATGTCTGATGAAGGAAGCTAGACTTCTGAAAGCTTACTTATCAAATATACTCAGCCTCTAAAAGGTATCGCCTGATTTCTTCACTCTTCCACTACTTTCAATGGCTAACACGGTACAACATTATACTACTAATATACACACACACACACACTGTATGTGCGTGTGTATCTCTGTTACATATTTACCTATATGTATGCGATTGTATGTGTATATAAGAATATGCATAGGTATCTGTATGTATGTTATATATATATATATATATATATATATATATATACACACACAGTACAGACCAAAAGTTTGGACACACCTTCTCATTCCAAGAGTTTTCTGTATTTTCATGACTATAAAAATTGTAGATTCACACTGTAGGCATCAAAACTATGAATTAACACATGTGGAATTATATACTTAACAAAAAAGTGTGAAACAAGTGAAAATATATCTTATATTCTAAGTTCTTCAAAGTAGCCACCTTTTGCTTTGATTACCGCTTTGCACACTCTTGGCATTCTCTTGATGAGCTTCAAGAGGTAGTCACCTGAAATGGTCTTCCAACAGTCTTGAAGGAGTTCCCAGAGATGCTTAGCACTTGTTGGCCCTTTTGTCTTCACTCTGCAGTCCAGCTCACCCAAAACCATCTCGATTGGGTTCAGGTCTGGTGACTGCGGAGGCCAGGTCATCTGGAGTAGTACCCCATCACTCTCCTTCTTGGTCAAATAGCCCTTACACAGTCTGGAGGTGTGTTTGGGGTCATTGTCCTGTTGAAAAATAAATGATGGTCCAACTAAACGCAAACCGGATGGAATAGCATGCCGCTGCAAGATGCTGTGGTAAGAATGCTGGTTCAGTATTCCTTCAATTTTGAATAAATCCCCAACAGTGTCACCAGCAAAGCACCCCCACACCATCGCACCCCCACACCATCACACCTCCTCCTCCATGCTTCACGGTGGGAACCAGGCATGTAGAGTCCATTCGTTCTACTTTTCTGCGTCACACAAAGACACGGTGGTTGGAACCAAAGATCTCAAATTTGGACTCATCAGACCAAAGCACAGATTTCCACAGGTCTAATGTCCATTCCTTGTGTTCTTTAGCCCAAACAAGTCTCTTCTGCTTGTTGCCTGTCCTTAGCAGTGGTTTCCTAGCACCTATTTTACCATGAAGGCCTGCTGCACACAGTCTCCTCTTAACAGTTGTTGTAGAGATGTGTCTGCTGCTAGAACTCTGTGTGGCATTGACCTGGTCTCTAATCTAAGCTGCTGTTAACCTGCGATTTCTGAGGCTGGTGACTCAGATGAACTTATCCTCCGCACCAGAGGTGACTCTTGGTCTTCCTTTCCTGGGGCGGTCCTCATGTGAGCCAGTTTCTTTGTAGAGCTTGATGGTTTTGGCCACTGCACTTGGGGACACTTTCAAAGTTTTCCCAATTTTTCGGACTGACTGACCTTCATTTCTTAAAGTAATGATGGCCACTCGTTTTTCTTTACTTAGCTGCTTTTTTCTTGCCATAATACAAATTCTAACACTCCATTCAGTCGGACTATCAGCTGTGTATCCACCTGACTTCTGAACAACACAACTGATGGTCCCAACCCCATTTATAAGGCAAGAAATCCCACTTATTAACCCCTTAACGACCCAGGACGTAATAGTACGTCCTGAGTCGCATGACGATGTATGGAGAGCGCTCAGGAGCTGAGCACTCTCCATACACCGCGGGTGCCGGCTGTATAATACAGCCAGGACCTGCAGCTAACAGCAGCAATCGGTGCCTGCATTTTGCTATTGAAGGCAAATAGCCTATGAAGGCATTTTGCTATTCACTGCGATACAGTAGTATCGCAGTGAATAGTATGAGCGATCAGACTCTCTAGGTTTCAAGGACCCTAGGGAGTCTGATCATACAAGTAAAAGTATAAAAAAAAAAAAGTTTTTAAACGTATGTAAAAATTTAAAAAAAAAACACAAAAGTTCAAATCACCCCCCTTTCCCTAGATCAGATATAAAAGTAAATAAACAAAAGTAAACATAAACACATTAGGTATCCCCGCGCTCCAAAATGCCCGAACTATTAAAATATTAAAATATTTATCCCATACGGTGAAGGGTGTAGCGGGGAAAAAAATCAAAATGGCCAAATAGCGTTTTTTTCAACACTTTGTCTCCTATAAAAAATTGAATAAAAAGTGATCAAACCATCAGATCTTTCCCCAAGTGGTATCAATAAAAACGTCATGTTGTCCCGCATAAAAAGACGCCTTACACAGCTCCATACATGTAAATATGAAAAAGTTACAGGTGACACAATATGGCGATGCAAAATTTCTTTTCTATTTAGCAAAGTTTTTAATTTTTTAAAAGGTATCAAAACATTACAAATACTAAATAAATGTGGTATCGCCGTGTTCGTACTGACCCACAGAATACAGGTAACATGTCATTTTTACCACACAGTGAATGGTGTAAAAATTAAATCCATATGAATTTGGCGCAAATGCAGTTTTTCTCCAATTGCACCTCATTCTGAATTTTTTTCCAGCTTCCCAGTACATTGCACAGAATATTGAATAGTGACATTACAAAGTACAATTTGTTTCGCAAACAATAAGCCATCATGTGACTCTGTGAACTGAAAAATGAAAAAGTTATGGCTCTTGGAATGTGGGGAGGGAAAAACGAAAATGCAAAAACAAAAAATGGCCCGGTCATTAAGGGGTTAAACCTGACAGGGCACACCTGTGAAGTGAAAACCATTTCAGGTGACTACCTCTTGAAGCTCATCAAGAGAATGCCAAGAGTGTGCAAAGCAATAATCAAAGCAAAAGGTGGCTACTTTGAAGAACCTAGAATATAAGACACAAGGTGTGTCCAAACTTTTGGTCTGTACTGTATCTATATATATATATATATATATATATATATATATATATATATATATACACACACACACACACACACAGTGTCTGTAAAAGTACAATCACAAAATCTGGTCCTATGAAACAACATTTCAGTAAGGCTGTTTCAAAAAACGCATGTGCTTTTATCTGAAAACCACATGCACTTTTAGAAAATGCATGTGGTTTTTGAAACTAGCACATGCGTTTTTAAAAACATACATTGTCCAGAAACGCTTGCATTTTTTCGATTTTTGGGCAAAATGTACCACGTAAACATAGATTGAGCCGGAGTATGCATGTTGCTGATGATCAAGCATTCACATCCATTACACATGTTGCTCATCTCCCTCACTCTCCCTATGCATCTACCATACTGCCAGCCCGCCAGTAATCATAAAACCCTACAACCACCCACGGAAGAATGCCTGTCTGATGGTGGCAGGTGATGGGCTTGAAGAGTTAAAAAATACAAAGGTCTGCTGCTACTGCAGCTCTTGCCTCTAATCACTGCTGTGATCATCTAGAAACAGGTGCTGGCTTGTCTGGTGATCAGGACTAGCCCCCACCTCCTCCTGGCTACTATGGCACTCAAAGTTTAGTCAAATGCTGCTATCATCAGTAATGGAAGAGTGAAGAAATTACCTGATTCTGGATCTGGATTGGCTACCTGAGAAACGACAGCTTCCACCCCAAGCACACAAGACAATCTATAATCTACAGCCAGGCTATACGATACAATCGTATTTGCTCCAACAAAACAGACCTGGACAAGCACCTCCTGGATCTGAGGATGAAATTTCTCCAATTTGTAATACAAACCAAAAGTGACGGACAACCAATTAAACAAAGCGGCAGCCATTAACAGAGAGAGTCTGCTCACATATAGAGAGACCCAGAAAGAATCCCGAGTGCCCCTAGTTGTCACCTACAACCCACAGCTGGAGATCCTACGAAGGATTGCCAAGGATCTCCAACCTGTGCTACATAGGGACAACAGACTCAAGGACATATTTCCAGTCCCCCCTCTCCTTTCCTTTCGACAACCACCAAACCTGAAGCGTATTATTGTCTGGAGTGCCCTGAAGGCCCCAACTGAAAATGGCACCTCACCTTGCCTACATAAAAGGTGCATGACCTGCAAGTACATCCATACCGCTGACAGTGTACCTGTCCCACAGTCACAACAGGTGCACAGAATTAGGGGGACATTCTCCTGCAGGTCTTCCAATGTGGTGTACCTCATAATGTGTGTGCAATGTCCCACCACAGGCCTCTATGTGGGAGAAACAGGGCAGAGACTCAGTCAACGAATGAACTCACATAGATCCAATATTAATAACAGCAGAACCTATCTCCCAGTGGCTGCACATTTCTCTGGAGAAAACCACTCTATCGAAGATTTGCGGGTTGTGGTTTTAATGGGACATTTTAAGACGCAGGAGAAAAGAAAAGAATGGGAGTATAAATTTATGCAAAAATTTCAAACTCTGCAATTTGGACTTAATATTCATGCCAGCTTCATGTCACACTATGTATGACCTGTGAGGGTCACAAATCACCACCTGATAGCAAACGGATAACAGATCCCTCTGTCACGCACCACAACTTTCCAGATTGTTTTTTGACCTGTTGTAAATAACTTCTCTACTTAGATTGCATTTTGTTTTGGTTTTTTTAAGGACTCTAAAATCCTTTGAAGATCATGTGTATAAAAATCTGTGAATTTTCAGTTCTTGTATAACACCATGTCTGATGAAGGGAGCTAGCTAGTACTCCTGAAAGCTTACTTATAAATATACTCAGTTAGCCTCTAAAAGGTATCGCCTGATTTCTTCACTCTTCCACTACTTTCAATGGCTAACACGGTACAACATTATACCACTATCATCAGTAATGACATCATATTCATGGTGGTGTGGCTAACAACTTAAGTCGTGCACAATGAACGGCACATGATTAGTAAAAAAATATATATATTTTAGAAAACCCCTTTAAGATGCTCCCTCAGTGGCTCATCAGATAATGTAATACATTAAAATAGTAACAAAAACAAAACATACTTAGCCGCTCCAGCTCTAGTACTGTATCTGGCCTGATGCTCATTGCACCTCCCTGTCTCAGACAGCACTAGTTGAGACCTAAATGATGATGCATGGAGCTCATAGCAAATTAGAACCCACTGACACTCTCCCACTGAGAGGAGGCTCTGCTGCCATAGGGTTAAATGCACCGTTTGCCCTAAGTTAAATTGGCCCTGCGTATATAGTTTGTCAAAACTCTACCACAAGTCACCACTTTCCCTGGTAAACAATCTGGCTCTGTGTCACAATCTGCCAAATATTTTACAGACATGACAGAGGTGGAGCAAGAGCGATCCTATTCTTATAGAGGGTACTTTTTATGAGAGAATCACTAAGGGTAGGTTCATACTACTATTATTCAATTTCCGTTAGGCTCGTCCATCACAGGATGAGAGAAATGGATGATAAATGACAAA
Organism: Leptodactylus fallax; assembly: GCA_947044405.1. Lineage (NCBI taxonomy): Eukaryota > Metazoa > Chordata > Amphibia > Anura > Leptodactylidae > Leptodactylus > Leptodactylus fallax. Next base: position 1,064,666 of record CAMRHE010000254.1, read on the forward strand.
TGTAGACTGAGCCCCCTCCATTGGGGGGGTCTGTTTGCGTTCACCCCAATGTGAAAAACATGATGGAAGTCTTCCCCTGTCATGCTTTTCACTTTTCTGACGGAAGAAAAAGTTGTGCTTGCAGCAATTTTTTTTTTTTACTTTACAAAAAGTAAACAAACATGAAGAAAGCATCAGTCTTGTTGTTTACATTTGAGTCAATGGGAACGGAGCTCCATCTGTGTTAGTTACTGTGGTATAATTAATGTCCATTGCCTTCCAAAATTCATAACTTTTAGTTTTCCATTAAAATTTCATGTCAACCTAGCCATATGTGGGATTATACATTGTGGAACGAGTTGTACTTTTAGTTGGCACCATTTTGGGGTGAATAAAGTTAATAATGTTTAGATTAGTTTTTATTAATAATTTTAGGAGGCTGTTGAAAAAAAAGTGATTATGTGATTATTCTTTGTGTACTTTGTGCGTTTTTATGGTATTAATTCTTTTAATTATTAAAAATGACATGGCCTTTTTTTCTGCCAGGTCATAATTATTACAGTGATACCAAATACTTTCATTATGTTTTACAATGAATAATTTTAACATACTGAATAAAACACCATTTTGCAAAAATAAACTATTTGCCTGGGGGTACTGTATTCTGAAATCCATATTTTTTATTTTTTTTGTTGACTGAGCTATGTGAGGACTCTAGAAGCTATGGAAGGGGGAAGGAGGGTGTATTAGAGCATTGTAGGGCATTGCAGATTGGAGCAATGGAGCCGCCCTAAGTGCTCCAGATTACTGATCTGCATATTCTGAAATAAATAAATATCTCTGCAACTGAAGCCTGAATTTTTCATGGGGAAAAAAGCATTACATTCAGGTGAGCCTGACTTGTCTAACTGTGTTACTGGTTTATTATACTTCACCCTGGTGACAGACCCTTTAAAACCAGCCACACATACCAATAGTTGGATGTCCCTGTTGTTACAGAAATCATTCAGCTTTAAATACAGATTAATAGAGTGACACACACAGTTTCTGTCCACTAATCCTTCGAAAGTTTTTGCCTATTCTATTACGCATACTAAATATTTTTTACTTGGGTAGGAATTCAGATACTTGAAACTCTCCCTGTTACAACTTGTTATTATTTGTCATTCATGTAAGAGGATGAAAAGATATCAGTCAAAAGCAAAATAGCTAAATAAGCAAAGTACTAAATTATTCCAAAGTGGAAAGTTAAGAAACAGAAGTTTATTTGGTGGAGACAGCAAGATGTATCACAAGCAAAAATAACCAAAGCAATCTATGAAGAAAGTTTCACACACGTTTCTTTAGAAGATATGTGGACTTTTATAATACTTTATATTGCTCCAAAGCATCAAAAATAAAAAAACTAATTAAAATAATCCTACACTTTTGTGCATGCAGACCCTATACAGGCTTATGTTTATGCATGGTTACATATCACAAATAAACCCTTTATATAAATCTAAGGATATGTTCATACAGCGGTTTTTTGCAGGCTAATTCAAAATCTGTTTCAGTGTGGAAAATGTCTCAATTTTGCCTCCTGTGTTTTTTTTAATGTAATTCAAAATTAACAGCGCTGAAAACAAAACATTCTGACATATCTTGCCACACTTTCAGCACTATATACAGGACAGAAACAGTATTGGGAGGAACCACCACCAATACGATTGTGGAAGGAGAAGTTACATCAAATGAGCAGATTTGAGGAAATAATAAGCTGGACGGAGAGCAAGCATGATAGATATGAGAGGGTTTGGTCCCCCTGGCAGACCCATTGGATGCAACACTAGCTAAGGTTGATGGTGAACCCTCTGGACCCTCCTCACTTTCCACTGTGCCCTCCTGCCTTATAGGCATCTACCTCTCTTCTTAACCCCCCCCCCCCTGTATATTAATGAGTAGATTATGAGTCGGCAGACACTTATCCCTACAACACGGATACGTTGGGGAAGTGTATTCCTTTTCCCTGTTCATTTTCATTTCTCACTGTTAGTTTGCTACTTGGTAACTGTTTAGTATCTATGTAATTAGACTTTGGATATTTGCCATATGCAAATCACCAACGTTGATAGTATGTAGAGATTTATCATATGTGGCGACACATACTATTCTGTTATATATAAGAGCTGTATGGTCTTTTATGTTTGTTACTTATTTGAATTCTGTATTTTTGTGAATTTGTAAGATGAAAAAATCAAATAAAATGAGAATTGAAAAAAAAAATAAAATAAATCAGTATTGGGAGGCAACATGCTGACTAACCCTATTAAATAGGACTTATCAGCATCCTGACTTGTGGCAGGTAAAAAGCTGCAAACCGCGTCATAAACCTATGCTCAGTTGAAGATTTCTGCTGTGGACTTCATGGCAAAAATGCATGTCAGATTTTTCCAGCATGCATTTTATCTATATGAACATACCTTTACAGTCATATTCAGAGCAATTAAAATAAACAACATTGCCTGGTAACCTCTTCATATAGTGTGTAAATCATAGCTCCTTACCCCCATATTAAAGAATTTAATTCAAAGTTCACTGTATGGATGATCCCAGCATGGGATAGGCCAGTAGGATAGGATATACTATAGGATAGGATCAGTAGGAAGCAAAATCTCAGCACCAACTGTGATAAGGTTTTCAAAGGAGTCTTGGCACTTAAGCACTGCGACCTCTTCATTGCCCTATATACCTACATGTATACCTCCTAACTGCCCAGAATTCACATTTCATTTGGATTTTGGGTGCTGTCTGGGGTGGCAGGAGATATGTCCCGACATAAACTAGTCTGCTTCCTCCTGATGCAAATGAATTGAGTACACTGGTGAAGAAGGGAGCTATCAGCTCCCAGCTTCACCATTAGGCCCCTGTCTCTTCTCCTGGTAGTTTGGAAGCACTACATCCAGGGGTGTAACTAGCAAAGACTGGGCCCCATAGCAAACTTTTTACTTGGGCCCACCCCATCCCTACATGGCATAGCGCCCCCTTTCCTGGTCCCCACACGGTATAACACATACTACATACTATAATGTCCCACAGCGGCCCCCGCACACGGTATAATGTCCCACCACAGCCCCTACGGTGATCATTGCAAACATTTCTGGTTTGGGTTTCAGACCCCAGAGTATAATGATCGGAGGCCCAGGGGAGGTGATCAAACATAAACACCAGTGTTACTTACCTCTCCTGGGCTCCGGAGGAACTCCCTGCTATGTTCATCCTTCTTCAATGACTTCACAGACATGGGTTACACCAGAGTCATTATGCATTGTGACACCGGCCTGACCCACGTGACATCTGTGACATCACTAAAGAGGCCCGAAGATAGCAGGGAGAGGTAATTAACACTGGTTTTTATGTTTGCTCACCTACCCTGAGCCTCTGATCATTATACTCTGGGGTCTAAAGAGACCCCAGAGTAGAATAGCAGTTTCAGTTTGGACTTATTGGGTCTGAACGGAACTGCCAGGCAAACCTCGCCAACAAATATTCTCCCCAGTCTTGCTTACGGCTGCCTCCGCTTCCCCTTCTACCCTCTAGGGGGCCTCGTGCTTCCCATATCATGTCACTATGGAGGGCAGAATGGAAAGTAGAGGCGGCCGTGAGCAGGAAGGGGGATCAGTAAGCAGGGCCTGTTACCTGTTGGGGTTACTACAGCAGGTAACAGCCTATTTATATATTAAAAAAAAAAAAAAAAAAAAAAACAGGGGCAACCGGACCCCTGATGGTAGATACTCCACTGACTACATCACTTCTGCCACTCCCAAAGTGTCAAGAGCAGAGACATCAGTGGACTGCAGGGAACGTGAGTAACATGAACGGCAATATGAGTATTATTTTTTTCTATTGTGCATTGTAGTGTGGGGGAAAATTATACTGTGTGGGGACCACAAGGAGCATGATACTGTGTTGGGGCTACTAAAGGGGGGTTGTGCTGTGTGGGTGTAAAATGGGACATGGTTATGAATGGGCGGAGCTAAGGTGGACACAGACGGTGCTAAAGGCATGGCTTACAAAATGGAAATTCATGATGGCACAGTGTGCTCACTGTATATTTTGTCTCTCACTCAGTGCTTTGAAAGTTGGGAGGTGTGCTTCATAGTGGCTGTGCAGAGTATTGCAGCTTTGTCCCTTCACTTGATCTGATATTGATGGCTTATCTCTAACCTAGGTTATCAATAGTGTGATTCCAAAAAAACAAAAAAAAAACACCTGAACCTTCTCTGGTCTTTTCCTTGCATATCACCTTCAGCAGTAGTCTACACTGCTGCCACCTGCTGACCACTTTAAATACAGAGGAGACCTAATAATTTTAGATTCCCATCCTGATAGGCACAAATTCCCTGGTATATCATTATTGTGTGCACTACTTAATAAATTATCAAAAATTAATCTTTTATAATACAGTGTGAATACAAACTATCTGCAATAAGATACAGGATGGCCTTCTCATTTATCAACACCACAATCTATTCACCCCCTTAAAGACACAGCCTAAAAGTACCTTAAAGAGGTTGTCTGGGAAAAAAATTATCTTTTAAATAGGCTGGGGGAAGTCCGCTCCTGCAGATCTGATGTCTTCTTGAAGTGAAACTCCTCGCCAGCTATAACGTCCTGGATCCTTTCTGCTGAAGCCGCTGATTGGCTTCAGGGATCACGTGCGGCGGGGACTTCTGCCAGAAGACAACAATAAATCGGCAGGACCAGAGTGCACTGGGAGGCACCAGAGAAGAGGGAGTATGATTTTTTTTTTCCACTTCCCCCCCAGAATATTTAAAAAAAATAAATAAATAAAAAAATTATTTTGCCTGGACAATCCCTTTAACCCCTTAAGGACGCAGCCCAAAAGGACACGGCCTCATTTTTCAAAACTGACATGTGTCACTATATGGCAATAACTTTGAGACGCTTTAACTTACACAAGTGATTTTGAAATTGTTTTTTTTTTTTTTGTGACATGTTGTACTTCATGTTAGTGGTAAACACTAATCAATATTTTTGTATTTATTTATAAAAAAAAAAAAAAAATTTCAAAATGTGAAATGCTCTGTTTTTCAAACAGATAGTGATATCACCCAAATACATGAATAAATATCTACCATATCTCTGCTTTATATTGGTATAACTGGCCTTTAATTTATTTTGGATGTTAGAAGGCTTACAAGTGTAATAGGGATTTTCCAGATTTACACGAAAACTTCTCATACTAACTTTTTAGGGACCACTTCAGTTCTGAAGGGGATTATAAAGGTCTATATATTAGAAACCCGCATAAATCACCCCATTTTCAAACCTAAACCCCTCAAATAATTAAAAACAGCATTTAGAAAGTTTGTTAACCCTTTAAGCATTTCACAGGAATTGAAACAATATGGAAGTGAAATTTAGACATTTAATTTTTTTTTCACTAATACATTCATTTAGCCCTAAAATTAACACATTCACAAAGGGTTAAAGGAGAAAATGCATCTCACAGTTTGTTATGCAATTTCTCCAGAGCACAGAAATACCCCACATGTGGGTATAAACTGATGTTTGGGCATAGTAACCCATTTTGGAAACTACACCTCTCACAAAATTCATAAAGGGGTATAGTGAGCATTTTGACCCTACATCTGATTCACAGATTTTAACATTGGGATTTGTAAATGAAAAATTAAGAAAACGTCACTTTATCCCCAAAATGTTCACTTTCACAAGAGGATAAAAGAGAAAAAGCTCCCCAAAGTTCTTTACACAATTTCTTCTGAACATGGGAAAACCCCATATGTGGTTATAAACTGCTGTATGGGTACATGGATGGGGGGGGGACTCAGAATTGAAAGAGCACTATTTGGCTTTTGGAGGACAGATTTTGCTGGAATTTTTCTGGTGCCATGTTGCATTTGCAGAGCCCCCAAGGTACCAATACAATAGAAACCCCTCAAAAGTGACCCAATTTTAGAAACTACACCCCTGAAAAAAATTTCTCAAGGTGTATTATCATTTTGAGCCTAAGAGTGCTTCCCAAAAATTAATGTACAAATTGAAAATTGAAATTTTATAAGAAATATGCAATTTCACTGCCCAATATGTTGTGCCCACTTTGTGTTATCAGAGACATGTAGTCCAAAAACTAGTGGGCTATCCTGGGGACAAAAAAAAAAAAAAAAAAAGTTATATGGGTGTAAACTGCTGCTTGGGCACACAGTAGGGCTCGGAAGGGAAGGTACACTGCGCTTTTTTTTAGCTTTTGGAGTATAGATTTAGAGGGACTTTCTGGACACCATATTTTTGCAGAGCCCTGGAGATGCTAGTAAACTGGAATTCCCCGAGAAGTGACCCCATTTTGTAGGGGCAATTTTAGGGTCTCTGCAAATGTGACATTGCGTCCAAAAACTAAATCTGCGCTCCCAAAGCCACATAGCGCTCCTTCACATTTGCGCCCTGCTGTGTGCCAAAACTGCAGTTTATACCCACATGTATGACGCTGTTGTAGCCAAGATAACGTACTTAATGTCATATGTGGGTATAAACCTCTGTTTGGGCACAGTCGGGCACAAAAGGGAAGGAGTACTATTTTGATTTTTGGACATCATGCCACTTTTGCAGAGCCCCTGAATTTCCAGTAAAGTGGAATCTGCAGACATGTGACCTAATTTTGGAAACTACACCACCCTTAAGTGTTGCATTAATTTGATTTCAAGAAATGTACGCACAGCTGATAAGTGAAAATTGTAATTTTTCCAAGATACGCCATTTCAGTGCCCAATAGGTTGTGCCCAGCATGTGTCAGCAGAGACACACGCTCCATAAACTGTTAAGCTGGTATCCCGGGCACAACAGATTTTGGAGCGTTTGTCTCCTATACAAGCTGGGCACAATTATTACGCACTGAAATTACATATTCGTGGAAAAATTGTCATTTTCACCTCTAAGTATTCATTTATGGAAATTAAATTAATGCAACACTTGGGGGTTAAAAATGCTCACTGTACTACTGGATAAATTCCTTCAGGGGTGTAGTTTCCAAAATGGGGTCACATGTCAGGGTATTCCACTATACTGGCATTTCAGGAGCTCTTCAAAAGTGACATGGCATCCAAAAACCAAACAGAGTCTGTGATCCAAAAACTACATGGCGCTCCTTCCTTTCTGTGTCTGGCTGTGCCCAAACAGCAGTTTATACCCACATATGACATTAAGCAGGTTGTCCTAGGTACACCAGTGTCATACATGTGGACATAAACTGCAGTTTGGGCACACAGCAGGGCACATAAGGAAAGGAGCACTATGTGGCTTTTGAAGCGCAAATTTAGAGGTTTGGTATCTGGATGCCATGTTATGTTTGCAGAGTCTAAGGTACCAGAAAAGTTGAATTCCCTAGAAAGTGACCCCATTTTGAAAACTGCACCCCTCAAAGAATTTATCAAGGGGTGTAGTGAGCATTAGTATCCCAGACATGAATGCACAGCAGATGGAAAAAGTGAATACGCAAGTGCGGAGTACATTGGGAACAACAAGTTTCCTACTATTTCCCCAGTAGCTCCTACGATTGGGAAGGGGGGAGGGGGGGTGGGTCACTTCTGGTTTATTTTACCTTGTAAGCTCTAAATTTGGGGTGTACCCTAATATACGCTTGCATAGCTTATACATTCCCTTCCTGAAGCAGCAAGTTGTGTTCTAATGATTTAGCAAAGAATGAGGTTTTTATCTTTAAATTGTACAAGCTATATACAGTTGTGCTAAAAAGTTTACATACCCCGGCAAATTTTTTTGGCCTTTTTTCACAGAATATGAAGGATAAACACAAACTTTTTCTCCATTCATGGTTACTGGTTGGTTGAAGCCATTTACTGTCAAACTTCTGTGTTTTCTCTTTTTAAATCATAATGACAACCAAAAACATCAAAATGACCCTGTTCAAAAGTTCACATACTCCAGTTTTTAATATTGTGTATTGTCCCCTCTAACATCAATGACAGCTTGAAGACTTTTGTAGTAGTTGTGGATGAGACTATTTTCTTAGATGGTAAAACTGCCCATTCTTCTTGGCAAAAAGTCTCCAGTTCCTGTAAATTCCTGGGCTGTCTTGCATGTACTGCACGCTTGAGATCTCCCCAGAGTGGCTCAATGATATTGAGGTCAGGAGACTAAGATGGCCACTCCAGAACCTTCACTTTCTTCTGCTATAGCCAATGACAGGTCGACTTGGCCTTGTGTTTTGGATCGTTGTCATGTTGGAACGTCCAAGTACGTCCCATGCGCAGCTTCCTGGCTGATGAGTGCAAATTTGCCTCCAGTATTTGCTGATAACGTGCTGCATTCATCTTTCCTTCAACTTTGACCAAGTTTCCTGTGCCTCTGAATCTCACACATCCCCACATCATCAGTGATCCACCTCCGTGCTTTACAGTAGGAATGTTGTTCCTTTCATCATAGGCCTTGTTGACACCTCTCCAAATGTAACGTTTATGGTTGTGGCCAAAAAGTTCGATTTTTGTCTCCTCACTCCAAATTACCTTGTTCCAGAAGAGTTGAGGCTTGTATCTGTGCCATTTGGCGTATTGAAGGCGAGATTCTTTGTGGCATTTGTGCAGTAATGGCTTTCTTCTGGCAACTCGACCATGCAGCCCATTTTGCTTCAAGTGCCTCCTTATTGTGCATCTTGAAACAGCCACACCGATAGTTTTCAGAGAGTCCTGTATTTCAGCTGATGTTACGTGTGGGTTTTTCTTTGCATCCCGAACAATTTTCCAGGCAGTTGTGGACGAAATTGGTTTGGTTTTTACAAAGCCCGAGTTTGCATTTGTTAATCACAACTTGAACACTGCTGACTGGCATTATCAATTCCTTGGATATCTTTTTGTATCCCTTTCCTGTTTTATGCAGTTCAGCTACCTTTTCCCGTAGATCCGTGGACAATTCTTTTGCTTTCCCCATGACTCACAATCCAGAAAGGTCAGTGGCTGGAGGAAAGATGCAACAGTCTGTCTGGATCCCAGAAACTCACTCAGCTTTTATGCACACACACTGATTACAGGCAAACAGGTCACAGGTGAGGATGTTACCTTTAGTAGCCATTCAAACCCCTGTGTGTCAACTTCTGGACATGTTATCAGGCCAAAATCACCAGGGTATGTGAACTTTTGAACAGGGTAATTTTGATGCTTTTGGTTGTCATTATGATTTAAAAACAGAAAACACAGAAGTTTGACAATAACTGGCTTCAACCAACCACTAACCATTAGTGGAGAAAAAGTTTGTGTGTTATTCATATTCTCTGAAAAAAGGACAAAAAAAAAACAAAAAATCTGCCGGGTATGTAAACTTTTTAGCACAACTGTATATATTTTTTTTCTGGAGATGTAGTCATATGAGGGCTTGTTTTTTGCAGTATGAGATGCATTTTGTAATGACACCATTTTTGGGTGCCTATAACTTATTGACTAAATTTTATTAATTCTTCCTTGGCAGATGAAAAGAAACCCACTAATTCTGGCATAGCTTTTTACCTTTTCATTTTTTTTTTCAAAGTGTACATCATAAGTAACATGTTACCTTTATTCTACCGGTCAGTATGATTACGGCGATATCTAAATATATATATATATATATATATATATATATATATATATATATATATATCTGGAACAACTGTTCCCAATAGAGTCCCAGGATTTGCGCTCCTCTATGGATAAACCACAACTGGTCTCAAAGTGCGGGAAGTTCAGACTTTATTTAAGATTACGCATTTCGGGGTTTTAAGGCGTTCAAAAGAGCGCACCCCTTCATCAGATCTACATAAATAATGATAAGAGATAAAATAAAAACACTTATTTCAATTACAATCAATAAAATGGTAATAAAACATAAAATAAACATATAAAAATTTATAGTAAAAAATCATAACCTAATATTATAACAAGATATTATAACAAGAAAGACATAAAAGATGTACTATAAGATCATAACATAATCAGATGATAAAAGATCTAACTGTTGGTTACATCATTAACACACTTGTTGGTTACATTATTAACACACTTATTACTTTATAGTCTCCTATGTAGAAACATAGTTTATATCTGTATGTATGTGTATGTATGTTTATATATATATATATATATATATATATATATATAGTATATTATTTCATAATAAAAATGTCGGGTATATATTCAAATTGCCTTATACAGACCATTATAAATACAATGGATTAATGGATGGTATATAAATTTATCAAGATGAATAAATCACTTGATATGGACACTAGAAAATATTGTATACGATGTGTACCGTCAAAACAAATATATAGTAACTAAAAGCAAATTGTGTAAGAACAGGTAGTTAGCACAAACAGGTGATTAGCACGTAACCATATCTGTAGTAAAGATGGTAATATAGCCAAGGGACTTGTCTTTATAGATGCCTTTCATATAAATATCTGCAGTACTAAAAATTGCAACAATATACATAATCAAAATGGTAGCTAGCATGGGAGTATCAACTCCCTCACCTGCAATCTATCGGAATACATAGATCATCACTTACAACAATACGTACTTAAATTACCATCATACCTGAAAGATTCTTCAACATTAATTTCTCGGTTAAAATACCTTACATGGGGAGAAAATTATATTTGGGTCACATTAGATGTGAGTTCTCCTTATTCTAATATTCCACACTTAAAAGGTCTTAAAGCAGTTGCCCATTACCTTGACCTTGATATGTCATTACCAACGAATACAAAAGAAATTTCTTTTAGACAGTATCTATTTGAGACCAGTTGTGGTTTATCCATAGAGGAGCGCAAATCCTGGGACTCTATTGGGAACAGTTGTTCCAGCTATACATATCTTTCACCAACGGCTTCAATCCTTCGGATAGCCGGTAACCCCAGTTTGAATGCGATCCTGATCTACTAGATTCCCTAATACGATCTATGTCATCTAACCATAATTGGGTTGGTTCAAATCCTCAACTACTAAGGAATAACTGAGGATTTACCTATATATATTATAGATAGTGGTCTCCTCCTCGGAGCGCATACTTTCCAACCATTTATTCCTTATATGTGTAATATATATATATATATATATATATATATATATATATATTTTTTTTTTTTTTTTTTTTATGAGTTACTAATTTTGCAGAACAAAAAACCATTTGGGGTGGGGACATAAATTAATTTTTGCTTCATCATCTTCTGAGATGCGTAACAATTTTTATTTTTTGGTTGACAGAATTGGTTGAGGGCTTATTTTTTGCGGGACGACTTTTTTTATTGGTACTGTTTTAGGGTACATATGACTTATAGCTTTTGTTTTTTTGGGTTTTTTTTTTAAGATGAGATTGCGAAAAATCATTATTTCTGGCATTTTTTTTTCTGTTTTTTTTAACCCTCCCCCCCTCCCCCAACGTTCACCATGCAGGTTAAATAATGTTTTAGATTTATTGTATGTATTTGTTAGACGTGGTGATACCAAATATGTATTTTTTTTTTTACTTTTCGGTTTTTCTTTTATATAATTCATTTTATATAAGAATGTGGCATTTTGGGGCTTTATTTATTAATATTTTTTCATATACTTTACTTTTTTCTTTTCAACTGTTGACAGCAGATATTCAAGGGGTTAAAACCTCCGATCGGAGCTCTGCTACACCCGAGAGTTAATTTAATGGACGTTAGCTGTCAGCTACAGCTAACACCCGCTCCCGATGCCACCAATTTAGATAGTGAGCGAGCAGCCATCCAGCCACGGGCATAATGGTACATCCATTTGTATTAAGACCCAGTACGTACTATTACGTCCATGGTCGTTAAAGAGTTAAGTGTGCCAAATGTATCAAAATGTTTAAGGCTAAATAAGAAATATGTTAAAGGGAGTCTATCATTTGAAATATCGTTTTTTTAACTAAACACACGTTGGAATATCCTTTAGTAAGGCTATCCAGAACTTTGTTTTTCTCCTGCTCCCAGCTGTTTGTTTTTCCCCCTGAGCTTCGTTTACATAACACAAAAAATACTAAATATTTCAAAAATGGCTGAGAGCAGGAGAAAAACCAAAAGGTAGGACTAGAATAGCCTTTCTAAAAAAAAAAAAAAAAAAAAAAAAAAAAATTTCAAATAATAAACTCCCTTTAAATTGTTAAACTGAATAGTCTCACTTTACATATTATATTACTTGGGTTAGTTTATGGCAGAAAACATAGGTCACACCCACTTCCCAGAAAGCCATACCTGTTTCATACAAGTCATAAAGATGTCTAAGAAGTGTCTAAAACACTTGATAAATTTTCACCCAAATTCTTCTGAACTTGCACAAAGACGGCTCCTTTGTGCGAAACTTCCCATAGAGGATGGTTTTTCAGCCTTCTCTACAGGAATGGAAGGTGAGTAAAAGGATTTTCATACATAGCACAGGCATCTCCTACCTTACATTGCCCTGGTTGTGAATGCTATCCACCACTAAGGTTTGGAGATGCGTGACATAGGGACCTTGTTGAGGAGGCTTTTTGACAGGCGAGCCCTTGCTTTATGTTTTCAGAAATCTTGGCCCTCAAGGAATGCCAAGGAAAGGTAGGGGTCTGAGGGTGTTTACCCTTTTAAATTCATAAAAGATCCCTAGAAGTTTTGAAACTTAAAGAGGTTGATCAGGCAAACTTTTTTTTTTTTTTTTCCATTTTAAAAATATGCCGGGGGAGGTGAAGGGAAAAAAAAGGAAAAATAATACTAACCCATCCCCGATGCTCCGGTGTCCTTCCAGCATAGTTTGGTTTTCCTGCTGGGCTGTCTTCTCAAAGTAAAACTGCTCACCTGCTATGACGTCCCAGATCCCTTCCACTGAAGCCGCTGATTGGCGGAGACTTCATTAGTGGCCTCAGCAAAGGGCACTAGACATCACTACCTGTGACGTCCCTGGGTCTCTTCCTGAGGCTGCTGATGAAGTCCCCGCCTCAGTGGTCACATGTGGATCAAGGAAAAAGCTGGCCTCTAATGGGTGGAGTCAAAACACGCATGCATAACCATAGCGCGAGTAATGTGCTTGCCTCCAGAACCACCCACACAGCAAATGTAAACAGGACGCTGGAGCAGGTTCATATAGTGACAGTGACTTGTATGATCAGATGGAGATGATCAAGAGAGGTATACAGGTAATAGAAAGGGGGGGGATTTATCACATAACCAAATGGAATCTCTTAAAAATTAAAGACAAAAAAAGTCTGACAACCCCCCCCCCCCATCAGATACTGAAAGACCAATCAATACAGGCGCATCTCAATAAATTAGAATATCTTTGATATTCATTTCAATGATTCAGTAATACAATTCATAATCAGCGTCTTCCATGATTGTGTGTCCTACTGAACCAGACTGAGGGACCATTTAAAGGCTTAGGAAACCTTGGCAGGTGACACACTGAATTTATAATACTCAACTTTTTCACAATATTCTAATTTTCTTAGATTTGGATTTTCATTACCTGTAATCCATAATCAACATTTACAGAAATAAAACACTTGAAATAGAACACTCTGTGTGTAAAGAATCTAGAAAATATAGGAGGTCCCTTTTTTAATTTAATTACTGAAATAAATGTTTCAAAGATATTCTAATTTATTGAGATGCACCTGTATTTTAGACTGAAAACACCCTTCATGTAAAAAGATCCCTATTCTAATAGAAACCTGATTTGCCAAAAAACAGATCTGTCATGCTTAAACATTTTGGTCTATATGAGTGTATAATGTACATATCTGATCTACTACACAGACAAACTATCAGTTTTCATCTCAACACCTACCTAGGGGAAACAGTCACGTGAAAAAGTTTTACCAAAGGACAGATGTCACTCACAAGTGGTTTGATTTTAAAAATGGTTTATTTCAAAGTATACTTTTATGCTATGTAGTACATACTTCCGTTATAGTAGCAAATAAACAGCCTTCATAAAAGCCATGCTGGATGATCACTTAGCAGCTTATTTGCTCACAACCCATGCTACTTTCAGCATTGTATGTATTAAAAGACATAGGGGCGCACATGTATCACACGTCACATTCAATAAACAAACTGACACTCAATGGCATAAAAAGGAATTTTCTGAAAACACAGATTTAGACTGCTGCATGTCTAAACACGCCAAAAAGAAACTGTGCACGGACAAAAACAAGGGCAGTTTACAGCTAAGGCCCCACATTGCGGCAGAAAAACGTTTTACAGTACCAGCAAAGTAAAAAAAAAGAGACTCTGGCTAATCCCATCCACACATTGCGGGGGGGAAAAAAAAAAGCTGCAGAAAAGCTGCATATTCAACTAATGTTTTTGAAAAACACGTTTTTGAAGAGCGCAGCATGTCAATTTTACCTGTGGAAACGCTCACATTTTCTATATAGATTTAATACAGGAAGAAAAAGCGCAATGAAAAATGCAATACATTTCCACTGCATTTTTTCCCCACAGTGTTTTTTTTTTTTTTTTTTAGCTGCGCTCCGCAATGTGGGGCCTTATCCTAAAACAATGCTGCAGTTTCTATGAGAGAAAGTCTTCTACAAATCACTATTGACTGACTTTATTGGGAATCCAAGGTAAAAATTTTTTAAAAGGGAGTGTGTGTGTCACTCTTAGGACCTCAATACTATTAACAGCACTAGAAAGGCATGTTTTAACTACTTCTCTAGGTGAATACTTATAGAAAGAAAACAAGAGTTTTAGTTTGACTTGTGCCATGACCGCTAGTGTCCACTGGGTATTCCCTAACTATTAGGTAGCCTGGGCTCTTTGCACTAAAAGTATCCCAACCCCTTGCTTCTGCTCTTGAATGACAGCTCACTCGGTCTAATGGCTGGATGCTAGTTTAGTCACTCAAAAACAGAATGGAGGGGTTCAGAAGCATACAATGCAGAAAGCTCAGGTGACTTCACAGTCAGGGAATGCACAAAGGACAATTGAGGGTGCACCAGTAAGAATATTCTCCTAGGTGGTGGTTTAGCTATTTTACATATAACCTAAACTCCTTTCATAAGTATGGCAGGCAGATGTAGCACTTACAGAAACCAAAATGATAAACCGCATACACTGACTCCTGGGAATGGCATACTTGTCTGGCTCAGTACTGTGCATTTCAATCAACATGACACAATGCATCATTATTAAAATATTAACATAGATGAATGATGTGCTTTAATCAAATTTTAACAATGATTTCAACTTTCACAATATGATGGCATATTGCTTGGCACTTATTATCTAATGCACTTGTGTTCCCTTTTAAAACTTGCATCAGACTATAAAGGTGGTTGCCATCTCCCAGGAGCAGTGCCCCTATTGTCAATGGGCTGCGTTTAGTACTGTAACTAACCCCCATTCACTTGAATAGAACCAAAATGCTATAACAAAGCTCAGTTTCATTTTTTCTTACCTCACACAACCAAATTCCATTTTCAAGTTGACATATACATATGATTTTTGACATGCAAAAACTTTCAGATACAGTATTATATTAACAAAATATCCTGAAGGCAAGAAGAATGACAAGCCTATTGCTCATATTAAAAATTACAACCATGGTTAAAAAAAAAAAAAAAAAAAAAAGGGAACTCCAAAAGTGCAAATGAATTATATGAACTATCTGGTATGATTCCAATGACCACATAGATTGAAGCAACTATCTAATAATGACTTACACACCTAATTTCTCTTAATACAATGCAATTCTGCCAGAAATGTCAGCTGAACAAATGCTACTTATGTTTCGGTCATAAAAAAAAATAAAGCTTACTAACTGCTAAATGGTGGTCAATTCTTGTAATCATTCACTGATCTTACTATAATTGGAAAACAATTTGTACATTTGCTTGTTTTTTCAGTGTAACAGCTGCTCCATCATCCTTTGGATTTACATACACAGTTGTCAACAATAGAGTCACTATAGAGGTACACAGGGCCTCTACCATATCTCTGCGTGAATCAGATTTTGTACAAAAAGCCTCCATACAAAATGGGTGGGGAAAAAAATGGTATGAACCACTGGATGCTATATCAATGGAGGTATTCTCTCCTAATAACATTTCTTCTAGGAAAGGATATCTGTGTGTATACAGCCCCGGACTGAGTCTCTACAGCTGTTGTGCATCAAGTTCTGTCATGTGAATTAGTCCGTCAGCATATTTTTTTTCCCCTGAAGCCAAAAATCTAAGCTTGATCCAAACAAAGGATAGCTTAATCTATAGGTCTTTTGATTTGGTTTCACACTTGGTTTTACCTATATAACAATAAGATGTTTAAACACAGCCATATTCTGTTTACTACTGAAATAAATACACTAAATTCTCAATAAAAAAAAAAAAAAAAATACAACATTACTACATCACTGTAGCTGCAACTTTTCGAATTTACAATTCATGGACCCACCGTATTACCATAACATGTAACAGCTTCCTCCCTCATGAGTACTGCAAACTATTCTAAAGGATCAGCGTGAAATATTAAGGAACAAATAAGCAAATATCTAGGCAAATTGATGCATCCACTGTATTTCATTGTGTCATATAAAAGACTGCAGCTTCTCTCAACATTCACATGTACTATTTTGTTTTTTTTATTTTAACAGCTGAAAAAAAAAACAAAGCCCCCCCCCAGCTTGAAAGTTTAGTTATGCTTTAAAGAGGACCTTTCACCTCCTCCACAAATTTAACCTCTTAGCGTCTATGAATAGGTGTCACTCCCCTAAAGCCAGCAGTGTTGGAAATTTTTCTCTAGCTCCCACCATTCCTGAGCAACAAGCTAACACTCAGTTAACACATCAGGCACCAAAATTATTTAAGCTCTGTAAAGTCAGAAGGGCGGTGTCAGGCAGAGGGTGTGACTCTGAGCTCCAGAGACAACCAGTGTCAGAGCTCAGAATCACACCATTTGTCTGCTCCTGTCTGACACGGCCCTCCTGACATTACAGAGCCTAAATAGGATATCAAGCACCAAAACTAACAGCACTGATTGATGGGGAATGGTGGAGGCTAGAGAAAAAATTCCAACTGTGCCTAAATCAGTGGGACAGCACCTATTAATTGACGTAAAGAGCTGAACTTGTTGGAGGTGAAGAAAAGTCCTTTTTAAGGCTTTTTACTAGAGACTGTCAACTTCCAACATAAATGGCAAACAAAAATAGCACAATATGCTGCACCATTTTATCCATTAAGCCATCTGCATGATGGATAGCCAATCAGATCTGATGTGGCAGATCGGCAACTGGATAATTTTTTGTTGTTGTGCATCCTAGGAGAAAAACAGCAAATGGCTAGCAGAGATGTTAACAGAGCCTTAGGATGCAATATCCATTTGTCCTGATATACAGATTTGTAGCCTGCTCTTCGTTTCAGACTTTGCTCATCAAGGTATTTCCTTTAAATTAATACATGCTAGATGTATGTACATCTTTGTAGCAAAATTATCGAAGAAAGAAAAAGTTCATTAAGGGGGCCCATAGCAATTAATTATTGTAACACTGCATTGCCTATACTATGCCTTTTTCTGAAATATGAAGTGATTTTTCCATTTTACCCCCATTCACTGGAACAAGAAAAAAAAAAAAAAACCCACACACACTCTGTAACAAGTTAACAGGGTTCAGTTCCAAAGGTGTGTTCACACGGATGAATTTGTCGCTGTTTTAGGGGCGGACTTCGCACTTGAATCTGGAGCAGATTCTTCCCGGAATTCATTTCCCATTGTTTAGGCAGAGATCGCAGCAGGACGCGGAAAAAAGAAGCTTCCTGCTCGATCTTGCCACGGATTCCACGGCTCGAGACTCCCTCCTGATTAGACCCATTCATGCACTGCATAAGCATCCCGTTGAGGCTAGACCACGGCGAAAATGCCGGCGGTGGAATATGAAGAGGAATTCCTATCCACTTTCCACCGTGTGAACATACCCTAAGTCATCTACAGTACAATATGCCATAGCTAAATGTAGTTTTACCAAGTAATTAAAACTGTTGTGTCATCAGGGGCATGTCTGGCCTAGGAGAAATAGCTAGTGGTAGAGATTTTAAACGCTGTAAAACAATTATAACCGCTTAACATGCAATGTACATAACAATTAACACAAGTAAACAGATTATGAGGCTCGAAATATGCAGTAGTTTACATTTATCTTCAAACCTGACATTTATTACCTATGTGAATTCCACACATATCTCACATTATGCAGCCATCTAAATTGTTAGATAGTTGATAGACACTCATTGGAAAGAGATTTCTCTTCAGGTGTTGTAGGCTAAGTAAAACCTCAAAAAGTGTGCAGAATTCTTATGTCTTTTTTTTTTTTTTTTATAACAAAATAAGTGACCTTTACATAATTTTACTACATGGAGAAAATAATTTAATTCACTTTGTTAAATGTTCTTTTTATCATCGTGATCACCTAGTGCAAACTTTTGTCTCAGGACCTCTGAAATAAGGTTTATAGGATCCTCCTCTTTCTGTAAACCCTGGTTTCTATTGGACCTATTAAAAAAAAAAACAGAATTAACTCACTCAAATTACAGAAATGGCATAACTAGAGAGAGAACATAACAAGGAACTGGAAATGTATCATACCAATCTCTGTTCACTTTCATTTTGTGGATATCCTTCAATATGCCCATCATATCTGCAAAACTGTTGGACTTTGAGAGGCAGAGTGAATCTTCATCATCAGACATGCTGGCTTCTAGTTGTTTCTGGTGGGTGAAGGAAGATTCCATTAAAGAAGCAGACGAATATTCAGACACATCCAACTCATCCTCTTCCGTAATGTCACTGATTACAAATGATGTTGACTGAAAAGAAGGAGCAAAATCAGGAAAGGAGGCATTTGTGTCCACATTTGTTGTTAAAGAATCTGATGAACCCGGAGAAGCTGAAACAACAAAGAAATAAAAATATATTAGTTTTCAATAGCAAGTTGCTAGAATATTGGGGTGAAATCTGGACAATATAAAGCATAATATAAATAATGTGAGCATTGTCTCTAGCAATCAAAGTGTGATTTCTACATCATACTATATTTCCACCCTACAACCTTCTGTGTTTGGTTAAAAATACATAAAACTGATTCATATGCTGCACAGCATTATAATTACGCTTATCTGCAGGTTCCAAATGTTAAGATTTTCTATAGTAAATCTTAGAAAAGAGGTTGATAATTTAGTACCTATTCCCCTAATTATTACCTTACTTATCTATTGATTTCTATCTATAAATTCATGGAATCCTCCATTTCACTTGGGTCAAGTTTAACATGCCTTTCTGTTCCTTCAAGGTGGTCACCATTTCAGACATCAGATATTCCTGTATAATTTAAACTGGATGGATGGTATCAGTGATCAGAGCCACTGGGGTTCAAGACCCTCTAAAGGGTCTCAAAATGACAATTTAAAAAAAAAAAAAATATATATCTCTATAATAATAATAATAATAATAAATACATATATAAATATATATATAGCAGCATGGTGGCTCAGTGGTTAGCACTGCAGCGCTGGAGTCCTGGGTTCGAATCCTGCCAAGGACAACATCTGCAAGGAGTTTGTATGTTCTCCCTGTGTTTGCATGGGTTTTCTCCGGGTACTCCGGTTTCCTCCCACACTCCAAAGACATACTGATAGGGAATGTAGATTGTGAGCCCTATATGGGACAGTGACTGTCAATGTCTGTAAAGCGTGGCGGAATATGATGGCGCTATATAAGTAACCATAATAAATAAATAAATATATATAGATTTTTATAAATAATAATAATAACAACAACAAAACATATACATAAAATTACTATTACTATAAAAAAAAAAAAACACCTATTACATAAAGTGAAAGTTATGGGTGTCAGAACATGGCCACTCCAATAATTTTTTTTTTCTTTAAACTTGAAAAAAAAAAAAAAACGATATAATTTTGGTATCACCATATTTGTACCGAGCCATAGAATATAGGCCACATGTCATTTTGGCAAAGTCGGTAAGAATGTCACGCAAACAATTTTCGTCCAATTACACTCCATTCTGAATTTTTTTTTTCCAGCTTCCCAGTACATCATACAGATTATGCAGCACGGTTTAGCTCTATGCACCCTTGATGATTAACTGTGTGAAGGGGCCAGTTATTGTTGCATCCCTTTTACGGATTACCGTGCATCGCTAAAGGAAGAGCTCTGTCCCAGGTAAGCAATAAAGGGGATCCGATGCTCAACCGGCCTCTTCAGATAGCTAGTTCATAAGGGAGGGGGGGTTTGAAGGAGTTGCCAAGAGACAAACCCACACCAATCTAATATTGGTGACCTATTCTAAAGATGCAGTAACAGTTCTGAAGTCCTATAGAACCACTTTAAAGGAAGAGAACACATTTTCAAACTGTATATTATGCACCTAAGTCAAATCTATTCGGTATAGACCTGGTCACTAGGAGACAAGACACTAGGAAAAAGCAAAAGCTGTTGGCTCCGCCTCCAGGCTATACCCTGCCACAGCCACTGTGCATGAATCAGTTTGTACCGTAGCAGTAGGAGAGAGAGACACAAAGGAACATGGAACCAACAACCACCAACAATGCCTGAACCCAAAAAGGAACCAACACAGTTCGGGCAGGAACACTGAAAAAAACAAGGGAGGGATCTGTGTCCCCCAGTGAATACAACGAGAAAAGGATTTTACGGTGAGTACACAAAAATCCCACTTTCTCGTCTACTTCACTGGGGGACACAGCACCATGGGATGTCCTAAAGCAGTCCCAGAGGGTGGGAATAACACGGCCATGCAAACCTGTAATACTCAACCGCTTCCAGAAACTTACAACCCAAATTGGCATCAGCAGAGGCCACAGAATGAATCTGGAGAAACTTAGAGAAAAAGGATGGAGGCCCAGTGGGATACTTACAGACCTGGGAAGCATAAGCCTGATACCGGAGGCCCCGGGAACTCCAACAGCTCTAGAAGAGAGAGCCGTCACACGGGAGGCAGAGCCGTACTCTTAAATCGATAGGTCTCCCTAATCTCAGACCAAAGCCATCGGAAGATGAGAGCTCTGGAAGCAGGCAGGCCCTGGCAAGGGCACTCAGGGAGAATGAGCAAAGCGTCCGAACAAGAGAAAGGATCCGTGAGGAACAGTATACACGCAAATTGCCCGGGCAACAACCGGGCAGGGAAGAGCAAGCACTCACGTGGACGCCTGGGGACCGAGCAGAAGGAGGGCAAGACCAAGTCCTCGAAGTGGAAACAGGAAAAACACCCTAAGAAAAAAAAGACTGTGGCAGACAGAGGAAAACCTTATCCTTGTGGAGGACCAGAAAGGGAGGCTGCCGAAAAAAAGGGGCAGCCAATTAGGGACCCCTGCGGATGGAGGTAATGGCCACCAGAAACTCATTCTACCAGGACAGAAGGCAAAAAAGGGATATCATAGGCTCGAAGGGGAGAACCTGAAGCACCTTAAAGATGAGGTTAAGATCCCACGGATCCAAGGGTTCCAAAGGAGCACAGAGTGGCACTCCTGTAGGAAAGTCTTTTAAAAAGAAAGAAGACTAAGACCTTGATCCAGACCAGACTGGAGAAGATCCAATGAGAATCGTTACTCTTCCAACGGTGGACGTAAAGCCTTCCACGTTTGATGGCAGATCTAAGCTATCTGGAATTTCCAGGCCTTGAGTATGTTAGAATAACAAACTCCGAAAAAACCACGATGCCTCAAACCTCGGATTGAACAGCCACGCCGTGAACGCAGCTGAGTCAAGGTGGGGAGGAACAGCAGTCCTTGAGACAGCAGGTCGACCAGCAGAGGAAGAGGCCAGGAGCATCCGCCAACAGGAAAATGAGATCCACATACCTGACCCGGCAGGGCCAATCTGGTGCCACCAGGATAGCTTGAACCCCCTTGGTCTTGAGATTCTGGAGGACCCAAGGGAGAAGAGGAAGTGAAAAACCGAACTTACAAGAGCGCCAGCAGTGATGGCTCGAGGATCCAGAGACCTGGCAATTTAGCCGGGGACCTTGTGATTCCGGCGGAGGCTAAAAATGTCGACGTTTGTCACACCACAGCGGGAGCACAGTGGATGGAAGATCTGCAGATAAAGCGACCCTCGCCCGGAGCAATATTTTCTCGACTCAAGTAGTCTGCCACCCAGAAAAAGGTTGACCACCGAAAGAGCTGGAACAAGGCGCTCCACCCAAGGAAGAAATTGTGAGGCTTCTAGTAAGGCCGCACGGCTCCTGGTGCCACGCTGAGGGTTCAAGTAGGCGACCATGGAGGAGAGGTCAGTCTGGACTGTGACAGATGTCCTTGGAGAAGAGAGGTCCAAGGAGTAAGGGCAAATAAGATAGCCCTGGGATCCAGCAGGTTGAACCAGAGGGAGGAATCGGCCCTGGACCACAGGCCCTGAACAATCAAAGCATCGAGGACCACTCCCCAGCCGGGGAAATTGGCGGCAGTGGGAATCACTTACCAACAGAGGGGAAGAAGGACTTCCCTTGAGAAATTCCTGGGGAGGAATATACACTAAAGAATCTCTCAGTGAACCAAGGTGGAAAGAGAACCAAGCAGATGAGGCTGTCCGGAGATTTGTCCCAGCAGGCCGTAATCTTCAAGAGGAGAGAACGACAGAGTGAATGAAAGGTACAGCCTAGATGGTTGAGGCGATCGTGCGCAGGACCCACATGCCGATTCAAAGACAGCAAGGAGAGTACCTCCAAAGGTGGGACACTCAGGATCTTGGCCTCCGGAGGGAGAATCACACCCTGGAGCGAGCAGAGGATCATGTCCCGGATTCCATGTGCTTAGAGGACACGAGACATCCTCATAGATGAGCCAGCAGAACCGGCGAAGAACATCCAAGGTGAACCACAAGCTGGTCAGATTGTCTGACCTGGAGGGGCTTCACCAGGAGGTCGTCAAAGTCTGAAAACACGGCAGCACCTCTGGCGCAGAGGATGGCCATGAGAGACGCCATCACTGAGGGAAAAAAACCCCTGGTGGCAGAGGCCAGCCTGAAGGGGAGAGAGACAACTGGAAAGGTCAAGGATCCACAGCAAAAACGAAGAAACCGCTGACGGCACAGCGAGATGATGTAGATGGACGAAGAATTCGCCCATCTCCAGGGATGCCACCACAGACTGCATAGACTACAACGGAGCCTGCAGGCATGGAAGAACCTGTGGAGCCCTTTCAGGTCCATGATGGGACAGAGGAAGCCGTCCTTCTAGGCGAATGGAGAACAGGTAAGAATAGTAACCCCAGATACACTCTGCAACGGGAATAGGGACGCCGACTCCCTGCCGCTGGAGATTGGAGACAGCCTGGATTGTCCGACATAGCGAAGGCAAAGAGACTCCAGCGAAAACTGGAGTAGCCGGACGACACCGCCTCTCAGGCCCAGGCTCCAGACGTCCCGCCATTTGAGATGCCCAGAGAGGGGAAAAAACTTCATGCCGAGGAGGCTAGGAAGAGGAAGACCTGGACGACCTAGTGCAGAACCGCCAGGGAGGCCTGGACTTGAAAAAAGCTTTCTGGAGCAGGAGAACGGCTGACACATAGGACGCCTCTGAGGGAGGAAGAATCTATTCCCCCGTGGCCTCAGGGATAAGCTTCTCGACGCCCTTAACAAAAAATTTGGCCCAGGACGACCTGGAAAGGGAGAAGGGCTGCGTTCGCCTTCTTGGAGGCGGACCCAGTATTCCACAACGGATCCCAACGGTATGGCAGATAATCACTGCATTGGCGGCCGCCTTAGCAGATTTGGGAGGCATCTCCAGTTATTGGGAAGCGTTCAGGATCTCAGAGACAAGCGGCTGGAGGGAAACTGCATCAGGGAGGTTTGACTGAAGCTGTTTGGCCCAGGAAAAGAAGGCCTTGATGACCCAAGAGGCAGCGAAGGAGAGCCGCAGGGAGAAACCAGCCACTACGAAGGCCACCCTGGAGAGGGAAGCCACCTTCTTGCAGCAATGCAATAGCCAGCATTTAGGGCAATGCAATGTATCAGTTCTGCATTGCAAACAATACAACAGATGCGATCCGATCTCACTCCGAGGGATCACTGAGGTAGGCAAAATCTGCTGAAGGCAGACTAGAAGCCTTGGAGAGCCTAGCTATCATGGGATCCACCGTGGGAGGCTCTTAGTGATAGGAAGCGACACATTGGGCGGCTCGCTGACAAAATGTCAAGACAGGCCAGCTTGCGCTCACTAGTTACTGATATCTAAGTACCGTGCGCTAACCGATTGCACCACTGGAGCAACCTGCTTCCCTTGCCTCGGATGTTCATCATTGCCAGCCAGGGAGAGCTAGAGACGTGTGTCACAGCATAGCCTGGCAGAACTGCCCGAGCTCACCTTCCACTTGGAGACACACAGGTCAAGGGAAGGGATGTCCGATTTCCTAGTCGAAGACAGAGGATGGTCCAGGGAGAAGTCACTGTGCCCTCAAGATGATATCAAACATCCAGTGGCAGAAAGAGATGTCCACTTGAGAGGATGAGTCCGGGTCCTCAGAGATCTGTAGGGTCTCTATCGCATAGATGACTCCCGCGTAGCAGCAGATATAGATCAGCCTAGCTGAAGCTCCGAGTCGGAGTCAGAGGCGTCCCCAGTTAAATAGACCGAGCAGAGGGAGGGAGGTATCCGCCTGTCGGAGTGGAGCCGTGAGCTGAGTTCCTATCTGGGGAGTACCCAGAGGAAGGGGTGGCGGACCGTGAACCGTAGGAAGACTTCCTGGTCCTTTTGAGGCTCCTGGAGCTGCGACGGGAACTATGAGGGTGTCCAGGGAGATCCCTAGAAGCAGCCGACTGAGCGGCGATCTGGGAAAGCAGCCATTCCAAGTTTCCAGCACTGACTAGTTAAGTCTGGTAAGGACACCATGGCCAAGGTTAGGGAGGCCGCCCAATCCGGGGGATGGAAAAACCGGAGAGGGGCCAGGAGGTTACTGACTGGCTGAGGCGGAAGGCAGAGAGAGCACATGGGCTCGGGCTGTCCGCATGGCAACTGTTTTTGATACAGCGGGTGCACGTATAAAAACGTGACGCAACCAGAGGGGCCGGAGGGGGGAGCCCAAGAAAATTAGGGTAACCCAGGGGGTTAGCCTACCAGACTGCAAAAGATGGCCGCTCACAAACTGCTGCAGCAAGGGTTCCGCAGGTGCAATGTCTCCCAGGGAACTGGGAAGAATCCCTGCTGTCCCAGCAAGCCAAAAAATAAATAAATAAGCCAATAAATAAATAAATTGAGAATATGAGGAGAGCAAAGCTCTTCCCCTGGTAAAAACAGGCTCAGTAGCTACTGGGCAGGCTGGATGGCTTGCCAGGACAGCCCCCTGGCCAATGGAAGGCCCTAGGCGGAGTCTGGGTACCAGAAAAGCCCGGGAAAGGGACGGGCCCATTGCGGCCTAGTTCCCGGCCAGGCCTCGGACTCGCGTACAACGAGGCCGACCGCGAGGCACCGTCGGCGGCGCGGCGCGACCGCGAACTCCGGAGGTTCCGCGGAGGCCTGGGAAAAGGTACCGGGGGGCCAGGAAAGGGGGGTCCCCACACGAGCGGGGGGGGAACCGGGGTGCCCCCCCGACGGGGGCCGCTCGGTAGGAGCGACCAGAAAGCCCAAAAACGCCCCAGAAAAAAGGGGCTTATTTACTAAGATTTAAGGCCCAGTTCAGGGGAACCCTGTGATGCCCCCCCCTAAACAGGACCCATACTATTGTCCCCCCTGGGAAATGGCACTAAGGGGCTGAGAGGGCCTGAAGGGGAGGTGGAGAGGGCCTGAAGGGAAGATGGAGAGGGGCTGAGGTAACTTACTCACCAGCCTTCTATTCTTCTCATACTCACCAGTCTGGCGACTTCAGGCGCCGCAGGGTCACCCCCTCGGTAGGACCTCGCACGTGGGAGTGGGGTCACCGGTACTCCGGCCGCTTTCGGGGTGCGGCGAATGGTGAGTGGGGACTGGGTGACCGGCGAGGCTGCTACTTTGCAGAGCGCTGCGCCCGCAGGAGGGTATGACTAGTGTGCCGTACACGCTGACTACCCCCTGCACCTGAAAGAAAGGTAAAAATAAAAACGATGCAAGACAGAAGACCTGAGTCAGGTCGTGTCTGCCTCCTATGACACTAGGTTTCAAACTGATTCATGCACAGTGGCTGTGGCAGGGTATAGCCTGGAGGCGGAGCCAACAGCTTTTGCTTTTTCCTAGTGTCTTGTCTCCTAGTGACCAGGTCTATACCCATGGTGCTGTGTCCCCCAGTGAAGTAGACGAGAAATTGGATTTTCAGTAGCCTTCACAACAGCACTCACCAGGAGGAGACCCCACCACCCACAGGGAGAAAAAACAAAAAAGAAAATGAAAAAAAAAAAGGCCCCCCCCCTTTAGTTAACCCAAAATAAAAAAAAAAAAAAAAGGGGGATAATAAAAATAAAAAAAAAAATAAATATTAAAAAAAAAAAAAAATTAATTTTGATGTTTAAATAAAATATTATTAACATAAAAGAAAAAGGAGAGGAGAGGGGGGGGACAATTGAAAAAAGATTTTTTTTTCTTAAAATAAGTTTTAATTAAGAAAAAAAATTTAATATAAAAAAAGGGAAAAAGGTTATGTGTTTTTTTGCTTGTTGTTGCTCTTTTTTTTTTTTTTTATGTTGTTGGGGGGGCCTGGGGGGGGGGGGGGGGTGGGGGGTGGTGGGAAAGGGCTTCTTTGTTTTTGGGGAGAAAGCCATTTTTTTTTTGTCTCACAAGCCAGGGAGATTGTCATCTTTATCAGTGTCGGACTGGGATGTCTAGGGCCCACCAGTGGAATTGCTTCTAGGGGCCCACCAACAGGACCCCTGCAGATCAGCGGTACTGAGACAGGGCGGCTAAAGGTAATAACATGTCGGGAGCCATTCTGCTCACCTGCCATAACATGTGTACCACTGCACTACCTAAACCTACTGCTACGCCCTGTATGGCAAGTGAACAGTGTGGCTCCTAGAATTGTTACCATTACCTGTAGATCACCAATACATCGCAGATGTAATATTGCTGGCCTATCCTAAGCACAGGCCATCAATATTAGAAAGATGGATAAATACTTTGAAGAGGATGTCCAGGAATTGGCGCAACGCAAGTCCCGGGCGGTAGGTGTAAAATAAAAAAATAAAAAAAAAAGCATACTTACCTGTCCCCCGACACTCCATTGTCTGCTGCCAGTGTCCATTCAGTCTCGTGCCGGCGCCTTCCTGCTGGGAGTCCTGCACCTCATGTGACTGCTAAGACCAATTAGGTACAGGATTTCCAGAAATGAGGCGCCGCCACGAGACCGAACAGACACAGGCAGTGGGCAGCGGGGTGCTAGGGACAGGCGAGTATACTTTTTAAAAAAAAAAAAAAATTATTTTTACACCTCTCTGGCGGCCGCGACAGTGGTTGCTCCAGTTAATAGACAACCTCTTTTATGGGGTTGTCTGGGCCAAATTTTTTTTATGCCCACTTCACTGGTCCCCCCATACTGTATGGGGAACAGTGATGGGGCCTTTATATTGTGTGGGTGAAGTGATGGGGGCTAACATTAAACTGTGTGATGCATATTAAAGGGATTGTCCAGGGTTAATCTTTTTTATTGCCTATGCTCAGGATAGGCCATAAATACCTGATCAGTAAGGGGCTGACACACAGCACCATCAGCTGTAAAGCGTCACTTCCGGCACCCGTTCTGTACGCAACACAGGACCGGAAGCAGAAAGCTCCATCCGCGGTATAGTTGCCCGATGCCATCACTGCAGCTCAGCTCCTACTGACTTCAATAAGTGCTGAGATGCAGTGAAGGTGCCCGGCTAATATACAGTGGACCGAGCTTTCTGCTTCTGGCCCTGTATTGTGTACAGGATGGACGTCAGAAGTGGCTCCGTACAGCTGATTGGTCTGGGGTCGGCCCCCAACAGATCAGGCATCTATGGCCTATCCTGAGGATAAACCATAACAAATTATGCCTGGACAAACCTTTTAATATACCCCCCTAATGTGCCACACTTTAAAGAGGTTGTCCAGTATAATCAGTCCTCCGGTGTCAGCAGGTCACAGCTCGGTCTGGTCCTGCAGCTCCGCTGTCTTCTTTGCCGGAAGTCCTCACTGGCTGTGACGTCCCAGGTCCCTTCCCTTAGGTCGCTCATTGGCCTCAGGGGTCACTTGACGTCACAGGTAGTCATGTGCAGGGGGTACTTGCGCTGGAAGAAAACAGAGCTGCAGGCTAAACCACGCTGGGAGACACTGGGGACAGTAGAGCAATTTTTTTTTTTTTTTGTCTGTTTTTTCCACCTGTGGAAAAAAAAAAAATATATATATATATATATATAAAATATGTTATCCTGCACAACCCCTTTCATGTCACCCAGGCTATTGTCCTCCACTAGTTATTTTGCCAATGCAAATGCAGAGGCTTAACTAAAGTCTTGTGGGCCCAGTGCAAACTTTTGTCCTCCCTAGAGAGAATTCTTGATAGTGACGGTTACAGGTGCTGTAGCGATATCTCAGATACTCGAAAGGGATACAGCTTTAGTACCCACAACTGCAGTTATCAAGAATACGGTGAGTGAGCAGCGCAGCACCGACATGTAAACAATACTTGGATAGTATAATATGCTCCGCAGTGGCCCCCACACAGCATTATATGCTCCACAGCGGCCCCCACACAGCATTATATGCCCACAGTCCCCCCCCCCTCCCCAGAGCCAGTGCTGCTATTATACTCTGGGGTCTCCTCAGACAGTGGAAAAGTGCCGGAGACGATGCTGAGCCCAGGACAGCCAGGGGAGTATTTTTTTTTTTTTTTTTGTCACTTTTCCTGGGCCGACATACCCTTTCCATTAACAATAGGTATATCGGTCGGGGAACTAACATCATGGTAGTCCAGGGCCCCGGGCACTTCCAGCTGGCCGCGGGCCCTGTACCCCTCCGGTCGCAGTTGCACGCCCTGCGACCACAATCCTTTCGCCACTGTCCATTGGTCAGGGGCCCGATCGGGATGGACAGGGGCCTGATCGGGCCCTTGACCTTTGCATTGGTAAAATGAGGACTAAATATAGTCGGGGCTCGGGGCCCACTGGGGGATTCACCAAAAAATCATGCTTGAAGGACTGTTGAAGGACATGCTTGAAGGACAGTTGTGAACCTAGCCTAGGATAGGACGCAGTGAACATCCAGACAAAGTCAAGACGAAGCAGGAACAATTTCTTATTGACGGTGAAATTTTGAGACAACCTTTGGCAGGAAAGGAGGGTCGTGCTTAAGGATGATTCTGTCTTCCAAGACCAAAAGGGAAGGAAATTTATAAGAAAAAGCTTAGCAATATAGCCAGGAAAAAGACGTTTTTAACAATAGCAATCTAAGGTTAAGGTCCCACGTAGCAGAAACGCATCTTTTTTTTTTCAGCAGCATTTTTCCTTGCATTTTAGTCTGTGGTTTTTCTTCCCTTATTAAGTCTATAGGGAAAACGCTTGCATTTCCGCAGCTAAAATTGACAAATCTAGCTTTTTTGCAGCGATTTTTTTTTTCCTCGCAATGCGTGGATGGGATAAGCCACAATCTTATTCACTTTGCTATTACTATAAAAACGCAGCATTTTTGTTTTTTGCAGCAGGCAAAATTGCTGCATTTCTGCAAAATAGGGCCTTCGCCTAAGAGAAGTCTCAAAGACAGGCTGAAAAGAGGCACCAGATAACACAGAAAGAACCAAGCTGAGATCTCACGGAGGCACAAAAGACCAGAAGGCAGGGTGAAGACAACTAGCTCCTTTTAACAGTCTCCTGATGAAAAGATTGACAGCTAACTTTTGATCCATGAAAGGCAATTAAATCCTTCTTGTCGGAGGCATTTTTTGATTTTCGTTTTTTCACTCCCCGCCTTCCAAACTTTCTTATTTTTCTGTTTACAGAGCCATATAGGGGCTTAATGTTTGCAGGACAAATTGCACAGAATAATAAATGGTAGCATTATAATTATTTTTAATACTTTATTTATTAGACCCCCTAAGGGTCTTGAACCCCAGGGGATCTGGTCACTAATGCAATGCATTACAATGCTTATGCATTGCAAAATACCAGCATTTGTATGACAGGCTGTATAAAGTAGGGTAAAGATTCAAAATGCTAGAACTTTTGTAGGGATGACTACACCCCCAGCTTCACAGTCTGCCTGATACTCTCCATACGGGAATAGGGAATCCTCCACCATGATCTTATTCACACCTTTCCTTCCCCCACATATCCAATCACTCGCACTCTCTTGTCATCTCCACCTCAAAAACATCTCCAGAGTACGCCCTCTCCTTACCAAAGATACACTAAAGACACTTTTTATCGCCCCGATTCACTCTCGCCTTGAGTACTATAACTCCTTACTAATCGGTCTTCCCCTTACTAAACTCTCCCCTCTACAATCTATTCTGAATGCGGCGGCCAGGCTCATCTATCAGTCTAGACGCTACAGTGATGCCTCCGGTCTGTGTCAGTCACTACATTGGCTGCCTATTCAATACAGAATACAATATAAACTTATCACCCTCATCCACAAGACTCTCCATAATGCTGCACCTCCCTACATTTCCTCCCTCATCTCTGTCTATTGCCCAACCCGTACTCTCCGTTCACTCAATGACTTAACACTAACATCCTCTATTATCAGAACCTCCCACGCTCGTATACAAGACTCCTCCTGAGTTGCACCACTTTTCTGGAATGCTCGATCCCGGAAAATCAGATTAACTCCCAATTTCTACAGCTTCAAGCGCAAACTAGACATATCTTTTCAGACAGGCCTATCACAATTCCTAATGTAAACCCTTCCATAGTTAGAATCCCTAAAATGAACCATCCTCTGTTCATGCTCCCACATTACCCCACAGGATATGATGCAGTTTCAGACTAACTTTATATGTCCAGGCACCATCTGAACGTTAAAGGACACGACTGGTGACGGCTCATACAGCTTTATATATATGTAATGACAGTAACCTCTACTACAAAATTGTCTGACCATTGTATAAGCAATGCTACATCTGTTGCCGCCCCTGCTACCTCTTGTGTCACTCCCTCTACCTCATAGATTGTAAGCTCTTGCCAGCAGGGCCCTCAGTCCCATTGTGTGAATTGACTATTTCTTTGTAATGTATCTTTTTTGTCTGTACTTGAACCCTACAAATTGTACAGTGCTGCGGAATATGTTGGCTCTATATAAATAAAATGTATTATAGTTATTATTATTATTATTATTATTAAGACTTTAGAGCCTGTGACTAAGAGCCTTGGTATAGAAGGCAGATAAAGATATGCTTCCTGGCAGATCTGGTCTATAAAAGATACAATACTCCATTACATAAGATGTACTGATAAGGGCTGACAATGAAATACAAGTTACAGGTCCCCAGAACCCTCAGGGTAATACCGGGGTAGATGACCTGGGGTTTTTCACTAGGTCGGCACTTTTCTGGGCTTGCTCAGTAGTCTCAGACATCTTAGATGCTCAGAATACTGGTGAGCTGAGCAGAGGGTACAGAGTACCAGAATGCACTGCAACAATAAAGCCAAACTTCCTCCTTCCTTCTCTAGTCTATGGAGAGCCATCCAGACGCACCATGAGGCACAAACTCCCCAGATCAGGTTCCACATGCCAAACCTCTTCAGGCCTACTCCATTGCCTGACCTAGCCTAGGCAGAAAAAAAAGGGGGTTGAACAGAGGACTGTGCAGACCAAGTCCGACAAAGGCATCAGGCTGCATTGTGAGACAGCTTACATCCTACCAGGAGTAGGAAGAACTGCCAATTTTCCTATCCTTTGCCTGGGGACCTCCCATCCAGATGACAGGAAACCTGTCCAGAATGGGAAGTCCTACTCGCAGGGGCGACATCATTGGCAATGACAAATACCTCTTCAAAGTGTGGTCCTAATTTGGACAACCCATTATTAATAATTTGCCACTGCAGTAGAAATCAAAAATTATACACTTTCTACTGAAATGTCCCGTCTAGAAATGCTTGAGTATGTCATTTAACAATCTAATATAGTGGTCTATATCATTAATAGAAATAAAATGGTAATGCAGAATAAAACTGAAATGTGAAGAGCTAATAAATACCTAACTCTTGCATATGTTTCATCATCATCTGCAGCAATCCACTTAATGTCAGCTAGAGTAGGTACCATTGGGGCATCAGTGAAATACAATTCTGAAGCAGGGAGAGCCTGCAATGAAAAAAACATTGGCATTTGCATCTGTTACAATGCATAATAATTAATAAATGAATAAGACATTCAGCAGAACAAATTATTGTGTGAATGTGAAGGTCTAGGTGCAAAGACAGTACAGTTCTGGTGTTTTTCGACACAGGAGTGTATTTTATGTAGCTCAGTATTATTGTGGTTTTTAGAGCCAAAGCCAGGACATAATTTAGAAGAATGGAGAAGTATAAGTGATTTTTTTTATATTTACCATTCCTTTCAAGCCAGGATAAAACAAATAAAAAATGATTTATATATATATATATATAGATATAGATATAGATATAGATATAGATATAGATATAGATATATATAGATGATAGATATATATATATATATATATATATATATATCTATATATATAGATAGATATATATAATACAGATTTTCTGCAATGTGTTTACATCTGCATTCGGCTTTCTGTTCGGGGAGAGGTCCACTTGGGGACTCCCCAAACGGAAACCTAATCCGCTTAAAAAAGCAGTTACCCGCAGACCGCATAGACCATAAGGGGTCCATGTGGTTTCCACCCGAAAAGTGCAAAAAATGCAGAGAGAAAAGCGCAGCATGCAGCGCTTTTCTCTCCGCATTTTTCAAGCGGAGAGGGGAACGGAATCCCCGTATGGAGAGCCAATGCTGGTGTGAACCCAGCCTTAGACCCGGTTCACATCTGTGTTTGGGGAGTCCGCTAGGGGACCCCCCCGAACGGAATCCTATACGCATAAAAAAGCGGTTTACCTGGGAAACCCGCGGACCCCATAGACTA
Source organism: Leptodactylus fallax (assembly GCA_947044405.1). Lineage (NCBI taxonomy): Eukaryota > Metazoa > Chordata > Amphibia > Anura > Leptodactylidae > Leptodactylus > Leptodactylus fallax. Next base: position 1,097,684 of record CAMRHE010000254.1, read on the forward strand.
TAATGGAGTCCGTGTGGCTTCCGCACAAAGTACGCGTAGAGAAAAGTGCTGCAAGCGGATCCACCATAAAAAAACAAAACAAAAAAAAAAAAAAAAAAAAACACAGGAGACATCTAATGCTTGTCCCCGAAAACAGATGGCACACTGAGTACATCAGTGTGCCGTCCTAGGTTTTTAGTCTCCCATAGGCTTCTATGGGCGAGTCCGTTCCGCAAAAACTGAACAGAATAGGACCTGTTCTATATTATGCGGTGCGGAATCACAGCTCGCACACTGATCAGTGAAAAACATGGTCGTGTGCATGTGCCCATACAAATGAATGGGCCAGTGTGCTATCTGTGAAAAACACGGCTAGCACACGATCTCGCCCACGGTCATCTGCAAGGGGCCTTAGAGAGGTTTGCCTACAAAAGGCAACTCATCACATATCCACTGGAATAGGTTGCAGATTGTAGGAGGTCCAGCTTCTGGACCCCACCAGTCACAAGAACATAGATGCCTTACACCAACATCTGAGCGTAACCGGGATGCAGTGAGGGGATGCACATTTATTCTTGTAACCCGTGGGGGTCCCGGCAGTCAAATGCCAACTGATTCGCAACCTATCCCCTTATTCTTGTATGTCAATTTATGCTACAGGTTAAAAGCAGCAGAGGCACTGCAGTGAATCTTCAGGGAATGGCACCACACAAAACCATATTATTTTGGTAAGCAGTGGCCTCTTTAGTAGAGAATAAGTCAAGGCCAGTTCTAAAAGTTAAAACGTTAAAAAGATCACAGCAGTACCTCAAAGTGAGCTCTTGTACATGGCTTTAGAGGCAAGTGAGACCCAATCTTCCTAACAAGGCTACGAGAGGAACCACATGGCTTGTTCTCCCACACAGGAATAGTCTGAAATAAACAAAAACATTTCAACACCACAAAATAGCCACCATTTCTTGTACACACATACCTATGCAATATATGTTATATGTTAATTATCATCCAAGTTTCCAAAAAAGATTTTCTTATTGTAGACCGCTGCTCTGTTGTAAAGAAAATCACGTATTTATGCAAATGAAGTGAAAAGGGCTTTTAGGGCAATTACACTGCAGTTAGAGCTTCTCTCAGTGCTGCAGATTACAGCCTTCAACTGCCGCCCAGCTACCAGCTAACTTCATGGCCTTTTTCCTGTTGATAGACTCCCTTTAACCCCTTCAGGACCAAGCCCAAAAGTGTGTTAAGGACCAGACCTCATTTTTCAAAACTGATTTTGAGATTGTTTTTTCCTGACACATTGTACTTCATGTTAGTGGTAAACACTAATCGATATTTTTGTATTTATTTATAAAAAAAAAAAAATATATATATATATATATATATATATATATATATATATATATATATATATATATAAATCTATATATATAAATATTATCTACCATATCTCTACTATATATCGGCATCATCTTTTAATTGTCATTTAATTTATTTTGGACGTTGCAAGGCTTTGAAGTGTAACAGCGATATTCCAGATTTACAAGAAAATTTCCCAAACTAATTTTTTAGGGACCACTTCAGTTCTGAAAGGGATTATAAAGGCCTATATATTAGAAACCCCCATGAATCACCCCATTTTCAAAACTGCAACCCTCAAATAATTTAAAACAGCATTTGGGAAGTTTATTAACCCTTTAAGCATTTCAGGGTAATTAAAACAATATGGATAAAGGAGAAAAAGCTCTCCAAAGATTGTTACACAATTTCTCCTGAACACGGCAATACCCCATACGTGGTGGGGTATGAAACGGAAAGACCACTATTTGGCTTTTGAAAAGCAGATTTTGCTGCAATAGTTTTCAGGTACCATGTCATATTTGCAGAGCCTCTAAAGTACCAGCACAATGGAAACTCCCAAAAAGTGACCCCATTTTAGAAACTACACCGCTCACAGAACATATCAAGGGGTATTATCATTTTGAGCCCAAGAGTGCGTCCTGAAAATTAATGTTCAAAGTGAAAATAGAGATTTTTAAAGAAATATGCCATTTCAGTACCCAATACGTTGTGCCCAGTTTGTGTCAGAGACATACAGTCCTAAAACTATTAAGTGGGCTATCCCAGGTAGAAAGAAGTTTTATATGTGGGTGTAAACTGCTGCTTGGGCACACAGCAGGGCTCAGAAGGGAAGGAGCGCCATGTGGTTTTTGAAGTGTATATTTAAATGTTTGGTATCTGGACACCATGTCATGTTTGCAGAGCCTCTAAAGTACCAGTAAAGTGGAATCCCCTACGGAGTGACCTCATTTTGAGAACTTCCCCCCTAAAAATGTATCAAGAGGTGTAGGGAGCATTAGTATTCCACGCGTGAATGCACAGCGGATGGTGAAGAGTGACTATATAAGCTGTTCGGAGTACATTGGGAACACCAAATTCCCCACTATATCCCCAGTAGCTCCTATGATTGGGGGGGGGGTTTACTTCTGGTTTATTTTCCCTCGTAACCTCTAAATCTGGGGTGTACCCTGATTTACGCTCGCACAGCTTATACATTCCCTTCCTGCCGTAGCCAGTTTTGTTGTAATGATTTGGCGATTTTTGTCTTCACATTGTACAATCTATATTTTCTTTATTTTTCTGGTGGTGTAGCCATATGAGGGCTTGTTGTTTGCGGGGTGAGATGTATTTTGTAATGACAACATTTCTGGGTGCCTATAACTTTTAGAATAAATTTTATTAACTCTTTTTTGGTGGATTAAAAAAACCCCCCAGCAATTCGGGTATTGCTTTTTACCTTTTACATTTTTTTCTGCACAGCATAGAGCATAAGTAACATGTTACCTATATTCTTCAGGTCAGTACAATTACAGCGATACCTCATTTATATAGTTTTTTTTATGCGTTACTAGTTCTGCAGAACAAAAACTCATTGTGTAGCAATTTTTTTTTTTCGGTTGGCAGACTTGGTTGAGGACTTATTTTTTGCGGGACGATCTGTGCTTTTTATTGGTACTGTTTTGGCGTACATATGACTTTTTGATCGCTTTTTAAAGCATTTTTTTAAGGCAAGATTGCGAAAAATCATTATTTCCTTGCTTTATTTTATTTTTTTTTTCATACACTTCACTTTATTTTTCAACTTTTTTTTTTTTTTTTTACTTTTTAGTGATGTCCCACTAAGAGACCTGAACCAGTGATGCACTGATCGCTGGTTCAGAACTACACACTGCAATACACTTGTATTGCATTCTATAGAGGAAGTCAGCCTATGCAGACGCATAAGCTGAATTCCACATTTCTCGGCAGAATCAACCAGGTACTGAGAGCACCTAGCAGTCTGGGGTCACTGGCCAGACCTGGTGCAACCGCTTGCATGCCTCGGTCGTGTTTGACAACTATGGTCGTGTTTGACCATGGCATCCAAGGGGTTAAAACCCCCATCGGAGCTCAGCTAAGCTCAGTTACAGCTAACAACCACTCCCAGCTTTCACTTTCGCTAAGAAACACTTGACCGCGGCATCTTAAGGGTTAAACAGCGGGGACTGGTGTTATCACGTCCCCGTTGTTGCAGCGGGAGCCCGGCTGTCAGATACAGCTAGGCTCCTTCGGCGATCGCACGGGCTCTGCTTCTGAGCCCGCTCGATCAGTCACATACCTGTACGTGGGGATGCGGTAACTACCCACATTCTCCCACGTACATATATGTGACAATGTGTGAAGGGGTTAAAGAGGACCTTTCATGTCCTCATGAAAGTGCGGTTTTATATACCGCTAGAAAGCCGACAGTACTCTGAATTCATGTGATAAAAAAAACTAAATGGACAATTGCTCTGTTTAACATCCACCACATAATCAAAATGAATCAGTTTTTCAGTTCTTTCTACAGAATATAAAAACTGACTGTATACTGATGACAACACAGATATGAACCCAGCCTTAGGCTAAAGCCCAACATTGCAGAAAAGCTGCTTTTTTCGTTGTAGATTTTGCTGCTTTTTTTTTTTTTTTTTTTTTTGAGCCAAAGTTAAGAGTGGCTACAATAAGAACATGAAATTTATAGGAAGTACTTATACTTCTCCCTTCTGCTCAATCCACTCCTAGCACATCAAAATCTGCAACAAAAAAAATAAAAGTTGCTTTTCCGCAATATGGGGCTTCAGCCTTAGGATACTTTCACACGGCATTGTTTTAGGCCATTGTTCTGATCAGTCACACTTAACAGAATGATGGATGCAGATAAAGCACTTTCAGGTTGCATCAGTCACCATTCACGCTAATATTTAAAACTGGACAGAATATTTCTTCTGTATTTGTTTTATACAGAAGATAAAGCCCTTCCTTCATAATTTTTTTTTTATAACATTACATATGCATTCTATTATGCTAGGTTCACACTAGTGTTCGGGTTTCCGTTCTTCTTACTGTGAAACGTATGAGCTGACCACCCACATGGTCTCTTATAATCGTGGTCCTCTATAAAGAGAAGAAAAAAAAAAAAACACGTCCTGATGTCCCTTGCTTACTGTAATCCAGTGATGTTGCACAGCATAGAGCTACACCCATACTGGTTTCACAGTGGAAGTGCAACGTGGGGTGTTTTCAAAAGGGGTACGTACTGATAAATTTGTTCAAAAAGCAGTCTTACGCTAGGTTCAGATTAGCGTTTGGCTTTCCGTTCTATGGGTCCGCTTAAAAAGCGGTTACCCACGGTTTCCGTCCAAAAAAAAATGCAGTTTTTAAGCAGGTTTGGGGGACAGAAACCCCAAACGTATAGACAGCGCTAGGGCGAACCTAGCCTTAACTTTCCTAAATTGTAATGAGAGAAAAATCAGTCATGAGAAAAAAACAAAACAAAAACAAAAACAAAAAAAAAAAAACACACTAAAGAAAGTCTTTGGGGGAGGTTCAGGAAAGGTTTCACTTTAATTTATACCTGGCCAGGTGATGCCATCAGATACAAAATTGATTCTATAGGAAAGGGTGAGATCAGTTTTCTCAGCAGTTTCCTTCCAGCTTTGAAATAAAGTAGTATCTAGGGGGCTGGACATATCTGAACGTGTCCATACAGCACAGAAAAATAAGTTTGCAAGAAAAAAACCAAAAAAAAACATAGGGCAGGACTGTAAAGTCCCCAGCCCCTGGTGCAGATTATAATAGTTGTAGCACATGGTTCAACGACAAGTAATTGCCCATTTGCCCCCATTATAATCGACCTTGTAATAGACTGTATTGGGATCCGCCAATACAGATGATTACCGTTGTGGGCAATGGGAATCTACAGGCTCAGACTATAAGGATGGTTTTAATGGCCCGATTCACCCAATGAAATGAATGGGTCTGTGAAAAAACTGATGCTTCATTGATCCATTAAAGGGGTTATCTGGGTTGAAGTAATTTACTTACCTGGTCCCAGGAGTTCCGGTGACATCACGACCATCGGGTTATGGCATCTACAGCAGTGGTCCGCCCACAGGGTTGCTCTGTCGTATCATCTCCTAATCTCACAGGTAATCAATTATGAGATCAGGGGAGGAGGGGGAAATCACATGACCCAGGGATTGTGACACCATTAGTACCCCAGAATACATCATCAGCGAAATCCAGGTAAGTAAATTACTACTCCCCAAACAACCTCTTATAATCAAGGGCTGAGTCTCAGCTCAGTTGTGTGAATAAAGGCTAAGAGCAAAGCACAACAACAAGTGATGGAATTTTATGACATCCACGGAATGTCAATGAGAAATTTCCATTACATTGATGGATCCCTAAACACAGTAGAAAACTACAAATGGTTTCTGATGTTTGCGGTTTTGTGTTTCTGCCTACGACATTTATCCACTACCTGTCCACCTGAAAACTCTTTACCCCACACATCAGCATGTCATGACGTATGGGAGTGCAAAAGAACCTGCTATTTTATATGGATTATGTTATCGGGACCATTGGTAAAACTTGCAAGAGCTTGGGTTCCAGACAGGCTGAGGTAGTGCATAAAGAGCATTACACAAAGGGTGTCCTGGTGGTCTCTTACAGATGTAAGACGGTCTGTTATAAGGGAACGTAGGATGGTTTGGATTCAGCAGGACAAAAACTACAGAGCACAGCAATAATACACGGCTGTGTATATAGTAACGCCAGCATCCTCCTATAGGACTTTAGTCAGTGTGCATGGAGCAATCTCATGTGGGCTGCCATTATGTCACCCGAAGACCTTACCACAAGGCCATCCGTTTTCTATTTGCTATCTGAAACCGGTCCAAGCACTATTGTGCCACAACAAGGAGCCGGCTATCCTACACCGCATTACCTTAGATCGCTTCCTCCGACCACTTCTCCGCCCCTCGATGGTCTCGGGGGTACCGCAGGCCTCAGCTCCATCGCATAATACGTCCAGGGAGTCCATGGTGAGGTAGCGATGAAATTACAGTACAGAGGACGCTGTGTCCTTCCGCCCCAGGCGATGAGATAAGACACCGCTCTCGAGGTCTGTTAACCGACCTCACAAACACAACGGTGCACTCAGTGCGTGCTCGCTCTTGCAGCAATGTACCATATCTGCGCATGCGCCAGAGAATGCAGCGCGGTCCCGATAAGTGGAGTGTGATAGGATGCTGCGCGCGGCATCCTATCCTGAAGAAAGCCGTTAACCCTTTTACTTCTGGGTCTGCGTTTGCGAATGTGGATCAGTAGTGAAGCAGTCAGTCACTGACAAAACAGCGCTAATAGTAGTATAATGTTGTACCGTGTTAGCCATTGAAAGTAGTGGAAGAGTGAAGAAATCAGGCGATACCTTTTAGAGGCTGAGTATATTTATAAGTAAGCTTTCAGGAGTACTCGCTCCCTTCATCAGACATGGTGTGATACAAGAACTGAAAATTAACAGATTTTTATACACATGGTTTTCAAAGCATTTTAGAGTCCTTAAAAAAAATTACAATCTAAGTAGAGAAGTTATTTACAACAGGTCAAAAAAACAGTCTGGAAACTTGTGGTGCGTGACGGAGGGATCAGTAATTCTTGCTGTTATCTGTTTGCTATCAGGAGGTGATTTGTGTCCCTCACAGGTCATACATAGTGTGATTTGAAGCTGGCATGAATATTGAGTTCAGTTCATGGTTCAAACATAGTGTGAAAAGGAAAGAAATGGAGTACAAATTTATGCAAAAATTTCAAACTCTGCAATTTGGACTTAATATTCATGCCAGCTTCATGTCACACTATGTTTGAACCATGAACTGAACTCAATAGTCATGCCAGCTTCAAATCACACTATGTATGACCTGTGAGGGACACAAATCACCTCCTGATAGCAAACAGATAACAGCAAGAATTACTGATCCCTCCGTCACGCACCACAGGTTTCCAGACTGTTTTTTTGACCTGTTGTAAATAACTTCTCTACTTAGATTGCAATTTTTTTTAAGGACTCTAAAATGCGTTGAAAACCATGTGTATAAAAATCTGTTAATTTTCAGTTCTTGTATCACACCATGTCTGATGAAGGGAGCGAGCACTCCTGAAAGATTACTTATAAATATACTCAGTTAGCCTCTAAAAGGTATCGCCTGATTTCTTCACTCTTCCAAAACAGCGCTAACACGGCCTTATGCATCGGATGGGAGTTATTCTCCAGCATGGAGCTCACCACGGACAGTATCCTTCTGTCACCCACCACCTGCACTGGGTCCAGTGGGCTCCCCAGGACAGAGCTGGCCCTTCTAATCAGCTTGTCGAGTCTATTCTTATCCCTGGTCGATTTGCTACTCCCACAGCAGGCCACTCCAAAGAAGATGGCTGATGTCACTACAGAGTTGAAATAGGCCCTAAGAAGTACCCCCCGCACTCCAAAGGCTCTCAGTCTCCTAAGCAAGTAGTTCCTGCTGTGGTCCTTCCTGTACAGTGCATCCAAGTGATCTGCCAAATCCAGCTTATTATTGAGGAGCACACCTAGGTGACCATGGGCTTGCTCCTAAATCATGCTTTGAGATGGCACAAGGATGGAGGGATTGCACTTGGCTGATATTAACCCCTTTCCGCCGGAGGAATTTTTCGATTTTCATTTTTGACTCCCCCCCCCCCTCCCTCCAAACCCCATAACTTTTTTACGTTTCCGCTCTCAGAGCCATATGAGGTCTTAATGTTTGCAGGACAAATTTTTCTTCATGATGATACCATTTATTATTCTGTAAAATGTACTGGGAAGCTGGAAAAAAATCCAGAATGAGGTGGATTTGAAGAAAAAGTGCTTTTGTGCGACTTTCTTACGGGCTTCGTTTTTACGGCGTTCACTCTGCAGCCAAAATGTCATGTCTTCTGTATTCTATGTTTCGGTACGATTCTGGGGATACCAAATTTATATGGTTTTATTTACATTTTAACCCCTTAATAAAAATCCAAAAATGTGCAAATTTTTTTTTTTTTTTTATAAAAGTAACCATATTCTGACACCCATAACTTTTATATATTTCTATGTACAGGGATGCATAGGGTGTCTTTTTTTTGCGGGACCAGATGTACTTTTTAGTTATACCATTTTGGGGAATTGCTATTGCTTTGATCACTTTTTATTCAAATTTTTATCAGAGGCGAAATGGCACTTTTGATTTTTTTTTTTCCGTTACGGCGTTTACCGTACAGGAAAAATATTTTTATAGATTTGTAGACCAGGTGTTTTCGGACACAGGGATACCTAATGTATATGTGTTTCACAGTATTTAAGTACTTTTATATGTGTTCTAGGGAAAGGGGGGTGATTTCAACTTTTAATATTTTTTATTTTTTTTTATGTTTTTTTTTAATTTTTTTTTGCATTTATTAGACCCCTAGGGTTCTGGAACCCCAGGGTGTCTGAATACTAATGCATTGAATTACAATGCTAATGCATTGCAAAAAAACGGCTCTTCTATTGCAGGCTGCATAGAGCGGCCTGCAATAGAAACTAATGAAAGACAGGCCTGTGAGCAGCAGAGACCCGGTGGCTATGGTCGCTGCTCGACTCTCGAGCTGCCGCCATATTTAAACAACCGACATCCGCCGTACTATTAGGCAGATGTCTGGAAGGGGTTAAAGGGTCCCTCACGGCACTCCCTATTTTGGATCTTCTGTGTGCTGGTATGTTGGAGTGCCCTTGACGGTGGGTGTGAAGGAGACACAATAGCAGTTGGATAGCCAAGACTAGGACTGCTTGCATCATAGTGATCGATGATGGTAGGAGTCCTTGCTTGCCCATGACTTCACTGTGCTGTACTGTATATAGTACAGACAGTAGAGCTGCAAGGAGGCAGGACATGGTTCTGGCCACAGGCGACTACCACTATGTTAGAATGCACCCTCAATAGGCTGTTCCCACAGTGAATCTGTTTTACTTCTTGGAACAAAACATCTTAAGGCCGGGACCCAACATGGCATAAAAGCTGGGGGGAAAAACGTGGTATTTTACACTCACTGCAAGGTGGATGGGATTCTAGCAAGTGCCATCCACACCTTGCAGAAAAATACGTGCAGAAGACATGCTATGATTTCCAAAACCGTTGTGGCCCCATGTTAGTTTCTATATCAGATCTTCTGTCTTACAGTATCTATCCCTTTCCCAGACTTGTAATGATATTTGTTTATTTATTTATCTTTTTTATTGCATTATTTATGTTACTTGATCAGTGATTATAAATTGAGCAGTTGTTCAATCAATTATTTCTATTTCTTAATTATTGTCATGTAATCATGTATTGTTTTGGTACTTGGTAAGGATTTATATGTATACGGGTGTTTAGCTGTCAATGCATTGAATATTTAGGGGAATTTTTTCAACTGTGCAGTCGACAGATCAATTGATCGCATGGCTCTTTGACATTATGTGTGTTTAATCCAATAATTCTCTATATGATTCCGTCTTTTTGAGTTCAGTAGTGTTCTTAGTGCAGTATTGTTGTTGTCTTTCAGTTTCTTGTTGTAAGTTCCAGCTGTAGCTTCTTCTACCCTCTAAGGATGTATTCAAACCTGCGTTGGAGACTCTGTAGGAGAGAAAAGTCCTCCTTGCAGTATAAAACTGGCAGAAACCCGGCAGACCCCATTACAGTCTATGGAGTTTACAGGTTTCCGCTGGTAATCGCTTTTTAAGCAGACAGGGTCTCCGTCTTTCAGGTCCCCATGTCTATAGGTAATTTCATATTTCTTTGCTTTCTTGTTAGATATTAGGGCCCATTCAGAAATTGGAAGTTTCATATACAAATGTCTTGAAGGGTTGATAATATTTTGGTAGGGGTAAGGAATTATTCACCCTTTAGGCATAATTAGTCTGTATTGGTGTTGCCACCATGTCTAGTGGGATCCGTGATCTCCATTTCAGTCTCCCTGCAAAATGTGTCTTCAAACTCACATTGAGAAAGAGTCTCTGTAAGGCTAAGGCTCAACATAGCGAAACACAGTTACAAAAAACACTGCGAAAAAAAACGCAAGGGAAATTTACCTGCAGGTTTCTCACTGAGATTTTGCTGTGCTTTTCTGTGTCTTTTCACGCCCTACTAAATACAGTGCCTTGCGAAAGTATTCGGCCCCCTTGAACTTTTCAACCTTTTGCCACATTTCAGGCTTCAAACATAAGGATATAAAATTTTAATTTTTTGGTGAAGAATCAACAACAAGTGGGACACATTCGTGAAGTGGAACAAAATTTATTGGTTATTTTAATCTTTTGTAAAAAATAAAAAACTGAAAAGTGGGGCGTGCCAAATTATTCAGCCCCCTTAAGTTAATACTTTGTAGCGCCACCATTTGCTGCGATTACAGATGCAAGTCGCTTTTGGTATGACTGTTATCAGTTTTGCACATCGAGATACTGAAATTCTTGCCCATTCTTCCTTAGAAAACAGCTCGAGCTCAGTGAGGTTGGATGGAGAGCGTTTGTGAACAGCAGTTTTCAGCTCTTTCCACAGATTCTCGATTGAATTCAGGTCTGGACTTTGACTTGGCCATTCTAACACCTGGATACGTTTATTTGTGAACCATTCCATTGTAGATTTTGCTTTATGTTTGGGATCATTGTCTTGTTGGAAGATAAATCTCCGTCCCAGTCTCAGGTCTTTTGCAGACTCCAACAGGTTTTCTTCCAGAATGGTCCTGTATTTGGCTCCATCCATCTTCCCATCAATTTTAACCATCTTCCCTGTCCCTGCTGAAGAAAAGCAGGCCCAAACCATGATGCTGCCACCACCATGTTTGACAGTGGGGATGGTGTGTTCAGGGTGATGAGCTGTGTTGCTTTTACGCCAAATATATCGTTTTGCATTGTGGCCAATACGTTCGATTTTGGTTTCATCTGACCAGAGCACCTTCTTCCACATGTTTGGTGTGTCTCCCAGGTGGCTTGTGGCAAACTTTAAACGAGACTTTTTATGGATATCTTTGAGAAATAGTTTTCTTCTTGCCATTCTTCCATAAAGGCCAGATTTGTGCAGTGTACGACTGATTGTTGTCCTATGGACAGACTCTCCCACCTCAGCTATAGATCTCTGCAGTTCATCCAGAGTGATCATGGGCCTCTTGGCTGCATCAGAAAACAGAACCCTGAGACTATCACAGAGCAGGCGCATTTATACGGAGACTTGATTACACACAGGTGGATTATATTTATCATCATCAGTCATTTAGGACAACATTGGATCATTCACAGATCCTCACTGAACTTCTGGAGTGAGTTTGCTGCACTGAAAGTAAAGGGGCCAAATAATATGCACGCCCCACTTTTCAGTTTTTTATTTTTTACAAAAGTTTAAAATAACCAATGAATTTCGTTCCACTTCACAATTGTGTCCCACTTGTTGATTCTTCACCAAAAAATTAAAATTTTATATCTTTATGTTTGAAGCCTGAAATGTGGCAAAAGGTTGAAAAGTTCAAGGGGGCCAAATACATTCGCAAGGCACTGTATATAGGAAAAATGCAGTTTTTCTGCAGCTCTTTTTACGCAATGTATGTATGAGATTAATGAAATCTCATTCACTTTACTGGTACTGTAAAACGCAGCATTTTTTGTACTGCGCTTCTGCAGCAGTCAGTCTAAATTTAGTTCTAACTGCATCAAAATGTCCCACTGGTTTATACAGTAAAAGAGACCCTTTTGCAATACATTCATATGTACATGGTTGCAGACTTTTAGAGGAAATGTTTATAACTAGGGATTCTTCTAAATCAGTGATCTCATCTGCATTTAGGTTTCCAATGCTTATATGCTGGAGGACTAAAAGACTGGAGCTCAGAGAATGATAACCTCCGAAGGAAAAACAGTACTTATATGCCTCCCAACTTTCAAAGAAGCCACTGCAAATTTAGTCCCACCCACTTCTACTTTGACTCCGCCCATTCCCATCCATTTCTCTTGTACCCCCACACAGTATAATGCCCCTAAAGTCACCCCCACATTATAATGTCATTCCCCTGGTGCTCCCACAGTTTACTGTCCCTCTCCATCTGCCCCAGTTTAATGTCCCCCTTCATCTGCCCCCCCAGTTTAATGTCCCCCTCATCTGCCCCAGTTTAAAGAGGACCTTTCATGTCCTCCAGCACATGCGGTTTTATATACCGTTATGTGCGCTGGGGCTGGAGATATCGGTGCCGTTAGTTTCAGCACCGATCCACTGTCAGAAGGGCGTTCCTGACAGTCTAAATGGGCTGTAAGGAATTCCCCTCTTGACTGTACTTGTCCATAGACTTGTGCTGGGGGGGCGTTCCTCACAGCTCAGCGTCATTGCAGGGCGGTAAGGAATGTCCCCTCTGACAGTACAGGGCTATGGACGAGTACTGTCAGGGGGGCGTTCCTCACAGCCCAATAGACTGTCAGGAACACTCTTCTGACAGTGGGCAGAAATCGGTGCCGAAACTAACTGCACCGATATCTCCAGCCCAGGGGCACATAACCGGAAAGCCAACCATGCGCTGAATTCAGCGCACAGTCGGCTTTCTAGCAGTATATAAAACCGCATGTGCTGGAGGACATGAAAGGTCCTCTTGAATGTTCCTCTTCATCTGACTCCCCCCCAGTTTAATGCCCCCCTCATCTGACCCCCAGTTTAATGTCTTCCTGCTGGTAACAAACATAAAAAACACTGAAACTCACCTCTCCTCGCTCCCCTGCTGCTCTTTCTGAGTTCTCTTCTCTCAGAGTCTTCAGGGAGGTGCGATGTGAGTGACATCATCACATCGCGCCTACAGCTCCCAGGGCCGGAGCACACAGGAGGCAGAGCGGTGAGGCAGGGGCTGTCCGTGGATGGCTCCTGCTTCACTGCTGTATTCAACTCATCTGTGTCTGGAGAGGATGCAGATGAATTGAAGCCGGGACATGCCTCCCGCAGACTGGGACTGCAGGACAGGACCCAGAATCCTGGACTGTTGAATCCGGGACGGTTGGGAGGTATGGTACTTATCTTATGACATGAACCTGCCATATGTATCCTTTTTTCAGCAAGTAATTGTTATGGTACTGGTATACACGGCTGGAATCCAGTAGCCAGATGGAAAAAGCTAGGAGCAGTTAGGTATAATAGAGTTGCAGTCCAGGGTGCGGCTTGAATTGTAGATCGCAAGGATAAATCAGAAGAGGGTAGAAACAGTCTGGGAAAGGCAGTTCTGAGGATCAGGAGACTGGAAACAAGTCACAATACTCGAGTAATGATTGAATGGTTATAAGTAGGCCCAAATAGGAAACAAGATGGCTTCAAAACAACACACACATTGGCCATCTTTGTTAAGGGCAGATCCTAGGACAAACACAGCAGCCTCCAGTGGTGAGGAGTAGAAGTGCAATAGTTCAGAGTGAGTGAAACAGCGGCCACTGGTGGTCGATTAGAAGAATACATCAGGATTCTGACATTACTCCCTCCTTCAGCATCGACCTCCGGATGATGCTTGGCTTAGTTTTTCTGGATATCTTTGGTGAAGATATTGATATTGTTTACAGGTTCCAATGAATTGTCCTCGGGCCATACCCCTGCCATTTTATTAGGTATTGTAGACGACTTCTGAAAATCCTAGAGTCCAACAATGTAATGTTCTTGTCCATCCACTTCAACTGGATCGGGAGGAGGTAGGTTACATTCCAGAAATGGGTTAGGAATAACAGGTTTCAGAAGTGACACATGGAACACAGGATGTACCTTCAGTTGGGAATCTTTAGGCGAAAGGCTACTGTATTTATTTGTACAATAACCTTAAAAGGCCGAATAATAAGGGGCGTGGTCTATGTCGGTGGTCTGAGTAGACGTGCGTTCTGGGAGCTCCTGCCCTGCCAGACCTAAACTCCTGCTTTAAATTAGCCGCTGCCCTCTCCCATGGGCAAGAGACTCCCCAGGAATCCTGTTTCGGGGACCCCCACCACTGGGGACCGATCACAGCCGACAAACCTCACCTCTTACCTGCTCCAGGCGCCCATGCTGCTCTGTCCCGCCACGAGGCAGAGGCCATCTTGTGTGAGCGCCTCACAGTCCTCCGCTTCTCCGCAGGCCCTCCCTTCGGCTCCAACGATGTCTCTGCAGCGGGAGACTCCTTCTCCCTCCCGGCCCTCGCATTCTGTGCCGGCGTGCTTGCACGCTGAAGAGGCCCCAGCTTCTCCTCCTACCACAGCGCTTCAGTCCCTGCTTCCCGGAGCACACGATGTCCAGAAGAGGTCGCCGATGGCTGCTGGTGAACAGTTCCCCCCTCCACCTGCCTCTCCAGGACGCTTGCAGTCCGCCACCACCCACCAGAGATATGAGGTCAGTGCTGCTCTTATTGTTCCTCCTGCCCCCTCTGCCTTTGGGACACCCTTTGCTGCTGCTGCAGAACCTCTTCAGGGGACTCCAGTGCTGCCTTGAGTTCCCCATTGGCCTACAGGGTTTGCTGCAACGTCAGCCTCCCCCTTCCCTCCTTGAGGTCTTCTGCTTGTCCTGTGGACGAAGATGCAGACTTGGGGGCGACCCCCTCTATGTCCCCCTATGCGGCTGGTAGCCCCAATGACCCGGCCCTGACACCATTGCCGGTTCCAACTGCTGATTATGCCGCCTGGTACTCTCCATCTATGCCGCTACAGTGGGCCCAGCTTCTTGCTCAACTTCCCACTAGACAGGATTTTCAGGCACTCATTATTGAAGTCACTGGCACCTTCCGTACCGAGATTGCTGAGCTGCGGAAAGACTTTCAACTTATGGCCACCAGGGTGGAGACCCTTGAGGACGACCATGACCAGACTCGGTCCCATGTGTCCCAACTTCAGGACTCTGTTAACACTCAGTGCCGGGTTGTTCAGGACATGCAGCGCCACATTGAGGACTTAGACAACAAGGGGCGCCGCAATAATATTAGGATCAAGGGTCTACCTGAGGCTACCCAGGATGAGGACCTTCCTGTTACTCTAGAGGCGATCTTTAACACCATCTTGCAGGAACCTCCTCCTCATAAAATTAAAATGGATCGGGCGCACAGAGCCCTTCGCCCGAAGGGATCCGGCCTCTCTCCTCGTGATGTAATATGCTGTGTTCACAACTTTACTTAGAAGGAGGCCATCCTGTCTAAGGTTAGACATCTCAAAGACTTTGACTTTGATGGAGCTAAGGTGCAGCTGTATCAGGACCTCTCCTGGATTACCCTGCAGAAGAGACGTCATCTCCGACCCCTTCTCCAAGTTCTGCGAGAACATCAGATCCTCTATAGTTAGGGTTTCCCCTTTGCTCTGACTGAAAGATTAAACGGACGTTCAGCTACTCTGCGCACATTTGCTGACCTGCACTCTTTCTGTGCCGCCTTGGATATACCTCCTCCAGAGATGTCGGATTGGGAATTGACTCCCCCTCCCCCACCGCTTCCTCGAATCTGGAGTTCACCGTCTAGAAAACTTCGCCTGCCACTGCCGAGTTCCTTGGCCCTGAGACTGCGAGTGGACCCTGTCCCCCTAAGATCTCTTGTTCTGCTTAACCTCTCTTTTTTTCCTCCTACAGTTTCCTGGGAGGTTGCTGCTGTTATTATAATCTGTGTTTACGATGCTTGATCGGTTATTTTTGGTTCTCACTGTAGATTTACTAATTTCTGAATGGTTCCAGCGGGGTGGGATATCCCGTCCGCCTCTGTACTTTTTGTTTATGTGCTTTTTCCCCAAGCCATTGTCCCTATTGATTTTGGCTTGTCGTTTGGTGCTGGCCACCCCCCACACCTTGGGGTGCCCTCCAGCTGTGGGCCCCCTTTTGGGACCCACTTGGTTTTTCTGCCCGTTCCTCATTGGACATGTGCTCTGTACCCCTGGTCAGGATATTTAGTGTTGACCCTAATACAATTTAGTATTATTTGCATTGTACATTTATGTCTTTTGTTGTCTTTTCTCCCCTTGTTTGTTCCTTCTCCCTCCTTCTCTGCTATTCTTTTCTCCCCCCTTCTCAGGTTACGAGACCTCCACTTTATTCGCCCCGTGGACTTGTGGGACTGTGTGGCCTCCCTGGCTCTAGGGGATCCTGTTTACTGCGCTTCCCGGGTGAGTTCTGCTCCCTCATTTGCTGATTTGGTAGTTCTGCTACCTTATGGCTAAGTGCATTTCGTTGAATGTCAAGGGTCTTGGTTCTAACACTAAGCACCGTATGGTTCTCCGTGAGCTTCCGTCTCTCCGGGTGAATGTTGCATTCCCACAGGAGACGCACTATGACCATATGGGTACATTTACTTTTGCTAAGCATTATTATCCCACGGCCTACTCGGCCTATCATAACCGCCGTAAGGCTGGGGTGGCTATTCTGCTATCCCGCACTTGCCTTATTATGGTGACCGTGTCCCATCTTGACCCCGAGGGGCGTTATATTATACTTGAGGGCCTTCTGAATGGACAGCCAATTATCCTCTGTAATATCTATGCCCCCAACTCTCCTTTCTTCGTAGGGTTATGGCACACTTGCGGACCTTCGCTGGTGCGGCCTGACTGCATGGTGGGGACTTCAATTTATTTTTCTCTGAGCGGGTGGACCGTTTGTCCCTCCGCGATACTCCCTTGCCTGCCTTGCGGCTTGGCCTTGCCAGGGAATTTCGCTACTTGTTGCGCTCTATGGCTTTTTATGACCTCTGGCGAGTTACCTATCCCTCTGCTCGCTCATACACCTTTTTCTCCCACCCGCATAACACACACTCCAGAATAGATTACTTCTTTGGTAATGCTCTGACCCTTCGTTTGCTTATTGATGCGGACTTTGGGCCTATTTCCTGGTCTGATCACTCTCCGATTTCTGTTTCCCTTTCTACCACCCCCGGTGCCTACTCGGCGCTGCCACTGGCATTTAAACGAGTCCTTGCTGCGCTTGGAGACTTTGTGCGCCACTCTGCAATCCCATCTCCAGGAGTATTTTAAGAATTATGAGAGTTCAGTCTCCTCAATTGCTACTCTCTGGGAGGCTCATAAGGCAGTCATGTGTGGTCACTGTATTGCCCTTTCCACGCGACTTAAGAAAGACCGGAGGGCTAAGGAGGCCGCTTTACTTGATAAAATAAGGTCCCTCACGGAACGTCTAATGGCCCGCCCCTCCCTACCTTTGATTCGACAGTAGGTGGCGGCCCAAGCTGATCTTTGGGACTTGGCTACACATGCCACCCAACTCTTGCTTTTGTATACCCGTCAGCAATATTACGAATGGGGTAATAAGGCCCACTCCCTACTAGCTAGGACCTTCAGGGACCACAGGGCTTCTTTCACCCCCCACGCAGTTCGTGACGCTTCGGGAAACCTGCTTCATCACCCTGATGCTGTTGCTTCTGTGTTTCAGGCCTATTATATGTGGCTTTATAACCTCCCTGCCCGATCTGGCCTAATCTCTTCCATGACTCGTTCTGACTTGCGATCGTACTTGGATTCTTGCCCTCTTCCCTCCCTTTCCCCCTCGGCCCTTGACACCCTTAATGTCGCCATCTCCGATAAGATTTCTGATGTCTTGAGAGGTCTGCCTAACGGTAAGGTTCATTTACTTATTTGTATTATAAAACTTTCCATTTGGACCTGTTTCCCTACTTGCGGAGACTTTTTAATGCCTTGATAGATAACACTCCCACATTACTTAAGTCCCTAAACCTAATAAGGATCTACAGGACTGCTCTAACTATCGGCCGATAGCCCTCCTAAATTCAGACTTAAAACTTTTCACCAAAATCTTAGCGAACCGTCTCAATGTTTGCCTTCCATCTGTTATCCACAAGGACTAGGTGGGTTTTGTTCCCTGTCGTCAGGGGGGAGACAACACCAGAAGGGCTGTGAACTTGATTGATGTAGCCAACCACTCTTCCATCCCTACTCTTCTCCTAAGCCTGGATGCGGAGAAGGCCTTTGACGGTCGAGACTGGTTTTTCATGATGGCCACCCTGGACCGATTTGGCTTCTCAGGAGCATTTCTCAAGGCGGTGTCTGTGCTTTACTCTTCTCCTTCGGCAGTGGTTAAGCTCCTTTATGCTTCCTCTTCCCCATTCTCTATAGGTAATGGCACTCGTCAGGGCTGCCCTCTTTCCCCGCTCATTTTCGCCCGCTGTATCGAACCTCTGGCCACTAAGATTCGCTCTAATCCTGATATTATGGGTGTTATGGTACACGATCGTGACTTTAAAATTTGTCTCTTCGTGAATGACATATTGCTGACCCTTACCAATCCTCCCGAGTCTCCTGCTAACCTTTGAATATCACTGAGTCGACCCTTCATCTTTTGCGCCAGAATTACAATTTTCAGTGGAGGGAGCACTCCCTCAAGTATTTAGGCATTCAACTTTCCACCTCTTCCTCTACGCTCTATTTGTCTAATTCTCCGCGGTTATTTGCTGAGCTGCACTCTCTGTTAAATAAATGGCGTCCTTTACATGTTTCACTCATAGGTCGTATCACAGCCATTAAGCCATGTCTTTCCTCCCTAAACTTCTGTACTTTTTTGAAACCCTCCCTGTTGCTGTCCCTTGCTCTGAGTTATGATCCCTTCAGAAGGCCATTTTTCAATTTATTTGGAATGGGAAACGTCATCGTATCCCACGTTCTGTTATGTTGGCTGGCAAGGCGGAAGGGGGTTTGGCGGTTCCACACCTTCTTCACTACTATTGGGCTACCCACCTGCGTTGCATCCCATTTTGGGTGGCATCTCAGTCTTTTACCAAGTGCGTTGAAATTGAGAAGCTATGGCTAGAGCCGACCCACGCTAACGCTTTCTTGTGGTCCCGCTCGCCTCCTTTGCCTGTCACCTCTCTTCTAGGTCCCATCCGGTTCACTAGATCTGTCTGAACCGTCTGTCATAAATTGTTCCTGCTAGCCTCACCTCATTCTTCTGTGGTGTGCTTTCTTTACAACCCGCTCCTCCCGGAGGGACTGACGGCTCGTAGGGTGCACCCCTGGGCCGGGCTTGGCCTGTTTCATGTGGCGGACTTGATTGACCCTTTCTCCCTTGAACTCAGACCCTTTGACTATTTTACTTCTAATTTTCGCTTGCCTAAGTTGGAATCGTTCCATTATCAGCAGATAGCTCACTTTCTGTCCACTATGTTTGGGGCTCCGTCCCTACTGTGTTTGAGAGGCTGTGTCGTGCAGGCACTTCCACTATGGGTCTGATTTTGGACATTTACCGACTGTTATCGTCTCTAGAGGGGCGGTCCCCCTGGCCCACAAATATATGATTCGCTGGACCGAGGCCTTGGGTAAGCAGATTTCACCAGCTCAGTGGCATATTATTTGGTCCTGTGCAACTAAGTCCTCTACTTGCATTACTTTCTGTGAGACGCAGTATAAGGTTTTAATGCATTGGTACCATACCCCAGTCCTTCTCCATACTCTCAATCCTAGTGTTCCCTCTGTCTGCTGGAGATGTCTCTCTGACACTGGATCATTGCTGCATATATTCTGGGGCTGTCCATTGATCCGACCCTTTTGGAGGGAAGTCAAGTCCATGTCTGATGAGTTCTTCCTCCAGGGTGTCCCCCTAGATCCTTTAGTCTACCTCCTTAATCTTCCCCCCAGACAATTGGGTAAGAAGGCCTCTAGACTATTTCTGTACAATTGCACTGCAGCTAAGACCCTGGTAGCCCTACATTGGAAAAGCACTCAGCCTCCTACAGGCCCTGCTCTGGTGGCTCGTATTAAGGATGTTAGGAGTCTGGAGTTTCTTACGGCTACACTGAATAATACCTTTGAGGCCTTTCGGTCTCTCTGGACCCCTTGGGACACGTATTGTATCCTCCATGGTCTCTGATTTCTTCTCCTTTCCTCCTCTTTTTTTTTTTATCCCCTTTCGTCTTTTCTTCTCTTCCCGTTGTCTCCTGTTTGGTTTCTCTGTCCCCCCCCCCTTCCCGTCTGTCTTTGTATTATGCATATTTGACCAACTTTGTTAGGTTATTATTATTTTTGTTTTATTGTTTACTGCTTTGTTTTCATTTAAGAACAAACATCTTTGAAAACTAATAAAATTACAGTTAAAAAAAATAAATTTTTGACCTAGTTTTGCTGAAGGTACATGAAGTTTCAAGTTCTTTGTAGAAAGCCATACCTCATCTACTTTGAAAGTTGGAGAAGGTTTGCGGGATTTATCTGCTGTTTCCTTATATCTCTCCTGGGCAATCTTTAATGTGTCCTTTAACATCTCCAGATTCTGTTGGAGAGATAGAATTCTGTCATTGACTGCAGGAATGGGAGTGTCTCTTGGAAAATTAGGAAGGATACTTGGATAGTAACACAAATTAGCAAAAATTGGTGTTTGTTTGGTGGAAGCATTCTGAGTATTATTGTATGAAAATTCTTCCATTGGAAGCAAATCGACCCAGTCATCTTGCAAATGGCAAATGTAGCACCGGAGATACTGCTCCAAAGTTTGATTTGTGCGTTCAGTCTGACGATTAGATAGGGGGTGAAATGCAGATGACAAATTAACATCAATATCAAGTGTCTTGCAAAAATTCTTCCAAAATTTGGACGTAAATTGTACTCCACAATCTGAGACAACTTCATCTGGTACTCCGTGGAGACGAAAGACAACTTGGATGATAAGGTCAGCAGTCTTTTTGGCAGAAGGAAGACCAGAACATGGAATAAAGTGAGCTGCTTTTGTCAGTCGATCAACCACAACTAGGATGGTATTTTTCCCTTTAGAGGCAGGCAATTCGACAATGAAGTGCATAGATATAGACCCCCAAGGAGAAGGGATTGAAAGAGGCTGCAGAAGTCCCACTGGTGAAGTACGAGGAGTTCTATTCATGACACAGGTGTTACAAGAAGAAATAATATTCCTTCACATCCTCTTGATAATTAGGCCACCAAAAGAAGCATGACAGAAGTTCATTTGTCTTCTGAATGCCCTTGTGACCTGCTAGCTTGGAGTCATAAATCAATTTTAATACTCTTAGTCGTACGCTCTCTGGCACATAAATGCAATGATTAAGAGTCCATACTCTATTTTTAAACATAAGGGATATATCATCTGTTGGATTCAGAAGAACTGGATCAGTCTCATATGCTGCCGTTATTTCTTCCAGCAGAACCTTGTTGACAATAACCCCCACAAAATTGGATTCCGACAGAATGGTAGTTGGTGGTACAGGTGGAGAGGAATCATCTGAGAACAGTCTGGATAAGGCATCAGCTTTTCCATTTCGGGAGCCAGGTCTATAAGAGATCAAAATTAAATTGATTAAGAAACAGACTCCACCGATCTTGACGGGGAGACAAACATTTAGCAGATCTGATGAACTCTAAATTACGATGGTCAGTTAGCACCACTTTCTGCTGTGCTTCTCCTTCCAAATAATGTCGCAACTCTTTGAAAGCTGCCATGATGGCTAAAAGCTCCTTGTTTTCTACATTCTAATTCTTTTCTGAGGAAGTCAATCTTCGAGAAAAATAAGCACAGGGATGTAACAAGTCTTTTTTTCCAGTTCTTTGTGATAGAAAAGCCCCTATTGCACAGTCAGAAGCATCAACTTCAACATGGATCAGGATGGCATGTTCAGGGTCAGGATGAATCAGTATAGGGGCTGTGGTAAATTTTGTCTTTAGACAAAGGAAGGCATCCTGTGCTTGAGAAAACCAAATAAATGGTATTCTCTTCCTTGTTAATTGAGTAATTGGTGCAATTATAGCTGAAAATTTTTTTGATAAACCGTCTGTAGAAATGAGCAAATCCTACAAAACGCTGAACCTCTTTCACATTCCTTGGGGTTGGCCAGTCAATTATTGCTTGAATCTTGCTGGAGTCCATATGCAGTCCTTCAGTAGAAATTACATAACCCAAGAACTGAATTTCTGTTTGATGAAATTCACATTTCTCCAATTTAATATAGAGTTGATGAGTTCATAGACGCTGTAGTACAACTCTGACATGGTCCTGGTGTTCTTCTTCAGAGTTGGAGAAGATAAGTACATTATCCAGATAAATTACTACAAACTGATCTAGCAGATCTTTGAAAATATCATTAATGAAATGGTGGAAGGTTGCAGGTGCATTACGTAGTCCAAAAGACATGACTAAGTACTCAAAGTGTCCATAATGTGATCGGAATGCTATTTTCCATTCATCACCAGGTCTTACATGCACCAGGTTATAGGCACCACGTAGGTCTAGTTTGGTAAAAATCTTTGCATAACGGACTCTATCCAGCAAATCAGGTATAAGAGGCAGAGGGTAATGATTCTTTATAGTTATTTCATTTAATTTTCTATACTCAAGACAAGGCCTCAAGGTATCGTCTTTCTTTTTAACAAAAAATATTGGTGAAGTGGATGGGCGAATAAATCCTTTAGCTGAATTTTCATCTATGTATTCTTTAAGTGCTTTCAGTTCAGGCTCCGACAATGGATATATGCTTCCAAAGGGGATAGCTGCTCCTGGCAACAGTTTAACGGGACAGTCATAAGGTTGGTGTGGAGGCAACTTGTCAGCATTCTTTTTATCACAAACATCAGCAAATTCTTTATACATAGATGGCAGTTTAGGGGATGTTTCAAGGTCCTCTGTACCATATGCATGAGGTTGATTAGATGAAGTCTGTTCTGAGTGAATCTCTGGTAGGAAGGACACTACTTTGGTTTCCCAGTTGATCTGAGGGTTCTGAGCTTGCAGCCATGGTAGTCCCAAGATGATTGGAAAATGTGGTGATGAAATTAATAAGAAAGATAAAACCTCTTGGTGATTAGGCTCCATAATTATCTCCAAGGGTTCAGTCTCTTGATTAATTGGGCCTGAGTTCAGTGGGGAGCCATCAACGGTTTCCATCAGAATTGATGAAAGTCTCTCCTGAATTTTTGCTCCATGCTTATTAGCAAAAGCAATATCCATAAAGTTTCCATTTGCTCCAGAGTCCACCATGGCAGAAGTAGATATCCACTGTGCACCGATGCGAAACTTGATGGTAATGAAGCAATTAGAGTCCTTTCTTCCCTTCTTAATGTTAGGTGCTATTGAAGAGATTGAGCGGATGACTGCATCCACTGGTGGCACTAGTTCAAAAGATAATGATTCATCCTCAGATAGGTCAGGATCCGCTATAACCTCCACCGACTTCTGTCGATGACTTGGACAATTAATGAGAAAGTGATCAGATTTACCACAATATAAAGCATTGATTTTTCCGAAGTCTGCGTTCCCATCTTTCGGCACTTTCATGTTTTTGTATGCTGTTAATTTGCATAGGTTCAGCATCAGAGTATTTCTTCATTTCAAAGTCTCTGGGGGTGGAGGGTGGAACAGATAAATACTGATTATTACGGAGCCAGGTAGAATTCCACTTTTCTTGTCTATACAGTCGAGTATCAATACGAACACAATGATGTACAGTACAAAATCATAAAAATTTAGGGGAGCATCAGCACGTGCTAATTCATCTTTAAGTGCATTACATAGTCCATTCTTGAAAAATGTTAATTTTGCAGCATTATTCCATTCTGTGTCAATGACCCACCTTCTGAATTCTTTGGCATATTCGGCTACCAAGCATCTGCCCTGATGAAGCACCAATAATGTTGCTTCTGCTGTTGCACATCAATTAGGATCATCAAAAACTTGGCTCATAGCTGCAAGGAAGGCTTCCAAATCATCAGGACGTGCATCATTGGTCTCAATAAGGGGAATAGCCCAGGCTACGGCTTTATGTGTCATAAGGATAATAATACAAAGCACCTTAGATCTGTCAGTGGGGGTGAGAAGGGTGTGCACCAAAATACAACTTGCATTGATTAATAAATCCGCTGTACTTTTCACGATCCCCACCAAACCTGAAGGGTGGAAGAGGCAAGGGGGATGAAGAAGCTGGAACCACAGCCCAGTTTTGAAGTTCCGGTATTTGCTCCGCAAGTTGAGCCACCAAGTTTTGTAAATCCTGAGTTGCTTGTCCAAATATTTGCACATTATGTGATGTTTGGTTTTCAAATGACAAATACTTTGTTTTAAAATTTTGCATTTCATATTATTTACACGAAGCTCCAAGCTCACTGCCCCGGTGGATTCCGTAGTTCAAGCTCGAGTGTCCTGTTACGATACTGGTACTCACGGCTGTAATCCAGTGGCCAGATGGAAAAAGCCAGGCGCAGTTAAGTATAATAGAGTTGCAGTCCAGAGTGCAGTGTTGAATTGTAGATCGCAAGGATAAATCAGCAGAGGGTAGAAACAGTCTGGGAAAGACAGTTCTGAGGAGCAGGAGACTGGAAACAAGTCACAATACTCGAGCAATGATTGAATTGCCTCATGGGTATAAGTAGGTCCAAACAGGAAACAAGATGGCTTCAAAACACACACACACATTGGCCATCTTTGTTAAAGGCAGATCCTAGGACAAACACAGCAGCCTCCAGTGGTGAGGAGTAGAAGTGCAATAGTTCAGAGTGAGTGAAACAGCGGCCACTGGTGGTCGATTAGAAGAATACTTCAGGATTCTGACAGTAATCCTTTGTGTACAGACCATGTACGGACCATATGTGTCGTCAACCCCTCGGGGAGAAGTGGATAGTACAGGGGAAAAATCATAGAGGACCGTCGGGAAGCAACAGTTTGTTACACATGGGCCGAGAAGGGGGGGGGGGGCGAGGAGGGAGGCTGACCCACAGATGTAAGGCATAATTTTTCAATTTAAATCCATTTCGTATATGTAGGCATGGCCGCCCAGAGGGATACGTATCATGTAGTAATAGAAGATAAGGTAGTCCTACTGATCATTATTGTGAACTTAATTCTGCGTCCGTGAACATTTAACCTGTCAGATACTGTGGTGAAATGCAACCATGGCAACTGACTGGTTATTTTGAAGGAGGGGGCTTCCTCTAGGGACCAACACCTTCCACATGACCTGAACACCAAAGCTGTTTGGTTGCTATTGCAGGTTGAGGCCTTCTACAGGCTCCCAGGCCTGCTATTGCAAAGAACCTATTGGGGCACATTTATCCAGTAACTTGAGCCTTTATTTGGCATAAATTGCATGTTTTTTGGGGCTTTATTAATAAAGCATTTGCTCCTTTTTTTCCAGATGTCTTTCTTCCCTCGGCACTTTGGTGTTTTGGCGAGGAAAGTGAGTGTGTCCAAAATGAAGTTTCTTTTCTAACCGTATTTATGACTTGCTCCTTTTTAAAAATGTATTTCAGTACGTGGGCAGCATAAAAAAGCCTGTCATAATACCTCAGACTCAGACTGGCTTCTGATCTGTGTCTGCTGTTCCGATGGAATTACTCTGTGTTGCAATGGCAGATCGAAGTTTCATACCTGGTTGTCCACTGTGCCATCCAGGGGTGTACCTAGCTTCTCTGCTACCTGAGGCAAAATATAGAAAAGTGCCCCCCCCCCCCAAAAAAAAAAGATAGCCAACCCATTTAGCTATGGTTACGCAATGAGGCCCCTATAATTAGGGGGGGGGAGTATAAAAATCGTATATAAATCATAGTATAACACCCCCTTTTTTGGCCCCTACATGATATACAACCCCCTATTTTTTGGCGCACCACACGATACATGACCACCTTCTTCTGGCCCCCACACACAGTATATGATCCCCTTTTTTTGGCCTTGCACAAGGTATATAACCCACTTTTTCTGGCCCCCCACATGGTATATAACCCCCTTTTTCTGGCCCACTACAGGGTATATGAACCCCTTTTTTTTAGCCCTCCACACCATATATGACTCCCTTTTTTACTCCCCAAAGTATATGACCACGCTTTTTATAGCCCCCAAAATATATAATCACTTTATTATAGCCCCCCCACAATATATGGCCCCTTTCTTTTGGCCCCCTACAGTATATGATCCACTTTTTTGCGTGTACACAGTATATGACCCCTTTTCATGGCCCCCACACAGCTTATGACCCCCTTTTTTATGGCCCCCACACAGTTTATGACCCCCTTTTACACCCCCAACACAGTATATGACCCATTTTATAGCCCACATACAGTATAGGACCTTTTTAACCCCCTTCCCCACACACACACACACTGTTTAGGATCTCCTTTTTATAGCCTAAACGCAGTATATGACCTTCTTTTTACACAGCCCCACCACCACTAAGTTTAGGACCTCCTTTTTTTTCCCTACACACACAGAGTATATGACCCTCCCCTGTACAGTTGTGCTAAAAAGTTTACATACCCCGGCAGATTTTTTATTTTTTTGGCTTTTTTTCAGAGAATATGAATGATAACACAATTTTTTTTTCTTCACTCATGGTTAGTGGTTGGTTGAAGCCATTTATTGTCTAACTTCTATGTTTTCTCTTTTTAAATCATAATGACAACCAAAAACATCAAAATGACCCTGTTCAAAAGTTCACATACCCTGGTGATTTTGGCCTGATAACATGCCCAGAAACCAAACCACAGTCAGGCAGACCAAACAAAATTTCGGCCACAACTGCCCGGAAAATTGTTCGAGATGCAAAAAAACCCCACACATAACATCAGCTGAAATACAGGACTCTCTGAAAACTATCGGAGTGGCTGTTTCAAGATGCACAATAAGGAGGCACTTGAAGAAACATGCGCTGCATGGTCGAGTTGCCAGAAGAAAGCCATTACTGCGCAAATGCCCCAAAGAATCTCGCCTTCAATACGCCAAACAGCACAGAGACAAGCCTCAAAACTTCTGGAACAAGGTAATTTGGAGTGAGGAGACAAAAATCGAAGTTTTTGGCCACAACCATAAACATTACATTTGGAGAGGTGTCAACAAGGCCTATGATGAAAGGAACACCATTCCTACTGTAAAGAGGTGGATCACTGATGATGTGGGGATGTGTGAGCTTCAAAGGCACAGGAAACTTGGTCAAAGATGAAAGAAAGATAAATGCAGCACGTTATCAGCAAATCCTGGAGGCAAATTTGCACTCATCAGCCAGGAAGCTGAGCATGGGAGGTACTTGGACGTTCCAACAAGAGAACGATCCAAAACACAAGGCCAAGTCGACCTGTCATTGGCTACAGCAGAAGAAAGTGAAGGTTCTGGAGTGGCCATCTCAGTCTCCTGCCACTCTGGAGAGATCTCAAGTGCGCAGTACATGCAAGACAGCCCAGGAATTTACAGGAGCTGGAGACTTTTTGCCAAGAAGAATGGGCAGTTTTACCATCTGAGAAAATAAAGAGCCTCATCCACCAGGATGAACTGTAGCTGTACTTAGTGTCCTAGAGAAGGCAGCGGATTGCAGCCTGGACAGGAGCGTGAAAAGGTGAGTATAAATTATTGGCGCTACCTCTGGAATAACACAATAAGTAGCAGATGATTTTAAAAAAATACCACCTCATGGAAGGTGCGCCCCTGGTGCCATCTATAAAATTAATTTACTCCCGCACTTGCTGTACCTGTTCCAGACTCTACCCATACGTGTTCCTTCGGCCTTCTTCATGGCACTCTCCTGTGACCCGATGAGATTCATCTGGGTCAATAAACTGCCCAGATTGTCTAGGACCATGCTATACCTTCCCATATCAATAGGGGTGTGGGACTTCGCCACATCAGGAGATATAATTTTTTCCTGTGGATTTTCGCCACATGGGGCCCCATCCCATCCCCACTTTTCAGTAAAATACACGCAGCAGATACGCTGCGATTTCCAAAACAGTTGCAGTTTTGGAAATCGCAGCATGTCAATTATACCTATGGAAATGCCAGCGGTTTCCCTATAGATATAATTGAAGCAGAAAGTCCACAGAAGAAATTTCTGCAAACATTCTGTGCAAAGTGCTGCAGGAAGAGCCACGATGCATCGCCGCCGCAGTTTTTCCCACAGCTGTTTTTTCCTGTGGGACGCCACGTGGGGCCTTGGACTTAAGGCGTTTTCCAGCTCATTTTTATTGATGATCTATCCTTAGAATAAATCATCAATAAGAGATAAGTGATTCTGCACTGATCATCTGTAATAAGGGGCTATGACGCCTGTTTATATCACACACTGTCTGTTTATAGTGACCGTGCCATGTCATTCCAGTCTTGTCACATAGACCTGTATAGGATGAGGCTGTAGTTACATTACATGGCCGCTATGAAAAGAATGACACGATGTAAACAGAGAAGGTGTCACGGCGCTTACACAGGTACCACGGTTCATTCAAACAGCTGATCCTTGGGGTCCCCAAGTCTTGGAACCCCAATAATTTTTTTTTCCCTTGTGTTTTTTTTTTTTTCAATTAGGAAACACCTGGGGCATTATTAATAAGGGGAACTATTTAAAGGGGTGCACAGGGAAGTTATTAATTTAAAGATGCACTTGGGGGTATTATTCATTATGGGGGGTATATTATATTATATATTTTATAATTGGGGGTAGCAGCAGGATGGGGGCTTTGTGTAGGTGAGGACAATATGGGTCAGGTGCCTGGAAAAGTAAGGAGCCAAAGATGTCTGTGTTGCAAACTTTATAGAGACTGGAAGAAGTGGTCATGGTTTTCCAGATAAAAGATGGGGAATGTGAACGATTAGTCAGAGACGTCACCAGTAAGTCACTAAATGTTACTGCACTATATTCACCTAAATCGTCTGCAGAGCCCTGTGTAGAGCCGCTATATACCACTATACGTTCACTGTATACTAATAGTATCGGTATACGAACATGTCCAAGTTGGGGGCCCACTTGGACATGTTCGCCCCCCTGTGCTGAACCCCTAGCTACACCTCTGCTTTAGAGCAAAATCATTAAATATTTTGTCTGCTGCAGTCTTACCAGACTTGTTTGTGGTAGCATATGCCTGTGCAAATCTTGTAAAATGATCCATTACAACAAGGATGTACTCATATCCTCCTTTGCACTTTTCCAGATGCAAAAAATCAATGGATACCAGTTCAAAGGGATAAGTGGAGACAATGTTGTTCAATGGTGCTCTGGTTGGTTTATTGGGACATTTATCTTTTAAACACCTGCATTCTCTGGTGACATAATGCTCAATATCCTTCTGCATGTATGGCCAGAAGAAGAGTTCTCTGACAAGATTGACAGTTCTTTCTACTCCCAAGTGTCCCATTTGTTCATGGAGTTCTTTGAATACTGTCCTATGGTAGACCTTTGGCAAGACTAATTGTAAGTTATGGCTAGTCTTCTTATAAAGAATACCATCTGAGTTGAGATATAATTTAGACCATTCTCTGAATAAAGCAGTTACAGCTGGTGGTTCTGTTTTTCTCTCCTTAGCTGGAAATCTATTTTGATTTTTGTAGTATAGCAGTCTCCCAATGATCTTGTCTTCTTCTTGTGCTTTTCTGATTGTTTCTTTTAGGAGCTGGTTATTGCTTGCTATGAGGCTTTGTTCAGCTTCCCCAGCTGCACTTTCTACAGTTACAGGGCACCACCATGGCATATGTTCCTCCTCTTGTATTTGAATTGCTTGCACAGTGCTACCAATAGCTTCCATGCTGATTTCTTGGGAGACTTCCTTCATGTACTGGTCAGGATCTAGTGGCATTCTAGACAATCCATCAGCATCTGCATTGGCTTTCCCTGGGCGGTATTTAATGCTAAAATTGAAGTCTGCGAGTTCTGACACCCACCTATGGCCAGTCGCTTTTAATTTTGCTGTAGTGAGGACATAGGTAAGTGGATTGTTGTCTGTATATACCACAAATGATGGACTATAGTACAAGTAGTCTCAAACGGTCACATATTGCCCATTTCATTGCCAAAAACTCAAGTTTCCCAGAGTGCAAATGGTAGTTTTTCTCTGCTGCAGTAAGAGTTCTTGAGCCATAACCGATAACTCTCAACTTGCCATTTTGCCTTTGATATAGGACAGCACCAAGTCCTTCCTGAGACGCATCACAGTGCAGTATTAATGGGTTGTTAAAGTCTGGATACCCATCACTGGTGGCTTAACTAAAAAATCAATCAGCCTCTCCAGGATTTCTTGATGATGGGCAGTCCAACTGATGGGCTCATGTGTAGGAAGTTGACTTTTGTCCTTCTTTTTGGACCTTTCTCTTTTTGCTTTCTTTTGTATGGTTGATGGTGAACTTGGCCCTGCAGACAGTAGATCATACAGTGGAGCGGCAATCCGGGAGAAATTTTTAATATATGTCCGGTAGTAGGATTGAAAACCTAGTCTTTATCTAAGCTCTCCCACTGTAGATGGAGGTTTGTTTTTCAAAGCCATTACTGGAGCAATTTCTGCTGGATCCATAGTATAGCCATCACCAGAGACAATCTTACCTAGGAACCGGACTTGTCTTTTGAACAGCTCACATTTCTTTGGTGTTAGCTTGATTCCATGCTGTTGATAGCGCCGAAGTACAATCCGTACATGTTCCACATGTTCAGTGAAAGACTTACTGTGGACCAGGTTGTCATCAAGATATGGTTGACAGATACTATCTCTCAGTCCTTCCATGCTTCTCTGAAATTCTGCAGGAGCTGAGCTGAGCCTAAAAGGAATACGGATCCATTCACATAATCCCCAAGGTGTTATAAAGGCTGTCAAAGGCCTACTGGATTCTTCCATAAATCATTGGTGATAGGCTTTCCCTTGATCAAGCACAGAAAACCAAGAACTTCCTGACAAGCTATTCAGCATATCTTGGATTCTAGGTATAGGATGACGGTCAGGAACAGACTTCTGGTTGAGTTCTCTATAGTCACAGCAAAGTCTCAGGCTACCATCTCTTTTTCTTACACATACTATTGGAGAAGAATAGGATGATTTTGATTTCCTAATCCATCCTCTATTTATCAGTTCTTGTAGGTAGTCCTTCACTTCTTTATGAAGCGGTTTAGGCACAGCAGTATATGTCTTTTTAACGGGTGTGGTATCTTTTAAATTAATCTTTAACTGGAGCGATGGAATATATCCAACATCAGACTCATCTCTGGAGAATGCATGACATTCTTCTCTTAACATCTGCGTTACTATGCACTGTTCATCTGCATCAAGATGATCTATAGGAACTGGAGGATCC
The DNA here is from genome assembly GCA_947044405.1 of Leptodactylus fallax. Lineage (NCBI taxonomy): Eukaryota > Metazoa > Chordata > Amphibia > Anura > Leptodactylidae > Leptodactylus > Leptodactylus fallax. The sequence continues at coordinate 1,129,024 of CAMRHE010000254.1, forward strand.
CATTCCTCTTTAACTGAAGACATTTCACCCTCTGGTTTGTTAACATTTTCCAATGTTTGAATGGCTGTGGTCAAAGAAGAAACCTGAACAGATTTTATGCAAGCTGGGTATACTGCTTTGACTGTTTCCATGTGACCCAACACAGTTTTTGGGTCCAGTACAATATCATGTTTAGTGGGGTTCATTACTGGAATGGTTACCCGAGCATAGTTGTCATAAGGTACAATCACAATAGTCTCATCTGTATATATTCCCTCTGGTAACTGTGCAGTGTTACTTGGCACAAAGAGCTTTTTCTAGTTCTTCTGATGAGGTCCCAAATGAACACCACACTTGACACCCATTATAGTACCTGCAGGAATAATGGTATGACATACTCCAGTTCTTACCTCCTTCAAAAATGCTTCTCCTTGGCTCACTTGGACAGCTTTTACCACCATCTCTGCTTTTCTTGTAGGCAGTGAAAATGATGTAGCCAGTGTACTCACCAAAGACGATGAAGGGGTTTTTCTTAGGATGACTTCCTCAATCACATTATATCCAATGACTGGCTCTTCAGCTACGTTGTTGTCACTGGATACTAAGAAAGGCACCAGGAGTTTTATGTTGTCATTATCAGAGTACAGTTGAAAGGTTGTTTCGATACATCCAATGAAAGGAATTTCAGTCTTATTTATTGATCTCCCACATAATGGTTCAGAGCCTAGTAATTCTTCCACTGCCCTTATATCTGTTTGAGGAAGGTACTGCTGTCACCAACTTTCATTGATGATACTTGCTTGAGCTCCAGTATCCCATAATGCCTGAACTGGAACACCATTCAGTTTACATAGGACCATACACCTTTTTCCTATTAAATTGATGAGTTTTCTTTGGCCTCTTGATACACTTTCACTTATCTGTTAGTTAGTTGTTGTGCACTTACTAGTAGTGACTTGCTGTGTATTGTTCTGTTGAAGCTCCAGCTGTTAGATACGATCACATACATTTTGGAAATAAGTGTGCAACAGTTTTTCTTTGGTTTCCATACCTGAAGATGATAACTTCTTTGGTTGGGATTGAGGCTTGGCACAGGTTACTGATTGTCCCTCATCAGCAACCTCCTGTCTTTTAACTGTGCAGATCTAGGTGCACAACATCCCCTAGCGTAATGTCCTTCTTTGCCACATTTGTATCAATGGCGACATGTATGACCTTGATCTGATGCCTTGCAGGCCTTACAAATTGGATTCTGCTTATTTCTGAAAGATACATGGGATGAAACCAACCTAGGTTCTTGAGAAGTCCTAAGTAGCTTTTTCATTTCTGACATCTCATTCCTCAGTTCTTTCACAGCCTCCTCCCAGTTTGTCACTTCTGTATCCCCTGAAGGTGGAACTTTCTTTGATTTTAGTGTAGGTGGAGCAGCTTGAGTTGTAGATAACTCTACTTTTGTAAGCACTCCTTGTTGTGTGGAACCAGCTTGCATTTCGCTAAGTTTGCTGATTTTGCTGGAAGAGGACTTCTTTAATTTCTGTTCCCTCTCTTGTTCTAAACTGGCAGCTTCATTCATTTTCTTTATTAATGCGTCATCAGTGACAGTGTGATGATCCAAATAGGGTTTCAATTGGAATGTAATGTGTTCACTGAGCAGTTCTGTTCCTACTGATCTCAGGAATTTCCTTTGGATCAAATCCGTTTCAAATTTTTCCTCTGCTCCCACTTCTCTAGAGGCAAAGAGAAGTCTGTCCTTTAGTTCTATAGCCCTGAAGAGGAAATTTTTGAGGAGATTCTTTGCTGTCTTGAGAGATATTTATTAACCGGTGGTATAAGTCAGAGTTGCTCTCCTCCTTGTAGTTTCCTTTTAACTTAGTCTTTAGCTGTGGCAGTGTTAAGTCACTTTTCATCTCTAACATATTTCTTATATTCAGGCCAGGGCTTATTGCTTTAACTATTGCCTCAATCACCTCTCATTCACAATAGCCTTTTTGCAGTCCCATGTCTATCTGGTGCATGAGATTTGTGTAAGACAGTTTGTCTTTTTGACCTCTTTCACCAACTTGGCCACTAATTTTAACGTCTTTCCGTATTGTCATTTCTGGCAACATTTTCTGTGGAGAAGTCCTGCAGTAAGTCTCTCTTTCTGACACCACTTGCTTTGCTTGAATTGATTTCTCAGAAACTAGAGCTTTTTCTAACAGCTTGCTAGATTCCTGGAATGCTTTTTGCAAAGCGAGGTACTGTACCTTTAAATCTTGCAATTGGGTCTGCTCTGTCAGGGTCTCAGTCTTTTTTGCCTGTGCCCCCACCTCTATCTCTGAATTCAGATCTGTAATGAACTGTTTGCACTTTTGGAGGAACAGACAGGTAACATCTTCATCCTCTGTTTCTCCCACTTCATCAAGCAGCATATTGATAGCATTCAGGAGGTGCCTGCGGGTTCTGGCTTTGGAGATTAGCTCCCCTGGCACTTTAATATATTTGCTAACAGCACCTAGTTCATCAAATGTTAAATGCAGCAACGGCTCACTAATGTCATTAATGCAGCTCTCCACACCCATTGTCAGTCTGCTGGGCAGGATCCCACTGAGGGGACACTCACAGGATATTACTGAGATGGCTGCACTTTACAGTCAGTTCTTTTCTATCTCTTATTAGGTGAATTCTACTCTCTATCTTCTATGAATTGTCACTCAATCCCATCCTCGTCGCCATTTTTGTTGCACACCTAATGAGTTGACACTGGTGTGTGTGTGTGTGTGTGTGGGGTGGGGGGGGGGTTATATTCTTTATTTAACATTCATCTGCAATAATAAGGGACATGCATCAGACATGGAGATTAGGACCTCCCTTCATCTTGTTATCTGAGGTGCACTACAATAAGTGTCCTACCAGAAACACTCCCCTGGGATAGATGGTCCCACTCCAGTGTCATATTATAGGACCTGTATACTGCTATTCTGACACTTGTTAACATTAAACATTATGGGGTGGATCATTCTCTGTACATATCTCATATAGTTACTATGGAAGAGGGCTAGGAGGTTCTGGGAAACATTAATGGGTAAAGCTTTGGTTTAAGAGGAATTTATCTTACAGCTAGAAAGGTACCTGTAGTTAGGCAGGGTGGTATGGTGGGAAGTTAGAGTATGGAGAACAACATCCGTGAAGAAGGAAACCTTAAATTCTCTATCCCTTAATATCCATGGTCTGCCATATCCTGGTGACCAGCAGCTCAATGAAGAGGGCAAAAATAAGGGGGGAGAGGGGGCAACCCTGACGTGTCCCGTTGCGAATAGAAAGGGGGCCAGAGGATGAGTGGAGAAGTTTCACCACCACCGTGGGGAGGGAATAAAGGGCCTGAATTGCCATAATGAAGGCTCCCGAAAACCCAAAGGCCTACATCGTAGCCATCATAAAAGGCCAATCAAGGCGATCAAAAGCCTTCTTGACATCCAAACTAAGTAGGAGGGCAGGGGTTGAAGAAGAATGGATGGCAATCTCTGTCAAGTCCACCGTCCTTCTGGTATTGTCGCTACCCTAACGACAGGGAATGAAAGCCACCTGATCCTTGTGGATGAGGGAGGGGAGCCAAGCATTCAAACGGTTAGCCAGTAGTTTAGTGAACAATTTCAGGTCGGGCATGTAAAACCATCAGGCCCCAGTGCCTTGCCATAAGAGATCTTTTAGGACTCCCGCAAGCTCCTCATCAATTATGGGAGCATTAAGGGAGGACAAAGTATCTGGAGACAACTGTGGCAGATGACACTACTTCAAGTACTAACCGGGGGCGGGTGTCAGCAAGAATTGACCACCCCAGAGGATGGTTGGGGGGGGGGGGGGTTGGTAAATTATACAGTGTAGAATAGTAGGCATCCGGATGGTGCTGCAAACAACCCGAGGCATCATAGACTGTGTGGGGCATGATTGTTTTGGCTAGCAATGTGTAAGCCTTATTACCCCTCTCGTAATAGCATTGTCACATATATAAGAGCAAGTGTTGGACACTATGGGCCTCAAGGTCACTCAGATCAGCACGGGCCGCTACTAACTAGAGGAGAACTGATAAGGAAGGGTGCTCTGTCAATCGGGCAGTTAATCTGGGTATTCAATGTTTAAGCTCTAAATTGCTCTAAATCTTTTTTAAGCTGGGAGGCTAAAGCAATGCAGTGACCACACAGGACCGCCTTGTGAGCTTCCCACAGAATGGCAGCAAAGGCCACCAAATCCAAGTTGTGGGGGTTTATGCAGTACAGAGAGTCTATCCACATGTTCCGAAAACACCATTTTGAAGTCACCTCCCAATAGCCAAGCCATGGAAGGGAGCAGAGACAACCTAAAATCAGACGTAAAAACAAAACTTGCGAGGTATTGGGGGCATATACATTACACAAAATGATTGGGCAGCCATGGAGGAGGCCCACAAGGATCACATATTGACCCCCTAGGTGGGAAACAGTGACAGAAATTGGACAAGTGCAGGGAAGGAGGATTGCCACACCCTCTGTGTCGATCATGGAAGGCCAAGTAGGAAGCTGGGAAGTAGTGCTTGGCAAAGTTAAATGTGGTCATAATGCGTTTCCTAAAGAAATGTGATATCAGCACGTAGGGAGCAAAGCTCCTGCAGGACTAAGCGGCATTTAGAGTTGGAGCCCAGACCATTCACGTTCAAAGTGACACATCTAATCATGATGAGCTAGGGGGTAGAAGAATGGCAAATACTGATTCAGGCTCATCCAGGTCACTGTCAGTGTGCAGGTTCCATCACAGCAGCTAAGCTGAAGAGGAGGTGGTGCAAAAATAGTCTTCCATGGTAGACCTCTCGACCAAGACGGGTGGGAAGGGAAGGAGAGAACGGAGGGGGGAGAAGAGACAGACAACAGATGTAAAAGAAACAAAACAAGTAACATTAGGTTCACACTGGCATTGGATCTCCTTCCTTTGGGTCTGCATGGGGACCCGAAAGATGTAAACCCTGTCCACTTTAAAAAGCAGTGACCCGCGGAAAGACTATAATGAGGTCCATGGGGTCTCCACACAGGTTTCCTCCAATTTTATACTGAAATCAGTGGAGATGTAAGCGTAATCCTGGATGGAAACAAGCAAACACTAATGTGAACCTAGCGTGAGTAATAAAAAAACAGGATATGGGCAGGACTAAGTCTCCTGCCAGGGGGCAATGAAGGATATGCAGTAATAGTGCAAACAGATAAACTAAGTAAGTCCTCATAAAGGACATCAAACTAGAGAGGACACCCATGGTGGGGAAGGGGCCTGTAGTAGGGACACGGGGCAGCAAGAGGCTTCAGGACAGTTATAGTAGGGTTTGTGGAGAGCAGAGAGGGTTCCGCTCCTCCCTGCAGAGTAATGAGCTTGGAGAATGGTTGACGGAAGACTCGGGGACTTATAATAAAAGCAAACAGGGCAACCTGAAAAAAGAGATGAAGAACAAACAATAGGCACTATCACTGGAAGTGAAAAATCAGGAAAGAGAGTTCACTTAGGAGAGCCATCCAGGCTGGGTCTCTGTAGAGATGGCATCATGGTGGGCAGTTGTTGTAGCTTTGGCTTCTGTTGGTGCCACACGGGGGCAGCAGCAGATGGGGAGATTGCAGTTCCCAGTCTGTCAGTTCAGGGATAGGGAAAAACAGACTGAGAACAAAGCTGCATACCATAATAGAGACGCTCTACCCAGAATTAGAAAAATATATATATATATAACTCTTTATTAGCATATATAGAAAATTAAAAACATTTTAAAAAGACAGACTGTCATTGAAGGGTAAGTATACCAAAATGTCTGTATACAACAATATCATGTACATCACATAGCAAATTTAACATTTGTGGCATGTGCTTCTAATTGTAATATATGTAGTAAGTTGGGAGATATGTCATTTAGAGCAAAGCTTATGAACATGTGTATATAAGAATATCACAAACAATGTTATTTTAGACTAAAAAAATTATAATCAAAAAATGTGAAAGTCCTAATTATTAAAGTGTAAAGTGCAACAGTGAAATCTATCCCTACAAGCTGTCCCTAATAAGTAAGTAACACTGAATACTGCAAAATATATAGCCTGTGAAAAAAGCAAACAGATGCAAAAACCTTGTAAATCATGAAATTAATCATATAAGTCACTGCATATAAGAATCACATGTTTAGCTGGAGTACTTTTTCCTTTCTAAATGTTCATACACATATTAATTTTTCATACCACAATTGATCAATAAATGTGTCTGGTATCTCTCCCTTGAAAAGTCTGGCTTCCCCATGCATATCGCCTGCACAATTCCCCTCATCTGGGGATATAACCTGGTGTACTCTTGAGGGGCTAGAAGGAGGGTCAAGACTAACCCGTGTGTCCCCTGATAGAACAAAGCATTATGGGAAAAGGAGCTGAATGTAGCAGATCCTCAATTTGCTTTTGACCCACTGAGTCTTGAGACAGCAAAAGGGATTTTAGCCAAGCCAATTTCACTCATCTGAATACAACTCTGTTTTGGGATTTTTGTCCCTCATCAGTGCAGAGCAGAGTGAATTGTCTGGCTTAGTAGAGGGCAAAAGGCAATTCAAAACTCTACACACCTTCACTGGTGCTCTCCCCAAGGAGAGAGATTCCCTCGCCTGATAGAAGTCCAAGTAATGCCGAAGAGCGGGGTCCTTGCTGCAGCAGGGCGCATGGTGAGGAGGGAGGGGCTGGCACCATGTCATCTGCCGCAGCAGGGTCTGAAGAGGAGGCTCGGAGCAGAAACTCAGGGATGGTGCCGGGAGGGACCTTGAGTGCTGGGGTTATGAGGATCCCGATGAGAGTGCTGGAGCTGGAGTAGAGCCGCTCCAAGGAAGGAGCCAGCAGCGGTATAGCGGCGTCGCTCCAAAATGGCCATGGCCGCATGGAGGCCCTGCCCAGGGAAGGTGGCTGAAGAGATAGAAAGTCCTCAATAGTGGCCCATGCCAGGCAGTACGCGGGAATCAGGGTTCCCGGGGGTATCTTTTTAGGAAGATGCTTGCCCATCACAGCAAGAAGGAAGGCTGAAAGGTCTGAGTACGAGCTGTGCAGGAGCGGAGCTCAAAGGAAAGCAACTTACTCCATACGAGTTCAGGCCACACCCTGGGTTACAAACTTCTTACAAGTTGGTATCATGTTCCCACCCGATTGTGTAAAATGTTTCCCAACAGCTCCTCACTTTGCTGGAGATGTGGATCCGAAGAGGGCACTATCTTACACATTTTCTGGTCATGCCCCTTTCTTAGGGCTTACTGGGAGTCTGTTCACTGCATACTCACAAAAGTCTTTAGGTTCTCCATACCAAACTCCACGGCCTTTTTCTTACTGTATGTCTCTGACATATCTCTCAGAGCCTACTGTAAGTTTTTTTTTTCATGTGTAGATGAGATTAAACAAAACATCATTCATTTTGCTACATTTCCGCAGCAGTCAAAAACGCTGCATTTCTGCAACGTACGGCCTTAGACTCTAAGGGATTTTCTGCCCTATCCAAATTCAATTTGGAGCTGGAAAACCCCTTTAACTTTTTTCTCAACTTATATTTAGTGTTTGGTGGATGAGTGAAAAATTATGTCTGCACAACCTCTTTAAAAGAAGCTTGGATTAGATACCAAAGTTATTTCTGTACTCAAAAGAAGTCAAAAAGTCGACCAAGGTGCTCAACGAAAACATCCATTTTTCACAGCCGTCTTCCACCCGAGGGGCACCCGGTTTAATGGATCCCACATCCATTGTAGTGTATGGAGGGATCCTTGTAAATGGGCAAAAATTGGACATGACCTATATTTTGAGATGACAACAGACTGTCAAATTAACGGTTATATGACTAGTCCTTATTCACTGACTTTGAAATTGAAAAAATGGACATCACACGGCCATTAATCAATGTTGTGTAAATGTAGCTTAACTGATGGGGAGAAAAAGCACCAGAAACAAGTGAAAAGTATTTTCCTTAGAAAAGAAACAGACTTTTGTTTATACTAATGTATTGCATGAACTTGAGGCCTACATACATCTATTTGATTTAGCTTATTTTACATTTAAAGTGCACATATACAGTACAGACCAAAAGTTTGGACACACCTTCTCATTCCAAGAGTTTTCTGTATTTTCATGACTATAAAAATTGTAGATTCACACTGAAGGCATCAAAACTATGAATTAACACATGTGGAATTATATACTTAACAAAAAAGTGTGAAACAACTGAAAATATGTCTTTTATTCTAGGTTCTTCAAAGTAGCCACCTTTTGCTTTGATCACTGCTTTGCACACTCTTGGCATTCTCTTGAGGAGCATCAAGAGGTAGTCACCTGAAATGGTCTTCCAACAGACTTGAAGGAGTTCCCAGAGATGCTTAGCATTTGTTGGCCCTTTTGCCTTCACTCTGCGGTCCAGCTCACCCCAAACCATCTCGATAGGGTTCAGGTCTGGTGACTGTGGAGGCCAGGTCATCTGGCGTAGCACCCCATCACTCTCCTTCTTGGTCAAATAGCCCTTACACAGTCTGGAGGTGTGTTTGGGGTCATTGTCCTGTTGAAAAATAAATGATGGTCCAACTAAACGCAAACCGGATGGAATAGCATGCCGCTGCAAAATGCTGTGGTAACCATGCTGGTTCAGTATTCCTTCAATTTTGAATAAATCCCCAACAGTGTCACCAGCAAAGCACCCCCACACCATCACACCTCCTCCTCCATGCTTCACGGTGGGAACCAGGCATGTAGAGTCCATTCGTTCACCTTTTCTGCGTCGCACAAAGACACGGTGGTTGGAACCAAAGATCTCAAATTTGGACTCATCAGACCAAAGCACAGATTTCCACAGGTCTGATGTCCGTTCCTTGTGTTCTTTAGCCCAAACAAGTCTCTTCTGCTTGTTGCCTGTCCTTAGCAGTGGTTTCCTAGCAGCTATTTTACCATGAAGGCCTGCTGCACACAGTCTCCTCTTAACAGTTGTTGTAGAGATGTGTCTGCTGCTAGAACTCTGTGTGGCATTGACCTGGTCTCTAATCTGAGCTGCTGTTAACCTGCAATTTCTGAGGCTGGTGACTCAGATGAACTTATCCTCTGCAGCAGAGGTGACTCTTGGTCTTCCTTTCCTGGGGCGGTCCTCATGTGAGCCAGTTTCTTTGTAGTGCTTGATGGTTTTGGCCACTGCACTTGGGGACACTTTCAAAGTTTTCCAAATTTTTCGGACTGACTGACCTTCATTTCTTAAAGTAATGATGGTCACTCGTTTTTCTTTACTTAGCTGCTTTTTTCTTGCCATAATACAAATTCTAACACTCCATTCAGTAGGACTATCAGCTGTGTATCCATCTGACTTCTGAACAACACAACTGATGGTCCCAACCCCATTTATAAGGTAAGAAATCCCACTTATTAAACCTGACAGGGCACACCTGTGAAGTGAAAACCATTTCAGGTGACTACCTCTTGAAGCTCCTCAAGAGAATGCCAAGAGTGTGCAAAGCAGTAATCAAAGCCAAAGGTGGCTACTTTGAAGAACCTACAATATAAGACATATTTTCAGTTGTTTCACACTTTTTTGTTAAGTATATAATTCCACATGTGTTAATTCATAGTTTTGATGCCTTCAGTGTGAATCTACAATTTTTATAGTCATGAAAATACAGAAAACTCTTGGAATGAGAAGGTGTGTCCAAACTTTTGGTCTGTACTGTATATGAATGAATATCTAACTGTAGGTGTCTGGGTCAAATAATTAAAACTGAAATTTACATAAACATTCAGAAAAGATGGCATTAATGAGATGACCGTTACCACATTTAGGTTTTTGTATGCAGTTTCTGAAACCAAAACCAGGTGCGGATAATAAATCTCGATCTGTGTGTTGGCCAGATTTGCCGGCCTGCAGCTTACCCTGGGAGACTATTACAGTACAGGACAGGGACTGGGAGGAAGGGACTCCTAGCAGCAGAGTCCCTCTCCCAGTGTAAGGTGCAGGCCGGTAAATCTAGTTAACACGTGTGAAACTCGGTCGGCGTGTTAATGTGGGGTAAGGATGTGTTTACATGTTCAGGTTTTCAGATACAGTTATTAAAGCCAAAACCAGGCGAGAATCATGAAAAATACAGGTAATACTTCTCTTTTGTTAACTTCTTCCCAACATCCACCAAATTATTTACAGTGGATGTTGGGTCTTTAACCCCTTGGGAACACAGCCTAAAAAAGTACCTTAAGGACCAGGCCTCATTTTTCAAAACTTCATAGACTTGTATAGACAGAGGTACCGCACTCTCCTTATAGGGTTACGGTACTACGTGGTTGGATTCTCCAATACAGTCTCTAGAGTAGTAACACCACAGCACACGTTTCTTTTTGCTTGGGTGAAACTTTATTTACATATAGTTACACGATCATCCACCAATGCATATAACAAGAATAATAGCATAATAACTTGATGCAGAGAGTGGAGGCGAGTTTTCGGCCGTAGAGACAGCCTTTTTCAAGCACAATCTGCAGAGAGAAATTCAAATATATATAGATATTGTTTGTGATAGCTAGCAAAAGTTATTCAACATGCATATGGGAAAAAGACGTATATACAAAATTACAGAACACAAAACATAATGCTGAATACCGAATAATTGTTCAAAATGTGAGTTAAGGCAACAAGAATTGCATAATTAGTAGTAGCACGTTCCAGGGTGAGTGGGTATACATGAATTAGACCTATAGATTGTAGTAAAAACAATTTTTTATATATTTATTTGACAGTAATGTTAAACAAACTGTAGATAAATATGTGTACCGCTAGAGGGCGGTAGCTAACAAAAATAAGTATGTAAAATTAGGTATAAAAAATGATGAAAATATACAAATATTTATATATATATAATTATAATGACAATTAAGAGGCATACATCTTCAGAGTTATAATGAAAAACATACTTAAGGTATAGTTGTATGGACAGATATTACAAAAAAGTACATAGATATGACATACAAGTCTGAAGATGTCTGAACATTAGTAATTATGCCTTATATAAAAAAAGGGAATGGTTAGATATTCAAAATGAATATGGAATAATGATTGTATGTAAATAGCCATAACCGATATACTATCTTATGGACTAGCTAAAATAAGCAACTATATCTAAGGCAGGGGTCTCAAACTCAATTTACCCGGGGGCCACTGGAGGTAGACTCTGGGTGAGGCTGGGCCGCATCAGGTTTTCCACACCTGTAATATGCTCCATATTGGCCCCTGCACATGGTATTATGCTCCCTAGTGGCCCCTGCACACGGTATTATGCTCCCTAGTGGCCCCTGCACTTGTATTATGCTCCATTGTGGCCCCTGCACACGGTATTATTTCAGACCCCAGAGTGTAATGATCGGAGACCCAGGGGAGGTGACAAACATAAAAACCAATGTTACTTACCTATCCTGGACATCGGTGCACTCCTTGCAGCTTTCGGCCCTGTTTAATTGCGCACACACGTCACATGATCGGGCCAGCAATGCGACCTGATGACGTCACCAGAGGCCCCAAGCCTGCTCGGAGTAACACCGATCGCAGGAGAGGTAAGTACATTGGTTTTTATGTTCCCTCACCTCCCCTGGGCCTCCGATTATTATACTCCGGGGCAGTGGCGTAACTAGGAATGGCTGGGCCCCAAGGCGAACATTTGACATGGGGCCCCCTCTGAACCGGTGCTCAACAGTGGCCCCAAATAGTATTATATGCTCAACAGTGGCCCCCACACAGCATTATATGCTCCACAGTGGCCCCCATACAGCATTATATGCTCTACATTGCTCCCCCCACACACAGTATAATATGCTACCCACAGTGGTACCCACCCAGTATTATATGCCCCCCATAGTGGGCCCCACCCAGTATTATATGCTCCCTACAGTGGTCCCCACCCAGTATTATATACTCTACAGTGGCCCCCACCCAGTATTATATGCCCCCCACAGTGGCCCCCACCCAGTATTATATGCTCTACAGGGGCCCCCACAGAGTATTATATGCTCTACAGGGGCCTCCACCCAGTAGTATATGCTGTACAGTGGCCCCCACCCAGTATTATATGCCCCCCACAGTGGCCCCCACCCAGTATTATATGCTCTACAGGGGCCCCCACAGAGTATTATATGCTCTACAGGGGCCTCCACCCAGTAGTATATGCTGTACAGTGGCCCCCCACCCAGTATTATATGCTCTACAGTGGCCCACACACAGTATTATATGCCCCCCACAGTGGCCCCCACCCAGTATTATATGCTCTACAGTGGCCCCCACCCAGTATTATATGCTCCCTACAGTGGTCCCCACCCAGTATTATATGCCCTCCACAGTGGCCCCCACCCAGTATTATATGCTCTACAGTGGCCCCCATCCAGTATTATATGCTCTACAGTGGCCCACACCCAGTAGTATATGCTCTACAGTGGCCCCCACCCAGTATTATATGCTCTACAGTGGCCCACACACAGTATTATAAGCTCCCAACAGCCCCCTCCGCATCGGTGCTATTAGACCAAAGAGTATAATAATCGGAGGCCAGGGAAGGTGATTAAAAATAACAAACATTCATACTCACCTTGCCTTGCCTTTCCTTGGCATCCTCTCTCCATCCTACCATCTTCAGCGTCTTCAGGCCCTCTTCCGACATCGCAGCTGAGGCCTGTGATTGGGCCTCAGCGGTCACATGGGGCGCACTGACGTCATTACGCGGCCGCGCCCCATGTGACCGCTGGGGCCTAATCACAGGCCTCAGTCACATGACGGAGGAGCACCGAAGAGGACGATGCGCCTAGGAGAGGTGAGAATATGTGTTTATTATTTTCAGTCACCTCCCCTGGGCTGGCATGTATTGGAAAGGGGCCTGCAATATGCCAGAACTCCTTTCCAATAACATTATGTATAGTGGTCGGGGAACCAGGCTTTCCCCGACCACTATCATAATGGTCCAGGGCCCGGCCATCTCCAGCTGTCCGCGGGCTCCGTGCCCTGCCGGGTCTGGTCGCGGTCGCACCCCCTGCAACCGCGATCGTTACTGGCTTGTGGGGTTTGCGGTAGCGGCTGCCACAGGGCTCCGGGGCCCCTAATGTCTCGGGCCCTGTGGCAGCTGCTACCCCGATAGTTACGCCCCTGCTCTGGGGTCTGAAAAGACCCCAGAGTATAATAATAGTAGTGTTTGAGGCCCGCGGCCTCACTTACCGATGCCTGCGGCTGCTCACAGCAGCGTCCGCTTCCCTTTCTGCGTCCCATAGCAGAAGGGGAAGCGGAGGTGGCCACGAGCAGACGCGGGGTAGGTAAATAAATAGGCCATTACCTGCCGGGGATACTCCAGCAGGTCACGGCCTATTTATATAAATAAAAAAAACTTATCCTAAACTACCTGTGATGCCTTGATGCAGCCGCCGCCTCCTCTTGTCAGAGACGTCTGTGTCTCAGCGTAGGAGGCGCGATGACGTCATTATATCGCTGCCTGCGCTGTGATGCGGACGTCTCGTAAACCAGCCCAGGACAGGCCCCGCTCAGCGTTTTTTTTTTTTTTAAAGCGGCCTGTCCTGGGCTGGTTTACATTAGATAGTAAAAAATGCCGCCCCCCAGACAGTGCGCCCCTGGTGCCATTCGTATCAAACTCGGGCCGCACTAACAATAAACTTTGATATTGAGGTGGGGGCCACAAACTATTGTCCCGAGGGCCGCAGTTGGCCCGCGGGCCGCGAGTTTGAGACCCCTGATCTAAGGCTATACTATATCCATATCCAGATGATGAAGGTAATTTTCTCTATAGAATGAAATAAAAGAATTATCCATTACAACCATAGCTGTAAAGTGCTGCGGAAATGATGGCGCTATGATACAAGTAAGCATAATAATAATAATAATAATAGTAAGCAATATCAGGAATATATACATGGAGAGAGATTAGAAAAATCAAAGTCCTTTTTATATGAAGAATCTAATTGTTAGGTTTGTGAAGTCTGCTGTGGCCCCTTTAAGACTGTCGGGTCCACAGAGACTAATTCCCCTTTAAGAAATTGTGCTTTAATTTATGGGCCGATCTGGGTCTTTATAATCCTCTCCATTTCTCTTTTCCATGCTGGCTATTGGTTTCACCCTGGTTTTGGCTCCCGTCCGTGTTGCTTCCTGTTCCTGATTGCTGTTTGCGTTTTCCCTGGCTCTGACCTTTGGACTATGTACCTGGACTTCTCTTTTGGATTGCGACTGATTGCTGAACTTAACCTTTCTGGCATTTTGACTCTGGCTACGTACCTCGACCTCTCCTTCCGTTACTTGCTCCTGTACTTCGCTGCTATCTCCGCTGCCGACCTTGCTCTGTCGTTTACTCTTCATCTGGTGAGTTGCTTGCGATTCTGCTCTCTGGCTTCTGCTTGCGGTTAATTAATATTTTGCACATTCCTCTGTGTTGTCAACTCTGGTTTGGGATTGCCAAGTCCATCTCCATCACTAGGAGCTCTGGTGAAAACGTACTGAGATTGGCTTTGGCTCATACTTGGTGTGTTGCACTTTGGTTACATTTTTTCCGCTAGCGGTCGTTAGGCTCAGTTCTGCTGCTTCTCTCTATTCTGACTACTCTGGACCCTGTACCTGCATCTCAGCTCCTAACACTAATATACCCATTCTGGATCCAGTTTTATGAGTATGTGCGATCATGAGCACAATTCAGGCCGAGTGGTTCTGTGACACTTAGCGTATGAATCCAGTAAGATTCCCTCTTTTCCAGCATAGCAATCCTATTGCCACCCCTCCTGGGTGGTGGGACCTGTTCAATAACTTGAAATCCAAACTGAGATACATTGTGTTTCATGCTGTTGAAGTAGATTTGTGCTTGGAGATGTGGTCTCGTATATGTTGGGTGGTGTCTCCAACATACACGAGACCTCAGGGACACTTAATGAGATATACCCCGAACGATGTGTCACAGGTGAAGTAGTTGTGGATGGGATAACATTGTCCAGTGCAGGGATGTGTAAATTCGTTTCCACAGGAACATTGAATAGAATGTAAGCATGGGTAAGTACCTTTGTGTTGTATGTTAAGAAAGGTTTGTTGTGGTATTCTGGATAAGCTCCCAATGTCTGCTCTCACTAGTTTGTCCCGTAAGTTGGTATCCCTTTTGTAACATATATGGTGGATTTTGGAATTCTCCCACTGTCGGAAATGCTCTCCATAATGTTAACCAATGTTTTTTAACAATGTGCGCCACTTTAGGTGAAAAAGAGTGGTATTGTGAACAAAGGGAATCCTTTTAGGATCATCTGTGGAGGTTGTGTTAGGATTATTGGTATCATCTTCGTGGAGATGGCTTGTGATAGTCTGTGCAAGAATTTTAGTGGGATAAACTCTGTTTTTTAGTTTGTTAGACATTTCCTGAAGTCTGGTCATGCGAGTTTTAAGACTAAAAACAATACGTTTGATCCGAGTGAATTGCGAGTGGGGGAGTGCTTCCATGGTGGAGGGAGGATGGTTGCTAGCGTAGTACAATAAGTTATTGCAATCTGTAGGTTTTGTATAAAGGTCAAATTCAATTCTCCCCATCTTTCAGTACTAAGGTGTCCAAGAAGTTCATTTTGTGTAGATCGTGATGTAATGTAAATTTAAGCTCAGGAAATATGTTTTTGAGGTAGTCATGAAAGTTAAGCAATGAGTCCAATGGGTCCCCCACAGGCACAAAATATGATCAATATATCTAAGCCAGAATATGGTGTATTCTTGAAAAGATTGTGAAGGATAAATATTTTCTTCTTCTACCATAGTCATATAAACATTTGCGTATGGGGCGGGGGCACATTGGACCCTTTTGATATAACTTGAATTTGCAAATAGAAAAGAGAAAAAAGTTGTTGGTTAAGTAACTTCAGTATGTCCAAACAGAATTGTTTAGAGTTTCCTATGTAGTTATGCTTCTCCAGAAACTTGGATGCATCATTGAGACCCTTGTTGTGATGTATGGATGTATACAGACTGCAGACATCCCACGTAACAAGAATACTGTCCGGAGGGTATGGGGTGTTGGACATAAGTGACTGCATAAATTGTCCTGTTCCTAGGAGAAAGGAGGTTGTGCTTCTCACTAGGGGTGTCAGAATTTTTTTCTAATTAGTATGGACAATGGTGACAAAAGTGAGTCTGTAGATACCACAATTGGTCTCCCTGGGGGTTTGTGCAATCTTTTGTGGATCTTTGGAAGTACATAAAAAACTGATGTAATGGGATGTACATTTGTGAGAAATTCGACCATTTTGTTATCAATTATACCTAGTTCCAAGTAATGATGTAACATGTTTTGAATTGTAGAGAGGAGGGAGTGAGTGGAGTCCCTTGACAGTGGCTGGTATGTTGTAGTATCATTAAGTTGTGAACGTATTTCGTTCACATAATCCACTTTGTCCATCACTACAAGCGCTCCTCTCTTATCTGCCGGTTCAATTATTATATTTGGAGTGGATTTAAGGGTATTGAGGGCCTGTTTTAATTCCTACGTCAGATTAGAGTAGTAATGCAGTTTACCTTGTAAAATTTTACTTAACAGTGCATCTATGTCTTTCTTGACTTGGCTAACATAGGTCTCTGCAGGATGGTATATCTGTGGGGGATTGTATTGGCTATGAAGCCTCAATCCCAATTGTAGGAGAGAAAATTCTGGAGTAGACATTAGGGGAGGTAAGGAATCCAGAGATGTCTCTATGGTATTAAAGTGGGCTTTCAACCATATTTGTCTAAAGAAACGATACAGGTCATCTCCCCTTCTGGTTCTACGTTTCTGGATGGCTGAAGATCTGTAGGTGCCGAAATCTCGGTTGTCGACTGTCTTCCTAAAAAAACGAGTTTGGTTGGAACCTCTTGAAGTATCGCTGCTTGAGTAATTTTTGTAGTAAGAACTTGGAGGTCTGGTGTTGGGTTCTCCCCATCTGTACACTCTTTTGTTCAGGAAGTCTTCTGTGTCTCTAAGGAATTTTTCTCATTTTCTTTTCTTGTTGTTGGTAGAAAAATTTTTTTCAAAACTGACGTGTCACTTTATACAGTTGTGCTAAAAAGTTTACATACCCTAGCAGATTTTTTGTTTTTTTGGCCTTTTTTCAGAGAGTATGAATGATAACACAAAACCTTTTTCTCCACTCATGGTTAGTGGTTGGTTGAAGCCATTTATTGTCAAACTTCTGTGTTTTCTCTTTTTAAATCATAATGACAACCAAAAACATCAAATGACCCTGTTCAAAAGTTCACATACATTGGTGATTTTGGCCTGATAACATGCCCAGAATCCAAACCACAGTCAGGTAGACCAACCAAAATTTCTGCCACAGCTGCCCGGAAAATTGTTCGGGATGCAAAAAAAAACCCACACATAACATCAGCTGAAATACAGGACTCTCTGAAAACTATCGGTGTGGCTGTTTCAAGATCTACAATAAGGAGGCACTTGAAGAAACATGCGCTGCATGATCGAGTTGCCAGAAGAAAGCCATTACTGCGCAAATTCCAGAAAGAAACTCGCCTTCAATACGCTAAATAGCACAGAGACAAGCCTCAAAACTTCTGGAACAAAAATAGAAGTTTTTGGCCACAACCATAAATGTTACATTTGGAGAGGTGTCAACAAGGCCTATGATGAAAGGATCACCATTCCTACTGTAAAGCATGGAGATGGATCACTGATGATGTGGGGATGTGTGAGCTTCAAAGGCGCAGGAAACTTGGTCAAAGTTGAAGGAAAAATAAATGCAGCACGTTATCAGCAAATACTGGAGGCAAATTTGCACTCATCAGCCAGGAAGCTGCGCATGGGACGTACTTGGACGTTCCAGTATGACAACGATCCAAAACACAAGGCCAAGTCGACCTGTCATTGACTACAGCAGCAGAAAGTGAAAGTTCTGGAGTTGCCATCTCAGTCTCCTGACCTCAATATCATTGAGCCACGCTGGGGAGATCTCAAACGCACAGTACATGCAAGACAGCCCAGGAATTTACAGGAACTGGAGACTTTTTGCCAAGAAGAATGGGCAGTTTTACCATCTGAGAAAATAAAGAGCCTCATCCACAACTACCACAAAAGACTTCAAGCTGTCATTGATGTTAGAGGGGGCAATACACGGTATTAAAAACTGGGGTATGTGAACTTTTGAACAGGGTCATTTTGATGTTTTTGGTTGTCATTATGATTTAAAAATACAAAAACCAGAAGTTTGACAATAAATGGCTTCAACCAACCACTAACCATGAGTGGAGAAAAAGGTTTTGTGTTATCATTCATATTCTCTGAAAAAAGGCCAAAAAACAAAAAATCTGCCGTGGTATGTAAACGTTTTAGCACAACTGTATGGCAATAACTTTAAGACACTTTAACTTAAACAAGTGATTGTGAGATTGTTTTTACGGAACTTCATGTTAGTGGTAAACATTTATCAATATTTTTGTATTTATTTATGAAAAAATAGGAAATTTAATGGAAATTTGGAAATAAAATCGCAGTTTATAAATACATTTATAAATATTATCTACCATATCTCTGCTTTATATTGGCATCATCCTTTAATCATTCTTTAATTTATTTTTGACATTAGAAGACTTACAAGTGTAACTGCTATTTTCCAGATTTACTCCCAAACCCATGTATTAGGGACCACTTCAGTTCTGAATTGGATTATAAAGGCCTATATATTAGAACCCCTACATATACTACCCCATTTTCAAAACTGTACCCCTCAAATAATTCACTGTCAAACAGCATTTGGGAGGTTTGTTAACTCTTAAAGCATTTCACGGGAATCAAAACGATATCGAGGTGAAATTTAGACATATTTTTTTCAATTATACATTTGTGATGAACCGACCCTCAGTTTTATATCTTTCTTGGAAGTGTGTTTTACTTGCTCATGTCAGTCCTTCCCCCACTTGTTGGAATGTGGTGCTGAAGTTGAGTCTATGCCTCACTGGTTTTTATCCCTTTCCCGATGTCCAAAGGGGGGAGGGTGGGCTAATGACCTACAACTAACCCAGGCACCCATCTTTCCTTCTAACCAGCATAGATTCCTCTTTTCGTGAGGAGAGGGCTTGTTGGGGGGGAGGTGAAGGGTGGGGCTAAGGGTCTAACACTGAGGTGGGTGAGTTTATCTTTAGTCTTTGTGTGGAAGCTGAAAGAGACACAGCTAAGAGAGAGCTGGGGGCTCAGGTATTATCCTATATCTTATTCCCATTTTTTGTTTTATGTATTGTATCATTGCACTTTTGCTTGTGTGTTTATGTTTGATCATATTAATATTGTATACTTCTGTATATGCTATTAATTAGTACCGACCCACTTGGGTTATTAAATATATAAAATGTATACAGCTCGTTTCATTCTATCCTATGACCCAGTCTACTCACGGTGTGTGAGTGGGAGGTTAAGAAAGAAGGTGGATCGCAGGTACGCCAAGAGGCTTGGCAGGGCGATATTCTTCACAACATTAATTTAGCCCTACAATGAACACATTCTCAAGGGGTTAAAGGAGAAAATGCATCTCACAGTTTGTTAGGCAATTTCTCCTGAGCACATGTAGATGTAAACTGATGTTTGGGCACATGGTAGAGCGCAAAAGCGAAGGAGCGACACTGGACGTTTGGAAAGTAGATTTTGCCAGAATAGTTTTCAGGTGACATGTCTCATTTGCAAAGCCCCTAGAGTACCAATACAACTGAAACCCTCCAAAAGTGGAATCTACACCCCTGACAGAATTTATCAAGGTGTATAGTGAACATTTTGACCCCACAGCCGTTTCATAGATTTTATTAAAATTGTGATGTGTAAATGAAAAATTACTAAAACGTCACTTTATCCCCAAAGTTATCATTTTCACAAGGGGTTAAAGGAGATAAAGCACCTCACAGTTTGTTAAACAATTGCTCTTGAACACAGCAATACCCTATATGTGGTTATAATCTGCTGTATGGGTACATGGCGGGGCTCAGAATAGAAAGAGCGCTATTTAGCTTTTGGAGGGCAGATTTTGCTGGAATAGTTTTCAGGTACCATGTCACATTTGCAGATCCCGTAAAGTACCAATACAATGGAAACCCACAAAAGTAACCCTGATTTGGAAACTACGCCCCTCACAGAACATGTCAAGGTGTATAGTGAGCATTTCAACCCTGCAGCTGTTTCATGATTTCATTAACATTGGACGTGAAAATGAAAAATTACTTTTTTTTTCCAATAAACCGTCAATTTAGCTCCAAAGTTTTTATTTTCACAAGAGGATAAAGGAGAAAAAGCTACCCAAAGTTTGTTGCACAATTTCTCCTGAACACGGGAATACCCCATATGTGGTTGTAAACTGCTGTATGGGTACATGGGTTCTTGAAATTTTTTAAGAAATATGCAATTTCAGTGCCGAATATGTTGTGACCACTTTGTGTCATCAGAGACATGCACTCCTAAAACTATTAAATTAGCTATCCCAGGTACAAAACGTATTCTGCACAGCTTACATATTCACTTTTCCCCATGCCCTGTGGAATTATGTCTGCGAAAATCATTATTTCTGGTGGGTTTTTTTTCCAATGTTCACTTTGCAGGTAAAAAAATGTTTCATTTTTATTGTACAGGTTGTAACAGACGTGGAGATACCAAATATGTATTTTTTTTTATCAATTTTTAGTTTGTTTTATATATAATTCATTTTATATAGGAAAATGGCATTTTGGGGCTTTATTCATTTATTAATTTATTTTTTAATACACTTTAACTTTTTTTTTACTGTTTTGTGATGTCCCACTAGGGAACCTGATCCAGCAATGCTCTGTTTGCTGCTGGCTCAGTACTATACACTGCAATACATGTGTATAAACGTGTATTGCAGCATATAGAGGAAGTCAGCCTGCTTCCATTATACCTATAGGGAAACCTCCAGCATTTCTGTAGGTATAATTGACATGCTGCAATTTCCAAAATTGCAACGTTTCTGTTGTGCATACTTTTCTGCAGTGTGTGGATGGGATTTGCTA
Organism: Leptodactylus fallax; assembly: GCA_947044405.1. Taxonomy (NCBI): domain Eukaryota; kingdom Metazoa; phylum Chordata; class Amphibia; order Anura; family Leptodactylidae; genus Leptodactylus; species Leptodactylus fallax. The sequence continues at coordinate 1,150,018 of CAMRHE010000254.1, forward strand.
GAATCCTATCCACTTTGCAGTGACTGTAAAAAGCAGTGGCCAAACCGCTGTGGACGTGGCTGTGGACACTTGCCAATTTTGGTCTGTCATACTGTGTCCATAGCTTTATAAAGAAATTTATACAATTAACAAAAATATGTAACACAATATTATTACAAATATAATATTACATTAATTGCTCATAACACAGTGATATCTGATCATATAATACTACAAATATAGTACTATCAAATAGTTACCTGATAGCACGCTAACAGAAAGACTTGATTTTTACAAACTGCTCAGAACATGTACATACTTATGTTTATATACACTGGTTGATAGGATAACTGATAAAAATGTACAATGACAAATTTCAAGGGTGTGAAAACTTGACAATTATAAGATCCAGCAATGAGAGTGCAGAGAGTTAAAGTATTTTATTTTTTGTGATTTTAACCAGGAAGCTATAGCTATGGCTCAAAGGAATACACTGTGGCAGATTTAGGCTGAGGCCACACATTGCAGAAAAGTTGAATTAGGCTAAGGTTCCACGTAGTGGGCTTTCTGTTTCCATTATACCTATTGGGAAACCGCTGGCATTTCCGTAGGTATAATTGACATGCCGCGATTTCCAAAACCATGAAGTGTCTACTGCCTGTATTTTTCCTCAATGTGTGAATGGGATTCACTAGAATCCCATTCACTTTGCAGGGATTGTAAAACGCTGAGATATTTGCCACATGGGGCCCCAGCCTTATTTTTTTTATTGCCGATTTTGCTGGGATGTTATTGGCAAAAGCCAAGCGAGTTGCTTCAAAAGGAATGGGAAATATAAAGGAAGTAATTATACTTCTCCCTTCTGCTAAATCCACACCTGGCATTGGTTCAGATCTGTTTTTCTGCAATATGTGGCGTTGTGCTTATTTCCACAGAAACACAAGTAAAAGCTCATGTGTTTATTTAACCACTTCCGGACCACTCATTGGGTATATACGTCCGGAAGGTGGTGGTCTAGTTCTGCAAGGACATACCAGTACGTCCAAGCTGAACTCAGCAGCTGCACAAAATCGTGTAGCTGCTGAAACAGGGAGCCGGCTGTAACTTCAGCCGGAGCTCCCAGAGAGAAGACAGGGAAGGTTTATTACCTTCCCTGCATTTCCAATCGCTGTGTATACAGCGCTCATTGAGCTATACACAGCTATGGGCGCCGCCATCTTGCGGCTCCCCTCTGACCTGGTGGTCACGTGATCCGCCGGGTGCAGCGTCTGTAAGAGATGCTGGGTCCTACAGGACCAAGATTAACTCTATAAAACCTATAGTTATGCACAGGAGGCTGTATTCCTCCTGAAACTGGGGCTAAATGTGCCAGCCCCAGTTACAGGTGAAATCAGCCTCCCCCACAAAAAAAAGTAATCAGATGTCCCCAAATGTCTATTATGACTTTATGGGGACATAATGTGAAAAAAAAAAAAAAAGTAAATAAAATAATTTAAACGCACTTACTACAGGTTATATCCCCATCCCCGACTACACCATAAGAAATAAAAATTACCGTAACGGAGAGGAAAAACTATTTAAAAAAAGTTTTTTAGTAGCACTTTGTGTTATTAAATAAAAAAAATAAAAAATGAAAAGTGAAAAAACAGACCCGTTTTCCCTCCTCTTTTGTTTATATTTTCCCGGATATAAAAAAAATTAAAACACATGCAAAAATAAAAACAACATAAAAATAAGCCCTATGTGTCACCGAAAAAAGACGCAGAAATTAGTTGAATAATGCAAATGATAAAAATGTTACAGCCCTCAAAACCGCACATACTAAAAAACTCAAAAATGAGTCTGGTCTGGAAGGGGGGTAAAGCATCTGGTATGGAAGTGGTTAAAAAATAAAGTTTTGGGTTTTTTTTTGTAATAAAACACATATGCTTTTACATAAGTTTTTGTGAGGAAAAAATTACTATTTAAACCTAGCCATACTACTGTAATGCAAGGATTTATACTGTGCACATCTAGATTAGACAGTTTTACCCTATGTTCACACGGCAGTGAAAATTGGCATTTTTTTTTAACATGTCCACATTGATTTCACTGTCTGTAAATGGGAGCTATTCACATAACCAATATTTTGACAGTCCATTGTAACAAACCATCAAAATATAGTTCATGCTCTATTTTTGCCCACTTTCATGGATCTCTCCATACACTGAAATATATGAAGGATCCGTGAAAACAGGCTCCCCTCGGGTACAAAATGGCCGTGAAAAATGGACATTTCCATGGTTAGGTAGACCACATATTGTGGAAAAGCAGGTTTTTTGGGAGCAGATTTTGCTGTGTTATTAAAACCAAAATTAGGTGTGGATTTAGCAGATGAGAGAAGAATTAGTGCTTCCTATATATTTCTCATTACTTTTTAAGCCAGTCTTGACTTAAGCTCAAAAAAAGCAGCAAAATTTGCAATAAAAAGCTTTTCTGCAATGTGTAGTCTTAGCCTTAAAGGGGTAGTCCCATGAACATCATCATATTTATATTTGTAGATAATTAAAAGTTTAACATTTTTGCAAATATAATTAGTTAAAAATTCTGCAGAGTTTTAAAGATTTTCTCTAACTATCTTAGTTGTGATATCGGTTGTCTTTATCGGTTGCCAATGGATACGACCACGAATGCAGAAACTATATATGGTATGAGACTTGTCGGGAACCCAGCCGTGATTTTGTTATTGTAGCTGGGTTATCAGGCAGGGACACTACATGTATCAGAAGATATCCCAGCCACAATAAGCAAATCATAGCTGATTTTCTTACCTTAGAAAGGTCCTGCATTCATGGTCATATCCACTGGCAACCAATCAAGACAACAACTTGTGACCAAAAGATATTTAGAAAACATCTTTAAAACTCTGCAAAATGTTTAATGACTTATGTAGGGAATTGCCATTTCTACTAGTAATAATGTATCTGGCTTCTTTGCCCCTGCAGTTTGGCTTCAGAGACCCCCAGCATTTAGTGCAAGTTTTGTTTTGTAAATACAGTGAGTCAGACACATGTGAGGCAGAGCTGCTGGGGGGGAAGGGGGGGCGGAGCCCCCGGGAAAAACACACGTGCCCGGGGGGGGCCAAAAACCCCCCCTCCCCCCCCACCCCACTCACAGTATATAGTTAGGTATGTGTACCCCCAAAAAACCCACAGCCCCAACCAAAAAACCGAAGTAGGGACCAAAAAATACAGTCAGGGCAGTGATAGGTTAGGCTTCCGCAAGCCAACTCCAGCCAGACCCGGCCCCAAGAGCGGCGGAAGGACCCAGGAGGGGCGGCCCCCACCCCCCCCCGCCACCGTCGCCCTGTTTGCTGCCTGTGAAGAATCTCACCATCATCATCATCACTCCTGATCGGCTGCTGTCATCTCCTGGAAGAATCCGAGGATCCACAGTCATCCACAGGGGCCCCGCATCTCTTCTGTTGCCTGGAGGTATTGTGCACTGGACTCGCTATATATCATATATATACCCGGGATATAACCAAGACGGTTGAGGACTGCTGGTTGTTGTAGTATTGCTGTGTTCTGAGTATATTTATGTATGTATTATTACCCTGTTGATTCTTATAAAGCTACTGTTATAACCATGTGGTATCTGTATGTATCTCAGACTGTGAGATTAGTACAGTGATCCTTGTTAAGGCTACTAACTGATTTCATGGGTAAGCCCAGGAAGAGACCCCCGTAATACAGAGGCCACCTGGGTGGAGGCACTGATATATTTCATATATGTCCCACCCCCCTTCAGCGAAGGCTTCAGGTCCCATATCACACAGGTCAGCGCCAGAGTCTGTTGCGGGAGGGTAATCTCTACCCCCCCAGGGCTACACTTATATTTGTAAAAATGTTTAACTTTTAATTATCTACAAATTTAAAAATGGTTATGTTTGTGGGAATACCCCTTTAAGCCCCTTTCAGATGACCGTCTGAATGCTCACTCTCCTATCCGGGTTTTTCCCAGATAGCACACTGACCCATTCATTTTTATGGGCCCGTATACATGACCGTGAATTACACAGTCACGTGTGCGGGCCGACAGTCCAGGCTGCAAAATATGGAACAGGTCCTATTCCGTGTGTCACTCATGTGTTGCTCGTGCCGTTCATTCACGGCCGGCCAGTTAGCACACAGTTGTGTGCAACTGACTTTAGACTAAGGCCCCACGTTGTGGAAACGCAGCATTTTACAGTACCAGCAAACTGAACAAGATTCTGGCTAATCCCATCCACACATTACGGTAAAAAAACGCTGCGGAAAAACTGCGCTTTCAAAAATACATGTGTTTTTGAAAAATGCAGCAATGTCAATTTTACCTGTGGAAACTCTCATGTTTTTCCTATATAATAAGGGAAGAAAAACCGCAGCGAAAAAAGCAGCATAAAACGCAATGTAAAACGCTGTGGAAAAAAACATGTTTCTGCTGTGTTTTTTTCCAGATTGTTTTTAACCACTTCCATACCGCCCATAGACTATATACGTCCAAGTGGTGGTTGTCTAGTTCTGCAAGGACGTTCCGGTACGTCCAGCAGAACTAGCTCTACTGCGTCCCCCCCACTGTACTGAGCTTGGAGGTTCCGCTGTCAATAGACAGCGGAGACCTTAAAGCTTTGACCAGAGACCACTCTGTGTGGTCCCCAGGTCTGTGATCACTGTGACACACCGATCGCAATGACAGTCGGCACATGAGTCGATTGCTCCGCTGTGCCCCCACACCCCTCCTGTACTTAGCTCTGAAGTCCTGCTGTTAACAGACAGCAAGGACCTCAGAGTTTTGCCCAGAGACCACTCTGTGTGGCTTCCGGGCATGAGATCGCTGTAACAGCCAGTCACAGCGATCACATCGTCTTGCGCATGAGCAGAATATGCCCCTCCCCCTTCCCTCCATCCCCCTTGCACACAGCATCAAAATCTCTGCTGTCAATAGACAGCAGGGACCTCAGAGCTTTGCCCAGAGACCACTCTGTGTGGCTTCCGGGCATGAGATCGCCGTAACAGCCATTCACAGCGATCACATCGTCTTGCGCATGAGCAGAATATGCTCCTCTGCGCCCCCTCCCCTTCCCTCCATCCCCCTTGCACACAGCATCGAAATCTCTGCTGTCAATAGACAGCAGGGACCTCAGAGCTTTGCCTGGAGACCACTCTGTGTGTCACTCATGTGTGGTCTCCGGGCATGTGATCGCTGTGACAGCCAGTCACAGCGATCCCAATGAAGTTTGTCACATAGTGAGCATATGAGCTGTTCAGATGGCTATCGCTAGGTTCACACTAGCGTTTGAGTCTCAGTATGAGACTCCGTCCCCCATTCCATTTAAAATCCTCCTTGCAGGACTTTTCTCTCCGTCGTTTCCATCGGAAACCAAGCAGAAACCCAGTGGACCCTTTTATAGTCTATGGGATCATGCTCTCTGCTCATTGTTGGGTCTGGGAATACAGCCAACACACGGTCCAAGTACTCCAGCCTAACTGCTTATTCTCATGACCACGAAAAACGGATGTGTGACGGTCCATTTAGCAAGTTCCATCACACATCCATTATGAAAACATATTGAATGACTATGTCTATTCACATGTCCATTTTTTTTTAACGGTGCGTCTTTCATAGCCGTCAAAAAAACTAACATGCACTATCTTTGTCTGTTAAAGCTGTTGCATGACCATTATTCAGTGCCATGTGAATAATGGCCAACCTTGCATTTGCACAGATATACACAGCAGTTTTTCACAGACTTTAAGGCCCCTTGTAGACGACTGTGGCCGTGGTCAGTGTGCTATCGATGTATTTCACGGATAGCACACTGACCCATTAATTTCTATTTACCCATACACAACTGTGAATTTCACGGTCCTGTGTGCGGGCCGACGGTCTGGGCCGCAAAATATAGAACAGGTCCTATTCCTGTCTGCAACTGGCCTAAGACTGTGAAAAACAACACAGCCATGTTTTTTTTACGTATCCAATTTATCATGAGCATCGCAGCAGAGACAGTCTGTTTCACGCTATAGTTATTTGTTCAACGGGGCCGATATATTATTCCTTGTACACCAGTTTTCTTTTGTGCAAAAATTGTGACTTTTGGCCATTTTCTGCCACGCTGTACAAATTTGTAAAAAATAGGTGGAGATTAAGGCAGACCAGGGCAGGGATGAGCCAGCCCAGCGGATTTATTATAACTTGTACCATAAAACAGGCTCAATTCCTGATTGGTTAGATCTTGATTCTGGCACATGGGAACTCCTGAGATGTGTCAAAATTATTAAGAGGCTGGAGTATTTTAATAATTCTGGTGCATCTCATGCCAGCATAGAAAGGTATTAACACTAAGCCCTATTGTTCTGATTCATCCACAGGTCTTTGTACTGTTTACTTTGTCTTTGTCTCTGATGGCTATGCAACATGTTTACTGATATGTGTTATAATATTCTGTGTAACATATACTGTGTAACCCTTCTGTTTGGTTTTTCAAAAAAGCTTAGCATGTTTTTTGTCTAAGTCAGTGATGTTGGATAGAAATGAAAAGTCTTTTGTATTTGTCAATCTGGCAAATTTGAACATTTCATGTTCCAATAACAACTGATGTTCCAATAATGGACAGACAAATTGTAGTATGAACGTAGCCTTAGCAAATGCTTGTTAAATACTGAGTTCAGTATCACAAATTGTGTCATCACAGGTGACCTCAAAACCATTGTTCCTCTCTGCTTCATCTATTTCTTGCTGACTACTAGAGAGCTTTTTCAGACATTTCAGCTTTCGTAGTATTCTGATTAACCTGCACCGTAACTCTCTGCTCCGTAGACCATAGACTATTGGGTTAACCATGGAGTTAACCAAACAAAGAGTGCTACAAAATGCAAACACAGCCTTAATGTTTGCATCTAATGGGTATATGAGACTGTGAAGCATGAGAATGAGAGCGGGGCTCCAGCAAACGATCAGCACCATTAATACAAGTACTAGGGTTTTGGCCAACATGATGTCCAGTCTTACTCGGGCTTGTCCTTTTTCTGCTTGTATATTATGCTTACTCATATAATTTGTATGCCTGTGTGCCTTCCACAGAATATGGCTGTAAGAGAATATTATAGAACTGAGAAGTATCACTACTAAAACAATCCAACTTGACAAATATTTGTTGCCAATCAGCGGAAACAGTTCTGAGCAGGCAACTTCAAGATGACAGCAGTTAACACCCATGAGAGGTAGATATGAGAGGATAGTGGTACTGATCCACATTACTGTCAATGCCAGAAGTGCTCTCCTCCTGGTCACCATTACCTTGTATGCAGATGGCTTATGAATACAAATGTATCGATCAAAAGCTGTCAGAAGTAAACTTCCAAGTGATGCTGTGAACGACAAAGTGACGCCACCAAGTTTGAATAAAAAAACTCCAGGAGTACCGGCACCATGAAACACATGAAAGTCAATGAAGCTGTAGGAGAATATAAGACTTGCTAGCAGATCTGCTGTAGCCAGACTGCTGATAAACAGGTAAGAAGGTTTTTTTCTGAGATGGGAAGATGTAAAAATCATGGAGAGAACCAATGTGTTTTCCAGGATACACAGAGCTCCCATTACAATGCAGATAATTGCAATAAAGATTTTCTGTGTGGTGCTGTTCAGGATCAAGTAGCACTGGATGTCTATTCCTTGGGTGGAACATCTTGAAGAACTATTAGAGTCAGTGCCACATTGATTCATTGTATAGTTATTGGCTTATCCAAATTCTTATTCAAAGCACTTGTTATAAGCACTGTAGAAGAAAAACATGACATTAGTTTAGCTGGACATGGATTTGAATTCAAAATATATAACTGATAATTATACAAAACTTGTTGACAGAACCTAATGTGTACGGGGGCTAACCCAACTACCCCCGATTCCTGCTAGCAGGTAAAAAAGGATGAATACAGCCCAATTGTACCCTGATTCATAGTTCTATGCAGAGATGTATGGCAAGTGCTCAAGTGAAATGGGAGGTTGAATCCACAAGGTGGTGGAGACTCTTTAGCAATTGCCCCTTTTGCTTTCTCTATAATATGGATCTGGCTATGCACATCTTTGGTTGACTCTCTCCTGTTTCACCTTCCAGAACTCAGAAGAAATATATGGAAAATTCAGGGATATCAGAGACAGCTTGGTACCTAACCAGAAAAAAATAAAATAAAATGAGCATTTCTCCCGGCCACTTTCATTATTAAGGGCCAGGATATAGGGGTCCGAGAGCTGACAGGCACGGTCCACCAACTGCAGTATGGAGAACTCACCTTCCTCTCTCCTGCCCTGCAGCTCTCTGTGTGATCGGGAAAAGTGCTCTATCAAGCCTTACCCGATTGTTAAAGGGGTTGTTCAGGCAAAAATGGTTACAAATAAAAGTCTACATCTATTCAAACTTTTTCACCATTAGATGGCAGTCCACCTTGATTAAATATTTGGGGATTCAGATTCGCTCAGATCCTTCCTGCCTCTTTCACCACTATCTCCCACTGATAAAGGCAATCTTGACAGACTTGCGGAAATATGATGTCCTCAGGTTGTCTTGGTTTGGCCGAATTAATGCCCTGAAAATGAAAATTGTCCCCCCAACTCCTCTACGTGTTTCAGGCCCTATCAATCCGCCTCCTGCAGTATTTTTTCACCAGCTTGCAGTCGGCCTTCGGGAAGTTTGTTTGGGGCTCAACCTGCAGTAGACTCAATTTTAGGACGCTGACACGACATAATGTGATAGGGGCTCTGGCCTGCCAGACCCTAAAATATATTACGTGTCTGCGGTCCTGCTGTGCCTGTTCAACAGACAAACAATGGATGGCCATAGAGGCAGAACTACTGTCAGTCCACATTCCTTCCGTTCCCTGGATCCCATTCCATTATCACCTGAAACGAATCCAGCATATGTTTTTGTCCGCTCATTTCCATGTGGCTTGGGATTCTGTGGTGTATTGAAGACTCGTTGCTAGGGTACCGGGCCATCTGAGCCCCCTTTTTGTAATCTCATGTTTCCCTAGACACTGGCGCAGTTCTGTTACTCTTACTGTTTGGGGCCACTGTGGGGAGCATATTACACTGAGTGTGGCCACTCTGGAGCACATTCTACTGTGTGGGGTCACTGTGGAGCATATTATACTTTGTGGGGCCACTGTGGAGCATATTCTGTGTGGGGGCCAATGTGGGGCACATTATACTGTGTGGGGGCCCCTGTGGAGCACAATATACTGTGCGAGGGCCACTGTGGAGCACATTATACTATGTGGGGGCCACTGTTGAGCATATTATATTGTGTGGAGGCCACTGTGCAGCATATTATACTGTGTGGGGGCCACCATGGAGCATATTATACTGTTTGGGTCACCATGGAGCATATTACACTGTGTGGGGGCCACTGTAGAGCATATTATACTGTATGGGGCCACTGTGGAGCATATTATACTTTGTGGGGGCCATTGTGGAGCACATATACTGTGTGGGGGGCACTGTGGAGCATATTATACTGTTTGTTGGCCCCTATGAAGCACAATATACTGTCTTTGGGCCATTGTAGAGCACAATATACTGTGTGGGGCCCCTGTGGAGCACATTATACTATGTAGTGGTCACTGTTGAGCATATTATACTGCGTGGGGGCCACTGTGGAGCATATTATACTGTGTGGGGGCCACTGTGATGTATATTGTACTGTGCGGGGGCAACAGAGTGATGGAGTGTTTAATCTTAAAAAACAAAAATTTATTCTTGATCTTTTTTTGTTACTGCTCAAACTCATATGTACAGTATTACAGCCTGAGCTAATTTTAAAAAATCTGTTATTTAAACAGTTTATTGGTTGATGTTCATCCAATATACAGTTTAACAGCCTGCGCTAATCTAAAAAAAATAAAACTGTTATTTAAAGCTGACTTTTATTGAAATACTTGTTTGTTGGCAGTCACTATTATAATTAAGCAGTGTGCAGTTAAAAAAAAATGACTGGTAAAAAACAGGGCAGGGGATGGGCAAAAGGAGGGGGGATGATGAAACAAGCATACAAGTACTAATATGACTGTGGGTGGCAACAGCAACACTACTTTTCGTCTTGGTGGCACCACCAGTAGCCGCAGGATTGTTGGGCTTCCGGAGAATAAAGATGAAGTGTCTGATTATTTAACTCGATTATCTCAGACACAGGAGGATATTGCATCTGAGAGTGATTGAATCTTGAGACAGGCTTTTGTGTTTTTCTCTTCCTCCTACATACCATTACCGCAAATTCTTTCTGGACTGTCAACCATGTCTCCTTCATGTTCTTTACTGATACAGATCCCTGATAGTGATGTGGCACCTGCTGATAAATCTATTTCTCCTCTCAGAATTGTGTGCAAGAAGAGGAAGAAGACATGACTGTTGGTGGTGATGGTATTGGTGGCAGGGAGTGTGGTACTACTATTGCTAGCTGTTCTAGTGGCGGGAAATCTAGAGAAGGAAATAATGACGGTGTGCAGGAATACCATGGCCACAATGTGTAAAAAATGAGGGGAAGATGATGATGATTCTTTTGTGGCTAAGGCCTAGCAACTGGATCCTACAAAAGTATATCTACCTCCACTGCATACTAAGCTCGGATTGATGAAACCGTAAAAAAAGCAATTGATAAAACTTCTGCTGCATTTATGCATTTGAAATAAAAATTTCCAAAAAGTTAGTGATGCGAAACTCAAAGAAGGCATTTTTATAGGGCCACAAATAAGATCGGTCATGGACGACAAACAATTTCAGGAGCTGTTAAATCCATTGCAAAAAGCAGCCTGGCTGTCCTTCAAAAATGTCTCCTCTTCTTTTCTTGGAAATCATAAAGCAGCAAACTACAGTGATACAGTGTGTGATCTTGTGAAATCATACCAAGCTATGGGATGCAACATGTCCTTAAAGCTTCATTTCTTGGACTCCCACCTGGACTTCTTCCCAGAAAATCTTGGTGCTGTCAGTGACCAGAATGGGGAGCGTTTTCATCAGCAGATTTCTACGATGGAACGAAGGTACCAAGGCAAGTGGAGCACCACCATGCTGGCTGACTATTGTTGGACTGATGGAAAAAAATCTGAAAACATATTTGAAAACAACACAAAAAATATATTGAAATCCGCATATTTTTGTTTCTGTGAAAGAAAAAAACATTTTTTTTTTTTGTAGACCAGTGTAATTTATTAAGTTGCTTAACAGTTCTTTAGATGGCAAGCTGTGATACACTTCTGTATTAAAAAACAACCCCATTGTGAGTAAATGTGTGACTGTTATGCTCAGTTGCAGAGGTGTGGTCTCAGAAATCTTCCTATACATGCATCTTATGACTTATGTGTTGTACTGAAAATAAAAATTAAACATGCAACTATGCAATTCACACATTATTATTCCTCGTAATGATCTCTTTTGTACATTTCGTCTTATAAGAAAATAATAAAAAAATGTACGAAAACATAAATTCAGACATTACACAGTAAAGTTATTCTATGATTGAAAATAGCCAGATTGTTTTCAAATACTGGTGCAGTACTTTGTCTATCAAGAAGGAAAAAGATAAGTACAAGAAAAGCCCAGAGTATAGGGGTATGTTATTGTATGTTTACATGGGTATAATTTGCATAAATACATACACTGTTTAGCCATAACATTAAAACAGAATATTGCTTCATTCACACCTGCGCTTGCTGTCCGTCCGTTGCCAATCCAGTGAAAATCTCGGCGAACTGGATTGGCATCGGATACAAACCGGTCAGCGACGCATTGGTTAAAAACCCATTCATTTGAATGGGTTTTTAAAGCAATCCGCGGGTGTGCGCTTACACCCTCTGCGCTGCGAATCCTTTTTTTTCATTGGAAACAAAGTCGGACACGCAGGACTTTGTGTCCGACGAAAAAAACCGGCTTCGGAGCGCAGAGGGTGTAAGCGCACACCCGCGCATTGCTTTAAAAACCCATTCAAATGAATGGGTTTTTAACCAATGCGTCGCTGACCGGTTCTGTATCCGATGCCAATCCAGTTCGCCGAGATTTTCACTGGATTGGCAACAGACGGACAGCAAGCGCAGGTGTGAACGAAGCATAAAGTGTAAGTCTTCCTTGTACCATAAATACAGATGTGATCCATTGAGGCATGATACACGATTGGTATTTGGATACGCTGTAACTGATCTTTGAGTCCTGAAAGTTGCAAGGTGGCGCCTCTACAGCTCTGACTTATTTTTTTTAGCACACCCCTCAAATTCTCGATCAGATTTACATGTAAGAAATTTGGAGGCCAAGTCCTTTAACTCTTTTTCATTTTCCTCAAGCCATTCCTAAACAATTGTTATCATAATCATCACCAACTGTTTCTCATACTCCTCCTCCTTCCATGTCATCATAAAGGAATGTTAGTGTTAGGCAGCCCCATACAAACCAAGTATTTTTGCTCTGTGTGTTCCTCTATCATAGCTAGCTTTAACTTTTTTTAATTTTTGCTGCTGTTGCTATTACAAGATGAGCTAGCCATCACTCCGCTTGAGCATCAGTGGGCCTTGTGTTCATCTTACCAGTTGTATTTTCTTGGAGCACTTTTGATAATTACTAACTTATTACCAGGAACACCTGCCTTTACAGATATGCTATAAAGAACACAATGTGGCCCTTGTATAAGTTGTCCTTTATGCTTGCAAAACTTGTCTGCTTCCAAAACATCAACTTTAAAATTTGTTCACTTGTTGTAATACAGTGGTTTTCAACCTATTGTATGGGTACCCCAGGGATACGTGCCATGACTAAGAGTCAGTGGTCTATATTACATGCTACTCTGCATGCAGGTTCAGCTGCCCAGGACAGATGCCCACGCATGGCCACAGGTACCATGCTTACTTTTGAAGTGCAATGAGCATGTCCATCAGTATTGTAGCAGCAGCCTTTGTAGTTAGTGGTGTTCTGCATTCATCACTCACCACTCTGCCCCTATTTTCTCTCCAATCTGAGTGTCAAGTGCTGACATCACAGCAGGTCCCAGAACAGAGAGGAAGCATACAGCAAAGTAGTGACTACCAGCTCCCAGGGCGCCACTAACCAAAATGAGTGCCTCAATCAGTACTGATGGAAGTTCTCACTGCACTTCTAAAATAAGGTTGGCTCCTGTGGCCATATGCATGGGTGTCTTTCCTGGGCACAGGGGGAACCTGCATGCAGTGTAGCATGTAATATAGACATCACTGGGTGTGGAGGCACTGTGTGAGCCATATTTTTACATATGGGGGCACTGTGAGGGCCATTATGTTATACGTGGGGGCTATAATTTTATATGTGAGGGCCTTGTGGGGGCCATTAAATAAGTTATTTATAAGTAATTACTATGTTGGTGGTACTAAGTTGAGACTTTTTCTCACTAGGGTGTACTTTGTTTGAAGAGATTGAGAAACACTAGTCTAATATATCCCACCACTTGAAAGGTGCCATAATAAGAAGAGAGTCAGTTATTCACTTCACCTGATATGACTAATAAGTGTGTGTGTATAATTATATGTACAGTGCCTTGCGAAAGTATTCGGCCCCCTTGAACTTTTCAACCTTTTGCCACATTTCAGGCTTCAAACATAAAGATATAAAATTTTAATTTTTTGGTGAAGAATCAACAACAAGTGGGACACAATTGTGAAGTGGAACGAAATTTATTGGTTATTTTAAACTTTTGTAAAAAATAAAAAACTGAAAAGTGGGGCGTGCAATATTATTTGGCCCCTTTACTTTCAGTGCAGCAAACTCACTCCAGAAGTTCAGTGAGGATCTCTGAATGATTCAATGTTGTCCTAAATGACTGATGATGATAAATATAATCCACCTGTGTGTAATCAAGTCTCCGTATAAATGCACCTGCTCTGTGATAGTCTCAGGGTTCTGTTTAAAGCGCAGAGAACATCATGAAGACCAAGGAACACACCAGGCAAGAGAAGTTTAAAGCCGGATTTGGATACAAAAAGATTTCCCAAACTTTAAACATCCCAAGGAGCACTGTGCAAGCGATCAAATTGAAATGGAAGGAGCAGGGACGGTTTTAGACAAAGTGGGGCCCTGGGCAAAATTAAAAGCGGGGCCCCAAATGCTGATATGCAAACAATACCATCGTCTTGCAGTGGCAACCCCTATAATAACGCCTCCTTTCTGCCAACAAAAAAGTAATAACAAGCCCCATTTTACCACACACAATTCAAGTGAGCACCTTTGTACTGCCTAATAGATTTTTGCACCCAGTCATCAGTTATTATAGCGCCTCCTTATAAATAATAGTCCCTGCTTATAAATAATATTACGCCTGTAAGGGTCTTTCCAACCGTAGCAACCCTGACACTACTGCAGGGGTCAGGGAGGAAGGACAGAGACAAGTGAGCCATAATCTCACCCCAGCCACTGTCCCTTCCTATTGCCACAGTTACCCTAAATGGTAATAGGACAACCTGAAGACAAGCCCTATACCGGGTAAGTGACACAGAGAACAGGACAAGACAAAAACAACACAGAAGCAGAGTGAGCAAGCCAAGGGGTTAGTAACAAACGAGCAAAGCAGTACAAAGTCAAAATCCAAGAGAATAGTCAGGGGCAAGCCAAAGGGTCAGAGAATCAAGTAACAAAGTATCAAGGAGTATAGAAAGAGAGCAGGCAAAACACAAGTGTAATAACCGGCAGCCATGTGAGGGCTGACAACCTGTTTATAGAAAGTCTGGGACCAGCCCCAGAGCTGATAGGTACACAGGCTGTCAATCACTCAGGCCAGGAAGAGATTAACTCTATGCAGTCCAGACAGAAATGTTCCTAATTACACGGGTGTGGCTTACACAGCAAGAGAACTAGGACCATGTTCAGACTGAGCATCAAGAAGCTTACACAAAGAACCAACTTGAAGACGCCTCCTTCGCCACAGCGTGCGAGCGGAGGGCGGCGCAGAGACCCGAAACGTCAGAGACGTTACAACGCCTTTATCAGTAATAGCTCCCTTATAAATGATAAATAGTGCCCTGTATCAGTAATATTCCCCCTTATCAGTAACAGTCACCCCGTAAAAATAATACTGCTCCCTTATTAATAATAGTCCTCTCATAAATAATAGTTACCCTTATAAATAATAGTCCCCATTACCACTAATAGCCCCCTTTATAAATAAGCCCACTTAAGCATTATACCCCTCTTATAAACAGTTCCCCTCTTATAAATAATAGCTCCCCCTTGTAATGGATGCCTTATATATAATAGTTCCCCCCTTATAAATAATAGCCCATCTTATAAATAATAGTTCCCCTTTTTAAAATAGCCCCCACATATTTAAGTTTCCCAATTATATATAGTAACCCACCCTTATATATAATAGTTCTCCGTTATACAGTGTCGGACTGAAGGGGGGAATGACATGGCCATGGGGCACTACACGTATGTGCAAGATTATAGTGAGGGAGCTGTGATGCAGACATAGCACACAGGGCTGCCCGCAGGAATTTTGAGCCCTTCCCCCACAGTATAATGCTCCACATGGTATATACTGTAATGCTCCACAGTATAAAATGCTCCCCTGAGCCCTCCACAGTTTCCCCACATGGTATATAATGCTCCACAGTGGCCCCACACAGTATAAAATGCTCTCCTGAGCCCCCCCATAGTAGCCCCACATGGTATATGAGGCTCCACACGGTATAATACTCCAAAGTGGCCCACACAGTATACTACCCCTTAGTGGCCCCAGATAGTACAATATGTTCCCCAGCAGCCTCACACAATATAATATGCTCCATACAGTATAATATGCACCCCACAGTGCCCCCCAGTATAATGCTCCACAGTGGCCTAACATAGTATAACATGCTCCACAATGGCCTTCACACAGTATAATATACTCCCCAGAGGGGTTTCCCCATTATAATGTTCCACAGTGGTCCCCCCAAGTATAATGTTCTACAATGGCCCCATAGAGTATAATATAATCCCAAAAAGCCCCACACAATATAATACACTCCACAGTGGCCCCACACAGTATAACAGGCTCCCCACACTGCCCCTTCCCCCCAATATAAAGTTCCAGAGTGGCCCATAGTATAATATGCTCCCCAGAGGGCCCCCACTAGTATAATGCTCCACAGTGCCCCCCCAGTATTTTGCTCCACAGTGGCCCCACACAATATATTATGCTCCCCAGAGTGTCCCCCCAGTATAATGTTCCACAGTGGCGCAACACAATATAATATGCTCTGCTGATGCCCCCCCCAAGAATAATGCTCCACAGTGACCCCACTCAGTATAACATACTCCAGAATGGCCTCCACACAGTATAATATACTGCCCAGAGAGGTTACCCCAGTATAATGCTCCACAGTGGCCCAAAACAGTATAATTTGCTCTCCAGAGGCCCCCCAGTATAATTCTCCACAGTGGCCAAAACAGTATAATATGCTCTCCAGAGCCCCCCCGTATAATGCTCAATGGTGGCCCAAAACAGTATAATATGCTCTCCAGAGGCCCCCCCAGTATAATGCTCCACAGTGGCCCAAAACAGTATAACATGCTCTCCAGAGCCCCCCCCAGTATAATACTCCATGGTGGCCCAAAACATTATAATATGCTCTTCAGAGCCCCCCCAGTATAATGCTCCATGGTGGCCCAAAACAGTATAATATGCTCTCCAGAGCCCCACCCCAGTATAATTCTCCACAGTGGCCCAAAATAGTATAATATGCTCTCCAGAGCCCGCCCCCAGTATAATGCTCCACGGTGGCCCCACACAGTATAATATACTGGAGGGCCCCCTCTGGAGAGCATATTATACTGTGCGGGGCCACCGTGGAGCATTATACTGAGGGAGGGCTCTGGAGAGCATATTATACTGTTTTGGGCCACTGTGGAGCATTATACTGGGGGGCCCCTCTGGATAGTATATTATACTCTGAGGAGCCACTGTGGAGCATTATACTGGGGAGGGGGTCCTCTGGAGAGCATGTTATATTCTGTGGGGCCACTTTGGAGCATTATACTGGGGGCCCCTCTGGAGAGCAT
Source organism: Leptodactylus fallax (assembly GCA_947044405.1). NCBI lineage: Eukaryota > Metazoa > Chordata > Amphibia > Anura > Leptodactylidae > Leptodactylus > Leptodactylus fallax. The sequence continues at coordinate 1,167,064 of CAMRHE010000254.1, forward strand.
AATGCTCAAAAGTAACCCCACAGAATATAACATGCTCTCCAGAGCCCCCCCCCCACATTATAATGCTCCACAGAATATAACATGCTCTCCAGAGGGCCCCCTCCCCAGTATAATGCTCCACAGTGGCCCAAAACAATATATATGCTATCCAGAGGGGGCCCCCCAGTATAATGCTCCACAGTGGCCCTACAGACTCCGTCAGTGCTATTATATTATACTCTGGGGTCTCTTCAGACCCCAGAGTATAATAATCGAAGGCCCGGGGACGTGAGGGAAAAAAACAAACAGTTATACTCACCTTGCCTTACCTCTGCTGGGCCTCCTTACGCTGCTCCGCTATCCCTGCCGGCGACCGCTTCCTCTTCTCTGCGGCTGACGTCACGCGTTGTGGACGTCACTGCTGAGGGCTGTGATTGGGCCTCAGCGATTACGTGAGGCAGGCTGTCAGCACGTCCCATGTGACCACTGTGGCCAGGCCTCAGCAGTGATGTCCGCAACGCCAGAAGATCACGTCGGACGCAAGGACAGGTGAGTAAAAATGTTTGTTATTTTTACTCACCTCGGAAAGGGGCCCTGCGGTCCCTTTCTGTTATCGATATGGCCGGGCCTGACTCCGGGATCCGGAGTCATCAGGCTCCGGATCCCAAGGGCTCCTTTGGGGACGGGGCCCTGGGCAATTGCCCAGTTTGCCCCCCCCCCTAACGTCGGCCCTGGGAAGGAGTATCAGACCACTGCAAATCTACCAAGACCTGGCCGTCCCTCTTAACTTTCATCTCAATCAAGGAGAAGACTGATCAGAGATGCAGCCAAGAGGCCCATGATCACTCTGGATGAACTGCAGAGATCTACAGCTGAGGTGGGAGAGTCTGTCCATAGGACAACAATCAGTCGTACACTGCACAAATCTGGCCTTTATGGAAGAGTGGTAAGAAGAAAGCCATTTCTCAAAGATATCCATAAAAAGTCTTGTTTAAAGTTTGCCACAAGCCACCTGGGAGACACACCAAACATGTGGAAGAAGGTGCTCTGGTCAGATGAAATCTGAATCGAACTTTTTGGCCACAATGCAAAACGTTATGTTTTGCGTAAAAGCAACACAGCTCATCACCCTGAACACCCCATCCCCACTATCAAACATGGTGGTGGCAGCATCATGGTTTGGGCCTGCTTTTCTTCAGCAGGGACAGGGAAGATGGTTAAAATTGATGGGAAGATGGATGGAGCCAAATACAGGACCATTCTGGAAGAAAACCTGTTGGAGTCTGCAAAAGACCTGAGACTGGGACGGAGATTTATCTTCCAACAAGACAATGATCCCAAACATAAAGCAAAATCTACAATGGAATGGTTCACAAATAATTGTATCCAGGTGTTAGAATGGCCAAGTCAAAGTCCAGACCTGAATCCAATCGAGAATCTGTGGAAAGAGCTGAAAACTGCTGTTCACAAACGCTCTCCATCTAACCTCACTGAGCTCGAGCTGTTTTCCAAGGAAGAATGGGCAAGAATTTCAGTCTCTCAATGTGCAAAACTGATAGAGACATACCCCAAGCGACTTGCAGCTGTAATCGCAGCAAAAGATGGCGCTACAAAGTATTAACTAACTAACTAACTGTTAAGGGGGCCGAACAATTTGGCACGCCCCACTTTTCAGTTTTTTATTTTTTACAAAAGTTTAAAATATCCAATAAATTTCGTTCCACTTCACGATTGTGTCCCACTTGTTGATTCTTCACCAAAAAATTAAAATTTTATATCCTTATGTTTGAAGCCTGAAATGTGGCAAAAGATTGAAAAGTTCAAGGGGGCCGAATACTTTCTCAAGGCACTGTAAGTATGTGCAATGTATGTGTGTACTTGTTCATACCTATTTGTAAGGAACATATATATTATGCATGAAATTTCTCTGACTATGTCATTTGTGTGAATCCATCTGCTTGCTGCCAAAACAACATCATTTAGTTTGATTAACCACTGTCATAACATGACCCCCGATAATATAGTAAGTCTGGGGAGGAAATGTCTCAGGGCTCTAGCTCCACCTGAGACATTTGCTGAGGCTGCTAAAGCACTTTTATATTTGAAAGTTCTGTATCTGTTGAATGTCAAACATTTCTTATAAATTGTGTAACATTGTACAAAAAAAAAAATCCCTGTGGTCCTGATGATCAGTATCCCCTTCCTTGTCCAGCAAACCACAGCAACATAAAAATAGTTGGGGCTCTGCCTGTTACTGCAGCAGAGTCCCATTTCCTTGTATGAAACATATCTGCAATACTAGTGACAGCCACAACTGCATGTGTGGCACTGTGCCTGATTAAACAATAAAGGGGACACTTTGTTTCAGCTGTTGGGACAGGACACTAATATCATAGTTCTGAAAAGTATCTCTAATGCCTAAGTTACAAAAACACCACAGGTTAAGAATGTTTGCGACTAAAAATTTCATTCAAAATTTCTCTGCACAATGCACCAGCTGGAATTAAAAATCTTGATCATGAGACTACTGTATATCCAAGGAAAAAGGCAGCACTCCAGTAGTTTCAAACAAAAATGGTGAAGTTTATTCCATCTCCGTGGAGCGGTGTTTCAGCTCCACGGAGCCTTTGTCAAGCAAAGTGCATGTGTAAATAGTCTAGTATATATATCCAGTGAGTATATAATTACAATTTACATCCAATCAAGTAAAAAAAAGTGATATCACTAGAAATCATCATTTTGTGTTCATATATAAAAATATAAAGTGACAGTGCATATAATTCATAGTCTATATAGATCAAAAGTGAATTGATTCAAAAGTTATTGATTTGTTGTACATGCTGTACATTAATTGGATTATTGATACTGTTTTTGTTTTATTATTTAATATTATGCATATTCACTTTTGATCTATATAGACTATGAGGGTTTTGTATGGTGTTTTAAGTCCAGGTTCACATAGGACAATGGTGTGTTTTTGTACAACGATTAAAAAATGTTAGCAAAAGAGAGGAATGGAATTTAAAAGATGTAATGGTCAAGACAAAATGTATACTTTGTCTCTTTTTTGTTTCCACTTCTTGTTTTGGAAAAAAGCTGAATTCAAAACTGTGTTTATCTAAATATTTCCTTGAAAATCATTAAGATAAGATATTTGCAGAAACATTTAGGTTTCTTGGATGTATATGTGGCCATAGGTAGGGTCTAGGGGAGTACAAGGCAACACAATTCTGAAAAACATAGCATGTCTTATAAATGTTCAAAAAATGCATTATAGAAATTAATATTTTTCTCTCTGCTTTGTGCCAACATCTAGAATGTACTTATTTGAAATGGGATTCAACTGCTTGGATATATGCTAAGGTTACTGTAGACTGTGTATGAAATCTATTCACTTCTGTTTGTAGGGTAACTGTAGAGTTGTACAATTTATTAGTTTACAATTATTAGTCTTTGTTTATGTGTGATGAGATCCAGGTGTACAAAAGAGCAGAGCTGGACACACAGCACCATTCAGGACAGCATTTCATTTCACTTGTCATACTTTGTACATCTGTCAACTTACTTTAACCCTCCTAAGTATATATAATTATGTAAAAAATCACTATATCTTAGATAGTAAATAGTCCACACCACCAGCTCTCCAACTTTTTCCTAGTATTTACACTAATTTACAAATGAATGCCTCGCATAAAAGCATTACCTCATGGTGCAGCTTTGGTGCTTGCTCTTCTTCACAATTTTTTCTCTACTTAAGTGAATCACGATTCTTTACCACTGTCTCATTTCGAGTTCTTCTTCCTTTGTATGGTCTCTGTGTTTTGACTTTGAATGAAAAAAATGCCGAATGTAGGCAGGAATCTTGCGTGCTGCCAAGCAGTAGATGGCCCAACAGGAAGTATGCTAATTTCCTTCACTCATTAATACATAATAGCACCAAACATAAAGGGAGCTATCATAGCTGTTATGAAATGCGTGAATAATGCCCTTCATGGACTGATCATATGTATCATTTCCACAGCATAAATCACATGAATAGGTCAAAAACCCTAGCTAACCTATCTAAAAATAAGATGTTTGTGTTGTAAAGTCTATACAGTGGGAAAGCACTAATATGGACATGTTCAGTACTAACCTACTGGCTTTGGTTGCTGTATTTCTCTATCTTGTAAAAGGAAATGGGAAATTACTAGTTGTGATAGACTTATTAGGGGTCCTTTCACATGACTGTCTTTAGGTCAAGAAATATGCTCCAAGTGTCGATTGTATTTCCCTGTCAGATTGTGCTCTTCTGAACCTAACAAACTGCATCAAAATGATTTCTGATGCTATAAGCTTTAGAGCTAGCACAGCTCTACTTTTCTATACTCGCATGATGCTGTGAATATGAGACAGTGCAGCTGCAGTAGTTCTGAAGTTTAGAGCATAGTGCATCAGTATGATGCTGTAAGATTAGTTCAGAGACCAGTGGCCAACGCAAGGACCATATTTATTGGCCCAAATATGGTCATGTAAAAAGGCCTTTAGGTAAAGTTCACTTATATTGGGCCTTGCCTGCTGGATTAGGCTTTGGCTGTGCAAGATTAAGCCCTATAAGAAGTCCATGTCCAGAGGAGGGCAAAAGCAGAACTACTTTTTGCTGAAGTTCTTGGTCGGAGGAACATGAAGGTCTCTGTTTTGCAACCCAATCCAGAGCCATGTTATCCTAAGTATGGGTTGGATTAGTAGTAAAGGGTGAGTTAATCCTTTAGTACTGTATTCCACTTGTTGTGGCGAAGATTCATTATGTAAGGGGAGCTTTTGAACCTTTCTGGAAGTTCAACGGCCTGGCCACATGTTGTTCCAGTCTGTTCTGTGTTCTCCAAGAAAGCAGCCTGCTGCTACCAGAGAATCGAGCTTGTGAGTGTGGATGGGAGTATGTTTTGTATGCCACACTTTGGAGTATGTTTATAAATGTTTTGTATGCCACACTTTGTCCTACTTTCTACAATCAAGTCCAGTAAAGTTTGGTTCCAGTATAAAAGTTCTTGGGTAGTTATTTCTGACAAGCACACTGCACCACCAACCTGTGTAGATATTCTACCTCAACAATCTGACAGTGCTAAAGGCTGTAGTGCCAAACACTTTTGACAAGGGAAATGGTAACAACCAAGTGTCAATGTATTTATAAATCAGACAACTTAGTCTCATTTAAAAGAACATGTAATTCTGAACAAAATTTAATTAAAAAATACAATACTGCTTTCTACCTGAAAAAACCTCTCTAAAGTCCTTGCCACTGGGTGTCTCCCTTTTAGTTAATATTCAGTTTACTCCCTGTTACTAGGGAAGTCCCATCCATACATACATTAGATAAGCAAGATGTCTTCACAGGGAATGGACAAAGGAGGGTCTGGTCTGTTCAAACAGTGAATGCAGATGGAACTCTGATTCTGCACACCTTACATTTTTCTATGTACTTGTATGTACTTCTGGCTGCTTATGTGATTGCAGATGGGATATTATTCACAGACGGCAAGCAGCTTTCCTGACTGTGCTCATAGATTGCTCTTAACCTGTGTCAGGGATCTTATAGGCTGCATATAGTAGAATTTGCCAGTGTATGTAGGGATTGTGCAGACTGTGTATTATAATGCACAGTTGAAAAAAATGTTTATTCTTCAGTGAAGCAAATGGCTCCACATGTACAGCATGCTGGGAAATTATTAAATATACATCATTCTCAGAGAGGGGCATAATGAAGCTCTGCATGCAAAATTCTGTGTTACAAAGATAGGAAACGGGTTTTATGGCAACTTTTTGGACTTATTTGACCAAATATTTTGCCATGTGTTACTTTCTAATGCTACTACTCCAATATAGAAAGGTGGGCGCAAGAGTGGTTTATCAAATGTGAATTTTTAAAGGTTACAAAAACTGTTGTAATCTCACTCCAATGGGGAAGGGCGGTGAAGTACAAAGTGATGTAACATATAAGGTGGTTAAAAATTACAGAAACAGCTAAACACTGCTGCTATATGCTGTTTACCCACAGAGGTAAAAGGCAGTTATGGAAGCAGTGAAGCTCATTGTGCTTTGTTGCTTCTGCAATTCCTTTTTACTTCTATGGGTGTTTATGGAAACAGTGTACAGGGCTTGGCTGTTTTTGAAAGTCCCAGTCTGGTGGTCAGGACATCGACCCACATATTCCCATGATTGGCTGAGATTGGAATAATCTTTAAAATGCTCCAAATTTATCATTGTGGACATTTGTGCAAATTACTGTAAGACAGACACCATCAAATCTGATTGAAAAAAATCCCCTTATGCTAAATCTGTTTAAAGATGAGCCAAAACCACAAGTTGTTTGTGACTAGAAAAATATGTTTCTCTAGCCTTGTTGATTGTGGCCATTCTGGGATTCCATGGTGGCTCCGATCTGCATTGTTTGTATCTCTGTGTTTATGGTCTGTTTTGATATTTGTTGTTGTTTGTGAAAATTCAATAAAATATTTGAATTGAAAAAAAAAAATATGTTTCTCTATATACTCAAGTATGTAAGCTATATTTTCCTACTAAAACAAAAGAAGCCACACAAAACAAAACATTTTGGGCTGAAAACTACCCCCACTACAGCATAGGCAAATTGATAACGGAATATGAATGGCAGCTGCCCGGTTCCTCAAGCACTTATTATCTTTAGGGAGATTATAGAATAAGACAGTTGAAAACGTGAATGATAAATCTTTCTTCCAACATGAAAGGAGGAACTGACAGCCCTATATACTGCATTTTTTGGGGGTGGATGCACTAATAAATCCAGTCTAATGTTTATGGGAAATTTTAAAGCGACTTGTTGTCTGCTTGTAATACATGTGACACTGGTCAGTATGTGAGGCTTTCATTGAACTGATCAAAATATAGCCTATTTTCTTAGAAAAATGCAAACAATTCTCTCTACAGAGAAAAAAGTAAATTTCCCAGTCTATATAAACAATGACTGCCTTGATAACTCATTTTCTCTCATATGAAGTAAAGTTGTTTCTCATGAGTGTTAAAAATATTTCTACAAGTGGTTTACAGATATCAAAGAAGACTCCAAGTTAGCTGACATTTGTGGTCAACACCAGTCAGTGGACATCTTGTGAACAGGAAAGAGATGCTACCAACATCATGTATTTCTTCACAATGAATGAAACTTGGGTTTCCTTTAAAAAAGTTTCCCTTTAAAACAAGATGTATCAGGATATCTATCCTGTTCTGTGACCACTGATTTTTTTTTTTTTGTCCAAAATACAGGATTTTACCTGCAAACCACACATTTATAAGAAATCAATGGAAAAATCATGCTGATTTGTGGTTTTACCACATGGACATGATGGTGCAGTTTTTTGAGTGCACTGAATGCTCAGAATTATTTTCTGCATCACAACGTCACTCCTGCCAAAACACCGCCTAGCATGTGAGAGAGACCAATCTTCAGCCCCCCGTGTTGCTTACATTGCTTAGTTAAGACCTGCAACTGTCAAAGGCTTTAACCAAGAGCCCAATGCCTGGATGTAGGGTGACAAAAAGGAGATCCAGAAGCTGGTAGCCACCATCGCGGGAGAACCCCAGTGTATCTGGAACTCTAGCTGTAGTCTGCACCACTACTAATTGTCCTGTGACCTGGTAGAAGAGCACAATGTTGCTACCCCCAAATGCAGCCTTTTTTGTTACTGACACTAGAAGCAAACATGTCCATGTGGGTGGTCCATCTCTCAAGCCCAAGACATACATATATCAGTCTGTAAGGGAGACACATACTTACCATTAGGAGTATCATGACTCAGTCTCAACTCCAGCTAAGTGGAGTTCCTGGATGAATGCCGAGCCACATAGGGATGGTATTATTGACTGGAGAGATGGAGGATGGGAGTAGTGGTTCATGGTTCACTGTCTCCCCCTCCCTTCTGGTGTCCAGGAAGGCTGCACTACAAGTTTAGGTAGGGGTGCTTTGGTGATGTAGCTGGTAGCAATTAGGTGGGGGTTTCTGATAGCTCCTCCCTGGCAACCCTCTGTTGCGGCATATAGGTGATATGCCCCTAAGAGTTTTATTGCTCTGCTCTGCTGCTGCTCCCCCTCTTACTGGCCCCTCAGCAGTGAGTTGTCCTGCCCTCCCTCCCCTTTTATATTTAGAGCTGTTGTGATGTCTTTATTGTGTACTGACATTCTTCTCTTTTTCAAGAGTATTCTGGATTATTATGTTATTAAGTCACAGCTTGTGGTATAGAACCTGTTTGGCGGACATGAAGGCGGACTTGCCCGCAGGGAGCTCTGCGGCCGGCATACTGCATCATGACCGTGGTTATAAGTTTTACATTTAAAAGAGAAAATTAATAAAGCTGTGGCGGACCCCATCCACTTAAGAGTAAAATGGTATCCTGTTTTTTTATTTACCTTAAGAAGAGGGGAACAGTTCGTTGGAAAGTGGTATGAGTTTCTGTAGTCTAAGAATTGTGCTAAGTAAACTGTTAGTTCTTGCTCCATTTAACACTGTCTCCTGAATCTTTTATCCTGTACTCACCACCAAGGGCACTGCAACCACTATCAGGCTAAGGGAGGCATACTGCAGGGACATGACCCAGGCAATACTACTACCTCCACCTTCCATAGTGCAAGCCCTTTCTTCATTGCACAAGTCCTTGAGGAGTGCTGGAGGGGCTGGAGGGGCTGGTAGATGTTACCACTACCAGAAATCCAACTACTACTAATCCCATACTCCTGGTTTTTCTATTGGTTTGCTGAAGAAATATAAAAGCAAAATACTTGTCCTCTGTTGCTGATTTTCTAAAGTTTTGCTGTCTGGTGTGATGGTGTCTGTTTAAGGGGTTGCCCAGGCATATTTTCCCATCAGATCTGACATTGATCATGGAGATATGCTACTGCATTCTGGGTGGGACAGTTCCTAAAGCAATATTATGCATGGGTCCTATCAATTATAATAGAACCTTTGCATCACACTCGCTAAGCATTGGATGGTTGTCTCTGCCCAATTTGTCTCTCCATGCTTGATATCAGATTAGGTAGGAAAGTATGCCTGGCTAACACTTTTTAGAGTTTACATGGTCTTTTAGCTGCTTCGTCCGGCTAGATCCATATCCACAATGTCCAAGGTTTGATGGCATTTGATGATGTGTGCAGCAATTTTTTTGTTCTTTTTGCTGTTTCAGGTTGTAAATCTGCATGAGACTACAGAAATCATGGAAGAATTCCTTAAAGAGATCCTTTCATGTCCTCTAAGATAGGGAATGTTGCAAAGCTGGCAATGTTTTTGCTGATATCTGCCCTGGTTCCTGAGATATTAGTGCCGTTAGTTTTGGCTACTGATGTCACTGCACTGTCAAAGGAGCCAGCTTCACAGCTTGGTGTCCTCGCTGGGAGGTGAGGCACGCCTCCTTCACAGTACAAGACTATAGAAGTGTCCTGTCAGTGCTTCCCAACCACTGAGCTGTGAAACCAGCCCCTTTGACAGTGCAGTGGTATTGGTAGCCAAAATTAACAGTTTGGAACTAGGGCAGATATTGTCAAAACTTATTGTCAAAAGTTTGCTGATTTCAGTGCCCTGTCACCATACAATTTGTAGCAGGGGGTTTTGGTACTGCAGTGCTGCCCCATAGAAGTCTATGGAGCAGAGCTGCAGTACCTAAAGCCGAAGCTATAGCTTGTATGGCAAGCAAGTTAGACCTCCTTGATAACATGCTTTAATGACATTTGCATGTCATCTACAAATTTGTTTATTGCATATTGTAAAACACAATCTAGACTATAAAAAGGGTGCTTTAAAACTGAAACTTGTGTGTGATTTATAAAAAGGAAAGGAAATTTGTGGCTACATGCAGTTAGTTTATGCCACAGTGTGCATATATAGTATTTATTATTGCAGTCTAAAATTCGTTCTGAAACTGTGTATGTATACTATTATACTATTCTAATACGTCAGTGCCTTGCATTGATTTCTGTTGTTGATGTTTGACATGTAGGGGTTCTCACTGGTCTGATTCTGCTGTGATCATAAGTAAATGTAATATGTTTTCTAACCGCGCAGTTAGACTTAGCCAGAAAAGGGCATCTGCAACTGTCAAACATGCACAGTAGGATTGGAGTACCCTGGACTCTCCAGAGGCCTTGGTGACATGATGCCAAACTGCACTGTGTGAACAAGGCCTAGGGCTTTCTGTCAGAGGAACACATCAGGATGTCTGATGTTAGGATTAGGATTAGTTAGGATTAGTGTTGGGGACCCGAACTTGGTGAACCAAAAATGGCTGTACAATGGGGATGGTAAGAGGTAGAGGGCTGCAAAATGGGGGTAATAACAGGGCAAATGCCCTACAAAAAAATGGGCTAGGGAAAGTACTTAAAATAACATAAAATAAAAATGAAATTAAATAAATAATAAAAAAAAATTAAAAACAAATAAAATAATAATTTTGAAACAGGTGGTAGAGATCCAGGGGGAGGGGGAGTAGGAGTTGGAGGTGGAGGTGGCGGTGTAAGTGGATGAGGCGGAGGAGGAGGTAGCCAACACTTTAACCACTCACTCAGGCACTGACACAGCCAAGTCCTGTGGGATCCATGCCTTGTTCATCTTAGTGATTGTAAGTATGTCCACGTTGGCTGTGGATAGGCGGATCTTCTTGTCGGTGATGACATCCCCTGCAATGCTGAACACATATTCTGATGGGACACTTGCCGCAGGCCAGCACCTCCAAGACATAGAGGGCAAGCTCTGGCCACATGTCCAATTTACCAACCCAGAAACTGAACGGGGAGGACCCATCGTTCAGTACCAGGAGACATGTCGACAGATACTCATCCACCATGTGAGTCAAAGTAAGCGCTAGGAGACAATATGGTACACACACAGTTATTGTTACTGCGCTAGTAGACGGTATGGGTACACATGCAGTTATTGTTACTGCGCTGGGAGACGGTATGGGTACTGTGGGGAAGGTAGCTCGGTAGCAGCATTGGTGCAGACCCAACCAGTCAGAGACAGGGACACAATGTCTGGTGAAAACAGGTTTATTTGAAAAAATAGCAAAATAAATAAACCTTACGTCAGGTACAAAAGGAGCAAAATAAAATACAGCCTTAACTTCAGGCAAAACAGTGAAACAAAGCCCTGCTCGTCCGAGCACTAACTAAACAGTAAAAACTAACTATACGTGTGGCTGACTATATCAACCACACAAACAAGACAAAGTAGCACAATACCAGACTCTCAGTGTTTCAGGACAGACCTAAGCCCTCCTCTCACTCCCAGGATTTGCCCTGAAGTGCAGGCTCTGCAGCCTTTTATGGCCCAGTAACGAGCCTGGGACCTACACCTGGGGCTGAAGCTTATTCAAGACCCGCCCTGGATCACACATAAGTCAGAAACCTTGGGGAGATATACCGTGACTCCATCACTTTGCCTGTCATCTTCTCACAGTACACATGTAGTTAATTTTACTGCACTAGGAGATGGTATGGGTACACACGCAGTTATTGTTACTGCTCTCGGAAACAGTATGGGTACACTTGCATTTATTGTTGCTGCACTAGGAGATGGTATGGGTACACACGCAGTTATTGTTACTGTGCTAGCAGACATTATGGGTACACACACAATTTACTGTCACTGCCCTTATTATTTATAGGCTAACTGTCCCTCACAGTGGAAGAGTGAAGAAATCAGGTGATACCTTTTAGATGCGAACTGAGTATATTTGATGGTGAGCTTTCGAGAGTACTAGCTCTCTTCTTCAGACATGGTGTTATACAAGAACTTGCCTTTTTTTTTACACAGAAGACATGACCCTTAAAAGGATCTTAGAATCCTTAAAAAAACAAAATACAATATAAGTAGAGAAGTTATTTACAACAGGTCAAAAAATAAACAATCTGGAAACTTGTGGGGCGTGACAGAGGGATCAGTAATTCTTGCTGTTATCTGTTTGCAATCAGGTGGTGATTTGTGACCCTCACAGTTCATACATAGTGTGATATGAAACTGGCATAAATATTAAGTCCAAATTGCAGAGTTTGAAATTTTTGCATTAACTTATATTCTCATTCCTTTCTCTCTCTGTGTCTTAAAATGTCTCGTTAAAACCACAACCTGCAAATCTTCAATAGATTGGTTTTCCCCGGAGAAACGTGCGGCAACTGGGAGATCTGTTCTGCTGTTTTTAATGGTGAATCTGTGTGAGTTCATGTGCTGACTGAGTCTCTGCCCTGTTTGCCCCACATAGAGGCCTGTGGTGGGACACTGCACACACATTATGAGATACACCACATTGGAAGACCTGCAGGAAAATGTTCCCCTAATTCTGTGCAGCTGTTGTGACTGTGGGACAGGTACACTGTCAGCGGTGTGGATGTGCCTGCAGGTCTTGCACTGTTTTGCCGGCAAGGTGAGGTGCCATTTTCAGTTGGGGCCTTCAGGGCACTCCGGACAATAATACGCTGCAGGTTTGGTGGTTGCAGAAAGGAAAGGAGAGGGGGGACTGGAAATATGTCCTTGAGTCTGTTGTCCCTATGTATCACAGGTTGGAGCTCCTTGGCAATCCTTCATAGGATCTCCAGCTGTGGGTTGTAGGTGACAACTAGGGGCACTCGGGCATCTTTCTGGGTCTCTTTATATGTGAGCAGACTGTCTCTGTTAATGGTTGCCTCTTTGTTTAATTGGTTTTCCATCACTTTTGGTTTGTATCCCAATCGGAGAAATTTCATCCTCAGATCCAGGAGGTGCTTGTCCAGGTCTGCTTTGTTGGAGCAAATACGATTGTATCGTATAGCCTGGCTGTAAATAATAGATTGTCTTGTGTGCTTGGGATGGAAGCTGTCATTTCTCAGGTAGGCCGTTCTGTCTGTGGGTTTGTGGTATATTGATGTGAGTAGTCGGTGGTCTTTAATGTATATTGTGGTATCCAGAAAGTGGATTTCACACTCTGAATAGCTAAGTTTAAGGTTGATGGTAGGGTGAAAGTCATTGAAGTCATTATGGAATTGAAGTAGGGCCTCCTCACCTGCAGTCCAGATGACAAGGATATCATCGATATAACGAAGGTAAATCATAGGTTTGGTGGTGCATGTTGATAAATATTCTCCTTCCACTTCTGCCATAAAGAGATTTGCATACTGGGGTGCACATCTGATCCCCATTGAAGTTCCCATTCGCTGTAGATATAGCTCCTCTACAAAGGTAAAATGGTTGTGGCTAAGGATGAATTGTATGAGCTGCATTACTGGTTCTGTTGGGAAGTCTTGTTTTTCCAGGTGTACCCGACATGCTGCAACTCCATCCTTGTGGGGAATGTTGGTATACAGGGATTCCACATCCATGGTGGCCAAAATGGTACCCTCAGGTAGTGGGCTCAGGGCATTCAGTTTGTTAAGAAGGTCAGTGGTGTCCTGGATATAGCTTGGAGTATCCCTGACAAGGGGTTTTAGGAGATTTTCCACCCAACCTGAGATGTTTTCTGTCAGTGTCCCAATGCCAGAAATGATAGGTCTCCCAGGGTTGCCATCTTTGTGAATCTTTGGGAGCATATAGAAGCAGCCCGGCCTGGGATCCCGGCCTTTTACCTGATTCTGGATCTGGATTGGAAACTTCTTTATCAACATGCACCACCAAACCTATGATTTACCTTCGTTATATCGATGATATCCTTGTCATCTGGACTGCAGGTGAGGAGGCCCTACTTCAATTCCATAATGACTTCAATGACTTTCACCCTACCATCAACCTTAAACTTAGCTATTTAGAGAGTGAAATCGACTTTCTGGATACCACAATATACATTAAAGACCACCGACTACTCACATCAATATACCACAAACCCACAGACAGAACAGCCTACCTGAGAAATGACAGCTTCCATCCCAAGCACACAAGACAATCTATTATTTACAGCCAGGCTATACAATACAATCGTATTTGCTCCAACAAAGCAGACCTGGACAAGCACCTCCTGGATCTGAGGATGAAATTTCTCCGATTGGGATACAAACCAAAAGTGATGGAAAACCAATTAAACAAAGCGGCAGCCATTAACAGAGACAGTCTGCTCACATATAAAGAGACCCAGAAAGATGCCCGAGTGCCACTAGTTGTCACCTACAACCCACAGCTGGAGATCCTATGAAGGATTGCCAAGGAGCTCCAACCTGTGCTACATAGGGACAACAGACTCAAGGACATATTTCCAGTCCCCCCTCTCCTTTCCTTTCGACAACCACCAAACCTGAGGCATATTATTGTCCGGAGTACCCTGAAGGCCCCATCTGAAAATGGCACCTCACCTTGCCTACAAAAAAAGTTGCATGACCTGCAAGCACATCCACACCACTGATACTGATACCTGTCCCACAGTCACAACAGGTGCACAGAATTAGGGGACATTTTCCTGCAGGTCTTCCAATGTGGTGTATCTCATAATATGTGTGCAGTGTCCCACCTCTATGTGGGGGAAATAGGGCAGAGACTTAGTCAGCGAATGAACTCACACAGATCCAACATTAATAACAGCAGATCTCCCAGTGGCTGCACATTTCTCCGGAGAAAACCACTCTATTGAAGATTTGCGGGTTGTGGTTTTAATGGGACATTTTAAGACGCAGGAGGAGAGGAAAGAATGGGAGTACAAGTTTATTCAAAAATTTCAAACTCTGCAATTTGGACGTAATATTGATGCCAGCTTCATGTCACACTATGTATGAACCGTGATTTGGACTTAATATTCATGCCAGCTTCATGTCACACTATGTATGAACTGTAAGGGTCACAAATCACTAGCTCATTGCAAACAGATAACAGATCCCTCTGTTACGCACCACAACTTTCCAGATTGTTTATTTTTTGACCGGTTGTAAATAACTTCTCTACTTAGATTGCATTTTTTTTTTTTTTTAAGGACTCTAAAATCCTTTGAAGACCATGTGCATAGGGTATAAAAAATCTGTGAATTTTCAGTTCTTGTATAACACCATGTCTGATGAAGGGAGCTAGTACTTCCGAAAGCTTACCATCAAATATACTCAGTTAGCCTCTAAAAGGTATCGCCTGATTTCTTCACTCTTCCGATACATGGATCAGACACAGATTAAAAAATGGAAATATACTAGGATGTGCAACATTTTTTTTATAGCCCTCAAAACAGAATGTTCATGTGAAAGCAGTCTTACACAGAGTCCCTTGCAAGGCAAAAATGACTATTATACTTTGTTTTATATGCTGAGCCAATTCTACCCACAACCAGTGTTCAGTGTGGTAATCACACATTTGATTTCCTGCACTTGTCACTGCACATTTTAACCTTTGCAATGCAAGGGATAAATCCAGCACGGCACCTGCAGCAATTACTAAAAGAAACTTCTGCCAAAACTATCACATTTTGGCTAAGGCCTCACATTGCGGAAATGCAGCTTTTTTATTACAAATTTGGCAGCATTTTATTTGAGCCAAACCTAGTAGTGGCTACAGAAGGAATGGGAAATGTATAGGAAGCGCTTATACTTCTACCTTCTGCTCAATCCACTCCTGGCTTTGGCTCAAAAAACCACAGCAAAATATGCAACCAAAAAGCAGCTTTTCCACAACGTGGGGCCTTAGCCTTCAGGTGGTTTTCATGGTGGCAAAATTTAGAAGAACATCCCTTTGTACACATACCTCCCAACTTTCAGAGGACTGAAAGAGGAGCATAGTGGTGAATTTTGGTCTCATAAGCCATACCTCCAAGCCATGCCACCTTTGGCTGTGCCCATTTTCACCCAGTTCCTTTGTGCCCCCACACAGTATAATGCCCCTCTTTGTGGCTCCCACACAGTATACAGTACATAATTCCGCTTTATTGTGGCCACCACACTATAATGCCCCCACAGAATGAACAACATTAACATAAGTGCAGAACAAAGATAACAAATCATTGCAGTGTATTAAAGTGGTTGTCCGGGATAAACCGATCTTTCTTATCTAAACTACCCAACCTCTCCCTGGCCTACCTTCTAAATTACTTACTGTACCAAAAAGCTAGATTTACCTACAGTTGTGAACCTAGCCTCTTTGCTGCCTGAGGTGGACTATAGAAAGACGCCCCCCCCCCAAAAAAATAAATAAATTGAGTTTCCATGCTACTAGCTTCACACGTTGTTATCGTCGCACAATATACACAACACACAAAGTTATAAAACAGCTTTTAAGAATTCTTCTTCCTGTATTACTTCAGTATCAGATCAACAACACGGCATTAACAACGAAAGTAACTTCACACCTCTTCTGCTTGGTGGATGGACGAGCCCACGTGGCCCCCATTCTCTATAATAGGAGCCCCGCAGATAGCTGAGTACTGGACTTTGGCTATCTTTGGCACTCCCATTGAAGTGAATGAGAGCCCCGCGGGTTTGTCGATCCACCAAGCGACACACCTATATATGGCTGTAGTCAGGCTGAATTCCCACCCAAGGGGGGTAAAAAACCCAATTCTCAGGCTCAGTGTGGGTCTCAGCAGACAGACCCCCATCAATCAGGTATTTATCCTCTATCAGTTAGGTGTATACAGGGCAGTAACATTTTGTGACTTACAGGTGTCGTCTCTGACTAATCGGTCATATTTTCCTTCTCTTCCCTTTGGACCGCCATGGCCACTTCTTCCAGCTGTGACTTGTCTCTGTAAAGTTTTCAGCACAAACATCTTTGGCTCCTCACTTTTCCAGGCACCCACATTGTCCTCACCTGCACACCCATCCTGCTGCTACCCCAATTATCAAAATATGATATAACCTCTCATAATCCATAATGAATACAGTAATACTCCCAAGTATGCATCTTTATATTAATAATGTCCGTGTGTATCCTGTATAAATAGTGCCCATTATTAATAATGCCCCCGGTGTTAACTAATTAAAAGGTTTTCCAGGTCATTAATAAACTAATCAGTGGGACTCAAAAACCCAGGACCCCTACTGATCAGCTGTTTGAATGGTACCTGTGTAAGCGCCGTGACCGCTTCCCTGTTTACATAGTGTCGTTCATCTCATAGCGGCCATGTAATGTAACTACAGCCTCGTCCTATACATGTCTATGTGACAAGGCTGTAATTACATCACACGGTCACTATAAACAGACAGCGTGTGATATAAACAGGCGCCATAGCTCCTGTTTATAACGCCCCATTTACACACACTATAATGTTCCACAGCATCCCCTGCACACAGTATTACGGCCCGCAGCGGCCCCTGCACACTGTATTATGCCACGTAGCGGCCCCTGCACACGGTATTATGCTCCATAGTGGCCCCTGCACACTGTATTATGCCTCACAGCGGCCCCTGCACACGGTATTATGCTCCATAGTGGCCCCTGCACATGGTATTATGCTCCATAGTGGCCCCTGCACACGGTATTATGCTCCATAGTGGCCCATGCACACGGTATTGTGCCCCGCAGTGGCCACTGCACAGGGTATTATGTTCCACAGCAACCCCTGCACACAGTATTATGCTCCCTAGTGGCCCCTGCACACAGTATTATGCCCCATATTGGCCCCTGCACATGGTATTATGCTCCATATTGGCCCCTGCACACGGTATTATGCTCCATAGTGGCCCCTGAACTGGTATTATGCTTCATAGTGGCCCCTGCACAGGGTATTATGCTCCACAGTGGCCCCTGCACATGGTATTATTCCCCATAGTGGCACACAGTATTATGCCCCATCCATGAACTATTATTATACTCTGGGGTCTTTTCAGACCCCAAAGTATAATGATCGGAGACCCAGGGGAGGTGACAAGCATAAAAACTAGTGTTACTTACCTATCCTAGACACCAGTGTACTCCCTGCAGCTTTTGGCCCTGTTTAATTGCGCACACACAAAAAGATCCCAGAGTATAATAATAGTAGTATTTGAGGCCTGCGGCTGCTCACAGCAGCATTCACTTCACCTTCTGTGTCCCATAGCAGAAGGGGAAGCAGAGGTGGCCACAGCAGGCGCGGGGGTAGGTAAATAAATAGGCCGTTACCTGCTGGGGATACGCCAGCAGGTTATGGCCTATTTATATATATATTTTAAAAAAAGTTATCCGCACCTGCCTGCGATGCCTTGATGGAGCCGCCGCCTCCTCTTCTTGTCCACGACGTCTGCGTCTCAGCATAGGGGCCGCGATGACGTCATTGTATCGCCGCCTGCACTGACATGCAGAGGTCTTGTAAACCAGCCCAGGACAGGCTGTTTTTTTTTTTTAAAGCGGCCTGTCCTGGGCTGATTTACATTAAATAAATAGTAAAAATACCACCCACCAGACAGTGATGGATATTGCTGGATGGTGCGCTCCTGTTTACCTAGATTGCCAGGGCGGTCATGTGACTGTCCCAGGCACATTTTCTGATTTTCCAGCGGCATTCCGTTTCCCCGTTTCTGGAAACAGAATGTCAACAATACTAACCCCTCCCCACCCCATCCTACTTACCTGTCTTCCTAGCTCCCACAGAAACCCAGAGATCACTCAAAACACTGCTAAAGGTATTTGGTTGAACTTGGTAACCTATTAATAGCAGTAACTGACCTTTTTTGAAAACCCCTTTAACTCTACATAAATAAACCAGCGGGATCAGCCAGCAGCATACATACAAGTTATGGGCTCCCATTCTCAAAAAAGGGACATTACGTGTAGAAATAATGTACTTTCTCTTGATTTTTTGTAAGTAAATGCATTTGAGGAACTGGAAAGAAAAATAAGAAATCACCACCAACAATTACAACAATGGTGTAACCCTGATAGCCACACTTTTTTTCTATAGCCTCTCTTATTTGACTATATACTGACTCAGTGCTCCTTTTTAATTTAAGAGTAAAAGATCTCCTAAAAGGGTAAGGGCATGTCTGACAAACTATATCATAAGTGTTGAATATTTAACCCCTTAATGACCGGGCCATTTTTTG
The DNA here is from genome assembly GCA_947044405.1 of Leptodactylus fallax. NCBI lineage: Eukaryota > Metazoa > Chordata > Amphibia > Anura > Leptodactylidae > Leptodactylus > Leptodactylus fallax. The sequence goes on from CAMRHE010000254.1 coordinate 1,185,991, forward strand.
TTTTTGAATTTTCTTTTTTCCCTCCCCACATTCCAAGAGCCATAACTTTTTCATTTTTCAATTCCCAGAGTCACATGATGGCTTATTGTTTGCGAAACAAATTGTACTTTGTAATGTCACTATTCAATATGCTGTGCAATGTACTGGGAAGCTGGAAAAAAATTCAGAATGAGGTGCAATTGGAGAAAAACTGCATTTGCGCCAAATTCATATGGGTTTAATTTTTACAGCATTCACTGTGTGGTAAAAATGACATGTTACTTGTATTCTGCGGGTCAGTACGAACACGGCGATAGCAAATTTATATAGTATTTGTAATGTTTTGATACCTTTTAAAAAATTAAAAAGTTTAATAAATAGAAAAAAAAATTTTGCGTCGCTATATTGTGTCACCTGTAATTTTTTTCATATTTACATGTGTGGAGCTGGGTAAGGCGTCTTTTTATGTGGGGCAACATGACGTTTTTATTGATACCATTTGGGGAAAGATCTGATGGTTTGATCACTTTTTATTCAATTTTTTATAGGAGACAAAGTGTTGAAAAAAACGCTATTTGGCCAGTTTGATTTTTTTCCACCGCTACGCCGTTCACCGTATGGGATAAATATTTTAATATTTTAATAGTTTGGGCATTTCGGAGCGCGGGGATACCTAAAGTGTTTATGTTTGGCTTTGGGGGGGGGCCCCCCCGCCCCCCCCCCCCTTACTTTTGTTTATTTACTTTTATAGCTGATCTAGGGAAAGGGGGGTGATTTGAACTTTTGTGTTTTTTTTTAAATTTTTTTATACTTTTAAAAACTTTTTTTTTTTCTACTTTTACTTGTATGATCAGACTCCCTAGGAATCTTGAAACCTAGGGAGTCTGATCGATCATACTATTCACTGCGATACTACTGTATCGCAGTGAATAGCAAAATGCCGTCACTGCTATTAGACGATGCCTCTGGCATCGTGTAATAGCTCTAATGTAATGACAGGCCTGGGAGCCTTCAATAGGCTCCCGGCTGTCATGGCAACCAAGCGCCGCCCTCCGATGATGTTCTGGAAGGCGGCAATGGGGGAAAAATGGCGGCGCCCATGGCGGCTGCGCTATTTAGACGCCGCGGTCCCGTTTGACCGCGACATCTAAAGGGTTAACAGCCGCGATCGGTGCAGGCATCGATCGCTGCTGTTAGCGGCGGGTCCTGGCTGTATTATACAGTCGGCACCCACGGTGTATGGAGAGCGCTCAGCACCTGAGCGCTCTCCATACATCGTCGTGCGACTCAGGACGTACTATTACACCTTGGGTCATTAAGGGGTTAAATATGGCAGCCGCTCAGGAGCAGAGTGGCCGCCTTACCCTGTATTATACAGCGGAGACCCAGCGCTAATGCTCGCAATCAGTGCCCACATTAAGACCCCCCAGCGCCTCAGTCAGCTATTACCGGTGACTGTGACTGTGTGGCACATGGGTGCCACCATTTTGGTCAAGATCCATGGGATCAGAGATCCATTGCCATGAAGAGCCAGGAGACTATTGAAGGCTCCCAGGTTTGACTGGCATTAACTTGCCGTCAGTTTGCAATGCAATAGCATTGTAAAGCATTGCATTAGTGATAAGATCCCCTGGGGTTCAAGACCTTTAGGAGATCTGATAATTTTCCATCTACACAAGTTGCTGGCAGATTGGATTGTTTATAGTATATATATATATATATATATATATATATATATATATATGTAAGAACAGAGCATATAAACAACAAAATCAACTTATATAACTTACAATGGTAACAGATTTAACTATAATATAAAAAGGCTTGATCAGTGCATCCTTGGGTTATAATTAAGGGCAGTATAACAAGCCTGACATATTTGATCTACTTACCAAGGGCGACAACACCTTGTCAAAGTGTGTTCGAGTGTCACTTAGTACAGCATTAATGTTTTCAAATAACATACAGTGGGGAAAAAAGTATTTAGTCAGCCACCCATTATGCAAGTTCTCCCACTTAAAAAGATGAGAGAGGCCTGTAATTGACATCATAGGTAGACCTCAACAATGAGAGACAAAATGAGAAAACATATCTAGAAAATCACATTGTCTGATTTTTTTTTTTAAATTTATTTGCAAATTATGGTGGAAAATAAGTATTTGGTCACCTACAAATAAGCAAGATTTCTGGCTCTCACAGACCTGTAACTTCTTCTTTAAGAGGCTCCTCTGTCCTCCTCTCATTACCTGTAGTAATGGCACCTGTTTGAAATTGTTATCAGTATAAAAGACACCTGTCCATAATCTCAAACAGTCACACTCCAAACTCCACTATGGTGAAGACCAAAGAGCTGTGGAAGGCCACCAGAAACAAAATTGTAGACCTGCACCAGGCTGGGAAGACTGAATCTGCAATAGGCAAGCATCTTGGTGTGAAGAAATCAACTGTGGGAGCAATAATTAGAAAATGGAAGACATACAAGACCACTGATCATCTCCCTCGATCAGGGGCTCCACGCAAGATCTCACCCCATGGGGTCAAAATGATCACAAGAACGGTGAGTAAAAATCCCAGAACCACACGGAGGGACCTAGTGAATGACCTGCAGAAAGCTGGGACTAACGTAACAAAGGCTACCGTCAGTAACACACTATGCCGCCAGGGACTCAGATCCTGTAGTGCCAGACGTGTCCCCCTGCTTAAGTCAGTACATATCTGAGCCCGTCTGAAGTTTGCTAGAGAGCATTTGGATGTTCCAGAAGAGTATTGGGAGAATGTCATATGGCCAGATGAAACCAAATTAGAACTGTTTGGTAGAAACACAACTTGTCGTGTTTGGAAGAGAGTGAAATCACTGAGAAGCCTAAACCTAGCGTGTCTCCACCAAGTAAAAGTCTCTGGAGAGAAACCCAGAGGCAACAGGGGTTGTGAAAAATTTCAGTCCTATGGGTTAGGAACGCATCAAGCAGCAGCTTAACGTCTCTAATACAATTAGGTAATGGGAATGGTGTTGTTGGTTGGCCTGTTCTAATTTGAGGAGTATGAATTCTAAGTTGGTTTGTATCTTATTCCATTCCTGTTTTAATCTAGTGGTCTCTGAGATAATAACGCCCCTAATTGGGGGTGTAATAGGACATGTTTTTCCACAAAATCATAGTGTCTTATTGATGTGATATTACAGGGTTAATATCTTACTGATCAGTCTGGGTGTTTTTGTTTGTTGTACATCTATAGGAGCTTTACTCTGTAGTTTTGTCTGTATTTCTGTATACTAAACTGGTCAGCCTATACTGATCAGTAGATAAGCATTTATTAAAATTCCTGTACCATGAATGATCATGTTATAAGCTGACCACTCAGCCCCTCACCCACCCACGTCACACTTTTCAGATTTTTATTTCATAAAAATTTTGAAAACCATGTATCATTTTCATTCCACTTCACAATTATGTCCTACTTTGTGTTGGTCTATCACTTAAAATCTCAATAAAATACATTTGTTTGTGTTTGTAAGGTGACAAAATGTGAGAAAGTTCAAGGAGTATGAATACTTTTGCAAGCCACTGTATAATGGGTCTCCCCATCCAGTGAGCTATTACATCATTTGTAGCCACAGCTAAATATTATCTCTTTTCATTTTTTAAACACGTATTATTTTATTATCCCCTTAATGGCCCACACATAGTATAATGCCCCTCAGTGGCCCTCACATAGTATAATGCCCCTTAGTGGCCCTCACACAGTATAATGCCTCTCTAGTGGCCCCATACAATATAATGCCCCTTAGTAGCCCTCAAACAGTATAATGCCTCCCTAGTGGCCCCATACAATATAATATTCCTCTCCAGCTGTTCCCCACAGCGTAATGCCCCCCCTCCAAGTGCGCCCACGGTATAATGTCCCCCTCCAGCTACCTTGATAGTTTAATATTCCCCTCCAGCTGCCCCTACAGTATAATGTCCCCTCGGTTTAATGTCCCCCTCCAGCTGCCCCCCCAGTTTAATGTCTCCCTCCAGCTTCCCCCATAGTTAAAGGTTCCCCTGCAGTTGCCTCCTGTTTAATGTCGCCCTGCAGCTATCCCCACAATTTTATGACCCTCTCCTACCAAACATTAAAAAAACACTAATACTCACCTCTCCTCCCTTCCCTGCTGTCTCTGGTCCATAGTCTTTAGGGAGCTGCAGGCGCGATGTAAGTGATGTCATCACATCATGCCTGCAGTTCCTGGGAAAGAGAGGGGATGAATGGTGAAGAACGAAGCCACAGAATAGCAGGACAGCAAAGGCAGGACTGTCCTGCTGTTCCAAGGGAGTCCCTGCTACCATAGGGCCCGGTACAAGTGCGCCGTTGGCCCTATGATTAAAGCAGCTCTGGCTCATCCTGTTTCCATTGAAATCACACAATCAGTCCGCAATTGCAACCTCTCCTTTTGCTTTGGAAAATAGCTTGTCAGCTGAGGGGGAAGAATGATCTAACATCGCATTGAGGGAAAAATTTAAATCCACTAAACCAACCTATCATAAGTGAACTGTCCCAGGATGGTGCACAACACTTCGAAAAAGGTGACTCGGGAATCATTAAATTAATTCATAATCTCTGCTATTGGCGGTATTATATTCCACTAGAAAGCTGACAATGTGCACAATCCTGGGACAGCTTGCCAATATGCACCTCAGAGCCAGAGATACATGTGCAGTTAGTTTTGGCACTGCTTTACCTCAACTGCCAGAATGTTGGGGCTTACAGCCTAGCATTATCGGGAGGCTGTGAGGAACGCCCCCCTGAAAATACAAGGCTATGGAAGAGTACTATTGGGGGGCATTCGTCACAGCCCAGTGATGACGCTAGGCTGTAAGGTCCTCACTTCTGACAGTGAAGGGATATCGGTGCCGCAACGTGGGGCCTCAGCCTTAAGGACACAGCCCCATTTTTCAAAACTGATATGTGTCACTTTATATAGAAATAACTTTGAGACGTTTTAACTTAATGATTTTGAGATCATTTTTTCGTGACTTATTGTACTTCATGTTAGTGGTAAACATTGATCAATATTTTTTGCAAAAGATAGGAAATTTTCAAAATGTGAAATGCTCTGCTTATCAGACATACCACCCAAATACATTAATAAATATTATCTCTTTCATGCACATGATTTCTCTCATGTTGTACTTTTGTATATTGTATATGCCAACAATGTACCTTACATGTATATGCACTACATTATTGCAGCAACCCACTGGAAGCAATCCGGAGGCTGGGAGTTGTAGTTAGGATGATGGATAGCAGTTCCGTTTGGTCTTCAACCTCTCTGAGCCTGATGAAGGTCAGAATGGCCCTTAATGGTGAATGTAGGAATGGACTCAGGAGACACAGGTTACAGGTGAAAACAGGCTGAAACAATCGCAACGAAAATTGACCTACAATATGGCATGGAGGCAGGGCCGGCTCCAGGTTTGTGTGGGTCCTTGGGTGACAGAGCCTTAGTGGGCCCCTTTTGGAGCAACTCAGGTGCATCGCAGAAAAAAACAACCGAAATTGTATGTTTTTTGCTGAGGCAGACCTACTGGAGCGGACTGTAATACAGTCCATTCTATACAAGTATATAGAAGCTGTTAAAACATTGAAAAGTAAAGAGGAATTTGAAGCTGAAATCTGCCCCGGATTCCTTTTTTATTTTCTGCACTTGGCTCACGGTGGTGGATGCAGGGCATTAGCGTTCTGTTGCAGCTTTCCACCACTGATTAGGCCCAAATGAATGAGTCTAACCAGTGGGGAGTCTCAAGCTGTGGCCTCTGAATCAGCTGCAAAATCTGCAGCAAGATCCAGCTGGAAGCTTTTTTTTCCAGCTTTCTGCTCCAGGAAGAATCTGTCGCTCATTTAGGGGCGAAATCTGCCGCAAATCAGCGCCAGATTCCACCGTGTGAACAGTGCCTGATACTGTTAACAGTGCAATTAACGCTTTCATCTGTATTAATGGAAGCGCAGAAACTGAGTGGACCCCCACAGATATATATATATATATATATATATATATATAAATCCAATCTGCCAGCAACCTGTGTAGATGGAAAATGTCCTTTTATTAGAAAAGCAGTACACCACGTATCGGTTCTCACAGGAACCTTTCTCAAGTGCAAAAGGTTCCTGTGAGAACCAATACGTGGTGTACTGCTTTTCCAATAAAAGGACATTTTCAATCTAAACAAGTTTCTGGCAGATTGGATTGCTTTTTCTATAAGGAACCCTTTTGGCTGGAGAGGGGTTTCTGCCGTGCAATTTATGGGACGATATCCCGATTTGCTGGTGCTGCTACAATTGCTTTTTTGAGTATATATATATATATATATATATATATACAGTATATATATATATATACTGTATGTGTGTTATATATATATATATATATATATATATATATATATATATTAGTGAGAAGGCGACAGGCAGGGTGCTGTAGCTTCCTCACATATGTTTGGTGATTGTGTGGCCCAGTGCTGCTAAGGAGTAGGCCTCAGCCCAGGTGTGACGGCTGGGCTCATCACTGAGCAAAATAAAAAGGCTGTAGAGCCTTCACGCTGGGCAGATCCTGGGAGTGAGAGGAGGCGACTGGATCTTTCCTGGAGCACTAAATTCTGGTAAGACCTGATAATGAATGTGACTGCTGTTTGTATGGCTGGAGCAAATAACACGTATAGATAGGACTTGTTTTGTTTAGTTAGTGCTCACACGAGCAGGGTTTTTGTTTGTCATGTTGTGCCTGAAGTTAAGGCTTTATTTTATTTTGCTGTTTTTCCTAATAAACGGAACAGGCTAAAAACCTGTTTTCACCAGACTTTGTGTCTCTGACTGTTTGGGGCCGCACTGCTGCTGCTATTGAGCTTTTCTCCCACATATGGTGGAGGATGCGCGCACCCATTCTAAAACAGTCTTAAAGAGACATACACCCTTTTTTTTTTTTCACCATCTCCTTATGTCCTGGGTGAAGGCTGCAGGAGAGATAAGAAAGGAGACTGTCAGTATGGAGGACTTTGTTAAGCAGTTTGGGCAGGTCATCCTTCAGCAGCAGCAAATGTTGTGGCAGCAGCAGCAAGCCCAGATGGAAGCTGAGAAGCGACAGCAGTTAGCCCTGGCGGAGGCTGAAAATCGGCAGCAACAGACCCAAGCTAAACAGCAGAAGATGAACTTTATGCTGTTGGAGAAGCTGACACTGCTTAGTGAGGTCTTGGTCTCTCAGAGGACTGCCGGGCGGCAGCAGCAGCAAGAGGAAGAGCGGAGGCGCCCTACAAGGGAAGGAGGGACGGACACCCAGACCGCCACCCGGGGAGCAGCCCGCCGTGCCCGCTGGTCAGCTGTGAGCGGGAGTCAGCTGTGAGCAGGAGTCAGCGTTGCAGCGTGCGGAGGGTAGACCGCTGTGTCTCGGGGGGCTTTTCACAGCGGCGAGCAGCAGCCCAGTGGGGCCAGGAGTGAGCTTCACGGCGGTGAGTAGAGGCCCAGCACGGCCAGAAGAGAGGCATATGGAAGAGGAGAAAACTCACATGGTAAGCTGCAGCATATGCTATATGTTTACAGATTTGCCTGACCATAAAGACAACTTCACCTGTATGAAATGCAAACTAGTGGCCCTTTTAGAAGATAAAGTGCAGAGGTTGGAAGAAAGAATAGAGACGTTGAGAGGCATCAAAGAAAGTGAGGTTTTTATTGATGAGGCAGAAGCAAGCCTCTTGAATATAGTAAGGGAAGAAAGTATGAGAGAGCCTACAGTGGTGGAGGCTGAAGCAAACCTCCTAAATATAGTAAGGGAAGAATACTTGAGTGAACCTACAGAGACAGATAAATGGATACAGGTGACCAAGAGATGCAAAAGGATCACAAGGCCATCACCACTTACACAGCTAGGTAACCGATATGAAACTCTTATGCAGACTGATGAAAACGATAAGAATAATCTATCAGCAAAAGAAGAAACAAAAGTCACCCAGAGACAAGAGGGAGTAACAAGAAATAGCGTTGCGAGGAAAAAAAAGAAGAGTAGTGGTTATGGGCGACTCACTGCTAAGGGGCACAGAGGCAGCTGTCTGCAGGCCAGATTTAACTGCACGAGAAGTATGCTGCCTCCCAGGAGCAAAAGTTAGGGATGTGGCCGATAGGATTCCATGCCTCTTCAGCTCTAAGGATAACTACCCATTTTTGCTGTTACATGTGGGTACAAACGACACGGCTAAAAATGATTTACCAACTATTCGTAAGGACTTTGATAATCTAGGAAAGAAAGTGAAGGAACTGGATGTGCAGGTAGTATTTTCATCAATTCTCCCAGTTGATGGTTATGGTATCAGGAGATGGAATAAAATACTAGAGGTAAACAAGTGGCTTCGACAGTGGTGTAGAGAGCAAGGATTTGGATTTCTGGACCATGGAGTGAATTACCTCTATGATGGACTCCTTGCTAGAGATGGGATACATCTCACAAAGCCTGGGAAACACATATTTGCCAGAAGGCTTGCCACACTTATCAGGAGGGCTTTAAACTAGAAGAGGAGGGGATGGGAAGTAAAAAGGAAGACAAGAACATGCAGCTAAAGGATATACTAAACAAGGTTACTAGATGTGGTAATGAGGACCCAAGACAGGATACTCAGAATGAAATTAAGAAAAAGGAAGTATCAGAGCGCAATCTGAAATGTTTTTACACAAACGCGCAAAGCTTGGGAAATAAACAGGGAGAATTAGAGCTGATAATACAGAAGGAAAAATATGATGTCATTGGTATTACAGAAACTTGGTGGAACGATAAGCATGATTGGAATATACAGATGGAAGGATACAACTTATTCAAAAAAAGGAAATAAAAAGGGGGGAGGAGTTGCATTGTAAGTTAAAAAAGATCACATTTCCACGGAAATCACAGTTTTACAAAATGATAACTTATTGGAAAATATTTGTGTAACAATTCAGGGGAGAAACAATGATAAGGACATCATAATAGGTGTTTATTATAGACCACCAGGACAGACAGAAGACATGGATGAGATTTTTTCACAGCAAATGACCACGCTTTCGAAGAAATATGAAATTGTTATCATGGGAGACTTTAATTACCCAGATATTCATTGGGAAACTCACACAGCTATGAGTAAAAGCTCTATCAAATTTTTATCCTCTCTAGCAGACAACTTCATTGCCCAGTTAGTAGAAAAAAACACGAGAGGAACATCCATTCTGGACCTAGTTTTAACTAACAAGGAGGACATGGTTAAGGAATTAAGGGTAGCAGGGACATTGGGATTCAGCGACCATGCTATACTCGCGTTTGGGGTTGTAAGAAGAAGAAGACCTGAGAAGACAAAGACTAGAAGGCTCAATTTTAGTAGGGCAGATTTTAGGGGCCTAAAGGTAAGGGTTAGTAGAATTCCATGGGGAAAAATACTTAAGCACAAAAATGCACGAGGGGTGGGAAATTTTCCGTAGGGAAATCATTAATGCACAGGAACTAACAATACCTAGAAGCAAGAAAAATGGGAATCACCTAAAAACTCCAGGATGGATGACCAAAAAATTACATAACCTACTAAAAAAGAAAAAGGATACTTACAACAAGTGGAAGATGGGAGCTATATCTAAGGGAGAGTATACAGCAGTTTGCAGACTCTGCAAGATAAGCATTAAAAAAGCTAAGGCTGAATACGAATTGAAGCTTGCAAAAGAAGTTGAGAGTAAGGTAAAAGGTTTTTGGGGATATGTTAAAAGCAAAAGAAAAGTGAAGGAAACCATTGGAGTCCTGAAGAACGAAAAGGGTGAAAAAGTTAACATGGTGGATCAGCAGGTGGCGTTACTAAATTCAAATTTTGTATCCGTCTTCTCCAAAGAAATGGATGGAAATATCAACATTAATGGTGATAGTGATGAGGGGAATGAGGACTCCAAGCTGATTATAAGTGAAGGTTTGGTAAGAGAACATTTAGCTAAGATTAAGGAAACCAAGTCCCCAGGACCGGATGATTTACACCCTACAGTTTTAAAAGAATTAGCAGAGGAAATAACAGAACCCCTTGCAATAATCTTTAATAAGTCATGGGAAACAGAACTGGTCCCTCTAGATTGGAAAAGGGCAAATGTGGTCCCCATCTACAAAAAGGGGAATAGGGACGACCCAGGAAATTATAGGCCGGTAAGTTTGACCTCGATAGTAGGAAAAATCTTTGAACAAATCGTTAAAGAACATTTAATTAGGTACCTGGATGGGAAGGCTTTAATTAATCAGAGCCAGCACGGCTTTATGCCTAATAAATCTTGTCAGACTAATCTTATTTCCTTCTATAATAAAGTCACTGAATGGTTGGACCAGGGGAATGCAGTGGACATAGTATATCTTGACTTTAGTAAGGCCTTTGATAAAGTATCACATAACATTCTTATTGAAAAAATGATCAAGTATGGCTTTGATAAAATATCAGTAAGGTGGGTTCACAATTGGCTAAATGATCAGGCACAACGAGTAATTCTAAATGGCTATACATCAAACTGGAAGAAAGTAAAAAGCGGGGTGCCGCAGGGCTCTGTCCTGGGCCCAGTACTTTTTAATATTTTTATAAATGATCTGGATGATGGGATTAATGGGGAACTAATAAAATTTGCAGATGATACAAAGATAGGAGGAATGGCCAACACTAGAGAGGAGAGAGAGTGCATCCAAAAGGACTTAGACACACTGGAACAATGGGCTGAGGTGAACAAAATGGTATTCAACAGGGACAAATGCAAAGTTCTACATCTGGGTAACAGAAATGCAAGAAGCATATATAGTATGGGAGGAATAGAACTAAGTGAGAGTACAGGGGAAAAGGATCTGGGCATAATAATAGATCACAAATTCAACATGAGTCAACAGTGCGGTGCGGTGGCTAAAAAGGCTAATAAAATTCTAGGATGTATCAAGACGAGCATTGAAGCTAGATCAAGAGAGGTAATTATTCCGCTGTACTCTGCCCTGGTCAGACCCCACCTGGAATACTGTGTACAGTTCTGGGCGCCCCATTTTAAGAAAGACATCGATTTATTGGAGCAGGTCCAGAGAAGAGCAACCAAAATGGTGGAAGGTCTACAAACCATGTCCTACGAGGAAAGGCTAAAAGAATTGGGACTGCTTAGTTTGCAGAAGAGAAGGCTAAGGGGAGACTTAATAGCGGTATTTAAATATTTGAAAGGTTGTCACAGTGCAGAGGGATTAACCCTATTCTCATTAGCAGAAGGAAGCACGAGAAGTAATGGGATAAAACTAAGGGGAAGGAGATTCAGATTAGACATTAGGAAAAACTTTCTAACAGTAAGGGTAGTGAGGGAGTGGAATAGGCTGCCACGGGAGGTGGTGAGTTCTTCATCAATTGAAATCTTCAAGCGGAATCTGGATAGGTATATAGCTGGGATGATCTAGGAATTCCTGCTTTTGCAGGGGGTTGGACTCGATGGCCCTTGAGGTCCCTTCCAACTCAAACAAAGAAGAAGAAAGAAGAAGAAGAAGAAGGAGAGTGCTCTGCAGCACCTGAGACCCAGAAAGTGCAAGCAACTGCCCAGGATGTGGTACAAGCTTCCCTGCAGAAGATGACATCCACAGACGACGTGGAGTTGTATCTCAGACTCTTTGAAAATGTTGCCAAGTGGGAGAAGCTGCCAAAGAATTAGTGGGCCAATGTGGTCGCACCTTTCTTGACCGGAGAACCTCAGAAAGCCTACTATGACCTGTGTGAACAGAAGGCTAAGGACTACTCCAAGATGAGAGGTGAGATCTTGGCATGTCTCGGTTTGAACATACATGTACGTGCTGGGAAAGTGCACCACTGGACTTTCTCTTAGAGACTGCCGCCACAATCACAGATGCATGACTTAGGGTATCTGGAAAAGAAGTGGCTGCAACTTGAGGAGACCATTCCTTCCCAGATGGTGGAAAGAGTGTTCCTTGATAAATTCACCAGATCTCTTCCACCTAAGATTCAGCGCTGAGTTGGACAAGCGGGAATTATAATGGCTAACCAGCTGGTATGTTTGGTGGAACGATACTGAGCCACCAAGGAGCCACTGCAGACATCTCCCGGACCTGCTATCCCCAAGATGGGTAAGTCTGTACCAACCACTAGGGGGATGAGGAATGTTATGATGGGAGGAGGCTCAGAGGGAGAACAGGCAGCAGAGACAGAACTTTAAGCTCAGGTCTCAAAATGGAGACCAAAACTGCATCCGATGTTGGCAGGGTCACGAATTTGGACATGCTGCTGTATACTGTTCCCTGACGACTGAGCCAATGGACTGCAGCAGTTCTAGGAAGGTATCCCTGTTTGCCCAACCTGCTTGTGCTGAAGAAACTGTGACTGAGCCAAGCAAATGTGTACTGTGACCATAGTGTGGCATGCTGTATTTGCTCTCCTAGACTCCAGGAGCCTGGTAACTCTTGTACATCATGATTTAGTAGATTCTCCACTATACAGTGGACAAACTTTTGGGGTCCTATTGCTGAGGTCACCATAAAAACTACTTGTGGTACAGCATGTTACAGGGTGGGCATGGTAAATGCCTGTTCCACAGTGTGATACTTGGAAGGGACTTTCCTCTATTTTAGGATATGTGGAAAAGACAAAAGGTACCAGGTCCTAAAAATGTTGATGTCTGTGATGTGTTACCTAAGGTTGACCCTGAACCTTTTGATCCTGACAGTGAAGTACCAGCTGTAGGGGTGCCCCAAGATGGTAATAAGAGTTTTCCCCTGTCTGTATTAGCTGGTGATGCTGAAGGTCTGGAGGGAGTTCCCGAGATGCCTGAGCTTGAGGTGTCACATGACAATTTTGGCACTGGTTAAAACTAGAGATCCTAATTTGTCTTGTGCCAGAGAAAATATAAAGGTGGTAAATGGTCAACCCCAGTATCCAGGGGCTGACAAGGAGTTTCCCTATATGGCCATGAACCAAATACGTTTCTATTGGTAAGCGAGTTCAGGAGTATTGTAACTCCTGCCCAAAGTGTCAACTAGCCGCTCCTGAGTCGCACTTCAGAAGTCCTTTGGTACCTCTACCTATTATAGTGGTACCCTTTGAAAGAGTGGCCATGGACTTGGTAGGTCTTGTCATAAAGTCTAATAGGAGTCATAAATATATCCTGGTGGTATTAGATTATGCTACATGCTTTCCTGAGGCTGTGCCCTTGAGACATAGTTTGGCTAAGTTAATCGCCAAGGAGCTTTTTCATATGTTCTCCCGGACAGGTATATTCAAGGAGATCCTGACTGACCAAGGGACTCCTTTTATGTCTAAAGTAAGGAAATAGATGTGTAAGTTCCTGAAAATTAAACACCTGCGAACCTATCTGTATCACCCCCAGAAAGAAGGCCTAGTTGAGAGGTTCAATAAAACCCTTAAGGGCATGTTAAAGAGGGTGGTTAGCAAGGATGACAAAGAATGGGATTGCCTACTGCCCTATTTAATGTTTGCAATTCACAGTCCTCCACAGGCTTTTCTCCATTTGATTTGCTGTATGGCAAACACCCATGTTAGACATTGCTAAGAAAACCTGGCAACAGTAGTAAATTCCTTACCCTGATGCAGGACAGAATTGTGGCTGTAATGCCAATTGTAAAAGACCCAAATGACTCAAAGCTGTGTCTATAACAGAATGGCTAAACTCAGAACCTTTAATCCAGGTGACCAAGTATTGGTGCTGGTACCTACCGTAGAAAGTAAATTTCTGGCCAAATGGCAAGGACCATATGAAATTATTGAAAGGATGGATGAAGTAAACTATAAGGTATACCAGCCGGGCAAGAGAAAGCCCGAAAAAATATACCATATAAATATACTAAAATCCTGGAAGAACAGAGTCATTGACATCAGTAAGTACCCCTAGCAAGGTTACTACTGAAATGGTAAGCACTCCTGGTAAGACTTAACCAAGACTTCTTGGAGGTGTGTTTGAGGTTGTTATCATGTTGGAATACTGCCCTGTGGCCCAGTTTCTGAAGGGAGGGGATCATGCTCTGCTTCAGTATGT